>OX421433.1:7205000-8405000 GCA_949126915.1 Musotima nitidalis
TATTATTATATCGCTTGCTTACTGAAGGAGGAGGACTCAAGCCTCAGTAAAGTTGTGGGACTATTCTGAGATCTCACATAGACTTCTTGAGAGAATTTGAAAAGTGATGTTGCACTTTTTTGTTTCATTTACCAACACCCATATGTACGTTCACAAACACTTAACGATTAATAATCTACATTAATGTTCGAAATATTAGAAAACAAAACAAAACTACAGTCATGACGTTTCATTTTCCCGCCAAGAAGTCGTGATGTGAAGTGATCTCAAAGACAAAAAAGTTTGTATGACCTTAAAATTACAATTATTCCTTTTGTAACATTTTATTAATTATCATTATTATTTTAGCTTATTTAAAATGTCATTTGGTTGGACTTTTCATTTTTATATTGAACAAAATTCATGTAAATTATTTTTAATGTTGTTTTCTTTTCTGTGCATGGTATAATTTACCTGAATAATGAACTTATTATTATTGTAGCGACACCGTACAAGCGATGAACGGAACGTAAAAGATGAATGAAAATACTGAATCGCGCAAACGAAATTCCTCAAGCTCGTAACTATATATCCAGCACCCAACCATCATCGGTTGGGCCGCGGCCCCCGGGCACATCCATCCGCCCGGTGGAAGATCTTCCCTTTAGTCGGGAGCACGTCATCCGCTCCCTACAATTATTATTATTTGCCGAGTTGCGGTTATCATTAAAGATCTTTAAACGCCTTGGTCATAAGTTCTTCAGGCTATGTACTCCGCCTTGACCAGATATTCTGGCAATCTTCTGCTGCGTTTTCAGATTCGCGCTCGCCATTAATAAACCTTTTAAAGAGCTTTCATCAATTCTTCAAGTTACATACTTTGCCTTTATCGTATCCCTTGCCTTTATGTATCGATAATTCCAGTTCTTCGAGAGTAATAAAACAATTCAATTATTTGTGCTATATACCCTGTTTAAAGCTACCTCAGCCTGCAAATCCTAACCCTATGTCTGTATCTCCGTCCTTAATTCTACAGAAAAATAATAAAACTAAAATAAGTGTAAATTAAAATTACAATCCATATAGCAAGCGATGTTTTATTGAACGGCCATCGAATGCAGGGAGATTCACGCGATTCTGAAGTTGAAAGTTAGTCAGAATTTTATTGAATTCGAAAAATCCGGATTATATAGCGCGACTAGTGGATGACGCAAAAATATACATGGAATAAATCAAAGTTTGAACTTTTCATGAATTGTAGTTTTACGGGGAGCATTGCGAGCGATTGCAATTTGTTTAACTGATTTCATATATTTGCTTTTATATTCTATCTACTTTTAACTACTACTTTTTGCGATAAATCGATAAATGAAAGCCTCCCACTAAAGGTTTGAGCGGTAGGGTGTGTCATACTGTCAGCATCATATCAGCCTTATTAGTCCACAGACGAAACACAAGAACATAGACAGAAGTCAGAATATTACTGACTAAAAACCATCCTTGCCCCTTTTCGATTCCTTTATGTTTCTGACAAACAATCCTGAAAGAAAACTTGAAAGTTGACATTTTGATAAGTATCATAAAAAGCAGACAAAACATACAGTTGAGAACTGTGATATTGGGAAATAAAACAAAATTGGCAAATGATTATTCCGCGAAATAAAATTCTGTAAAACGTTACTTGGTATGAAATAAACGGCCGATACATTTTCAGCGACAAGGCAGAGAACCAATTAAGACACTATAAAGCGCCTTTTGCACCATGACCAACCAACCGGACTGTAGGTGTTTAATGTCTGGGTTTAGGTGATGTTAGTCTATACCCAATTTACCTACTATCAGAAGGTGTTTAATGAAACGACCGTTTATTCACTCGTGTACTATAAGACTATATTTATTAATATAAAAACGGCGGGCGCAGCCGCCGACACACATATGTATTTTCTAGGAATAGGAATGGTGACGTCACACAGACATATGCAATCGTTGCGCTTCCGATTACTAAATCTAAGAAATGCAATGCGCAGCTGTGCACTGTGTAGTGTTTGATGGTCCGTGTAGGTATACACGGACCATCAAATCCAAGTTTGATTTGGCCAGTTATGCTCTCGCTCATTTCAAAAGAGCCCAGAGTACCATAATACGATAACTACATAAAACATTACTAACCATTCATAAACCGTTTCACTTTTTGAATGGTGAGTAATGGCAAAATGATGATAGTCGACGCAGTAAGACAAGGGGGTGGGAGGGGTCCTTAATTCCGTGCCACCTCATTTCAAAATAATTTAAACAAAACATGAATTAAATGGAAATAAACCTAATTTCGAAACTGTTTTAAAGCTTAACCGCTAAGGTACGTAAGAGTTAAGACAAAACCGTAGCATCCGTAGCGTTGTAGCAATCTACGCCGTAGCCCGTAGACTGTGTTTGCACAATCTCAAGCCGTATCAAAAGGCTTTAAAATTTCATTACAGCCACTACACGGTGAAAGCAACAAGCTAAGTTACTTTAAAATTTAATGAGACAAGGTTGTTGCTAGCTAACTTATCGACTACTTACATTTATAATTGCTTTGTGTAATGTTCTATGTATTTTGAAAATAGTATTGCATGTTATTTTTTTTAAAGGTATTTTTAGGGAATGCCATATATTCTACAGCTCCATAATAATCACCAAACCTCATTTTGGTTTTATTAAAGAGAATACTTCATGAATGGTTGCTGTACAAATGCTTCTCTATATGAATGTACAATACAATGACTGGAATAATATTAGAATAGTTAAATATAATGTCTGACATTACATACTTTAAATTTTTTTAAGACACTCTATCTTATCAAAAATATGAGACACCATATATATAAATGTGACAAAAACTATTGTACCATTTTATATGCAAATAAATAATTTTTGTTTTGACTTGATCGCAGCTTTGACCTTTAGGAGCTCTAATCACTTTGAGGGCGCTGTGTGATAAGTCTGACGATGAGACGTTTTTTTACTCGTGTAAAGAATCTAAGTGCCAGTTCCGAGCCACCGCTCTGTAAGAAGAACTAGCAAGAAACTAACAGGCTATGCACTTTTAAATTATCAATTGGTTAGGTACTTTCATAACAATCTTCATTTGTCTGTGAAGCTATACAATGCAATATAATATAACATTAATCATATTCATGTTCTAAGATGTATAGGCATCCTACCAAGATCTGAGGAGCCCAAGCCAACCTCGCCTAGAAGTGGTGCACCTGCCGACGAATGGACGAGACTCTGGCGAACCGGTAAGCGGCAATAGACTCGCCACCTATTACGTTGGACCAACAATATAACTGTCGAAATTTGGGCGTATAATATGCGCAAAAACTACTGGAGCCATTGTGATGAAACTTTGTACGAGTATAGCTGCAGTCCTGGACTAACATATAGGACACTTTTTATCCCGATATTTTCACGGGAACGGGGACCACGTGGGTACAAACGCAGGGCGCTGCTAGTCATTCATATTAGAACAGCCTAAACAAAACGGCAGTTTCATCACAAGCATTTTTATCTGCCATATAGTCTTTGATAGGTAGTATGTGTATAGGGAACCTACCAAGCCCTAAGTAGCCCTTTTTTTTATTTACGTCGGTAACGAAATGCCTTTATGCACTGCCTCCCGGCCAAAGAACCAGTGCCTCAGATAGGCGCAGTGTGTCGCGCCCCCTGGCTCTGGCTAATACAAAAGTTCCCGATAAACGGTAATAGGCTTGCCACCTATTACGTGGGACCAAAGATATTACTTGCGAAATGTGGGCGTACATTTCGCATCTGTCTACCCCGAAACAGGCGTAATCGTATATACGTATGCATGTAAAACAATTATTACGGCACAAAAACTCAACTCATTTCAGCTTTGTGAAATGAATCTGTGTAACAAATATTTATTGAGATTATTGTGTTTAGTTCTTCTATATATTTCTTAATCTGGGCTTCTATATATTTCTTAATCTGGGCTTCTATATATTTCTTTATCTGGGCTTCTATATCGTACCTACATAGTATGCTTTTGAGGACTGAGCTTTTTATACTCTGCTTATAATAACATCAATATCTTCTACCATCTACACACACGCCTGGGGTAACTGTGTGTGTGGTGATTTGTAATTGATGTTTAGCTCAAAGCAGATGAACTAACAACAATTACAAACATATTGTTAAATCTCTTTAAAGTTCATTATCCCCACCGTAGAGAGCTCTAAAGTAACACAAAGTATTCCTAAGCATTATTCCAGGCTTACAATGTCATTGTACATTGTATTTTATGAGCAGACTCATTTGAGGTGCAGCAGAGATTTCTGAGCGAAACGAATTTCCTGAGGTAAGGAAATGGCGGACCTTTTCGGTAAAAGCTGCTAAAAGCCTTAGCCTTGTGTCGGTGACTTTGTCGAGGAAAGGTTTATCGTTATAAAAAAGTTACTTTGAGGGTTGCACAACGGGTTACACTATAATGATGTCGTCATTAAGAACTTAAAGATATGTGAATGAGTACTTTTGCTGCTAAATTTAGCATGTTTATTTAATTGATATAGCAAAATACTGTGATATTTTGACGATGACATGTCATGAATGTCTAACACACACTACATACAAGCTTATTGAATCCGCTATAAAAACTTTATAATTTAATACGAGAATGTATTTTCCATAGACAATGCATTTAATAATTATTGTAATTTATTTGTATGTGAATTAGTATTTTTATAATTGTTTTATTTTTACTGAATATTGTATATCTTGTAAAAGGTGGAAATTTATTTATTTAATCAGAACGGAATACACCAATTACACTAATTATCAAAAACAGTAAAAGTAAAATATAATATTAAAATCTCACACATAAAAACTTCTTTAATCCATTCTCTCACAATACCTCAGACACACTGACAAAATCTCAGGCCATCCATCCGCAAACAAATCACAGTCGGAAATACAGTGATACAAAGGACTTGTGATAAAAAAATCATTATTTATTTATTACTAGCTTTTGCCCGCGGCTTCATTCGCGTGGAATAGAGACTTCCGGCAGATTTTTGGTTTTACCTACATAGTTCCCGATCTCGCGCGATTTTTGAGAAGTTTCCGCTCCCGCTTGGTTTCCGGGATAAAAGCTGTCCTATGTCCTTTCTCGAGTTCCAAACTATGTCTGTACCAAATTTCACAGAAATCGGTTCAGTAGTTTAGGCGTAAAGAAACGACAGACAGACAGGATGTTATCACACTGTCCTTGCTGCACACAAGCTGCCAGCAATCAGTCACATTGGAAAATGGGCGAAGCCTTCGCTTAGCAACCCAAGAAAATATCCAAGTATTTTTACCCGTATTAGCTAAAACAAGCTCTGCTTTACAAGTTGAGGCTAAATGTCACAGTGTAAAATATAAAAAAAATAAAAAAATCTTAAAACATATACATCAATTATTTAGTGCCACCGTAAGTATTATACAGAACTTGTGTTACGGATACAAAACAACGGATAAACGTAGGTAGATAGATAGAAAATTCTTTATTGTACACTAAATTAAAAATAAAATAATTGCAAAAGAAAAGCGATACAATTGGCGTAGGTATTAACATACTTTTTTTTCTACATACATACTTCATGTACATAGGGAATATCTAGACCACAACAAATATTCATGTTCATGCATACCACAACAAAGATTTGTCCTGTGTGAGAATCAAACTCTCGAAAATTCCAAGAATATTAAATTACTTTGTAACTAAAACCCCTTCCCAATAAATCCTATCTCTATTGGCTTATTTAATTCGTGTGATTAGATGTGGTGTCATTCTATCTGGAGCACGCCATTAACTAAAACTATGGGCTAACATAGAATCAATTAACCCCTAGCTACACACCCCTGGGGTAATATTTGATGCTGCATATAAACTATGTTGAAAAGTATGGAGTTAGCTTCACAGGAAGTGGCTACTATGTATGTGATATTAGATTTGATTTTGAAAACACTTGATTTAATACTACATTATTAGGCTATTCAATTTCAAGATTTCAAGACTGTTTGTTCTTTACAGCAAATAATTTTATGCTATGAATATGAATAGATTTCAATGTTTTTTTTTCGTATAATGACACCAATTAATTAGTTTCTGGTGTTATGGAAACTGAGTAACGGATAACCATACAAACATATTTTTTATTTTTTTTACTAATATACATAGGAAAACACCCCAGAACCACCAGACCAGACCAGAACAAATATTAATGTTTATGCACACAAAATATGGTCCTTACTGGGAATCGAACCCTGCGTGTATTGGCCACCACGCCATATTGGTAGTCATAATTTTACAATTTAGATTGGTCTAGAACATTACGTTGCCGTTAATATGCTTTTTTATAACTTTCGACTTCAATCAAAGTGTAACCAATGTTATAAAATAATTAACGACACTTTAAACTACACTCTAAACATTATTCCATGGATATGGCTGTCAGGATGTTAACAGGCACTTTGCAAGGCGTAATATTATGTAATAAATAATAATACATAAATATTTTCTGACAATTACACCAATTATTTAGTTCCAAGATAAGTATCATTAAGAACTTGTGTTATAGATACTAAATAACGGACAAATATACATATATACTTTTTTTTTTGTACATACATACTTAATTTACATAGGAAAACACCCAGACCAGAACAAATATTCATGTTCATGCACACAAAGATTTGTCCTTAGTGGGAATCGAACCCACGACCTTAGGAGCGGAGTGCGGGTATATTGGCCACCACGCCATATTGATCATCAAAATTTTACAATTTAGATTTACGTAGTACACCCCGTTGTCGTTATCTATGAGCGGCGATAGACCAGTGGCGGGACCCCTTGCCTTTAAATTCAGAGGGTCTCAAACCAATCAGGGTTCAAACTCTATGACTTTTCTAAGTTAAGTGCGTAATTATCGCTTGCTCCGTGCCTCGGAAAGCACGTTAAGCCGTTGGTCCCGGCTGTCATGAACAGCTATGGCAGTCGTCATTGCCTTGTAATAGACTGACTTGTTTGTTGTTTGTTTAACCATAGAATTTATTATTTATATAAATATTAACTTCTTAATGTAACTGTCATATTAATTGCAAGGCGTTATATTTTGTATGTAAGTATGGACAAAAAATGAAATGAATTATTAATCCCTGCATTGCCTAACCTTAGCCTCTTCCATAGACTCAGCATCATAGCAACCGAGTAATTAGGCGTCCCACGGCCCCGCAGTAATATTACGTGGGTATATGTAATAATATGTAACTCATATTAATATAACCCCGGGCCGTCTTTTAGTCGTGGTCTACGTGAACGGCATGTTGTGATAATATTGGCCAGGTTCCTGCATATGAAAATGCTAGTGTACCCACGTAATGATATAAGCAAACACTCATTTTGTTGAATACTCTACTTGCGGATTAAAATGCTGTGTAAATAGCTTAACTTGAAGTTAAATTTAATTCGGTTTTGTAAAATAGTCTACGAGTTTTGTCAGTGAATATGAATATGTGTCTGGGTATATTCTAATTATTGTGCTGGATACTAATGCAATTCAAGAAGTCATTTCTAAGAATTTAATTTTATTTTCATTCATGTTATATATATGAATACTGGGGTAAAAGCTAATTGTATTGTCGGACCACCTAAACTCGGGTCTCGACATAAATAATTTCAATCAATAGTCTTTCAAGATAGTATTTCAAGATAGTCTTTCAAGATAGTCTTTCAAGATAGTCTTTCAAGATAGTCTTTCAGATAGTATTTCAAGATAGTCTTTCAAGATAGTATTTCAAGATAGTCTTTCAAGATAGTCTTTCAAGATAGTCTTTCAAGATAGTCTTTCAGATAGTATTTCAAGATAGTCTTTCAAGATAGTCTTTCATGATAGTCATTCAAGATGGTTTTTCATGATAGTCTTGCAAGATAGTCATTCAAGATAGTCTTTCAAGATAGTCATTCAGATAGTCTTTCAAGATAGTCTTTCAAGATAGTCTTTCAAGATAGTCTTTCACAATAGTCTTTCAAGATAGTCTTTCAAGATAGTCTTTCATAATAGTCTATCAAGATAGTCTTGCAAGAAAGTCATTCAAGATAGTCATTCAAGATAATCTTTCAAGATAGTCTTTCAAGATAGTCATTCAAGATAGTCTTGCAATATAGCTGCATTCTTACTCTACAGAAAAAATAAACATTAGGAGACAGGGGTTCGTAAAATAAATAATTACTACATAGAATAAAAAAAGTCGCTTTCCGCTGTGTACCTTTATTTATGTTTAGATCTACATATGAAACTAGACTACGGAGTTTGATGCAGTTTTTTTAAATAGATAGAGTGATTTAAGAGAAAGGTAAATGTAGGTCACGTGGACGAAGCCACGGGCGGCTGCTAGTTATTACTATACTTTTATAGTAATATATCTTCTTATATATCTTCTTAATCTTTTATATATATATCGAATTAAAATGTATACTTTTATACATTTTAATTCGATTACTCATTGACTAATATAATAACAAATAATTATGTAGAAAACCTTTAAAATATTAGAAAGTCGTTAGTATGTAAGTGTAAATAAGAAAATGTATTTTTCTTTGGTTAATATGAAGTGTAATTAGTTAACCACTACAATGTTGCCGCGCCCTAACAGGGTCTATGTTTTAACCAACATTTATTTAAGTATCTATTTAGACTCCGTAGCTGCAATAAAGATATTGAAATTGAAACTACATTTTGGCCTATGCAGGAATGCAAGTCAATCTTAAAACCGGTGTCTAATTTAATTTATTATCATTAATACACAAAAAAAATAAGTTAAAAATAACATTTTAAAGAATTATATTGTTAATGAAGGCTATCTTTATAATATAGTAAACAAGTGATGGATTAAAAATATCTTTGTAACAATTCACGCGCTACTATAATTTCCCGAAAAATCGAGAAACTATTCAACACGACACGTGTTTCGCCCTTACACAGGGCATCTTCAGGTAAGATAGGAGCCCCAGAACAACGATGTCTTCACGACAAACGCTGAAACGAAAATATGGTAAATTAAAATTCGTGTTTTATGTAGTATGGCGATTTTATTTAATTTCAGTTTTTGCGAGCTTTCAAGGGTAGAGTTTTTAAGCTAAGTAACTCTACCCTCTGATAAAGTTACTTAGCATATGAAAATGATAGTGTACCCACATGATATAAGTCAACATTTATTTTGTTGAATACTAAGTTAGCATATGAAATTACTAGGTAAGTGGCTTCACTTTGAGAGGATTAATTGTATGTTGTTTTATTTAAATAGTGTTAACGTTGTTACTACGGAACCTTTAAGAAAAATCAACTCGTCCGCTGTAACCCGGAGAGGAAAAATTCGTCTCATACATACATACATAAATTATATATACCGAATGCATTAAGTAGCGAGCGTAAAGAGCGGACTCTCCTGTCACAAGTGATCTACTCACTTAAAAGGAGAATCCAAACTCTGTATAGAGAAACATACTTTGTATATGCAATAAACATTTTTTTTTTTCATCTTGTAAGAAGCACTCATACTTTGTCTCTCCTGTAAAGTGTAGCAGTTTGCATGTACGAGCGTAACATATAGACCGACAATGGATGGGCGTGAGATTGTGTATATTAAGTACAGAACATTCCCCATAACTACACAAAAAATAAAGCAAAAATCAAAAGCACACAGAACATTTCACTTCAAAAGCGAACCTTTCTCGAGGCAAAGTTACCTTAGTGAGAGGAAACGAACAACTCGAAACAAAAAAGGACTCGAAGTTAATTCTTTTGTTCAGAAATTTGGCCCCGGTCGCAATTGTGCCGGTTCCCAACTATCTGTGCGGTCTCTGTTACTCTCTTTTCTATGGCTTTTTGCTTAAGTTTCGTATGCTGGTATGGTACATAAGTATACAAAAACGGAAATGAAACAAGTTCCAAGTTTGGAGGGTATCCGCATATTTTCTCTTTTTACTTATACTCGTATCATGTAGTTGGGACGTGTCTTTGTTCCGTAGCAAATAATATAAGAATTCTGTTTCAAAACATTCTAATACTTTTCGATGTTTGAAATGAATAAATTCGAAAACGATTGTACCTATTTCAAAAATATCTATACCTTTAGAAAGCCACATAATCCTGAAGTGACATAACAATTTTTTTACTAGATTCAATTTTGGATCCCACCCCTAAGATTCCATAATGTGATAATGATGTGTAAAATAGCTTCGAAAACGTGCCACTAGTACTTAGTAAATCAGTATGTCAAATTTTTAACAGATAGTGGAATATAGTTGCCATCTCAATTTCAAGCTTGTAAACATTGAAATGTAAAATCATTACTTAGGACTTAAAATTAAACAAGGTAAACCTCATTTATCTATTGTTATTTACATATTTATATCTTTGTTTATATGTAAATAACATAATAATATAAAGAGTCGTAACCTTAATGGTGCGTACACCATAAAGGGTTGAGGAGGCGACGTAAAATGGACACTTAAGGCCAACAAGACGGAAAGGCGTTCACCTATTCCCGTATGATGAAAAACGTTCGCTACAGCGAAGGGATACTAAGACCTTAGGAGTCCGCGTCAACTTCACTCAGAAGTGGTACACCTGCCGATGAACGGACGAGGCTCTGGCGAATATAAAATTCCCGGTAAGCGGCAACAATCCCGCCACCTATTACGTGGAACCAAAAGTATAATTGTTGAAATGTGGGTGTATAATATATCTATGCCTAACCCTTCCGGGAAACTGAATAAATCGTTTTAAAGCTAGATTTGATTGTTCCCACACAACAATAAAGGCTTCATTTACCTAACAAACATTTTGAAAACATTTGTGTACCCTTCGAGAAATTTTCATGACGTATTAAAAGCCTTTGTTTAGTCCATGCCGAGGCAGTTCATTAATCAAAATTTTGTTGTGAAATAATACATTTTGAACAAATATTTGGTTACTTATTTTCAACAGGAAGTTCTACTTTTTATTATGTTAATACTACATTGAAAATCTGGTAAATAAATATGGTGAAATATGAGGTAATACTCGGAAATTCATGAGTTATTTGAATATTACTTGCTTAGTCACGACTAAGCTTAGATCGGTGTCTGCTTTAAACCCTCTTAATATGCAACTTAAAGTTTATAACGATCGCTTTTGCCACTTAATCACTAACCATTACTCAGATAGTTCACACTATCCTTACACTTTATTGAATAAAGCCAGCAATAGTTGTCGAAAACTATAGAACTTACATTGAATTTAATTCTTTATCGTAAAAAGCGTGAGCGGCTTCCAACAGGAAGGCTTTTATGAAAATTCGTAAAGGAATAATTTTCTTTCTCACAGAACAACATCTTCAATTGGACTATCTGTGTGGAATTCGGTTCTGAATTAAATATAACGTAGTAATGGAAATCAGAGATACTGTTTTAATAATATTTTGAGAATAATATTTGAAGAGCCAATATATGCCGTGTGATTTCCGTTTTCGTTTGATCGTTTGGTACATTGGCATCTTAAAATAGCCTGATCAATAAACAAGTTGTCAAATTAATAATTAGACTTAGACAAGTTTACCCATCCATCATTGTTACCTACATAACTCATCCCCAATAGGCATAAATTGAATAATACCTTCATTTTAAGGTCAAATATTTCAATTCTCAATTTCGGCGGAAGGCGTCTACTCGAAAGACATTACGTCATTAATCACGCAGTTCATCCGCCCCCCGCTAGAGGCGCCACTTAATTGGAATACTTTCCAGGATGCGAATTCTTAAACACTTGCCCTAACAAGGAAATGCTTGACTTTACACGACAGCACAGTGTTGTGTAAATATAATACTGGGTATATACATTCAAATAAAACTTTACTTTATTTAAGTACATTTCCAGTTTCTCCTGAAAGAAAGTTCTACTATATAAGCGCCTGCTATGTGGAAATCTACTAAGATGATAATGAAATGCCTACTAAATTAATGAATAAGTAATTTAATAATAAATTACTAAACTACTAATAGAGGGAGCGGGATCCGCTCTCTCTCCGGCTATGCCGTTGGCGCAGCGGGCGGACCAGGAGGGCCTGTCCGGCCGCGCCTGGGTGGTCTTAGGCAGCGGGGGCAGGGGGCCCCTTCCGGCTAGCTATAGACCCTCCAAGAAGTCTGATCCGTGGAACTTAGGCCGCTGGCGGGGTGACAGAAGCTACAAACCCAGGCACTGGCCCCCTGCCCCTTTTTCAACAGCGGTGGGCGTCGTCGGAAGATTTTTAGTGGGTAGGACTGCGGTGGTTGCGTCTGCCGCAGTGAGCCCCACACTCCTCTCTCGGTCCCCCCATTGGCCGGGAGACAGTGCGTAAACAGCAGTTTTTACCGACGATAAAAAAAGGTGCACCACTTGCAGGTGAGGTTGGCTTGGGCTCCTCAGATCTTGGTAGGATCCCTATACACCCGTCTGTTTGAAGTAAATAACGATTTTTACTATTTATGAACCTATACAAACTTTATAAACGAAATGCAGCAAAACTTTCAAATTGTTTTTTATTGTTCCCTTGTAGTTACGCAATTACTAAACAGCATAAATTTTTAATGTACGCTATAAATAACTGAAGCTTTTGGATTAAATACGTAGATAATTTGAGCAATACCAAGGTGTTGAGCCTTAATTCATTTTGATCTAGGCTTATAAAGTACTTAGTATTAACCTTTCATGGCCAAGAAGATTTTTGGACCCTAAGCGGACGGGCGGTGAGTAGGTCAATGAGCGTGAATGAAGCTAAGAGTGTGTGTCAAGATCGTAGCAACTGGAAGAATGTGAGCTCTGCCTACCCCTACAGAAAAAAGGCGTGACCACAGATATATATATTTATATTTAATAGATAACGCAAATGCCTGTCATTCGCGTGTTCGAACCCCGATCAATCTTTGGGGGTGTTCAAAGTTCAAAGTTCTTTATTGCATTCATGTTGACATATCCAAACAGATGTTAACAAAGATGACCCTGCAAGGGCACAGCAATTACATATTATTATATAAAATTTAATATTAAATTAAATATAAATCGTTATAGTAGTATAACAAATACTTAAAAAATTATATTACGCGTAACAATCATATTTAATATAGTATTTTAAAATGTAAGTTGAAAAACATACCTACATGCGGCCGCCGCTTTTTACAGTCCGCGCGCGTCTGTTGTTGTACATGCAGAAATGCGTTATATAAAGAAGGTGGATATACTAAACTAAGCAATCCTTAATTTGTGACCAAAGTCAAAAACAAAATCATATATTCAAGTTTGGCTCAAAAGAGCTCTTAGAAAGGTCAAAACTTAAACAAGCGCGCCCATTCACTGCGGGTGGGAGCTTGATCGTAAAAGACCGGGCAAGAAAATCGTCAAGGTAAGTTTTTTCTCCCGCCAATTACAAGAAAATGTACTTCGTAATAAAATAATTTGACAAGCCTACAAAAACCTTTGTTTAGCAGTCACAAGATTTAAAATAATAGAAAAAAATAACTTTTTTAAAGTTATACACTAATTTCTTCCTATTCCTATATATGTGAATAAAGAGAAACTGCGAAAAGAAACTTACTGAAACATTATTCCTATTGAAACCCCACAAGCTGGTTATGTATCAATAAAAATGCTTGTATTGGGTTAGGACCTTAGGACCTTTTTTTTTTTTGTTTTACGTCGGTAACAAAATGTCTTTACGCGCTACCTTCCGGCCAAAGGGGGACCGAAATGGGGTGTGGGACTCACCACCGGCAGACGCGTCTGCCAGCAGTAATACCCACTAAAAATCTTCCGATGACGCCCGCCGTTTGTTGAGAAAAAGGCGGGGGCCAGTATCTGGGTTGCAGCGTCTGACACCCCGCCTGCGGCCAACGTCCCCCGGACCAAAACCGGGAGGACCTCCTCAGAGAGGCGCAGTGGACGCGCCCCTCCTACCTCCTTGTGCGACCATAGCGTGTGTCGCCGACTTCTCGGAGGGTCTATGGTTAGACAGCAGGGGCCTCCTGCCCCCACTGCCTAAGACCCTCCTGGCGCTGCTTAACGGGCCCTCCTGGCCCGCCCGCTGCGCCCTCCACAGGTCCCTCTTAGTTTCTCCCCCGGTAGTCAATACTAAGGGCACCCAAAGTCGTCGGTCTCTGGGTGTTACCTTTTCCCGGCCTCCGGGAGGTACTCAGCCCCCCCACCACGACAAGGTGGAGACTAGTCGGGGGGAGGACCTTAGGACCTCAGAAACCCAAGTCAACCTCACCCACAAGTGCTGATAAACGGTCAAGGCTCTGGCGAACTTAAACGATCCCGGCAAGCGGCAATAGGCTCGCCACCTATTACGTGGGACGATAGCACTGGCGAAATGTGGACGTATAATCTGCCTCTGTCTACCCTTTCGGAGAAATGGGCGTAATTGTATGTATGTAAAAATGTTTGTTGTTCAAGTTTTGTAAGTTCAACTACAGTTTACGTATGAAATCCCTCCTATATTATTCATGCAAAAGTACTTAGGTAAAATCTGAAAACTTAAACTTTACAGTTTCAAAGTGGTTTTGGTAAAGATTCGAAGCTTGTGGAAAGTAGTACATCTTTCGAAATTTTGTAAACTCATGTAGTATTAGTTAATACATTGTATTATTTATGCATCTTTCACTTCCACTCTGCGAGCATTTGCGACTCCACCCTAGACAGCCATTGAAGGCAAGCCAGAGGCGAGGGCCTCTTGGAGTCCACTCCGGCGAACCGGAGAAGAGCCCGCATTCTGACCCTCTCGGACACTTTACGCCCGTGGTGTCGTCACAAGCTGTCCTGCGGGCTAATTATTATTATTAGTTATCCTCTCTTATGTTGAATGACATTAGCCCACTTTCCGTTATCTGTTGTGCCGGGAGCCGGTATGGTCAACAGACGGCCCATTTTTGAGATGAACTCTTACTGTAACTGGATTTTCTTATTTGACATTTGTTTAAATTTTTTCCGCTAAAGTTGGCCGAGATTTTGGCTTTACTAGCCAGCCTGTTTCTTCTTTATGCATTTGTAACGTGTTAGAAAGGATAGGGTATATACAATGAAGTTTTTTAGAGTGAATATGAGAACACAGTTTGCCATACCGGCTCCCGGTACGTCAACCGATTAGGCGAAGATATGTTTATACCGGGAGCCGGTGTTTCACATATGAGGGGTTAACGACTACATACAGTTAAAGTTTGACGGCCGATATGGTGTTGTGGCACGAATACCCGCACTTGGCTCCTGAGGTCGTGGGTTTGATTCCAACAAAGGGTCTAATCTTTGTGTGCTTAAATAAGAATATTTGTTCTGGGCTGGGTTGTATTATAAAGAGGTTAGTTTCTTATGTTTTAAAAAAATATATATATGTTTATCCGTTAATTAGTATACATAACACAATTATCTTGAAACTAAATAATTTGTGTAATTGACAAAAAATAAATGTAAGTGACGACTAGGTATTTACCTAAACTTAAGACTAAGAACAGTACGAATTATTGGGGATCCAAAGGTTGCAGCCTATATTTGAAGTGTCTACGCAGCTGTAGGTTCTGGAATAAGAAGGATATTGCTGGTCATTACTGAGAGCAGCAATGTCCTCTACCGGAATTATTACGGAGTATATTTTAAAGAAGTTTTGATCAAATCCCCCCCTTACCTTTCCTCTCCCGACCTACACGTTCTGGTCTTAGGAATGTAATGATCAGACTGTCCAGACTATCAGCACTAGAACCAAAAATAATTTGTACGGAATTCCTCTGCAAGACCCTACGGCTTAAGGATTCTGTTCCGGCGCTAGTATTTCCCCTTTGCTATCTTAGATTAAAGGGTATATATCATTTTTGCGTGACTTAAATCTTAATTTATATTTGCCGTCATGATGCGGTGTGCTTGTTACCGAGCTTATCCCACGATAAAGAGTGCTGCCATTCTTGTAACTTTTTTTTTTGACGTGAAAAAAATGCATTTACGCATACCCAGCCGGTCGGGGGTCCGGACAGCGGTTATGTGGAGCTCCTGCAGGAACTTTTCAGCCTACCCACTATCAAACTGACGACGCCCGTCACTAGTTGACAAAAAGGCAGGACCATGGTCTCTCATCAGCCCCTCCCATCTCATCGGCCTCGCCAGCGGCTACGACCGCTTCTGTGATGGGAAGGTAGCGGACCTCCTCAGAGGGGTGCAGTAATTACACCCACTCCTACCTCTCATGCATAACACTAATGAAGGGGCATTTTTGGGACTGCATCAACAAACTACCAGTCAGGATGTAGTCTTATTACAAAATGATCAACACAGTTCGAATTCTAGTTTTCTATCTTCCGACAATCGTCCACCACCTAACTAATAAATACAAAAGTAAGCATTAAACCCCAAAGCGATTCCTATTAAACTTTTCCATAAAGTAATAAGTAAATAACTCGTTTCCTCGTTTCCTGGCAGAAAGTGGTTTCCATTCTAATGGGAACTCGGAGACCTATCCCCTTTAAATGAAATCTAAGAAAACACAGATTACGACGTAATCCTTCACAGGCTCTTTGTACAAAGCAAACTAGAGGACCGTTTCAGTGAAACCTAAGGAGATTTATCTCTTTACAATAATTGTAAAGTTTAAGGCCGTGTAAGATAGTTCTGCTTTGCTGTTCACTTAAATTCAGGGTAGCTTGAACTTTTCTTCTAAGCAAATGCGAAATAAATCAAACTAAATTAAATTAAATTTTCTGAGAACTTAATGGTTTACTTACACGTTTGCCGGAATAACTGTTCTTAGCCGTATTTCGTTGTCCACTTGACGATGTGTGGACGAGATTTTGGACCAAAGTAACCTGTTAGTACTACTTTCAGTTCAGTATAACAGAATAAGCTACATTTTAAGCGCTTCTGTGCGGGTTTTTCCATTAGTTTTCTTTATACTTCAGTACCACCTTGATTAGTACAAAAGATAAACCAGTCAAGACCTTTCTTGTTGACAAATTTTATAATTGTAGGTTTATAGATAGTTTTAATTCCCCTGCGAAATGGAAAAGATATGATTCAAAAAACCGTGATCCTAATATGGTTCTGATCGTCCTTTAGTGCTACGGAACCCCATCAAAATAAAACTTATGACTGATACACAATGAAACATGTTGCAACTTGCAAAGTGACATCAGAATCTCATCAAATATACTGCGACTTGCTGAGCGCGGTCCCCTTTGTAGGCGGTTTATACTTTGCGGCGGGGCCCCAGTTGCAGCGGTTGTAAATTGAGTCAATTTAAATCACGTCTTTGTAATGTTAATATATTTTGTTCTACTGCCATTCATCCCTTCGTCCGTTTCATTCTGTCCAGGATATAATTTATGAAAAATGGAAGAATTATTATTTGCATTTCAAGTTGTAATACCTTTGATTGACGATAGTTATCGTTTCAGTGCCACCAATAAAGTAATAACAAATAAATTTGTCGCATTCTTCAAACTCTGCTTGAGCTTTTTACAACCAACAGATCTGTACGTATTTATGCACACAAATATTTGTCCTGTGTAGCAGTAGAACCTATATCCTTTATCTACAAATTGGGGCAGATAATCTGGGCATATGAAGCTTAACAAATTATGTGTCCTAGTGATAATTGAAGTGATATTATCCCAAGTTTTTAGGACATGCACGGTTTGATTTGAAAATGATTTTTCGGGGTGTTAGCCGTTTGCCCATTTGTTTTTCATTACTCTCCTGTACACATGTGGTATATTATCAGAACATGGTTTCTTTCCTTTCTCGAAAATGTATAAGTACTAGAATTCATAATAATTTGAAACGGTTTGTTTTCTACGACTCCAGCCTAGACTATGTTAAATTAATTGTGTCTGCTATTATAAAAGATACTGGTATACAAAATAATATTAATAATATTATCTACAATCTCGCTTGAAGTATGGCCATACCCAAAATTCTGAATCTCCGTGCGGTATAGGCTTATGATACGCAAGCCAAGCCTCCAGAGATACAGCTCCGAAATGGGATGCACTGCAGATGAACTAGATACTAAAGTAAGTATAATATTATCTCCTTATTCCTCCTCAGAATAAGGAGATATTCAGAGAAATCTAAGTTTGAAAATATTCTTTTTAAAATACGAGGAAATGGGATTTATATAATGCTTTGGGTGTGCACTTCCAAGCAAAATAGTAAATATCTATTATTCTCCTTTTTACCTTTCAACACAATTCAATTTCTATTGTTGCCTGTCTTTTGGTCGTCTGCAACCTTACAGATTAAATAGGTGAGTAGCATCGCATTACCAGAGATTCGGACGCAAAATAATAGGTTTTACGACATATTAAGTTCTATTAATTGGTTTAGCCATAACAATAAAAAACATTTTTTTTTAAAATGTTTATAATGTAAATTTTTGCTTTGCCCAAAGAGGTATCATGATATGTTGTACTGGCTTCAAACATATTATAAGGTCCTTATTAACACATTTATGAATGCAACAAACAATTTGACTTTGATTTTAGGTTGTGAAGGTCAGGCGGCGGTCGATTCTGGTTAAACCAGTTAGCAGACCCTGGGCCCAAGCATAAGTCTGGGGCAACCGGGATAATGCTAGGATATGATGATGAGATATAATCACGATTCGGATCCAGAAGTCACTGGTAATACATCTGCTTTATTGATTTTTGTCTTAAGACTGTTAGGGACGAGTAATGATTATAATATAATTAACTAATTAGCGACAATATCAATATATTTTATAAAAATTCTAACAATTCAAGAAGTAAACGTTAATTATTCTTGGAGTGTAAAAAACCCTCCCATAAACACTTCTTAAAATCTTCGCTTCATAAATTAAAGCTTTTAAACGGTCCCGAAATGGAAAGGGACTCTAAAAAAGTACGAAAAGAATGTACTAATTGCCCCCGTGACGACTTTGCTTCACATAAAACGTGCTTATCTAACAAACGACTACATAAATAATAAGCTGAGCCCAAAAGACTTTTTAAATGTGCTGAGTATTATCAGCTGCCCTCGTCAATTGGGCCAAGATTTTATTACCCTAAAAAGATGTATTATGTGCCAAGTTTCAAAATGGAAGTTAATAAAAGTAAAACTGCCTTTTTGGAAATGAATTCTTACGTAATTTCACCCTTAATGGGGCCTGTCAGGTAAACATTTTTCATTGGTTTTCTACTTTAACTATAGAAAATTCGAGAACACAGGTCCCATTGTCTTATTTTATAACTGATTTATTTGACAACTATTTGTAATACCTACTTGGTTTCCGTCCTTTATCAATTTCCTGATGATGCACGTCTCAATAGGCTTAAATAAAACAAAACGTATGCGAGTCTGGTGAATGTAAGTTAGCGAAACATTTTACAATGCATTTTAGGTTATACGCCTGAATTTGAGTATAAGGGTATAAAAATGATATATTTTACCAAGGGATTACCAAAAATAGAGGAAGGAGCCCTGTAACAACGCTTTCTACCTTATTTTAGTGCGTCAATATATTCTCATTGCCCGTTTGCTAAAATCTAAAGACTATGAGTCAATAGAAATAATGTTGCAATAAATATTAGGTCGGGAAAAAGTCTTTTCGCATAACGTAGGTATAAACTTATTATAATTTTTTTTTGACTGTACTATTTGTGTCTGGCTGGTTTTGGTAACATTAAAAAGGTTCCATTATAAAGAAAAGAAAAAAATAAAAAAAAGTTGTTTCCCGCTATTTTTCATTTGTTTTTCTCTCCGTAAAAATGAGTGAATCTAATGAAGAAATTCGATACATTTTAAAATTTTATTATAAAAAAGGCAAAAATGCAACTCAAGCAGTGAAAAAAATTTGTGATGTTTATGGACCTGATGCAGTGTCAGTAAGAGTAGCACAAATTTGGTTCAAACGTTTTCAGTCCGGAAATTTTGATGTTAAAGATGCACCTCGCTCTGGTCGCCCTGTTACGAATAAAATGGACGCCATTTTTGAAAGAGTGGAGCAAGATCGGCATATTAGTAGTTACGATGTAGCTGAAGAACTGGGAATTGACCACAAAACAGTTTTGACCCATTTGAAGAAAGCTGGTTATACAAAAAAGCTCGATATTTGGGTGCCACACGAGCTCACTCAAAGAAACTTAATGAACCGTGTATTCATTTGCGATTCATTATTGAGACGTAATGAAACCGAGCCGTTTTTGAAGAGATTGATAACTGGCGATGAAAAGTGGATCACGTACGACAAGAACGTGCGAAAAAGGTCGTGGTCGAAAGTTGGCCAGGCTTCACAGACTTTGGCCAAACCTGGCCTAACACGAAATAAGGTGATGCTGTGTGTATGGTGGGATTGGAAGGGCATTGTTTATTATGAGCTTTTACCGCCCGGCAAAACCATCGATTCTGATCTTTACTGCCAGCAACTGATGAGATTAAAGGAAGCAGTCGAGAGAAAACGGCCGGAATTGATCAACAGGAAGGGTGTGGTCTTTCATCACGATAACGCTAGACCACACACATCTTTAGCCACTCAGCAAAAATTAAGAGAGTTCGACTGGGAGGTCCTAGTGCATCCACCATATAGCCCTGACCTTGCGCCTTCAGATTTTCACCTGTTTCGGTCTCTGCACAATTCTTAGGTTCTGTAAGGTTGACCTCAAGAGAGGACTGCCAAAACTATTTGTCCCGTATTTTTGATCAGAAGTCCCAAAGTTTCTACAGTAACGGGATAATGTCTCTGCCCACAAAATGGCAGAAAGTTATTCAACAAAACGGTACATATATATTGTAAATAAATGTAAATAAACTTTGAAAAAAATGTCTTGACTTTTCATACAAAAATACGAAAAGACTTTTTCCCCAACCTATTATAATGCAATGCAATAAATACAAAACCACAAACACACACATACACCACATACATACACACACACGAACACACACACACACACGAACACACACACACACACACACACACACACACACACACGCGCGCGCGCGCGCACACACACACACGAAGACACACGAACACACACGCGCGCACACACACACTCTCATGTAGTAGTAAATTTTTATTGTTATATCGTTTGAAAGATGCCACTGACTGCTGAAATACAGTATCTTTACTAGTTCGGAAGCCTATGGAATCATGTAATTTGTACATTGTTTAATGAGTTCAATAAAGATTTGTTTTTATTATTTTTGTGTGAAAATTAGCAACTTTACCCATGGGCAAAGCCAGCCATGTGCTCAGGCGCAGTCTAAAACAATATGTAACTAGCAAACTATACCCGCGGTTTAACCCTGGTATTTTTTTTCATAGAAGAAGGTTGCTCCCAGCACTCTGTACCTGTATTATTAGAGATATAATGAAAAATTGTATTTAGTACCTAGATAATTATTTTATTTAGGTTTGGCTAGGTAGCTTACAGGTCAGAGCCAGGGTGGGGAAAGCGCCACACAAGAACCCTCTTAAAACCTTCTTGGTTTCAAAGTGAAACAAATAAGCAGCAGTAAACCTATATCTTTGTCAGTTATTATTAGTTAGAAAACCGTTGTCCAGTTAAGGGTTTCTTGAAACTTGAAGCTAGAGTTGATCTTAGGCATATATTTCAGTTTCGACCCAGTAGCATAACGTGGATATGACTTTGTCACTCTTATTCCTCACTTTAACAAAATTTTACGCTGCCTTACATATTGGGACAATTGTGTAAAAGGTCTGAAAAGTTACTTTTATTTATAGTCAACCATTAAAACTAGAATACTAGCTACTCCTAACGCCATAACACCGTATGCTTTTTTGCTTTTCATTTTGTCAGTGAAATACAGAAACTACAACAATACTTCATCCTGACAACCGACATGGCGTAGAGACACACCTGGATATACCTGCACTACGCTTCTAAAGTCGTGCGATTCCCACATAGAACTAATATTTATATGCATAACCATGAATATTTGTTCTGGTCTGGGTGTGTTCTATGTATGTTAAGTATGTATGTACGATAATAGATTATATATGCGATATACTATCATTTTTATCTTTATATATAAGAAAAGATGATAGAAAAGATAAGTCAATTATTCTTTATTTTTAATGATACTTTGAAACTAAATAATTAATGTTCTGAAGGCAATACCGTGTCAATCCTGATGCTTCTCAGTTAATATTTTTACCTCAACTTACATGAATATACTAGCTCTCATCTACATACATACAACGGCGACAGACTACCTACCCAGACAGTTATCTTCTAATTAATCTTAGCATTATCCCGGTTGCTGCCTTACGGGCCTCCATGTCATCCCTTACGACGTCAAGTCAGCCTTTCATAGGCCTGTCCAATCTACCTCGGCCGGGTGGAGGTGCCTAGAAAGTTAAACACTGAAAATGTCATCATCCTTCTTCAGCCCACATTTAATCTAGGTTCAGAGCAGCATATTTTTACTTTATTGGTCATCTATACATACGCCCACTTGCAATCATTATCCACACTCAATTCATTGCTTTTTCAGTCGTCATCATCCCATCCACCCGATACCACTCGTTTTTTTAATAATTAAGTCGTATCCATGTTAAGAATTACACATATCCGAATCCTCCAAGCTATTAAGACACTCCACAGTGCTCCAGACTCAATAGGCCGTATCATGTCACTCCCGACACACTAAACGCTCCGTTGGTGCCGAGTCCTAATTTAAGACCTATTTCACTTCACGCTGCTTTCACTTTTAGCACAAGTGTCAGGTTTACATCGAGACGTAGTATTGTACTTAAGTCATAAGAAGATTCAAGGTCGCCTTATGTAGAATAGATAGAGCTATGGTGCCTTATCGAATCCGTACTAAATTAAGAGCTATTTTAACTAAGACTATACGTTTAATGGAGATCCTATCCGATCCTATTAAAATCTAGAAAAAATCAAGCCAACCTTACCTGCAAGCAGTGCAGCTGCCGATTAACGGACGAGGCTCTGTTAAGCATAACAGTTTCCGGTAATCGGCACTGGGCTCGCAGCCTATTATGTGGGTCCGAAAATATAATAATATGCCTTTACCTACCTTTTCAGGGAAACAGGTGTGATAGTATATATGTATAGCTGTTGGAACGGAAATGTTCTTCACTAGCGATCGGCAAATCTTAATAAAGCTGCGTGAAGCCGATGGATTAGAACAGCGCTGAATAGGTTATTGTTAAGAAATTGGGAGGAGGCCTACGTGCAGCAATGGCCATTGCTTAAATGATGATGATGATAAAAATCTGTAATGAAAATATAATTGGTTGATGGTTTATCTTGCAAGATTTCGCTGGCTTACTTTCGTGTAAATTCCCCATACTTCGAAACTAAAATGGTACCTGGCAACAAGACCGCCAGACATTGCAAGAAATGTGGATGTCACTTACATGTGGAATATAAATATACTTCATTGACTTTAATATTAACAGGATCATTTAGCTTGTTTAGTTTTTTACAAACAAAATGGAACTTCAATATTTTTCTCAGAAAGAACGAGAGAGATATTTGCGGTACCATAATCAAGAAATAAAAGCCAAATGGATTCGTTGTCAGAATTTGTCAAGGGTTGTCAGTTAATCTTGACGTTTTGAAATTTTCATAGCACTCAAAAACGTCAAAATTTTGAAATCTTAAAATTTGCTATGTAATAATAGTACATGAAATAAATATATGTGAAATTTAAATCTGTCTAATGTGTTAGTTTTTCAAGATTTTTCAGTTCGTCTGGCTTGGTGACTCTCGTTGGGAGTATTGTCAGTGAGCCTGTCGTAATTGTAAAGGGGGTGAGGGGATTGTCCGTTTTTCAGTCAGTCTGTCGGGGACTCTAAAGAGACTACCTAAAGGCACCGATATTGAGAAGAATGCCTCAAGAAACACATCTCGGAACTCTCTTATACTTTTAACCTGAACATATAATTTAAGTTATGTTAGAATATAAAGAGATAGTAGTGCATTTTAAAAGTATGTTATATGTGTGGCAGATTTATGTAATTTGTATCTCATTTATCATTTTTATCACCACTCATTTTCATTTACCATAATTTCTAAGTTATTACTATATCTCTTACTTGACACTGGCTAAATGTGCAAACCGCACGAAGCCATCATATAAAAAAAATACATCAATAATTGGTATAATTGTCAGATAATATTTATTCATTGTCCCGTAGACTTAAGATGAGGGCCCAGGATCTGCTCACAGGTCTAACCAGATGTCTAGATTCGTTAAACTGGTCGTAAATAAATAAATAAATAAATATTTTCTAACAATTACACCAATTATTTAGTTCCAAGATAAGTATCATTAAGAACTTGTGTTATGGATACTAAACAACGGATAAACATACTTAAATACTTTTTTTTTTGTAAATACATACTTAATATACATAGGAAAACACCCAGACTAGAACAAATATTCATATTCATGCACACAAAGATTTGTCCTATGTGGGAATCGAACCCACGACCTCTGGAGTGGAGTGTAGGCATACCGACCTCCACGCCATATCGGAAATAGAGGAAAACAACATGAAACATCATCATCATATCAGCCCTATGAGTCCACTGCTGAACATTGGCCTCCCCAATAGACTACATTCTGTTGGGGTCTTTGCCCATAATCACCTCTTTGTTGGGTTGGCGATCGCAGTTTAAGCCAGCACGCAGGATGACGTTGCTGCCCATCATCCGGCAGGATATCTCTACGTCAAATTAACGACTCCCGGGAGATGGAAGAAGTGGCTCTATTCTAGGCCGATACTCCGGCCTACACACTATAACAAAAACAACAAACAGTAATGTACTGATTTATCATACATACACACATCATTATATTACATTTTAATGTAATGTTATGTTCCACAGGGGACTGAGATGATGTTGATAAATACGGAATCTGGCTTGAATTAGATTAATAATGAGCTAACATTCATTACATATAATAATAAATTATTAATGATGATGATATGTATTAATAACTTACTGATGCAGTAATGGAGCATTAGTGTAAAGTGATGTGGTTTCATTAAAAATTCATTTCAAGGTATGTACATGTACTTAGTTCTAATTGTATGGAATAATTCATTTAGCACCAAGTCGAATCGGTTTACAGTAATTATTGCTTGAATAAGAGACGAGGAGATATGTTAATCTGTACTTTAATACACACCGATATGGCGTGGTGACGAGTATACCCGCACTTCGCTGCTGAGGTTCGATTTCCACACCGGACAAATCTTGGTGTGCATAAACATGAATATTTTTTTCTGATCTAGGTATTTTCCTATGTATATGAAGTATGTATTTACAAAAAAGAAGTATATGTGTTTGTTTATCCGTCATTTAGTATCCATAACACAAATTCTTAATGATACTTATATTGGAACTAAACAATTGGTGTAATAGTGAGAAAATATTTATTATTATTATTTATTACATTTTTCCTTTTTAATTAATTAAATCATCTATTATATGTCACATTGCATGACAGAATTTCGATGGACTTAAAAATAACTTCTAAAGTATCTACTTAAAATAATGTAATTCTTGATGAACTGTATCGCGCTGAGGTTAGTTACTCTCTCTTGCACTTCTTCCTAAAGTTTTGGTCGCGATTTTAGAATATAAAAAATATTCGATTTACTTAATTATGGACCTCAGTACCCTAAGCCAACCTCACCTGCAAGTGGTGTACCTGCTGATCGACAGACGAGGCTCTGGCGAACTTAACAGATCCCGGCATAGGCTCGCCACCTATTACGTAGGACCGACAATAAATTGGCGAAGTGTGGGGGTATAATTGGCCTCTGCCTACCCATTCGGGGAAACAGGCGTGAGTGCCGTATGTATGTGCCTGTAAAGTACTTAAAACAAAAATCTTTTTTAATTTTTTTTATCAATATGGAGTCACTTAACTCCGAATCTACTGGACCTTATAGCTTATTTTAAACCTAAAAAAAAGCATGTACATATATATTATAGTAAGTCACGAGGACCAAGACTCGGGTAGCCGGTAGGTTATTATAATATTAAAATTAATATACCTTATAATATAGGAAAATGTAAGATTTACCAAGATAAATCATTATTATTGCAAGATTACAGGCGTACATTCCCAAGTGCGATATTCGAATACCACTAGCGTCGGTATGCTAGGTAGCAGGGTGGCTAAGCTAAGGAATGCAATAAAAAATTACCATTTATCCTCCAGGGTGAGTACCCAAGGTCGTTTTAAATGAATCCCGAACGAAAGTGAAGTATGTGAGAGGAATGTTTGTGGTAACACCTCGCTTTGTCGAACTCGCCGGCGCACGGTGGGCTGAAAAACGGCTTTCATAGACATAGGAATCAAAAGTGGCAAATATCGAATTTCTAATCGGATATCGCTTCTACTACTTATTACCATATACTCAAATGATACTCGTATCAATCTGCACAAAAACGAAGGACTTATAATTTTTTCGGCGTTCGGAAGGAAATGTCGATAGTCGATGTTTAATAAGGCTTTAAACAAGTTACGTTCGACAGCTGTGATTTAAATAGGATAGAACTGGTTATTTTTTACCAATTAATACAATGTATTAGGTCGGGGAAAAAGTCTTTTCGCATAACGTAGGTATAAACTTATTATAAAATTTTTTTGACTGTACTATTTGTGTCTGGCTGGTTTTGGTAACATTAAAAAGGTTCCATTATAAAGAAAAGAAAAAAATAAAAAAAAGTTGTTTCCCACAATTTTTCATTTGTTTTTCTCTCCGTTAAAATGAGTGAATCTAATGAAGAAATTCGATACATTTTAAAATTTTATTATAAAAAAGGCAAAAATGCAACTCAAGCAGTGAAAAAAATTTGTGATGTTTATGGACCTGATGCAGTGTCAGTAAGAGTAGCACAAATTTGGTTCAAACGTTTTCAGTCCGGAAATTTTGATGTTAAAGATGCACCTCGCTCTGGTCGCCCTGTTACGAATAAAATGGACGCCATTTTTGAAAGAGTGGACCAAGATCGGCATATTAGTAGTTACGATGTAGCTGAAGAACTGGGAATTGACCACAAAACAGTTTTGACCCATTTGAAGAAAGCTGGTTATACAAAAAAGCTCGATATTTGGGTGCCACACGAGCTCACTCAAAGAAACTTAATGAACCGTGTACTCATTTGCGATTCATTATTGAGACGTAATGAAACCGAGCCGTTTTTGAAGAGATTGATAACTGGCGATGAAAAGTGGATCACGTACGACAAGAACGTGCGAAAAAGGTCGTGGTCGAAAGTTGGCCAGGCTTCACAGACTGTGGCCAAACCTGGCCTAACACGAAATAAGGTGATGCTGTGTGTATGGTGGGACTGGAAGGGCATTGTTTATTATGAGCTTTTACCGCCCGGCAAAACCATTGATTCTGATCTTTACTGCCAGCAACTGATGAGATTAAAGGAAGCAGTCTAGAGAAAACGGCCGGAATTGATCAACAGGAAGGGTGTGGTCTTTCATCACGATAACGCTAGACCACACACATCTTTAGCCACTCAGCAAAAATTAAGAGAGTTCGACTGGGAGGTCCTAGTGCGTCCACCATATAGCCGTGACCTTGCGCCTTCAGATTTTCACCTGTTTCGGTCTCTGCAGAATTCTTTAGGTTCTGTAAGGTTGACCTCAAGAGAGGACTGCCAAAACTATTTGTCCCGTTTTTTTGATCAGAAGTCCCAAAGTTTCTACAGTAACGGGATAATGTCTCTGCCCACAAAATGGCAGAAAGTTATTCAACAAAACGGTACATATATATTGTAAATAAATGTAAATAAACTTTGAAAAAAATGTCTTGACTTTTCATACAAAAATACGAAAAGACTTTTTCCCCAACCTATTATACAAAAACTTAAATTTGATTTCACTACATAAACCACTAAGTTTTGTGTCTGGTGATTATCGTTACATGAACATACACTAATATATACCTGATTTTACTTATATAAACTAACATAATAACATATTGAAAATAACAGAATTATTACCAAGGTAATTTAAGGAAATTAATTTATTTATGTCACAGAATAATTTTTCATCACGAAAACGATACGTAGTACTTAACTACTTTTTTTGACATAAGCTGTTAATCTGTACAGTTTCTTGACGAGGATTTGCCTGATGCGATAATAGAGTAATATTTGTTTATCTTTTTGTCTGTTTGTACAAAAAAAAATTATTAAACCTGAGTCAAGAAGTAATTATAATCTTTGAGCAACGACTGTGACGTACGGTTATTACAAATATACCTAAGTCCAATAGCTTGATTTGATTAAGTTTTTAAATAATTTAAGTACTGACAAATTTAAAAGACACTACATATATTTATTTGCATGAAGTTGGGTATTTGTTTTATCGTGTTTTTTAAGTTGAGATAATATGTGTAATAAAACCAATTTTATTTATACAAGCTAGACTTTAATCCGAATCACTTGTGATAGTCACTCAAATCTAGTCTACTTATATACTTATATGAACTGTGTAGATCCCATGTCTCTCTGCTTGGTCTAGGGCTACATGTCATTGCATGAGATGTCTGATAATATTATATTTATATATTGACAACCTATAACCTAACCATAATGCACAACTAGATTACTCATACATACATAGGTATATGCAATCACGCCCACATTTACGCATTTTGAGCCCACACTTCGTCAATTATATTTTCTTCATCATCATCATCATCTCAGCCATCTGACGTCCACTGTGCAACATAGGCCTCCCCAATAGATTTCCACATAGAGCGATCCTGAGTCGCCTGCATCCATCGGCTTCCCGCCGCCTTGACCAGATCATCGGTCCATCGCGTGAGAGGCCGTCCTCTACTACGTTTAATTATATTTTAGCCCCACCTAATAGGTGGCGACCCTATTGCCGCTTACCGGGAACTTTTATGTTTGCCAGAGCCTATCGGCAGGTGCACCATTTGCAGGTTGGATTGGGATCTCTTGATTTTGGTAGGAAAATACAAATTAGGATTCCAAATCCGTATTTGATGTTCAATCAGTATTTTTGATGAAACCAGCAGTTTATTCTATGTATTATGTATGTATGTATATACATTATAGTACGGACTGGATTAAGCTAATGAAAAACAGTCATGAGTCACGTTAACAAAGGACTAAAAATATTGAAAAACCGCGTCCGCGCCGCGAATTGCATACATTATTCACATTTCACGTGTCGTGTAAAGTTAATCGGAACGAAAATGTCTGGCTCAGTGCACGCAGCTCATGCGTGGGACGTTCGCACCTGACGTGCAGATACGCTCGTCGGCGTCGCTGAAAAACTATTCTATTTTTTTTGAATAAACATTCACTTGTCCATTTCCATTTTATCGATAACATTTTAAATTATGACACGTGACATCACTAAAGTTATAAATCTAGCTTGCGTAGTTTTTGTGAGGGATTTTAATCGTGATGAAATTTATTTGAATAAAAACATGATTGTTATTGAAAAACAATAAAATTAATTACCATAGGTGAGTCAGATCTTAGTTGATGAGTAAATTTATAAGCTTTTGATTGTTTTACATAATAAATAAATATTTTCTGACAATTACACCAATTATTTAGTTCCAAGAAAAGTTTCAATCATTAAGAACTTGTGTTATGAATACTAAATAATGGATAAACATACAGAAATAAAAAAAAATTTAAACTATACTTAATATAAGCGCTCGTAGCTCCGCGGTGCACGGTGGTCGGAAACAATCACCGAAGCAAAGCAGAGTTTACAGAGGTCAGTCCTTGGATGGGTGACCGTTTGTGTGGCAATATCGAATATGTGGTTGATATCGAGCGCTTCCGTGCTTCGGAAGGCACGTTAAGCCGTTGGTCCCGGTTATCACTAAATGTGGTAGTCTTTAAGCCACATTAGAGGCCTAAATGGGCGGCTTGAAAAATTCTAACAGCAGGACGCCATACACCTGCCTCCGCCAATCCGCACTGGGTCAGCGTGGTGGAGTATGACCCAATACCCTCGCACTATGGTATGTGAGAGGAGGCTCGTGCTCAGTAGTGGGACGTTAATGGGCTGAAATTATGATGATGATGGTACTTAATATACATAGGTACGAACCCAGCTTAAAAAGAATATTTATGTTCATGCACTCAAAGATTTGTCCTGAGTGAGAATCGAACTCACAACCTTAGGAGCGGAGAGCGGGTATTCTCGGCACCACGCCATATCAAACGTCAAAAATACGTGTTTTAAAATCGAATTCAAACATATTGATCATAATAAGCTCGTTTCCGTCATTTTAATGTCGAAGCTACTTTATTAGTCGCGAGCATCATAAAAATTTGTTCAGTTTTATTAAAATCTACCACGTTTCAATTTATTAAGCAATTCAATTAGGTAAAAACATATTTCGATGAATAGAGAAGTTCGTCCTTTTTTTAAGTCGGTTCAATAGATAACATAATTACACTGATACTTCACATTGATTAGTGGTCGGTTGAGATTTAGCAATGTAAACTTTTTACTCGAAGTCATGAATTCTGAACTTGTAAAATTTATCACGGTTACTCATGGTCAGTAAAAACATAAGAATAATCCGCTAGTAGTAACCATAAAATGTGTTCAATTAATATAATAATCGCATAAAGAAAGAACAATAATACAAACTAAAGCTTTATCAAGCTTCTCCTACTTCACAACTAGATGGCGTTAAGTAATATCTCACAGGATACAGTTTGTCGGTTTCATAACGTTTTGTGTAGTCATGCACAACAGTATTAAGTTACCACTTCACTGCCACATGCTGTCTTTCCAGTGGAAGTAAGTGCTTATAATTTTTATGCGGGTAGTGCCACTAAAAGGAGCTATTGTTTAGTAGAAACACTCAAGGGGCGAACTAATAGTGCGTTATGCCGATACGTGTAGAGCTAAGACGTGTTTTATTTTGTTATCGACACTTTTTGTGTTATCAATATTTTTTGCAAGACAATTATCAGTAATTGTTTTAATAATTTGGGTATTCATGTTAAAAAAAAATCACGACACTCATTTGAAGATATTCATAATACAAAGTATGCGAACAAAATAACATTTTTTTTTTAAGTAACAATATACATTTATGCACTTTACACATTACACTTTCCGGCCTCCGCCCTATCGGGACGTACTTAGCCCCCCCCCCCACCAAGTCAGGGTAAAGACCAGCTAAACTGATTTTTTTGTCCGTGGTTTGGCGAACGACTACCAAGAGACAGGAAACAACAGAATTAAAATTTAGCCTTCATACCAGTGTCTGAAAATAGGGTCCGTACGTTAATGACTTCCACACTACTTTAAACCATATTATTTGCCTGTATACGTTAAATTTTCTGCCGTTTAATGCGCCTCATTGACAGATTTTAAATCATGGCCCACTCATGGTTAGATTAACGACGTAATGAGCTTAATGGCCGCTAAAGAGTATTTATTCCGTTCAGCGACAACGTGCCATTTATTGTGAAATTTTGTTGCCCTTTATAATTTTCATTTTACAAACGGTTCATAAAATTAATTAATTTAAGTTTGGATTCTTTTCGGAACGGTTTACTTATATTTTTCAGAGCGTCTCTTTACTAAGGTAAGAGTTTGCTTCGAAACGAAATAGGCAAAAGATGGTTGTCAACTGGCATGCCACTAAAATGAAAAGTTTAGAAGGTGTTCTTTTATAACCAATAAAAGCACTAAGGATTACATTTAAAAAACTAGACCAATTAATGTATCAATGAATACTTACATTGAAAAATGGTTTGCTATGTTTATCCGTTGTTATGTTGTATGTATTTAACATGCTAATTTTAGGCTAGGATAAGCTGTGTGTGACTTAAAATTTTTACGCAAAAATAAATACTTGCCGAAACGGTGATAAAATTCAAACTTCAACGTATGATTTCCAGCCAACTTTTCCAATAACACAACAATCAGTTTTCAGCTGAAGCGGTTTCGTGATTGACATGTAATTCCGAAGCTTTACAGATTGCATTTAAATTTACTTTGGCCCAAAATGATCCCCTGATTGGCTATTATTAATATGAATATCATACAAACTTAATGAGGTTCTATATTTATTCGTGTTTAAAATCAGTCGGAACAGATATGCGTAATTATTAAAATTTAATTAAACTGCAGCAAATGGATTAGCGTGTAATCATTATGTATTATGTAATGAATAACTATGTGCTCATTTAAATTGTATTAGTTTAAAATGGTATATTACTTAAAATGGTATTTATATACGAGTATTTATTGACGATTCATTTTGCGATAGGTCAAAATAACCGTTCATCTAACAATTTAAAGGTCTTAGGGTTCGATTCCCACATAGAACTAATATTTGTGGTCATGGACATGTATATTTCGAATTTGGTTTCTACTCCGGACAAGAATCGAACATAAAAGTTCCCGGTAAGCGGCAGTAGGCTTGCCACCTATTCATTTGGACTAACAATATAATTGGCGACATGTGGGCATATAATATGCCTCTGCCTGGCCCTGCGAGGAAACAGGCGTGATGTTATGTTTCTACGTATATATTTACTAAATTAGTAATTTAAAAGAGCATAGCTTGTGAGTTTCTTACTAGTTCTTCTTACAGAGCGGTGGCTCGAAACTGGCACTTAGATTAACGGAACTTACACGTAAATATTTATTGTTTTTTGATTGTTTTGTTGCATGTAAGTGAATCTAAGCTTTGTGATTTTAATGGAATCATATGTGGATTGTTTTTTATATATATATTTAATTTGACATTTTCAAGTACTATGTAATAGTTTATGGAATAATAAGATTTTGAATTTTGAAAAGCAAAGTGTGTATGCAGTTCTGGTTTGCGACTTTATGGCACCTGGTAAAGTATCTACTTTAATGAGAGTTATCAAAGTATCCTACCTGATGGCAAGCTGTCAACGCAGTCCAAAAAATTTGAGCGCCCCATACTTAAGAATATGGTATCCACATATGACAGCCTGCGAAAATGCTGGTTCAAAGTGCTTAGCTTTGTCACTTAGCTTATCCACTTTAGTTTATTCTTAAGTAACAGGAGCTATCGATAGAAAATTTTATCGACACTACGAATATAATGCACAACCCTAGTCTGTAATTAAGCAATAGGGCAAAGACAGATAAAATTGTGATCGACAGATGCTGTGTCATTCAGGAAATGAGAGTTACAATTACTATCACATTTAATTAAAAACAATTTTGTCAACAAACGACAAATAATTAAGTATCACGCTTCGTTAGTTCGTCGAACGGTCATACCACTTAGTTACTTAGGGCGGCATGCACAAACTGCTGTTTACGGTAAAAAAATTTTATTTTTTATTATGACACGTGCGTCTAGCTTATTTAGCTAGTGACAAGTAAAATAAATATTAATAACATATAAATTATAGTAAATGAGAATGAGTGGTGATAACGCTGATAAATGGTAAATGAGATGCCCTCCCCTAAACCTCTTGAAGGTAAAGATGTGTGACTATACTGAGATATCACATGGACTTCTTGAGAGAATTTGAAAGGATACGTTGCAATGCTTTGTTTGATTTACCAACATTTATGTACTTTTACAAACACTTAACGGTTAATAAAATCCACCGTTGATTTATTACACATTAATGTTCGAAATATCACAAATTTTAGAAAATAAAACAAAACTGTATACAGCCATATCAGTTTCCCGCCAAAAAGCCTATTCATAAACTTACTGACCCGACATACCGTATTCCGTGTTATTTAATTATTTATTCATTTATAGCGCTAACTGTCAAACGACTGACAGCTATGTCAAACGCCATGTTAATAATGAAAAGTTTTTAATTGAGAAAATTTTACAGAGTCGTTAGGTTTTCTTAATAGTTCTTACTTTACGCTCCCTTTACTTAATTTTAACTTCTATGCAAACCTTGTACCTAGAATTTTGAACACCTATTTAGTACCTATAATTATTAATTTCGTATGTTATTATTCAAGACATTTAAGACTTATTAACAACAATGTTATTTCTATTTTCAGGTAAGCATCTACTTCTTCTTTATTTTGAACATAAGGTAAGATAATCCTATTCTCAGAAATGTGTATGGAAGTTCTCTTTTTAATTTTTTTATACCACAAATTGGCACTTAAGTATACGATTCGTTCCACATAATGCCAAGTGGTCATCTCAGCCCATAAACGATTGCAATGCCAAAGTCAATACTCAAAGTCGTTATTGCTCTCCACAAACAGTTACAATAGGATGTTAGCATATATTACATTTCGTTCGTAACAGTTCCTTGTCGGGCACAGCAAGGAGAAGAGAGGACAATACATGCTTTAAATTATAATAAAAAAGCGGATTTAATGTTGTTAATTTTTAATTATTGCTGAGGTTGAAGGCCCACACTTCGTCAATAATGTAGTTGGTCCCACATAATAGGTGGCGAGCCTATTGGCGCTTACCGGGCACTGATATGTTCGCCAGAGCCTCGTCCGTTGATCGGCAGGTGCACCATTTGTACCCCCCCGAACAGGTCTCCACCTTGGCGTGGTGGGGGGGCTGAGTACCTCCCGGAGGCTGGGAAAAGGTAACACCCAGAGACCGACGACTCTGGGTGCCCTTAGTACTGACTACCGGGGGAGAACCTAAGAGGGACCTGTGGAGGGCGCAGCGGGCGGGCCAGGAGGGCCCGCTCAGCAGCGCCAGGAGGGTCTAGGTAGTGGGGGCAGGGGGCCCCTGCTGTCTCACCATTGACCCTCCGGGAAGTCGGCCACACACGCTATGGTCGCACGGGGAGGTAGGAGGGGCGCGTCCAATGCGCCTCTCTGAGGAGGTCCTCCCGGTTTTGGTCAGAAGCTGCAACCCAGGTACTGGCCCCCGCCTTCCTCCTTGTGAAACCATAGCGTATGTGGCTAACTTTTCGGAGGGTCCAAGGTTAGACAGCAGGAGCCCCCTGCCCCCGCTGCCTAAGGCCCCTTCTGGCGCTGCTGGACGGGCCCTCCTGGCCCGCCCGCTGCGTCCTCCGAGGTCCCTCTTTATTTCCCCCCCGGTAGTCCGTACTAAGGGCACCTAGAGTCGCCAACCTCCAGGTGTTACCTTTTACTTGGTACTCAGCCCCCCCACCACGGCAAGATCCGGAGGGGATTATATAGTAACCCTAACACAAGTTCTTAATATGATATGTATCTTACACTAAAAATTGGTGTGATTGTAAGAGGATTATTTTTGTACTTTTTACTCTGTGTCATTTAAGGTAAGCGATGCGAGCGAGTAAGAAATAAACAGCCACACAGAGAATGTGTCAATAGTGCGTCTTACCGTGTCACAATGAGATATAGCGGGGTCCCCGGCAGCCGGTCCATGGCGAAGTGGTGGCTAATTAATTGGACTGTCCTATATTACTTGCCCTTAACCCACACTTACATATAAATTATAACGATTCTTTCTGAACGCCCAATCGGAGCGAGGAATTAACTTTATCCAAAGCTGTGTATTGTATTGTAATCAAGTGTAATGTGACGTCACTGCCGATATTTAGTGCCGGGAAATTCAAATTTATTCGTCGACGCCGATGCCGATGATGATACATATTTCATAATATGAAATCATTCATGTTACAGTATTTAAAAAACAATAACAAATGCGCGCGGACTGTAAGCAGCGGCCAACTCCGACGCTTGGTCGGGGTTCGGACATGCGAATCATATGTAGTTGCGTTATCTATGATATATATATCTGTGACTAAATCCCTCTTACCTAAAAATCAAAATTCATTTATTTAAGTTTGGCTCAATAGAGCTCTTATGAATGTCATACTTATAAACTAACGCGCCCATTCACTGCGGGCGGGAGCTTGATCGTAAAGGAACGGTTACAATAAAAATACATAATATTAAAACAATTGTATTCTGCAGTCACAAGATTTTAAAGAAAGAAAGACAAAACTCTTTTTAGCAATAGTAACATAATTACCGATAAACATAGTAAACATCAGCAGACGCGTTACGCTCAAACCATATTTTAGGGAGCGTAACGACCCGACGCATGACGCCACCACCGCAGAAACATATAAGTGAGTATATCACCTCAAGCTGAATAAAAGGATTTTAATAAAAATAACATTAATAAGACTGAATTAAATATGCTGCAAACCACAATTTTGTTAGCCGAACCTAAGTTTTTGTGCAGAGGCTTGTGCTCAGAAGTGGGATGTTAATGGGCTGAGATAACTTACAAATATGCGGTAGTTCTTTTGTTTCAGGCAATGCGTCTTACCTAACATCAAACAAACATTCTGCTTTTTATGTTTACTTCCTTTTTTGAAATAAAAATTAAATAAAAAGTTTATTATTAATATTATATTATACCAATAGTACAGTCACAACGCACATGACAACTTTCTTTCCCTATTATACTTCAATCAGGCTTCGTATATGTGGCTTTGATAAAGGCTGTATGGAGCCAGAAACTAGCCTGAAAAAGTTATTGGGCATTGTTTAGGTTTCATAGGCAATACGCGAGTGGGTTCAAACTTTTACACGTACAGGCGTGTACGCGTTAATGAACATCAAAGTGGTGAAAACGAACATCGAACTTTGTTCGCATATGCGTAAAACTAACGCACGTAAATGCTGTGTTCGTCAAAAAAGTTCGTGGCGTACGAATTTTGTTATTCTGTGTGGTAGTTGTTTGGAGAAATTATTGACTATGTAGTACTCTTTCCGCGAATCGCTGGGTAGTGAAGAGGGCTAGTTCGAACACAAATCATACTATGCAATGTCAAAGTCAAAACCATTTATGCAAGTTTGACTCAATAGAGCTCTTATGAAGGTCAAATTAAAAATTTAACTCGCCCATTCACTGCGGGCAGGAGCTCGATCGTAAAAGAACGGGCAGGAAAATCGTCAAGTTTAGTTTTTTCTCCCGCCAGTTACTGTACTTAAACTACAAAGTTTCCAAAAAAAAAACTTGTGTTTTGGAGTAACAAAATTTTTAAAAAAGAAAAAATATATTTGAATCTCTCACTCCTACAGGGAAATTATGACGGTGGGCTTGAGGCCAAACAAAAATGAACGAATAATCTATCTATGGTAATGTGTGCTGCGTGTGCATGCCTGTTGTTTGTAATGCCAAGTGAGAGGAACTTACGGACAATTCTACAAGTGTTTCATATTATCTTTATCTTTCTGTAGCAGTTTGTAAGTGAGTGTATATCTATCTAGTATTTTTATATTATTAGTGTGACGCCCCGTAACTATATCCATTGCGAGCTTACGTAAATTCTTTTATTTCCATAGCTTCACACGGTTTTTTTTAGCGAACGCAGATCAAAGCCCTGAAACTAGTTGGCGAGAGCCGCAGCCCTTTCCCACCTTTTTCATCTTCGCCGGAATCCGCTGAACTCTGTTATTTGCCTATTTGCCGACGTAACAAGCGAAAACCCTCTTTTTCCACGACGAGCGCACGCAAATTGAAATGTAGAATGAAAAGCCTCTGCACTGTCCATCTGTTTGTTTATGTATATGTCGGGTTGCAAATAACTATGTTTGTGACGTCAGCTCGGGCTTTGGGTCGTGTTCCAAATGCTTTTGTAGAACTGTTTTTCATTTCTGACTGTACAGGAACATTTGGTTATTCCTGCGTGTTTGGATGATTAAGTACATATAGCAATTGCTGTGGTCAATAATAGTTTTTGCTCGTTGCTTCAAACGCTACGCCTTGGTCTTGTATATTACATTTTGCCGAAGACGTTAGGTATTTTGGATGTGATATAAGTGTTAAATCCAGGTCGTAAACGAAGTAAGTGCCACTAAATATGTCACTAAAGTACTGTCTGCGCTTTTTTAAAAGTTGATCGTGATCATGACTACGAGAGCGTTCTCATTTCAGCGTTGGTCGTGAAGACATCGTTGTTCTGAGGCTCCTATCTTACCTGAAGACGCCCTGTGTAAGAGCGAAACACGTGTCGTGTTGAATAGTTTCTCGATTTTTCGGGAAATTATAGTAGCGCGTAGTATGCAATTAGCTTTTAACGCCCCGCCTACTAGGGACTACAGAAGCCGGGAATCACATGCGCAGAAAGAACGGCATAATTACAATAATTTTATCAATTAACGTAAAAACATAATTATGTCTAATTTCAACGCAATCGATCTACGGAGAGATCTACGGAGTCCTAATGTTCCCTAACAAAATTTGTAACCATCATACAAACGGCAAGCAAGCTTCAATAAAATCTTTTAATAAAAATAACAATACCTCCGGGTGGAACCTAATTAGTCCCAGCGCGCATTGTGAAGTCGTAAACTGCAGTAGACATACAGGATGTCCTATGTACAGTGGTATACTGTAGCAGACATATACAGAGTGTCCTATGTACAGTTCGATGCAGTTAATATGTACAATATCGCTTGACGGGCAACCCTTCCTGGACCAGCTTGATATATAGGTGTCCTGCACAGGACAGGGCTGTCAAATCATGGTTATTAAATTCAAATTTAAAATAATATAAAAAATTGAAAGAGTGATCTAAGACGTAAAGGAAGGTCTAGTAAATATTTTTTTTTTAATAGCAAATATGACTAAGCATGCGTAGGTAAGCTAGGTAGGCAGACCTCTAAAATGCCAGAAATTCTACATAAACTCGCTTAAGTACTGCTTTGTAATATCTGAGTTTAGCCAAAATCTGGTTTAACCATTGAGCAGATCCTAGGCTTTATGCTCAAGTCTAGGATATGATGATGATTGATAAAGTAGTTCTTAAAGCACTAGTGTACTACCGATAACTTGCTTAAATTGGTTTAAGGGTACAAAGATTCAGTTTTTTGTCGACCGCGAAACGGTAAACGTACCACGCGAAGGACCGATGATCTTGTCAAGGCGGCGGGAAGCCGTTGGTACAGTCGACTCAGGATCGCTTAATATGGAAGTCTATTGCGGAGGCTTATGTTAGTGGACGTCCTATGGCTGAGATGATTACTCGTATTATCGCTGACGAGACAGCGACAAACTTTTGACTATTTATATTGATTATCACATAAGTACAAATGCTGCGCTCTTTGACTCCTTAGTAGAATATTTTGTACACCTAAATGCTTATGAGATGTAGATCTTCTATAAATTTTGCGGATCTGTTCGGTAGGGTTACCACGACCCCGGGAACGGCAGGCTCAAGAAGAAACATGGAATGGAATTCGCTGCCGGCCCATGTGTTCTAGTTCCTATTATCCCGGATATTTTAAGCGGGGAGCGAAACAGAATTTCAGCAGGCCCTCATGAGTGGGTGCCCTGTAGCTCTTAGCGCTTTGTACCCTTTTTATTCTACGGTATGAAACGCTTTCATTTTATAGACTGTATCGACTGCTTACAAGGCAGGATGTAGTCATTATGACGTGTTTCATAAAAAAAGTAAATCTTTTCCTTCACGTTTCTCGCGCTGTAAGACTAGGCGATCGAAAACAAGCAACGCGAAGATCAGGCCGTAGATGGGTGGCGTATATGGTTAGTATTAGAGGTTGCCCTGCTTCGAAAGGAAACTTAAAACGTTGGTCCTACATTTGGGCATACTATCACAAACCAATTTCTTATTGTTGGTAATACTTGCTAAACCAACAACCAATCTTTATTCTCTATTTCTAAAATCGTAGTAACTTACTATATTTATATCTGATTGCATAAGACTCGCCCGACAGTGTTTGCAAGATTATTTCTGTGATATTTTTTCGAATCACTCGGAAAATTTGCGGGGTGCCAACCCTATCTTGGCTAGACGGCTAGACGCCGAGACGAGAGGGGAGTGGGGGATGGTTTGTTAAATGAAATCACTGCCACTCGATTCGGTGTGAGTGCGTTGGCCATTTACGGCGCGCTGCCCGCTGCCTACCTAGGCATATGCTAAGGGATCGATATGCAGGCAAAAATTTTGACATCTGACTGTACCTAAGCAGTTACATTGAAATGTTTGGACTGTATAGTAACATTGGGATTATATGAGAGATTCCATTCATTAATTTTACGTCTTCAAACGTTACCTTAGTGTTATTTTAGCAGATTCAGCTTTTAAGAAAACTAGAAGGGATTCTGAAAATACAAAGTCATCATTCATCATCATCATCATTTCAGCCATTCGAAGTCCACTGCTGAACATAGGCCTCCCCAATTGCTTTCCACGTAGATCGATTCTTTGCCGCCTGCCTCCACCGGCTCCCCGCCGCCCTGACCAGATCGTCGGTCCATCGCGTTGGGGGCCGCCCTCTACTACGTTTGCTGATTCGTGGTCGCCATTCAAGAACCTTAACGCCCCATCGGTCGTCGGTTCTTCGAGCTATGTGCCCCGCCCATTGCCACTTCAGCCTGCAAACGCGCTTCGCTATGTCGGTCACTCTGGTTCTCCTACGGATTTCCTCATTTCTGATTCTATCACGTAGGGACACTCCGAGCATAGCTCTCTCCATTGCACGCTGAGCGACTTTGAGCTTCCTTATGAGGCCCATAGTCAGGCACCACGTCTCAGTCCCATACGTCATCGCTGGCAACACACACTGGTCGAAGACTTTCGTCTTGAGACACTGAGGTACTTTGGACGAGAAGATTTTGCGTAGTTTCCCGAACGCAGCCCAACCGAGCTGGATTCGACGATTGACCTCTTTCTCGAAGTTGGACTTACCTAATTGGACTTTTTGTCCCAGGTATACGTACTCGTCGACAACTTCGAGGGCCGAGCTTCCCACTATTACTGGGGTAGGCACAACATGGATATTTGACATGATTTTGGTCTTATCCATGTTCATTTTAAGACCTACCCTTCGGGAAGCTCTGTCGAGGTCTCCGAGCATTGTGCCCAGATCCACAAGCGACTCCGCTATGACCACTATGTCGTCGGCAAATCGAAGGTGAGTCATATACTCGCCATTAATGTTGATGCCGTAGTTTTCCCAGTCCAGTAGCTTGAAAACATCCTCCAGAGCAGCAGTGAACAGTTTCGGTGAAATGACATCACCCTGTCTCACGCCTTTCTGCAAGAGGATAGGATTCGTGCACTGGTCCAGTACTCGTACGGACATGGTGGCGTTTCTGTATAAACTCCTCAGAACTTCGATATACCGATGATCAATGCGGCATCGCTGCAGGGACTGAAACACTGCCCAGCTCTCGATCGAATCAAAGGCTTTCTCATAGTCCACAAACGCTAAGCAAAGTGGCTGGTTATACTCCTCGGTCTTCTGTATAACCTGCCGCAGCGTGTGAATGTGGTCTATGGTTGAAAAGCCTTTTCGGAAACCGGCTTGTTCGGGAGGCTGGAAGTCGTCAAACCTTTGACCGAGACGGTTCGTGATGACCCGTGAAAACAACTTATAGACGTGGCTCAGTAGCGTGATTGGCCTATAATTCTTCAAAAGGGATTTGTCACCTTTCTTGAAGAAAAGGACAACCACACCACTGGACCACGCCTGTGGCGTACGTCCCTCGAGAATGACGGTATTAAAGAGCTTCTGGAGTACCTTAAGTACTGGTGTACCACCCGCTCTCAGAAGCTCTGCTGTCATCCCGTCTTCCCCCGGTGCCTTGTTGTTTTTTAGTTGTTTCAGGGCCATCCTAATCTCGTACAGGCTGACGTCCGGGATGTCTTCGGTGGTATGTCGAGTTAGTTTGGCTCTAGGGTCTTTAGCCAAACAAGTAGCGGGATCTTGCGTACTGGTATACAACTGTCCATAAAACCTTTCGATCTCCCTCATAATCTCAGGTCTCGACGTGACTAGACTGCCTTCGTTGGTCTTCAGCTGTGTCAACTGACTCTGACCAATAGACAGATCCCGTGCGAACACTTTTGAACCCCTGTTCCTCTCTATTGCATCTTCAATACAATTTGTATTGAATTTGCGAATATCGAGTCGCAAGGATTTCGAGATCTGTCTATTGATGAGCCGGTAAGAAGACGCTTCCGCTGAAGACTGCAATCGCATGTCTCGTCGCGCTTCCATGAGATTAAGAGTTTGAGTCGACAGTTTATTGGTTTTAGTTTGTCGGGTCTTATAATGTTTGGACCCGACAACGTGGACAGTCTCAACCAGCCCGCCGCTTATATCGTCAACGGTTACGCAGTTCTCCAGACCTGCGAAGCGATTTTGAAGCTCGAGCTGAAAGTTCTCGGGGTTTTGAATATGGGCAGCTGAGGGTCGTAGCGTAGACCTCATCAAACGGGACCTTTCAAGCTTTATATTAATATTCAATGTGCCCCTTACCATTCGGTGATCGCTACCGGTTTTCACCCTGGCGATCACAGAGACATCATTGAATATTTGTCGCTTAGTGGTCATGATGAAGTCTATCTCATTCCTCGTGAAACCATCGGGGCTCAGCCAGGTCCATTTCCTGTGTGGTGGCTTCTTGAAGAAGGAGTTCATCATAAAGAGGCCCTCCTTCTCCATGAAGTCAGCCAACCGCTGTCCCCTATGGTTCCTTCGCCCTATTCCAAATTGCCCCACTTTCTGCTCGTCACCGCTTCGTTGGCCTAGCCTTGCGTTAAAGTCTCCCATAACAACCGTGTAGTGAGTCGGTGAAGTATGAATGGCGGCAGAAATGTCATCATACAATATCTCCACGTCCTCGTCAGGGTGTGCCGAGGTCGGTGCGTAAACCTGAATTACCTTCAACGAATACCGTTTGGTGATTCTGAGTATTAGGTACGCTACCCTGGTCGACACACTCCGAATAGACACGACGTTGTTACGGATAGACTTCCGGACGATAAAACCGACACCACCTTGGGACAGGCGATCGCCCTCCCGGTGGTAGAGCAAGTTGCCGGACTTAAGGATTACCGTATCCTCTCCCTGTCTACGGACTTCGAGTAACCCGATAATGTCCCAGTGCAACCGCTCTATTTCCTCCTCCAGCTCGTCAATCTTCTCGTCGGTCCTCAGTGTGCGCGTGTTATAAGTTGCCAGGTGCAGAAGTCGTCGTTTTGGGTGGTAGCCGGATCTCTGCCGGTGATTCTTAGCACCCCCTGCCCCGCCGTTACCAAGACCGCTACCGTAATCTGGAATAGCGGGGCCGCCGGGGACTGGGGGCCGTATACGCGTGTGTGCCATTTTTCATTTGGGGGTATTTGCCCATAATCACCACGCTGGGCAGACGGGTTGGTGATCGCAGTTCCAGCCAGTACGCAGGATGACGCTGCTGCCCATCATCCGGTAGCATTTCTCTTCGTCGATTTTTACGACTCCCCATGAGATGAGAAGGGGTGACGCTATTCTAGGCCGGCGCCACACGGCATAAAAAAAAAGTAGAATAAAATACAAAGTAGATGTGTGTTTATGACCCAGCCATCTTTGCTATAGCAAATTATATTATATATAATTATTGCTTATAAGCATAACATTTAAATGACTTCTTAAAGGGTTTTAAAAAAAATCACAATATAATACAGGGTAATAGGGGTCCTACTAAGAGCTTTGAACCCCAAGCCAACCTTACCTGCAAGTGGTGCACCTGCCACCTGCAAGAATCAGGTAAGACACTTGCTAAGTTTTATTCTCTTTCTTCTTCTCCCTCTTTTTCTCCCTCTTCCTCTCTCTCTCTTATTTGTTTATTTATTTATTTAACAATTTATGGACATAAGGAACATACACAAAGACAGAAGTTCTCTTCTGTCTTCGTTTCAAAATTAGGTATTATTCACACTTCGTTATAACTTTGTATAAGCTATTTGAAGTTCACTGTTGAACATAGGCGTCCCCAATTGTTTTTCACGTTGATCGATCTTGTGCCACCTGCATCCACCGGCTTCCCGCCGCCTCGTCCAGATCATCGATCTATCGGCCGGCCTCTACTACGTTTCTTGGTTCGTAATACTAACTAACGTTATATAGTCTAAGCAAAAATGCAACCAAGCCTGACAAAGACTGGAAGTCCACAGAGCATAAGTATATAACAGATACGGCGTTGCAGACAGATTTACTGGCCATTCTTTTTCGCCTTTACTGCTTACTTATTATAGTAAAACGAAGATGTTGATTAATATATTTAGGGACCCTACTAGCGGATGCTCTTACAGGGCGTCTCACGTTTAACTAATGAATAACAAAAACACGTAAAAGTTAATCATTATGCGATTTAACAAAAATCTAAGTTGTCTTAAAAAACATACATACATCACAATTTTGCCCTAATTAAGTATCATTAACACAGTTCGTTATATTAAATTAAATTAAAATTCATTTATTCAAGTTTGGCTCAATAGAGCTCTTATGAATGTCATACTTATAAACTAACGCGCCAATTCACTGCGGGCGGGAGCTTGATCGTAAAAGAACGGGCAAGACAATCGTCAAGGTTGGTTTTTTCTCCCGCCAGTTACAATTAAATATATATATACAATACAATTAAATAACTTTATATAGTCTAATCTAAAAGGCACCCAAGCCTGACAAAGAAACGTCCACAGAGCATAAATACAGAACAGATACGGCGTCGCAGACAGATTTACTGGCCATCCTTTTCCGCCCTCTGAATAAACGCTAAGAGGAAGCACTCGCACATTTTTATTCAGTAGTATTCATTACCCTTACTGCTTTACTGATTGTTTTAATTTACTTTTACTTTATGTTTCAAAAGTTGAGAGTAAAAGTTCTTTAAGAACATAAACATACATAATATCACGCCTATTTCCCCGAAAGTATAGGCATATTATAAGCCCACATTTCGCCAGTTATATTATTGGTCCTTCGTAATAGGTGGCGAGCCTATTGCCGCTTTTCGAGAACTTTTATGTTTACGTTTGTGTTCGTTTTTTATGAAGAATTCAACTTTTCAACCTAACACCACCAATTGGTGCTAGTTATCTAGGTGACACATCTGTCATCTGTCATCTGTGAACTGTCATTACATTTCTGTCTCACGGCAGTTCCAGATATTCTGCTCAAAATAGAAAAGATTTACACAATTTTGTGTTTGCTTTAAGGACGTGGTAGCTTAGAAAATTACTATCTACCTATATATTTCAATTGACCACAGATACTATGTACCTACCATGGAGGTATAAAAATCAGACAGCTACTCTGTTAGCTTATACTTTACAAGATTCTGTTATACAGATGACTAGTTCTAATATTAATCTTATACAAAATGTTAGTACTGTTACTAATAATAATTTTTTGACTTCTCCCATTTTAAACTGAGAGGCAAGACAAAGGCCAGGCCCTTGGACCTAAACATAATACACCAAAACATCCAGGGCCTGACTGGCAAAGACCTTGATTTTGAACTGTTTTTGGAATGTCAGGATACATCTGTCATTTGTATTACTGAGCACTGGCTTAAAAGCAGTGAATTAAATTTTAACATAAATAATTTTAAATTAATAAGCTTTTTTGTACGAAAAACCGCTATTCATGGAGGATCCATGATATTTGTCAAGAACAGTTTAAAATGTAAAGATCGATTAGACATTGTAAATCTTTCTATAGAGCGTAATATTGAATTGTCATGTGTGGAATTGGAAAAATTTGTTATAGTATGCGTGTACCGGCCACCATCTGGCAACTTTTCTACCTTTGAATTGGCTATGGAAGATGTATTAAAAAAATTAAAATCCAAAAGTAAACACATTATAGTTTGTGGCGACTTTAACGTTAATCTTCTTGAAAAAACAGTGACAACCACACGCTTAATTTCATTATTTCAAAGCTTTAATTTAAGAAATCAGTTTTTAGAGCCAACCAGGATAACAGCACATAGTGCAACTTGTCTAGACAACGTATTTTCGGAATGTAACCCGTCTTTTAAGGATCTATTGAGTTGCCTACCGTCTGACCATTGCGGGTTATTAGTGTCATTTAAATATAATCAGCCGGAAGTTCCTAAGTTAATAAAATATAGACCAATAACAAATAATCGTTTGGAGTACTATCAAAACAGTATAGATAAAAAAATAGGTTCAGTCCCATTTTCGCACAGCGATCCGGGTGTTCTTTATGCTAATGTTTTTGGCTTAATTAAAAATGAGTTTAATAATGTTTTTACCCTTAAGTCTACTAAACGTTTTGAGAAGCTTCAATTTTGTGAATGGGCTACAACAGGTATATATAGGAGTAGGCGGCGACTTTATGAATTGTACAACTTAAAGAATTGCAATTATAATCCAGGTTTTATTGAATATGTTAAAAGATATTCTAAGACATTTAAAAGGGTATGTATTGCAGCAAAATCCGATTTCATAAAAAATAAAATAAAGTCGTCGGATAGTAAGATCAAAACAACGTGGAATATTATAAACCGCGAATCTGGCAGGCGTGCGCCCAAAGATGATACCTTTGTCCTTAAAGATAATGATATAACTGTAGAATGTAAAGCAGAAGTAGCTAAAATATTTGGCGACTTCTTTGCGAAAATACCAATAGAGACAACTTCAAGTCTAAATTCGTCTCCTTTAGTTGCTGTATCACTTCTTTCGGAATATGTACCAGTCTGCAATTCCATCTTTGAATTTAGATATATCACATATGTAGATATTTTAAAATCCTTTAAAGAAGTAAAAATTAAAAATACGGGTGATTTTTGGGATCTGTCCACTAAAGTAATTCAATCAATAATACATTCTATTGCCCCATACCTTGCGTTCATATTTAATGAATGTATTAATCAAGGGTCCTTTCCGGACTTAATGAAACTGAGTAAGGTTATTCCTTTACATAAATCCGGTTGCAAAGAGGACAAAAGTAACTATAGACCTATTTCAATCTTACCAGTTTTAAGTAAGGTCTTTGAAAAAATTATTCTTAATCAGTTAACATATTACTTTAATTCACAAGATCTTCTACATAAAAAGCAGTACGGTTTTAGAAAGAGCCGTTCTACGGCAGATGCTGGTGCAGCTTTAATGCAGCATATTTTTGAAGCTTGGAAGTTATCGCAGAATGCTCTAGGAGTTTTTTGTGATCTGTCTAAGGCTTTTGACTGTGTTGACCACCAGACTCTAATTCTTCAATTAAAATACTATGGTATAGGAGGCTTAGCCCAAAAGTTATTGTCATCATATCTTTGTTCACGAATTCAGACGGTAGATATTAACGGAACTAGATCACCCGGGTCGTCTGTGCGTATGGGGGTCCCTCAGGGTTCAATTTTAGGACCATTTCTCTTTTTAGTTTATATAAATGATTTGCCATTTTTTATGAGTAGGCGTTGTGAGATGGTATTATTTGCTGATGATACTTCTTTAGTATTTAATATTGATCGACATAAAAAGGACTTTAGCGATGTAAACGATGCCCTTGCAGAGCTGCTTCGTTGGTTTACTGTTAACAACTTACAGCTAAATGCTAAAAAAACGAAATGTATTAAATTCACTGTTCCAAACGTAAGGAAACTCGAAATAAATATCATTATTGACGGTCAGAAACTAGATTTAGTAGATTCTACTGTTTTCTTGGGAATAACTATAGATGAAAAACTTCAGTAGGGTCTACATATTGATACTCTTGCTGGCAAACTTAGTTCCGCAGCTTATGCTATTCGCAAAATTCGCCAATTAACAGATGTTGATACGGCAAGAATGGTATACTTTAGTTACTTTCATAGCCTAATGTCTTATGGTATTCTTATGTGGGGACTAGCAGCAGATATAGAAACAATTTTTATTTTACAGAAACGGGCTGTAAGATCTATTTACGGACTAAGCTCACGGACAACTCTTAGAGAAAAGTTTAAAGAAATAGGTATCTTGACTGTTGCCTCTCAATACATTTATAATAGTATAATATTTATAAAACGAAACATAGAAACCTATAACAGGCGCTGTGATGATCACAGTTTTAATACTAGAAATAGAAATAAATTATTAAATCCATTTTTACGCCTGCATAAAATTCGAAAATCGTTTATGGGGCAGGGTATACAATATTATAACAAAATTCCAAAAGATATTTTAGATTTGCCTTTTGAAAAGTTTAAGCAAACCGTTAAGACATCACTTACCAAGAAAGGGTATTACACGGTTAATGATTACGTTAATGACAAAAACGCTTGGATGTAACATTTACAATGATAAAAGTTGTGTTCTGCGGCCCTCTTTACAATATAACGATTACTTACATACATTGTCTATGTAATTTTATAATTTTATAATTTTATTAGTTCTGTCTCCCTTTTTTTTTCAAATCTTGTGACTGCAGAACACAATTGTTTTAATATTATGTATTTTAATTGTGACTGGCGGGAGAAAAAACCAGCCTTGACGATTTTCTTGCCCGTTCTTTTACGATCAAGCTCCCGCCCGCAGTGAATGGGCGCGTTAGTTTATAAGTATGACATTCATAAGAGCTCTATTGAGCCTAACTTGAATAAATGAATTTTTAATTTTTTTAATTTTTAATTTTATAGTAGTAAAAATAATGAAGAAATATGTATGTAAATGTCATTATTATATACATTTTTTTTTCTACATAAATACTTAATATTACATAGTTAACACCCAGACCAGATAAAATACTCATGTTAATGCTCACAAAGATTTGTCCTGTGCGGGAATCGAACCCACAACATCAGGACGCAAGTGCAAGTATACTGACCTCCACGCCATATCGGTCGTCAAATACTTACATACCAATCTATTCCCGTAGGGATCGTCAATATCACTTCATTCTACTTGCCGTGAAACTGGCACACATTTTTAGAGCTTAATTCACGCATATTAAATCCATATAGCCCGCCGGCTTAGGGTAATTTTTATCTGGCCTTTCTCCTGAATCTTATGTATTTGGTCATCGAAGGAATACAATATCTTCCCCAATACTTCCAGATTTGAAATCAGATTTGGTAATTAAATTGATAATTATGTGTGCCATTTAGCAAAATAATCGGTAAATAGCTGTGACAAACGAACAAAAAGACATACGAGTCATTCTTTGAGGATCCATATTTCATTCGGACGTACATATCCCTTAATAAATATTTAAAGGTTTTTTTCTATATAGTAAAACGTTTGTAAATCGAATTCCTAGTATAGTATACCTAGTATATGAGACTTAACAGTATGATAGTTGTAGAATTGGTCCCATTGTACTTAGCTCGCTCGCCACGTCCCTACAATCTGTCTGGGGGTGCCGTGAGCACCTGAGTTTATCTCACGTGACCCTACAAATCATAGTAAAAGTCTCCATTAGGGACCTTAACTATGAAATACAAAGTTGAGTTGACAAAGTGCTTAGTGCTGGTTAGTAAAATATCGATATTTCTGTTTATAAAACTTAAAACTTCCAAAAACAAATTAAGTTGTTGAAAAAGTAAAAATAAGAAAATTACCAATAACAAATTGACTTGTTAAATCTTTCTTTAGACCATGTAGAAGCGTTCTCACCATACATGCAAATAAGCCCTCCATACCCTGCTATATACGATATTATATACTGCTGTATACGAGCTACAGTAGGTGTTCGAATTCTATACATACTTCACCTGCTACCTAAAATCTCTGAACACGCCCTCCGTCAGTAGGCGTCAGTACAAAAAATCATTTATCACCATCTCAGCCACAAGAACCGCACTGCTGAACAAAGGCTTCCCCAATTATTTTCTAGTCTTGAGGTGCCTGCATCCACTGGCTTTAAGCCGCCTTGACCTGATCATCAGTCTATCAGGTCGGAGGCCATTCTCTATTATTTAAATATCTATTCATTAGTATTAAAATTTTACAATACTACATCATCATTCTTTGTCCATGTTGTATTTTATTCTTACTTTCCTTACTTTACCTACGTCCTATTCCTTACGCATTTATGAATACTTTCTAAAATATAAAAATTTTAAGTCTCAAGAGTTTAGTCTGTACTAAAAAGTGTAACCTAAAGGACAAGAAGATTTCCACCCGCAATCTCCAGTTTTGAAAACTACAACGACTTAAGTGCGGTCTTTTCATTAGGAGTAAAACACCGCTTGAAATAAAAGCTCATCCCCTTTCCACATAAAATCTTCCAGCACTACTTGCGGCTATACTAAGCAGCGTATACGTTCTGAGCGGACACCGGCGCGACAGCAGATTTACTGCCTACTAACTCTGAGCTCCCCTGCGTCCATGCCACAGCTTAGGTACAACAGCATCTTCAGAACCTATCGTTAGAATTAAAAATAATTTTATATGAATATCTTTCCGCTATCAGCCACATGTTATAAACCTTCGGTTTGCCCTGCCGCAGGTCGTCTGTAACTACACCCAGGCACCTAGAGATTGGCGACTCTGGGTGCCCTTAGTACTAACTACCGGGGAGGGAAACTAGGAGAGACCTGTGGAGGGCGCAGCGGGTGGGCCAGGAGGGCCCGTTAAGCAGCGCCAAGAGGGTCTTGGGTAGTGGGGGCAGAGGGCCCTTGCTGTCTAACCATGGACCCTCCGGGAAGTCGGCCACATACGCTATGGTCGCACGGGGAGGTAGGAGGGGCACGTCCACTGCGCCTCTCTGATGAGGTCCTCCCGGTTTTGGTCCGGGGGACGTTGGCCGCGGGCAGGTAGTCAGAAGCTGCAACCCTGGTTATGGCCCCCGTCTCTTTCTCAACAAGCGGCGGGCGTCGTCGGAAGATTTTTAGTGGGTATAACTGCTGGCAGCCGTGTCTGCCGGTGGTGAGTCCCACACCCCCTTTCGGTCCTCCTTTGGCCGGAAGGCAGTACGTAAATGAATTTTGTTACCGACGTAAAACAACCAAAAAAAAGATCGCCCGTAACTACGTTTGCTTAAACTAGATCTCTACTCCAACACTTGTCGGCTCCAACTTCCACTAGTACGACAATCTCTATCTCTTGAGCTCTTAATATTTGTTTATTATAACAACTGCTAAACACTTAACAAGTTTATTTCGAATGCACACTGCGTGGTCGTGCATTGATCACCCCCTATCTTAGATGGTGCTATTTGAGAAAGTCCGGTTATACACTGTATTATCGTCACCCTAAACCATAAGTTTTATAGTCCTACTAACAATACTAGCTTGCGCTAGCATACTTGCTTTGTGAGATGAGGCCCGTGTGACGTTAGTATGCTGAGATGATATATCTATTTATTTTATTTTATTTTATTTGGGGGGCTTACAGCTAACACTGCTATATAATTTTAAAACATATATTCTAAAAGCCAATAACAAGCCTACATATTTAGGGGCAAAATATCTGCCAAAGGAGTACCTTATCAAAAGTAATCTGTCACAAAGCCAAATAATATTATCTACCCATTAAAATTAATTTTAAAATGTAACTTAGTGTGTTTTCAAAATATCAAAGATTTAGTCTGAACCTAACATCAAGTTAATAAATCAAATGTGCCCTGTGGACACATAACCACTACCATACAACAAAGCACGTACTGAATCGTCTTTTTTTTTTCTTTTTTTTCTGACACTTACACCAATTATTTAGTTCCAAGATAAGTATCATTAAGAACTTGTGTTATGGATACTAAATAACGGATAAACATACATAAATAATATATAATAATTTGCTTCTATAATCAAGTAAGAGGTCTGATTAAGAGAGATTTTCTACCTGTCAAAGAATTCTTTTTAAGCCCAGTATCTGTACTTAATATCCCAAGATCTACATTGTCAATCGTGACTTAAGGTTATAGAAGTTTAGAAGGAAGCGAGAAATAAATGAAAAAAGCTATGTATATAGTTTTAGGTTTCATTTAAAATTAACGGACTTTTTTACGTACCTATTTACTACAAACTGGAGCTCGGTTGATCCGATAGAATATAGGTTAAAATTATAAAAAAGGTGTAAGCTTCCCCCAGATCAGTTCCATTAGGATGATGGAATGTCCCATTTGTCACAAATGGCATATAATTATACAGTGAATATAAATGGTATGTGTTATTGACACGAAACGCAGAACTGCCTTCGTGTTTACTGGCAGTAACATAGATATCCTAGTATTTTAACAGAGGCTCAGCTATTATTTTTTGTACATAAAACAGGCTTACCATATATGACAATTCTCTTACCCAATAGAAAGTACTGACTATTAAATACTAAGTCATTCAAAATTTTAAAACTTCTACTTCGAACTCGAGATGATGAATCTATGTATGAATGAGTATGAATCTATTAGGCGGTGAACGTCCTGAAGACAGAAAGCAATATAATTTTAATTCGCCTAATATTAATACTGAACTCTAATATCACCTATTGACTAAAGGGTCAAATTTTAATCGTTTATTGCTTTATATTATATTCACATAATTTACAAACCCGAGCCCTGGAATGACATTACAAATTGTAATAATTGGTTCTAAAGTATGCTAAGTAAGTACACTGCCCAGGTCTACCCGGGCAGGGTACTTACCGTCTACGGTACCAAATTTTTTTTTCATACATACTCGACAGTTTTATTCTTACCCACATTTATTGTAAATTTCTCATGTAAGTGATTCTATGGTTTTTAATGACAAAATAAATATTCCTTAAACCCAATAACAATATATTACATAATATAATAATACAGACAATCTAATCTATTAGTTGTACTATTTGGCTACGTCCTAACAGTGGTCTCAGTGCAAACTGGGAAGAAACGATACTTATTTTTATTCTTTGCGTAGTAATCTAGCTCTTAGTTATATTCTGTGGCTACGTCCTAGCAGTGGTCTCAGTGCAAACTCGATTTTCGATTTGGCCGTAAATTTTGAAGTGAGTTTCAGCCAGTACAAACTCCAAATGAAACCTTCGAGATGAATATTTAAACTGCTACCTCAAGATATTCCAGTCAAGAGGGAGACATTAATAATTAAAATGTTATCATCTCTGTGGTCAAGTAAAATTTTAGGTACTTAAACAGTTTATTATTAAATAGATTCCGCCCACGGCAACGGCCTAGTTCATACTTTAAGTGGAAACTGTATTATATTGCAGACTAAGCGTACTAAAGACAGACAGACAGGCTTGTCTATATACAGGGTGTATAGGAATCTTACCAAGACCTAAGGAGCCCAAGCCAAACTAACCTGCAAGTGGTGAACCTGCCGATGAACGGACGAGGCTCTGGCGAACATTATAGTGCCCGGTAAGCGGCAATAGGCTCGCCACCTGCTTTGTGGGACCAACTATAAAATTGTCAAAGTGTGGGCGTATAATATGCCTCAGCCTACCCCTTCGGGGAAAATTGCGTGAATGTATGTGTGTATGTCTCATGTTATGAAGTGGAGAATGCGTGTCTTTAGCGTTGATTAATTCGTTTTAAATCCTGTATATCCTTTTATTTCCATAAACTCAAATCAAAAAATAAAAATGTACAAGGGTGATCCTATTTCTATTAAATAGTGTCGGAGATTGGTGTGTAGGATATTAATTACCTATAGCCCGTAATCATCTCAGCTAAAACGTGGTTTACATGAGACTCGTCGTCCTATCCTGCTAACATCTCGGTTGCCCTAGACTTAAGCTGGGGAACTTCAGTTTTTATATGAAGCGACAGCCGTCTGGCCTCCACAACCCAGAGGGAAACATCATTATATGATTAAACCAGTTGTCAGAATATTATAAGGCACTGAGACCCGGCTTGACGTTCTTTCCGGAGCACAGAGAAAGCAATAACTACGCACATAACTTCGAAAAGTTCTAAGCGCCACCAGGGTTCGAACCCGAGGCCCTCTGTATTAGAAGTCTAGGGGTCTCGCCACTAGGCTATGATCGCTCCGCTTATGTCTTGGTTTAAAAAATGCTTTAACTTTAGCATATTGTAGCTAGCGAAATGAAAGGAAAAAATAAATATAAGACTTGACTACTAAAGTTTTAGGGGTTTGAGCAGACACTATCAACGTAATGTTTTTGAAGCCTTTGATCGCCAAATGACCGACAAACTGGTCTTGAATTGCATTGACTGCTTGTCATTAGACCGAATGCAGTCATTAATTAACTGGAGTGAACGACATAGCGAGTTGAATTTGCAAGCTAAAGTGGGAGATCCGACTACTGATGGGGCGTTAAGGTTCTTTAATGGCGACCGCGAAACGGAAATCGTAATAAAAATATTTTTTATTGACAAAATAACATTACATAAACAATTAGATCAAACAATATCACATACACAAAAAACAAATAAAAATATTAAAAATACAATTATTAACAACATAGGTAATGTTACTTATCAAAAGGGTAATAGAGGATGGACTGATGATCAGGTCAAGGAAGCAGGAAGCCTGTATCCAGGTGATTTACGATTGCTTAATGTGGAAATATATTGCTATATGCCTATATGTAGCTGTGGACTTCATATGGTGTATAAGGATCCTACTAACATCTAAGAAGCCCAGGCCAACCTCACCTGCAAGTGGTGCACCTACTGATCAACAGACGAGGCTCTGTCGAACTTAACAGATCCCGGCAAGCGGCAATAGGCTCGCCACCTATTACGCGGGACCGGCAATGTAATTGGCGAAGTGTGACCGTATAACATGCCTCTGCCTACCCCTTTGGGGTAACAGGCGGGAATGCATGTATGTATGTATGTACGTCATATGGCTGTGATTATGATGAGACCTGAAGACGAATACACAATAAAAAATAAATTATGATCTGTGTGTCCTAGGCTTACATAATATTATGGTACCAGGATACACTACCTATTAACTGCTCCCTTTATAAGCGGCGGAGAGAAACAAGATGACAGCCACTTAACTATCTAAGCGTGCCTCTGAGAGACCACGATTTATTGCGCCTGTGGGACTGGCCTTTTTGACGGAGGTATCCGTAAATTTTAACCTTAATACCTGTAGATTTGTTTGGCCGTGATACTGTTGTTTTTTTAACTTGTAATGAGAGAGTTTCTAACTGTAAGGTAAGGTTAAGAATAGCGTAATATGTATTTTAAAATGTAACGCAAAATAATGGTCGGACTTATATGGGTCCAAAAACACTGTTCACTGACATCTTCTGACATACTTAAGAACTAATATTTATATAAAGCTTAGAAAAGATCTGTTGCAAAAAAAAGGTTGATTTTTAAATCAGCTTATTGATTATGTAAAATCCAATAACGAACTCATAATTGTCAATTAAACTTAGGCTCAATAAAGCTCATAGGAAAGCCAACTTAAGGAACGACGCAACCTTTCGCTGCGCTTGTCGAATCCTAATTATTGACATAAAAAGAAAAGATCTCAAATATTTTAATCGTATGAAATAAATAATGCAATACTAAAAACCGTGGAACAAATAGTGCCACTCCCCAGGCGGTCTAAAATATCTCACAAAAGAAATAACTACATGTAAATGACCGTATGTTATTGTGGTAGGTCTGGTATACGTCAAACGGTCGGTACAGTGAACCACAAAAGTTGCGCGTTCGATTAAATTAAATATTTATATGGTATACGTCGCAGGCAGATTAAAAAAAAAAGAAAAAAAAACAACATTTTTTAAAGCGACAAGGCAAAGTCGTACTTATGTATATTATAAATGCGAAAGTCACTCTGTCTGTCTGTGCATGGAGACTGAGGAGACAGCCGCACTCGTCTTGCTGGAATGCATGGTGGTGGCCGATTGCCGGGCGAGGTTCCTGAAGACACCAGGCAGCCTTCCGGAAGCCTTCAGTGACGTTAAGGCGCTGATAGGATTCCTGGAGGAACTGGGATGGCTGGAGTAATCCAGCTCTCACCCTCCTACGCAAAATGAACGCATTGACGTCTGATTGCGGAAAAAGCCTGCACGACGAAGAAGAAGAAGAAGAACTCTGTCTGTCTCGCTTTCACGCCAAAACTACTTAACCAATTTAAAAGAAAATTTGTACAGGAATAATTAAAGTCACTTACACAAGATGCGCGATATAATCAAATTACACGCGGACGAAGTCGTGGCTGAACCACTAGTTGTGAATATATCAGAACCGTTTTTGTTTTCATAGCCATACAAGACCATTTGGCGCAAAATTACTCAAGGTAACATAACAATTTCACGATTTCAGGAGCTTATGTTTTAGGAGACACTTGCTATTAGTGAAATTTAAACATTTTTCACAATATGTCACAACTTGCTTTGTCGTTTAAAAAAAGGTAACTTAGAGAGCCCAAACCAACCTCACCTGCAAGTAGTGCACCTGCCGATCAACGGACGAGGCTCTTGCGAAGATAACAGTGCACGGTAAGGGGCAATGGGCTCGCCACCTATTACGAAGGACCAACTAAATAACAGGCGAAGGGTGGGCGTATAATTTGCCTCTTTGTACCACTTCGGGGAAACAGGCGTGAATGTATGTATGTATGTTTTAAAAACGACACAATCTGCAATCAGCCTGCCACATAGGACATTGTTTACTTTCATACGGCGATGTTCTGTTTTGTTGGATAATAAGCCTTTAGCGATACATAATTTCATAAGCGAATGAAAATATTTGTATTCTGTGTTATTTTGAAATGTATTAATTATTTGCGAGTCTAGGTGGCCGGAAACTATAAGTGAAGCTAAGCTGTGAATCTGAATTGCCATAGCTTTAGTGCGATAGCGAAGGCTATTACTGGTTAGGAGGCTGGAGTGTGTATATAGATTTCAGGTATGATATGTTGTTTGTACAGCTTGTAGCTCCGTTAGACCAGAGGGCCAATTTTAATTCAACCAAAACGAAACTTTGTTATACCTATCTCTTTCACTCTCTAGGGATTTCCTTATAGAGTGAAAGGGATGGGAATAGCGAAATGAACGAAGTTGAATTTGAGTAGGCCCTCAGGAGATCGAGCAAAAGTAGGTATTGTTATTGTATTTAGCTAGGGTTATGGTATGCTGTGCTTATTTGCATGCCTGGTGTGCCCGTCAGTGGTAGTAGGAAGTCAATGGGTTTCATCATCAATGAATATCTCCCGTTCTGGGTGGAGCGGGAGGGTGTGTCGGACTTCTCATTATCATCACAGTTATAAGACCTGAACTGCTAAACACAGGCCTCCCCCATAGATTTCCACATTGATCCTAGGTTGCCTGCATCCACTGGCTTTCCGCCGCCTTGACCAGATCATCGATCCATCGGCACACCTTTATCTCTCGCCCCATCGGTTGTTGTTTCTTCGTGATTTGTGCCCCGTTCAATGCCACTTCAAACTTTTATTGTCGCAAATCATCAATAATCCTTCTTGACCCCGTTCTTAGTGTCCTGCATCACCGGCAGGCTCGGCTCCCCTGAGTGTTAGCTGACATCTCTTTAAGCCGCGCGAGGAACACGAACGCACCGTTGACGCGGCCTGTCGCCTAGAAAGGCCAACGGGCGGCAACATATCCATAGCTTTTATGTCCTTTCTTTAAGAGCAGTTCCTACTTGTCTCGTCGCCTGTACGCGTGATACGCATCACATATGAACATAATTACAAATGCGTCGATTTGAAGGGGAACTAATGGTAGCATTCGGCGTCGCACGACCGGGCGACGTACCGTGACCGACAGAGGATGGTCTGGCTTTACTAATCACCGGGTAGGTTTTATGCGGGGTCTCCTTTTTTTATTTAAACTTAATAAAATACTTACGAAACAAAACTACTAGTTGCTTTCGTGTGAATTTGTGAGAAACTTAACTACCGAGGAGGTTGTATACCTATTAGTCTCTGAGATCCTAACAGTATGTTAAATCAAGTCCATTTACAAAAAAAAAATAACTAGATTGGTTTGGTTTCCATTAAGGTATCGAGTATCCTTGAATAACACCAAACTAATATTTCACATTTTTACATACACATACTTGCTGAACTTACAAGCCAGCTATAATTGTTTCGAAAATTAAAAGAATTGGTTCTAAAATAATTCTTAAAACGAAGTTCTGCAGCCGTTAGTTGAAATATCGATAGTCAAATATGGAACTTATTCAAGTTTCATTATTAAAACTCTTAAAGAAGACAAACCCACAGAATATTCTTTAAAACTTAAATGAAAGTCGAACTCATTACACTCTCACTTTGGAAATTCAACGAACGAACTCACTCTGCTTCTGTTTAAAGTGTTGACGCAATCACAGATGCAACAACGACTTAAATCTAAATATGGATCATTTTGTTCATAAAATATGTAGTTTTAAGTAAAATTGTATATTTTAAATTTACCACTTATTAATAAGACAAATTTACATGTGTAACAGTTATAGTAAAATAATGTATCTATTAATTATAATTAACTATCAAGTCATCAATTTATGACTAAGAAGCGAGTCTTGTGCGTTTTTGTACATTTTAAAAATAGCGAGTCTTGTGCGTTTTTGTCCATTTTATGATTTTGATGATATAATTAAATCACAATAGTTTATCTACAATATCCATTACAATTTTTAAGTAAATTATTTAAAAGAAGCTTATCAAGCGCTTATGTGCTTCTTTAGCCAAGTTAATGCTCAGTTTATAATACATACATTTTTTTGCACAATTACACCAATTAATTGGTTTCGAGATAATTATAATTTAGTACTTGTGTTGTGGATACTAAATACCGGATAAACATACATCCTTACATTTTTTTTTTGTAATAAAGACCAAACCAAATATTTATGTTTATGCACACAATGATTTTGTTCCTTTGTGGGAATCGAACTCAGGAGCGGAGTGCGAGTATACTCCAAGCCATGATGATGATAATATGATCGCCTTCAAAAATCCATGGACGTCGTTGTCACTGTTAGGGCACTAACGCTTCTAAGTGAATTTCTCTCCCGATTAACGTCCCAAGTCCTAAAGATACACCGAGGCTATAAACACAATCCGATGCCTTTGCACAAAAACACAATATAATTTATTCGGGGTACAGTACAAAAAGGGTACAGTAGGCCAAATAGAATAAATATCTACAAATATCAGAAGATTTCGGTATGCGCAGCGCTATCTAGTTTTAAAATTTAAGAACTTTAACAATTTCTGGTTATTGTACATAAGTTTTATTCAGCCACTATATATATATCAAAGGTAACGCAAATGCATGTGATTCGCGTGTCCAGTCAACGCGCGTCTGTTGTTGTTTTTTTAAATACTGTTGTAACATGAACGATTTTACTATATGAAATATTTATCATCAGAATCAGTGACGATTAATCAGTTTAAATTTCTACTACACTACATATCAGCAGTGACGTCACGTTTGGACACTAAATATCAGCAGTGACGTCACATTTGATGTTTAAAAGTCGGCACGCTTGATTTCAATATACTGATACGTTATCGTTATCTATTGTATTTATATATCTGTGGTTTCAGTCCACACAAAATGTAAAACCAGTTCAGGAGGGATGGAAGGACTGACACATTGAAATATCTTTTATGTCATAGCTCAGCCTCGTAAATCTTCGTACCCGAATTCACCTACTATTCTTACTCTGTACTGCGCATTCCTTCCCTACGCTTATTTACTGCTGCCTCATCGTCGCGGAGCAATTTTCGTGGTTACCCAATGTGCTTCTTTTATTCAGTACAATCGGAAAATTTTATTTTTCCTTTGAAATTTATTGTTTAGGAGAATTGCTTTTAGAATGTATTTTTTTGGTCTCTTTATTAAAGATTCCTTATTATTGACTGTTTTTTTTCTTTTAAATAATGGCTTCGTGCGTTTTGCACATTTAGCCAGTGTCAAGTAAGATATATATTAATTGCATATAAATTGGGACTTCTTGGCGGGAAAGTGAAGTGTCATTTCTGTAGTTTTGTTTTCTTTTATAAAATTGTTGATATTTCGAACATTAATGTGTAATAACGGTGGATTATTAACCGTTAAATGTTTGTGAACATACATGAGTGTTGGTGATTGAAGAGTTTGAAGAGAAGAAGATTGAAGTTGGCTGATTCTCCATAACAGTACATGAGTGTTATACATGATTGAAACAAAACAGTTCAACATAACTTTACAAATTCTCTCAAGAAGTCCATGTGAAATCTCAGTATAGTCCCACATCTTTACTGAGGAGTCAAGGGGTTTAGGAAGGGCATCTCATTAACCATTTATCATCCATATCTATCCATATATCATGTACAAGCAAAGTAAAGTAAAGTTGTTGTTAAGTAGCCAAACTACTTTATGCCAAAGCAGGAATTTTCCTCTTCTTCTTCTGCACGGCTTGTGCATTTTGCCAATGCATTTTGCTAGCATAAGAAAGCTATAATTGTTTTATTTTCACGCTTGCCCGCAAGAATTAAACGTATGGCGTTACTTAGAAATAAAGGTGATTTTGATTAATTTTCTTATGCGGGAATCGAACCGACGACCGCAAGAGCGCACTGCAATATACTGATCTCCACGCCAAATTACTCGTCAAAGCATATACGTATAAACAATGTATGTAAAAAAAACTTGCTATTATTCATTGTGTCTACTGCCCTTTATAAGTCTACAAAATAAAAAATAAAATACTCGTCTTCAGTCTCATCAAGTTTATGAAAACACAAAAGTCTATTTAAGACTGAGTCTTCACATAACACTTAAAAGAAATAAAAATAACAGCCGTTTCCGCGCGACCTCTGACTGGAGTAAAGTTTTTTATGGCCTTAATTAGGGATGGGACAGTTTTGGTTTCAATTTTTGTCTTAAGCCGGTACGAAACTTGTTTTTTTCAGTTTTTGACTTAACTGGTATCACAATTTTGTAATATTAAGAAAATAAGTAAGATGTTTTATTGCTTTAATAAGAGATGTGACAGTTTTAATTTCATATTTCGTCTTTAACTGTTGCCTATCATAATTTGGTTTCTAGTATACAGGTTTTTAGACTTAAACTGGCAACTTAATTTTCTAATGTGTCTGACTGAAGTAAAAATTATTGTGATTTAAATCAGGGACATTCATTTATTTATTTTACATTTTAAGAAAGACCAACGGATGAAATAAATGAATAACTATGGTGAAGATAAAGCCACAGGTCCACACTAATAACAAAATTAGTACATAATCAATCGTAACATAAAAACAAAATATGAAGCAGATTATACATGATTAAAGAAATTCGCACGCAACATACCTCTCATCGACCTCTCACTTGTACAAAACAAATTAATGTCCTATTCTTTCGCCACACGATAAAATGAATGACATGTATGTATAATAAATAATAATTATTTATTACGTTTCTTAAGTTACTAAAATTTCGACTTGTTCAAATATTTTGACTTAAACAGTTATCGAAATTTTATAATGCCTACAACTGAATGTGATATAAACCAACCGATGAAGGTTTTCCCGAGAGAATATCTTTAGCAATTTAGGAAATACGTGAAAATGTCGGAGACGTGCCTGTGAACACCTGATGTTGCAAAAGTCCTTTGCCTAGTAGCTATAAGTATTCGGTTTACCTTTTTAAATTGTGACCCATCTAAATGACTCCTTCCATATAAAACCACTACTGGTACGAGTTCAAAAGTAGATTTTGTTACAGGAAAATAGAATCGTTTAGTCTAAGTTGAATAGTCTAAGTTAGTCTGAGTTCAGTCTGAGACCACGGTAGGTGAAAACTGGTCTGAGCGTCTATCTAATCAAAAGGTTGTTGGTTGTACATCATTTGCTGTATTGTCTAATACCTACAGCTATTATACATACACTTATATTTATTGGAATAATTTAAGTTGACGACAAATATGGCACGGTGGCGTGGTCAGTATACCTTCACTCCGCTCTCAGGTCGCGGGTTCGATTCCCACACAGAACAAATCGTTGTGTGAATGGACATTAATATTTGTTCTGGTCTGGGTGTTTTCTATGCAAATATTTATAGTTAAGTATATATTTAAAAACAAGGATTTATGTATGTTTATCCGTTATTTAGTAGGTATACTTAAAAACAAGTTCTGAATGATACTTATCTTGGAACTAAATAATTGGTTGGTAGTTGTTAGAAATTATTAATATGTACATTTAACTACATTGTAATGTACTTCCGGCTAATCTTCAACGGTTAGACAAATTCTGATTGGAATTGCTTTTGCGAATAGCAAATATCTTAGTCAAACCGAAATAAGATGAATTTAATAGAAATGTCCATTAACGCAGCTTTCTGCAGCTCCATGGTAATATTATCTACTAAACCGATGGAAATAACATATCTATGAATGACACTACTCTTATTTGTAATTACATTTTTTTCTTTGTCAAATTTAAGTTATTTTCTTATACAGACCAAAAAATTCCCAAAATATTTTGACACCGAATATATTGCTTTTGGGTGTTCAAAAAAAGCCAAAGTCAGTAACACACAGTCACATCTCTAGTCCACCTTCATTCAGTGAGCCCTCCAAAGTGGCCGATATAACCGAAAGTACTAAAAAGAATCATTTAAAGCTTCCTGTGTGGTTTGGAGCCACCGCCTCCAAGCCCAGTCTGTAACCGAAAAAAAAGTTAAAAACAAGAATTAAAACTTTTTTGTTTACACATTAACTGTTTCTATTTTTGAATCGAAAATGTGCTTTTGCTCAAAGATTTAATTTAAGAAGGCTTTATCTTGGGTCCAATGTTTTTTTTTACATATTCACAAGTCAGTTTAACATTTTGTAGTGGTATGTACGAGTATATGCTTCTGCCTACCTCTTCGGGGACACAGGCGTGAATTACATACATACATACATACAATGTAGTATAATCATATTTTTTATTATACAACAAGATGCACATAAGTATTAGGTCCATCTAATGGAATGTGGCCACCGCGGCCTATAGACGCTTGCAATCCTAAGAGCATCACTATTTCGTGGTCGAACCTCTGAGCACCGTTTCACACCCCACGTTTCATGAACGTTTTTGTATAAGCCCCATGACATAATCTTTTGATTAAAGGCTAAAAGATTATATCGACGGAAGCAATGAACAATGTCGTAAGTAAAAAGCCGTTACTTAAAATAATGTCGTAAGTCAAAAGTAATGACTTATCATCAGAGGTCGGAATTAGGTAGAGTTATTTATGTACTTGCATCGAAATGTTGATATTAATGTGGATCTTCCCGGGATTTCAAATGGACAATTTTGCAACTTCGGTCATCCAATATCATTGATGTAAGTTTGGCAACGTCGCGCGTGCAGTAGTCTAAATTAAAAAAGTAAAAGTAAATAACTTTTTATTAAAAAGTAACGGGATTTTTTCTATTCTTTAAAATTAATCCCGGGATTTGAGGCATATCCACTATATTCTTTCGCTGTGTGAAATCAGTGTAAGTACATGAATAACTCTACCTAATTCCGACCTCTGCTTATCATTTACGACATTGTTATTTGCTATCATCGATATGTTCTGGCAGCCTATTCCTACTTTTTCGTATAAATGCAGCAGCAGGAATACCTACTGACCTCCATGCGATAAGGGTCGTTGTCGGTGGTTGAACTGAACCGAGATCTTATTGTCTCAGCTGTAATCTTACTAAAACGTCTTCAGGTCATATCGTTATAAATTGACCCCTTGACTGGTCGTACGGCTAATTATCTTAAAAATGATATTAAATTGTATGTACAAAGTAATAAAAAAATAAAGGTAAGCTTTTAATGGTTTTTACGAAATAAAACTTTGAAGATAAGATAAGATAAAAAGAATTAGGTGGCCGGTGACATCAAATACAAAAATACTAATAAAATATATTTCTATTTTTTTAATGTATATTAATATATTTGTTTATTACTTAATTCAATTCTCAAATTATTGACACACACACACATTATAATCTATATGTTTTCTTTTATTTCATTTTTTATTTATGTGTTGTACATTCCTTTTCAAAAAAACCATATCAACTACAATGTCTAAGTAAAGATTAATAAGTAATTTTCTACTAACATAAACTTCTACATATATTTTTTAAAGAAATAATTTGTCCAATAACACTATTCTTATGGTCTCTATTAAAGCGAGACACTTTCATAATGTGTCTCAGTCAAATAATCATTAAAAAAAATGTTAAGGTTATTTTATTAATTCATTATAAAGAGATAAGATAAGACATAATCAAAGAGTTATTTGTTAAACAATAACTTTCCAAAAAATGCTTTTGCTGAATTTATAAATGCAAAAAGTTTTTATGACAAAATATGTTTTTCGTCTAATGAAAATTGAGGGTTAATAAGAGGTTGCTATTTGGTACTTTCAGGAACAGTGTATCCATTTCCATTTTTACAGCAATTTTCCAGTGAATCAGTCATACTCGTGCATAACGGCAGTCGTCCGCTACTATTATGAGATATTGAACCCAAAGTGTTATCAAAACTGATCCTTAACCATTGAAGTATCGCATCTGAGACGAAGCTAATTAAAACAGTAGGTATTTTTGATTATTTCTACTGTCTCCGAGGTCGTTGTACCAGCTCGCAATATAGCAAGTTATTGTTATGTAAATATTGTTATCTTACAGTGTACATTGTCTGGTTTTGTATTTAAAATACTTATTATGTCGATGGAACCAATTGTGCACATTAGATTTTAGTGTCAACAAATATGTCTACTAAAGGTAGAGTAACGTGGAAGTTCCAGAAGTTTCAAATTTGTAATTAGTTTTTCCTGGAAGTACAGTTGAGTCGAAGTTTCAATTTTGTAATTAGTTTTGCGTAAATATATAGTTTACCTTGAGCAGAAGTTTAAATTTTGTAATTAGTTTTTCTGAAAATACAGATGTCATGTCGTAGCGGCACCTCCAGAGTATTCTACCACCCCATGTCATGTTTACGGCTGTCGTAGAAGACTTTTAAGGGAATAGGATTTCTTCTAGTGATTATTTGTATGAAAAGAAAACTATGCTATAACTTTATAGATTATTTTAAATAGTTGTAACACTTGTAACTAGGATCCTGCTCATTACGGTATGAGCAGCAATAGGCTCGCCACCTATTACGTGGGACCAACAATAAAATTGGCGAAATGAGGGCGTATAATATGCCTCTGCCTACCCCTTCGGGGCAACAGGTGCGATAGTATGTGTGTAAATGGATGTGGGTTTTAGATTATGAATCTAGAAACTAAAAAAGATTTAAACTGAAGTAAACTCATGTATCGCGTTTTAAACGGTCTTTAAAAGTTCGGAAACGCGCAATATTTGCTTGTAGTAAAAAAGACTGGCGTATCCTATAGTTAAGTTTGAGATCGCTTTTTGAGCAATCAGATTTTGTCTTGTAAATTATGTGTTAATATTATTTCTTAATACTTATTTCATACAAAACAAATTTTTTTTGATTAATATTCATGATTTTTGAGCTAATCAACCAATTATAACAATTAATTATTGTCTTATGTCATCGATAGATTAATGTTTATTCTTTCCTCTTTGTCTAAATTTCACCAGATAACAAACTTAAATTCTTTTTTGTAATTACACACTAATGATAGGTACATAGTAAACACCCAGAACAATATTTTTCTAGTTCGGGAATCGAACCCACGACCATTGACGCAAAGGACGGGTATGTCGATCTTGCGTCATGTTGGTTGTCAAATATAAAACGTCTTGCTTGTAAATTTAAAGCCATAAAATAAATGCTGATGATGATCTGGTTTTTGAAAACGCTGAATGATTATTACGTACATTTCATTGCAATCGAAATAAATTTATAAATTGGTAAAATTTACAAGTATTCAAAATGACAAACACCCAACACAAATGTTAAATACATTTGTTATTTTTCTCTGGAATATATTACAATGGAAGTTGTTCCTAGGCATTTAACTTTCTTACCTGTAAACATTGCAATTTAACAAACAACATTGTTAAAAAGTTACTGAAACGCATATTAGGTAAGTAGGTACATAGTCAAAAACAAAAGAAGATTTTGCATGAATAGGTTTGTCCTAAAACATATGAACGTACGTAACGTTCTTAAACAAAAGAGCGTCTTTCTAAAACCAATAATAATATCCCGAAAAATAATATTTCATAAAAACAAAAGAATATTTCATTTTTTTGGTAGGTGGATTGGATGCAGATGACGCATGACGCATCTAAGACGCTACACAAACAAAACGTTGATATTCTTGATGCACTGCTCTGCCGCGATGACCTTGTACTACAGAAATACTCAAATCCCCCTCTGTCGCTTGCACTCCTAATTTATTTTTGGTTATAACGTTTTGCCACAAAAACTTTCCACACACAATATTGATCCTTATAACCTGCGCAATAAGAATAAGAAATTTTAGCGTTGTCTAGTTCTAATGTAATTACACATCCCGTGTTTAATGTGTGTCATTGTCAAGGAAGTCGTGCTATGCTAACCTTTTTTTTAAATTCTAGAAGAAAAAAAAATATCGTTATTGAATGTGTTTTGTGAGGAGAATATTTTTATATGAACGTGCGTGGCAATGACCGCTGCGGGCGGCGCGCGGTTCATGGTCGTTTATATGAAGACGGAGTGACTCGAGTTCTGTTTAAAAATGCCTTCGTACGAAGCTTCGCTTGTGTGATAGGGACACGAGACGTGTGTCATCGTAACTGACGAATGCACCGTAAAATTTATACACCCTATATTTGAAAATAAATAAACGAACAGGGCGTAGGGAGGCCGCGCACCCCCACAGATACAGTCACGCACACACCCACGCTCCGGGGGCGCGGAGAGGGCGCTTCGCTCACTCAGTCTCGCGCCGACCGCTGGAGGGGTCGGATGTTCGCCGCTCGCTGCGATTTGATCGGAAAATAGTTTGTTCCGGACCAACCGGCGAACACTCATTGTGCTATAAAATTTAACGTGTGGACAAAAAAACTATATACGTGATATTATTAACGTGAACGGTGCGTATTTATCTTCATAGTTCTCCGACGCGCTCCACACATGTTCATTGTTTACGTCTGTAGTTATATTAATGGTGTAGACATGTGTTCCTTTTTTCCCCTCCCTTTGGGGTTTTAAATATACGGGTAGTTGACGCGTCCGTATGATTCATTCGCCGGTACCCTCATTTATTAAAAGTCGTGTTTCTATTTCCAGATTATCTGTTGGGATTGATTGGGAGACGTTGACTTGTGTGGAAACAAAGGTTTACATTGTCTAAAGGTGAACGATCGTGCTTCATTCAACTTGTATCTACAGGTACGTAGAACAATATTTGAACTTACGCATCGGTTCAAGTGTACGAGAGCGTATTATTCGTAGTTTTTAAAAATCGAATTCGGTTACGTTTATATTATAATCGTTTTTATCGGCCGGGTGTTCGGCACCGATTTGAATAACGTTGTTGTGGATTTGAAAATGGAATTAACAATTTTGCATGAATAAGTCGTTATATTTTTGTGTCTGTGTGCGAAGTAGTTTTCCGTATTTAGGTGAATGACCCCAATACAGTGCGCATCAGTTGAATAGGTACTTAAGTAAGTACTTTTTCATACAAACATATTGCATAACAGTTTTATCCGTATTCTCGAATGCAATTAGCCGATTGTTCTTGCGTATCAAGGTGGTTGTGTACAGTGCCTTACATAATTAGTAACCTTTTGTTTGACATTTGATAATTGTATAAATGAATAGGTAATAGGTTGGTAGATATATTGAATTATGTCGGTTACTAGATGCCTCTAGCGATTAGAATGTTATAAAGTGGTCTTACAAAATTTTGAACCTATCTGATTACTTCTTATACAGATAGACGGAATGCCTACCTTCAAATTTGATATATTTCTCAATATCTCAGAAAGTAGGTAAACTGTGCTGTAACTGACTAGCATAGAACATTCACAAAACTTATATTTATTTGTAGTAGGTGGTTAGGTAGGCTCAGATCTGAAAATTGAATTTAGCTTAACTCAGACATAAAAGTATGAAGTGTCAGATAGCAAGTGTCCATTTAGTAGAGAAAAAACACGGATCAAGGTTAGTTTTTTTCTGTTCCACTATAAAATACCTATTATCACGCTCAATTCTGTACCTATTTTAATTTTCTTGCTATTGCACCACTACTTTTAAAGTAACATAGTTTATATGTATAGATAATCCAATCCAGATGTATTAATCGAGACATATCAAGCTGTATTACATTGCACTAAGAGTGTCGGCTTGAATCTTCTTCTGATGCGTAATATTTTGTCGATATTCCTTTTTGCCAATCTGAAGAGGTGCTGTGTTACTTATTATTAATACACCTTTTCTCATGATGACATAGTATTAATAATTTTATGTAATAGATCCGTGCTTAATTTCAAACGTAAATTAAAAACAAAAATTGAATAAAGTATAAAACGACCGAATATATAATGTCATTCGTGAAACACATATCACAGACCTTAGTCTAAAAAAGCGATGTTCAATTTTGCGATTTGAACAAAAAAAACAACAAAAGAAAGAGGTCTGGCTAGTCGGTAAACTCTTTACATGAGGGCACAGTCTGATCCAAGAAGGTTGAAAAGTAATAATGAGGGTATAGTGTAGCTTATAAATATTACATCAAAAGTAGCCCAAGTTAGCCAATAAATTTTCAGACTTGAAGCTTTTTTGAGTTTTATCAATTTAGTACTAAAATATTGAATGAAGAGTGAGGGATAGGTAAATTGTGCAGTCTATGTCTATATTTCAATAATATTGTTGATGTTTATTAGAGAATGTTATCTATAAATAATATCCATTTTTTTAAATGTCAAAAAATTCTTTAAAAATATTATAGTCCAGTACATTCGACGACTGATTTGGCGCGATGGTCGGTACCTATATTAGTTCCTAAGGTGTTCCTATATATTACAAGAAACAAATATTTGTACTTACTGGTTCGGTTCATGGGTATTATTGCTGGATATATTTATATATGTTTATCCGTTGCTTGTGCCAAACTGTGTAAGAAAACTTCCACCTTACAATTTACCTTTTCCAAGAGAAAAACCACCCTATGTCGTTTCCAGAATCTTGGATTATCCCCGTACCAAATTTCATCACTTCCTCATAAACAACTCATCATTGTGGGTTAATTTGAGATTATATTTTCTAGGCAAATAGGCTAGGTTTGAGCTTTTTTCATATCCAATTACCTATGTCAAAGTTGTCCCAGTGTTAGCGGTGAAAGTGTAATTAACTGCCAAACTCACTTTCGCATTTATAATCTCTGCATACAAAGTCCTCGGCCTCGTCTGTCTGTTCGCGTTAAAATCTGGAACTAGTGAACTTATTTTACACTGGTATTTAAGAATATGGCCTCATATACTCAATCGTGACGATTTTACATGGTTCATAGGATATTATAGATGCCTATTTACAAATAAATTACAAATTACCAATTACAAATCGCCAACAAGTTACAGAGGTCGCCAGTTAAACATAATTTCAAGTCATCGCAAAACCGAATGCTGCCGTTAAACCACATCCTTCGGTCCTTTCACAAAATGACTGGAGTGCTGCAATTAAGGGCAATCATTCAATTAGCCTTACTGAGGGGTGGCTTTGTGACTCAAACGTCAGTGTTACCATGTCGACGGATTTATTTTACGTATCTTTAATTCTTTTGTGTTAGGACAATTATTTCTTTATCAATTATTGTATTTTTATGTGAATAAATAAGTGCTTTATTGTTGTAATACAAAACGCCATCTAGTCTAAAACAAAGCGAAACTTTTACTTTATCTTTAGGCACTATGTTTATTCATTGTAGATATTATGACTAGACTAAGATTTTCTTGAAAATACATATTATACTTTAAAACTGCAATCACCTACTCCCTATCAGCCTTTCCTATCAGCAGGAAATTCGACCGCATCGTAAGTCTATTAGATTAAAAACATATCAACATACTTTCCCCCTACATATATGTAATCATTTGATCCAGTTGCATTAATACTGCTTCATTACCATAATATTACAAATTAAGAATAATAAATGTCATCATAAATTAAAGTGGATGTAATATTAAATTTTTCAAACAAACATTTATAAAAACGGCAGAACTAGCGTATAGCTATCTAGGATATATAGGATAAAGATATCCGCAAACGTGACATATCCATAGAGTCAGAGAGGGATATAGGGGTAAAACGTGAAAATACTTAACATAGGAATATTGATCCAGGTCATGGTCTAACTGAAGGTACTTTTTTAGCTTCAGACGTCAAAAAGCGCGATTGAATATCCACAGAAAAATAAAAGATAAATCCAGTTAATTTATCACGATAGTAATAATATTCATTTCGCACAACGTCATTTAGCCCCAATCTAAGCAGAACTTATTTTGTTAGTACAGACAATGAAAAAACATAAAACATGCACATTAAATTTACTCTTTTTTATAATTACATGCATACAGATAGACAGATAACTTCTTCCCTACCTTCTTATTAACAACAAATCGCTCTAAAAGTAAAAAGACATGGGAACTCATGCCATCAGTCACCAACGCAGCACTTTTTCTACGCACCTTCCCCTTTTGATTAGTTACGTAACGTTGGCCAATTAATCGAGACCTCCGAGCTCACGTTTCATCTCTCAACTCCTCCACCACCTGCATGTAGGGGGGTAACTCAGATTATAGTGGGCAGACAAATTCTCAGACTGGTATAGTCATCGGCCGTGTCGTTACATCCCCTTTTTTCTTTGTTCAAGCAGCGTAACGCCACGCAACTTGTTTCCCAGGCCTACGAACGGCTCGTTTTATACCGATTTAGTGTTAGTTGACTCACAAGTAGAATTAGTCATCGTCTTTGTTGAATGTTTCACTGGTGCCTCTTTGAGTGTAATGACTGACTGACACGTCGGTTATATGTACAATAATAAACTAATATAACTGGAAATTGAAGCGAGACTGTTAATTTTCCTTGTTTACTTGCTTGTTTCATGTTAATGCCCTCTATCGTGAATTTTGAATTATCAATATATACTGTATGCCAATAATATTTGTACTGAAGTACTCCAAATACTGAAGTGCTTGTAGCTCCGCGATGCTAGTTGGCAAAAACGATCACCGAAGTAAAGCAAAGTTAACAGAGTGTTTAAAAATAATGTTATAAAATAATTATTAACAGGGTGATTAAAAATCGAGCACTTCCGTTTTTCGGAAAGCACGTTAAGCCGTTGATCCCGGATATCACTATATGGTGATAGTCGTTAAGCCACAATGGAGACACTATTGTTTGAAATATTAAACAGCCGTTTCCCAACCTACACTGGTTTGCATTATGGAATATGCCCTGAACCCCTCTCCCCTTGATTCATAAGAGGAGGTGGTGCTTGGTAGAAAGACGTTAATTGGCTGAGATGATGATGATGCATTTTAATACTGCGAACAGCTGCATATGATCTTCTTATAGTGTTTGCTGCAATTATTGTAACGGCATTGTACGTATTTATAGCACGAACGTTTTCTTTTGATCCTTGACAAAGGTCGCCAAATGTTATGAAAATAACTTTTACAAAATTAAAATGACTGTTGCTTTAGTAAAGGTTTCACCCACGTGTTGCCCATTTTATTGCTGACCACAAGAAACTCGCATTTTTTATATTTATGATCAGTTTTATGTGTATTATTAATTCCCCATACAAATTTGCACTCCCCCATGAACGTGTTTTTGGATAAAAGATTATCGTATATATTATCGTATAGTAATTGTGTCTCAAACTATTCAAATTTAATTACTTTGGTGGTTTTTAAGTCGAATATTTAGAGAAAGACTGAAGATATACATGAAATTCTTGATAGTTGTCCTACTTTTCATATTTACTATTCAATTCACATATAATTTTGACTAGTCCTTAGGCCAGTTATAGTCAAGAGACCTACCACGTTGTTTATTTTTTTCGAGTCTGTGAATGTCTTGTTTTAATAGCTTCACTGTTATTACATTGAAACTTAAAAGCACCTTAAGTTTCTGTTTTTATGACTTCAAAATTATACCTCCCGTTAATGTCATTTGTAATCTTCCAGCGTTGTTAGTTAGTCACAAGTACTCACAAGTTACAACGTCCTTATCACAAGTTATTGCAATTACGTCTACAGCTAAACGGAGCCGAACAATGATAGGTATTTCTTAATGCCAACCACCTTCACTCGTAACCTTGTTGATATCGAAGTGTAAAAGAACATTTTCCTTGATAATGCTTCCGTGAAGGTTTTATAGCATTTCTTGGCACATTTGCTCCAGTCCATTTGCATCTGTAGTCAGCCGAGCTCCGTTGCAAATGATACTGGTTGGTACCTTATGTATTTTCGCTTGTGGCCTTAGTTCAAAGTCGTTATTAAAGCTAGAATGTGTAACCGCCAGATATTACGACGCCCATTTCAATTTTACATGCCCAATAAACTGATTTAACTTGTTACGACCTTAATTCGCAAATGAACAGCCACGAATCAATTTATTGTTATATTATTACTCCATTTTTATGTTCTCTTACATCATCTGACAATTAAATTCATTTTCATAATGGAATGTACAAAATCGTACGTTTTGTAGATGCGATTTTTTTTCGATGTTCTATTGTTTTAGTAGTCACAAATTGTTTCACATTACAGCACGATCAGATAGTCGCTTCCTGTACCACGAACTCCGTTCTGGTCATCAAAAGAAACTTTTGTGTAATAATATTATAACGAACGCAGGTACACTAGATGTTTTTTTTTATTTGCGTGTAGTTTGGAGCGAGTCAGTGGTTTGTTTTACTTGAGGTGTGAGCGAGATGGCATTAGTGAAAACTCGTAATGTTCCGACTCACGCGCACCAGTGTTGTTGACCGGCGCTGCCCGAAGGCCGTCCAATCAGTCATACAACTCATACAACCAAATGTCACGGCCGTACGCGGCGACAGGAAAAACGACGTCACAGATGAAAAAACGTGACTCACAAACACGTATCCCATTTTTTGGACACATTGTGGGTAAGGTACGCAAAGTTGAACTCGATTAGTTAGTCAAGACCCCGGCAAGGTTGTGCAATAATATTTTTATTAGCATAGTTATTGTTTAATAATACATACATACAATCACGTCTGTTTTCCTGAACGGGTAGGCAGAGACATATTATACGCCAATATTTCGCCAGTAAATTTGTCGGGCCCACGTAAAAGGTGGCGAACCTATTGCCGCCACCAGAGCCTCGTCCGTTGATTGTTGTCATGGGCTCCTAAGATATTGATAGGATCCTTTAGCACCCTGTTTAAGTATAATCCTCTTCAATACCAAGATCCTTGCTGAGTTTTCTGCCAACTTCCTTTCCAAGCAGGCTTCCAGTGAAACAAGTTTAAGTTTTTTAGTGAGGAGAGTCCTTGCAGAGCCAAGTTGTGGGACGAATGTTGAGATTTTGATATTTAAGTAATATTTTTTTATCATTAGTCAGACAGGCTCTGGTCACGTTTTTTGAACGTTTCGTTGTAGTAATAAATAATAAATTGCTTTACATGTAAAATGCTTTTCCGACATTAAATTAATGTGGCTTGTAAAATGCTTATATACTTACATATATATATACTTATAATAAATACGTTTAAGGTAACAAGTAAATGCTTTTCAAAAATTTGCAGTTTCCATGTACTCCACTAAAATCTAAACGCTTCTCAATACTGCTTAATATGGAAAAGTATCAAGAACATTAACAGAATTAAATTTTATTTTCTACTTATTAAAAGGCTAATTTTAGCACACCAATTAAGTCGTAATGAAAACCGGTCATATCACTACAGCCAAAAATAAAATTTAAAAATCTCACTGAAACTTTAAAACTAGTTATTTTTACAAGCGCCCGATTTCATTGAGCGCCCGCGACGTCACCTTGGCCAAGAGAATGGTAATGACATTGACTTATATTTTTATCGCGGGAAACGGAAGAGTTCGCTGTGTAGTAACTAGTAACGCTTAATGATCACGCCACTAACTGACTTGTACTAGTAGTACTAGTATAAATCAGTAATTTCTTAGTACTTATAACATCACTATTGTCATAGATTATCTACAGCTAAACTAGACATGTGCTAGTGCTATTATTAATAAGTAATTACTTGTACTTATACGTAACATCACTGAGTTTATCTTCAGCTGAAGATGCCTCTTTGTTGACTAGGATTACAATTAAATTATTTGTTAATAGATTTTTCAGTTATTATCTGATTAGAATTGAGAAAGGTATGCTTAGATGGTTTGCTAATGTTGAGAGGATTAATGAAATTAGACTAACGATAGTGATTTATGGTGGAAAATTAAATGTAAGTGTTGGGAGGGGAACACCACGTAAGACCTTTCATGACCAAATCCAGAAGATTTTGGAGAAAGGGCAGGTCAAAAATACCCTAAGCCGACGGGCTAGTATGAAAAGGTTAATGAGTGTAAATTAAGCTAAGAGTGTGTGCTAAGATCGTAACAAGTGGAAGGATGTGATCTCTGCCTACCCCCACGGGAAAGAGGCTTACATTATGTATGTATGTATGTATGTATGTATGTTTATAGTTTTACAAATATTAGTAAAAGATTACGCTGCTAGTCCCATAGTAACAAAAGCTTTAGTATGTATAAATAAACTTATTTTTTGGATTTCTTTAAGTTCAAGACACACATTATGGTTCTTAAATCGAACCTACGACCTCAGAAGCAGATAGCTGCTATACTGGCCTTCACCCAAATCCGTTGCGTTAAGAGCGTGCTTATTAATGGCGGTAAAAAATATAGAATATTTATCTGAATATACGTTACTGAGCTTTATTTCTTCTAAGAATTTTATCACCCTATGTCTCGCCGGAGGGTGTGATAGAAGGCGACTAGGGCTTAAGCCATATATTTCGTAATAGTAATAATATTTCGTAATATGTACCCATCAATACTGATAAAATGTAACTAAACTGTAATGTAATATTTAAATTTGTTCCACTTCCATACTTCATGGGAGAATTGTTTATACTGGCAACTCGCCCATTTTTGTGCGATTTCGTAACCACCACATTGCGTGTTTGTATATTATTGATACCATATATTTTTGATATATTGTAGAATATTGAGAGAATGATTACAAGTGAATCCTATTAAGAATTGGTTAATAATCTAATACATTATAAAAATTTTACCTTCACTCAGCTTTTTATTAATAAGTTAACGTCTATGTTAGGATTGCAGTTATGACTTATCAAAGATGACTAAACTGTACGAAACTATCTAATTGCTTATTACAAAACGAGATCTGAAGTTAGTCCAGGTTATAAAACTATTGCTGTCACTTTCATTTGATAAGATGAAGACAGTGACAGCACTAGTTTTAAACCTAGTTTTGAACGTTCATATAAGCTTCATTGAGTCAAAGTTGCTAAAAATAGATTTTGACATTGACTTTGATATTTTTTTTCTTATTTTATTTAAACAAAAAATAAGATGAAGACAGTGACAGCACTAGTTTTAAACCTGTATATTTGAACGTTCATATAAGCTTCATTGAGTCAAAGTTGCTAAAAATAGATTTTGACATTGACTTTGATATTTTTTTTCTTATTTTATTTAAACAAAAAAAAAACATTATTCAGTATCCGTTTTAAATTTCTGGATTTTGATTGAGTATTTAATTTTAAGTAAATTTATTCTTGTAGAAAAAACTCCCCGCTCTATTAAAAAATAATTTAATAAATCTTCAGACATACACAGCGGCAGTTAACTTAAAGTTAAGCAAAGCTATACGCTTTATAGACAAGTATATTTTGTCCTGTGTGGTAGTCGAACCTTTGGAGCTTTCAGAGTACGCCTACTTCTGTGTCAAGGGTGTGATTGTCTTTTACATCATTCATTTAATTATTAATACGACAAAAGTCTTCAACGATATTTCGTGGACCATATTATTTGAACTCGTAAACTGCTTTAATAACAAACGGGTACCGACTTTATGGCACTCAAAATCGTATTTCTAATAATAAAATGTCTCAATTTCGAGAAGGCATTGTTAAAGCGTATATAAAAATGTTCATTTTACTGTTTGTTCGTGCATCATCGTGCCAGATGGGTCCACAAGATAACGACCTTCTGGGGATTTTAAACAACGGAAGATATGTTTGACTGATATATCATATTTTGATGGCTTGTATGTTTGGGTAGTTGTATTGTTTTGTGTAAACAGTGCCCCTTTTAATTTATTTGTTGGGGAGGTCAGCATACTATACACGCACTTTGTTTCTAAGGTCTTGGGTTCGGTTCCCACATAGTACAAGTGCGCATTAATAATCCTGGTATTGTAGGAATGTTTTTACAAAAATATAATTTTAATAGAATTAATTTAAGCAGGGGAAGTCCCTTTCTTCTCGTGGGAACGCAATAAAATACAAGACCTGCCAAGACCAAGTCCGACGGGCGTGTATGAGAAGGTTAATGAGTGTGAATGAAGCTAAAAGTGTGTGCCAAGATCGTAGCAAGTGGAAAGATGTGATCTCTGCCAATCCCTACGGGAAAGAGGCGTGACATTATTAATGTATTACATAAAAAACTATTTCATCAACCAAATAATTTTGTTCCAAGATAAGTATAACGGAGAAACATATACATATTTGTAAATACATACTCAATTAATAATAACGTAATAATGTTTATTTTCTAAAAGCAAATACAGTGTTTCTATAACAAAACCTAACTTAGATACTATAGTAAATTTGCGAAAATTTTTATTACAAAATAAATACCCAGAACAGAACAAGTATTCATGTTTATGCACACAAAGATTAGGCCTGTGTGGAATCGAACCGACGACCTCAGGATCAGAATGCGGGTATAGAATCCGCTTGGTGGAGTATACCCTGGATCTTTATCAACTTGATTAGTACGTGGAGGCTCGAAAAGTAAGATTTATATAACTCCAGGTCTATAAAAAAAGAATATAAAAATGATTTATTAAAACTAAAAATGTCTGAATGACATTATGCTAAATATACATATAATATTTGAATAGTCACGTGAAAAAGGCAACATATGAAGCGGAAAATTGAACCGTTTCACGTATCAATAAGAATCATTCAAGCGAAAAAAGATCGATCCTAATATTTTTTCACTAGTACCGAGTGCTTAAGCGTAGTTAAGTATTAAAAAGGCAGCATTCCGGAAGAATTTTATATAAACTGGCTGACCCGACAGTTGTCTTGTCTTAGTAAGATTATTTCTGTGTACATTTTCCTATGTACATTAAGTATGTATTTACAAAAAAAAAGTATTTATGTATGTTTATTCGTTATTTAGTATTTATAACACAAGTTCTTAGTGATACTGATTTTGGAACTAAATAATAATAATAAATCTTTATTGAATTCATTAAACAATGTACAAATTAAATGATTCCGTAGGCTTTCGAACTAGTAAAGATACTGTATTCAGCAGCCAGCCAGAAATAATTGGTGTCATTGTAAGAAAATATTTATTTATTTCTTACAGTTAAAACCAGGATCAACAGCTTAACGTGCCTATCGATACACGGAAAAGCTGTATCACAAATGCTGCAAAATTCACAAGAAGATTGCCCTCGATTTTTACGTCGGTGATCGCTCTTGTCCTCTGAGGAAGAAGGTTAGAGATTTTTTATTCCCGAGACTTCTAGTCTGGGCAACGCCTTAGCTGCAGGTCACTTGATTGAACGAAACTGGGAACGGGAGCAGGGAGGACCTCATCATATCAGCCCTATGAGTCCACTGCTGAACATGGCCTCCCTAATAGATAGCATTTTATTTGCTCATAATCATAATCACCACACTGAGCATGCGGGTTGATGATCGCAGTTCAAGCCAGTACGCAGAATAACGCCCATCATCCGGTAGGATTTCTCTGGCACTATTTTAGGCCGGCTATACACGGCGCGGGAAGGACCTTGTGTCTGTTAAAGCAAATTAATTAGATTTATTTGACTAAAGTTAAGAGAGAAAAAAATGTAAATTATCGTGATAATAAACGATTTATCGGTGTTAGGTGGGCATAAACGGTTACATTAACATTGCCGTCCTGTGTGGGCATGAGGTCGTAGACTTATTGTCCTCTACCCACCAAAGGTTACAGACAGATCGACTTCTTTATATTTCCGTTAATTTATTGTTCAATGTCAATAATATATAAATATTTCTCTCTGAAAATATTTTAGTATACTAGACGTTGCCGTGACTTTGTCTGCGTGATCCGTTGGGACTGGTTTCTTGATCCAAATCATTTGGAACTTGCAAAGTGTATTTTATTACAATATCACCAATTATGTGGTTCCAAGGTCTTTAAGAACTTGTGTTATACTAAATAAAGATATATAATAGGAACTTAATAACTTATAAATATTTTTTTGTAAATATGTACTTATTATGTAAAAGAAACACCCAGACCGAAACAAATATTCATACTCATGCACACGATGATTTGTCCTGTGTGGGAATCGAATCCACGACCCCATGAACGGAGTGCTGGTATACTAACCTCCACACCATATCGGTCGTCAAATTAGCATTCCTGCCAAATTTATTGCTTCAAAGATGGTTTGTGGGATTTTAATACAAAAACTTTTGAATGTGTTCATTTTCAATACCAACCTTTTTTTGTGAGACAAAGCCTGGCCCTAGTGGGATGTTAATACGCTATAATTATTGATGCCCGTAGTACAAGCTCAGCCTAGTTTGAGGCAAAATGGCGCCATGAAATATATCCTTTAATTATTAATAAAAGTATGTTATATTTATTATTATAAATAAATACAAAAAGGATTATCCGAAGCTGTTTAAAATCTGTAAAATATTACCTGTTAGTTTAAAGCACAAATATCTTCTTTCTATTAATAACAATGATAGTCAAGAGCATAAGTCCCTGCTAACAAATGTAAATAATATTAAAACACAAGAGCGATGACGGCGGATAAATTTGTTGTTCCCAAAGTTACGTATGTGTACGGGGATAGAACTCTCAAAAAACGTATCCTCTATATACTCAACCAGTTTTTACCTGCAGACATCAGAGATGAATTAAACAAAATAAAATTTAAATGTTTTCTGAGAAAGCACATTATGCTACCATAGACAGTATCTGTAATTACAACTCATATAATGTAACTGTTAAAATAAAAATCTATCTATATATATAAAAATCAATTGCTGTTCGTTAGTCTCGCTAAAACTCGAGAACGGCTGGACCGATTTGGCTAATTTTGGTCTTGAATTATTCGTGGAAGTCCAGAGAAGGTTTGTACGTAGAGAAAATAAAAAAAAAATCTTGAAAAAGTGTAAAATCAATATATTTCTATACTCCCATATACAAACAATTTGTACTAATACTTAAAAGCCAATTTGAACCTTATCAAACAAATTTAATGTCAAAAGTGACGTTAGTTATATCAAAAAAATTTAATGTCATCATATGTCATTTCATTTTATCAGCGATAAGTAATTATTGCTTTGTTGTGTTTATATTTTCAAAAATATTGTTGTTATTGATTTGTGTTTATATTTTCCAAAATATTATTGAGTTGTTGAGTGAAGGTAAAATGCCATGAGCAAGACGACAAAACATAGTCCCGATTGCACGGCGATCAAGAATACGTCTTGCTGTTTTGGATGAAATGCTGCGTGCTGCTTTTAATTACAACAGTCAGATTGATTATAGTATATACGGATACATTGGAATGATGGACGCAATATGTCCACATTGTGATGCGGCTAACTTTCGTGAATTGGATGAACGTTGTGCAATTGTTTCAAATACAAGACCATCCAAGGTTTTTCCATCAGCATAACGCATTAGTTCAATTGTTCAAAATTGCTCTCGATCGTATGCCAAAATTATTGAACAAATATGAACATTTTATGGCAGAAGACATTTTAATTCGTATGCGTCATCACGAAAGAAATCCCGATTTGTTGATTACCTTGGAAATGTACAACGAAGCTTTAATAATAATGTATGTGTCTAAAGATTTTAAATAAAGCATTAGCACAATTGGGTATGACCGCACCAAATCGTAAGATACATGATTTTTTTGATCGTGAATTGCAATATGAGCAGGAGTTCAATTCTAATGCAAAACTTTCGTTGTATCATTGATTTTAGCGACTATTCGATCGGAACAGAAAATTGCATAGCATCTTTGGGAATTGCTGCTACATTATTAGAAGGTTGTCGGACCGCACACTGCATTAAAATTGCCTTTGAATGTACAGGTGATTGAAACTCAAACATGCAATATTTCGAGAAATTCTGCTATGGCAAAAGTTCTGCGATTAACGTCAATTATTTTATAGGATGAGTGCACAATGGCGAATAAAAAATCAATAGAAGCATTTAATCGAACAATGCAAGATATACGCGGTAATCAACAGCTTTTTGGTGGTGCTCTGATATTGCTGTCAGGGGACTTTCGTCAAACATTGCCTGTCATTTCTCGATCAACTCCTGCTGATGAAATAAACGCCTGTTTGAAGTCATCAGTTCTTTGGAGATATGTACGAAAATTTACAATGAACATTAATATGCGCATTCACCTACATAATGATGCAACTGCCCATGAGTTTTCAAAACAATTGTTAGAAATTGGTAATGGCAAAATGTTTTTCACATGGCCAACTTTATGTTGCCTGATCCAGAACCCCCAACTGTTTATTTATTCATGCTCAAAATAGGAAAACAAAACCCACCATAGTAAGAGTACCCAATTCTTTTTTATTTTTTACTCTTTGCTTATAAATATAATATATAAACAATATATTATTTGGGTCATTTGGAATTTTAAATAGCTAGCAATTTACAATATTTTTTTGTTTGAATAAATGAACTTAATAATAATTTTTTTTTATTACTATGCCTTATACGTAGCGAAGCACGTTCCGGGCCGCTAGTATTTAATAATTTTTAATGTATAATCATAGTTTATAGTAACTAGTAATCGATCCTTGAGTCAAACTGTTTGAAAAGTTTTGTTGGACATCTTTTTTAACTTATATGCAATACTATATACTTAAAATAAATAGATAATAAATAAATTTATTGGTCTGTATTGAAAAACTTTCCAGGAAATTCCTTTTAGTTAACAATCTTGACGAAGATTAGTTTTTAATGTAAATGGTTTTCGGAAAATATCAATTCAATTAACTTTAGTATCAAGGTAAAAGAATCTATAAGTTAACAAAATAAAATGATTCTCGGTAAAATAATATTATCCTATCCCTTTTGAAGGAAGGGCTATATCTAAAAGCTTTCTGGGTGATTTCATTCATCGCTTTTCCGTTTCGTTTGATGTCTTTTGAAAAATGATAATTCTCGATAATTCCTACATATTTTGTACAAATTTCCTGAACATCCTTGAGATTAGTTTTAAAAGTTGTTTTACCCTCACTTATTGATATTACTTTATATAAATTAAACCTTTTATCGCTTACCATCAGGTGAGTGACCTACGTGTTATGCTTGGCTACTTAACTTGTAGAACTCTTGGTATTCAGACACAGTTCAAATTTTGTTGTTTCCTGTCCAACAGTTGTCGTGAGCAAGACAATGTTTTTTATTTTAATTTCAAAATCAAAAATAATAACACGTTAACTGTCATCAGGCACATCATAGACCTCAAAATATATATATCATGAACATGTATTTTATTTTACCAATTCTGTTAAAACTATATTTAGACTACTTTAGAGGACCGATTTGGCCGAGGAGAGTATATCCGTACTCCGCTCCTGAGGTCGTGGGTTCGATTCCCACACAGGAAAAAGCTTTGTGTGCATTTAACCGTCATCTAGTATTCATAACACAACTTCTTAATGATACTTATCTTGGAACTAAATAATTGGTTAATAATTGTCAGAAAATATTTATAATTTTTATAATAACAGAAATTTTTATTTTCCTTATGATAATAAATTTACTAAATACCATTACTATGTCGTAAACATTATAACGTTAATAGGTGCAAGCAAGTGCGAAGTCGACAATTTTACTTTTATTAGTACATACTAATTAGAAATCACATACATTAACTCTTTTTAGTGCGAACTGGGTCGTGGATTTAAAACAATACCGTGTTACATACCTACTTGTGACGTCATATGTTACGACAGCATGGCTAGATTTAACTCGCCATGATTTTGCTATAAGTAATTGTAGGTACAGTTAGCATAAAAAGTGTTTAACGGTTGTAAAAATTCATTCCAATAAATGCCTTCTGTAAACACAGCTTAACTTCCCGACCATCTAGCCTCCGCCCTAGAGCCGTAAAAGATTTGGCTACAAAAACATGTGGTTAACATTAGGTTCTAATGAGCTGCCAATGCGAAGTAATCGTGGTTGTTGAAATAGGACACCGCTGAATGACTATGTCTTAGATACGTAGACAAGATAAGGTCGCAAGTCTGCGTGTGTGAATGACCTTTTCGAATGATCACTAGTAGCAAGCCATTTTTGTCCTTGTCATTCCAGGAAATATGTACTTACTTGAATTTATTTCGAACAGACTTACGCTGGCCGACATGTCATTGTATGCTATATGATAGAACGTAACAATGCTTCTTAGCTACAAAAGTTGTCGGTTTGATTCCCACACGTGACCAATATCTTCTTGCATAAATATGTATATTTAAATTTGATTCCCGGGATCCTACAGGGATAAGTATTTTTGTGCATCAATATCGATATTTTTTGCAGTGTTTAATAGTATTCTTAAAATCAATTGGCATTCAAGCAAGTTAATAATTTAGATTAAATTTTATATAGACTTATCAATAACTTGATCGAACTGAAACATATAAAGTACGTAATTGTTTATCTTAATTACATCCTCATGAGCAATTATTATAACTGGTAATTAAAAGAGAAAGAAAAATAGGTTAGTCAATTAAAATAACTAGAGAGATTTTTTTGCCGACTATACTCGTCGCTAGTTACGTTTCACCTTTTCATTTAAAAGATCACATAAAATGATGTAAGTGTGATCCTTTGTTTAAATGTAAACTTAAATAAAGGTGTTCATAACATTAACAGATGTAATTATTTTAATTCGTTGTACGAACTGTATAAATTACACGCCTTTCTTTCTTTCTCTCTGACATTTTATGTTTTATAAAAAGAAATACAGAATTCAGTCGCAGAATAAATTTACATTGCTAGTTGTAGTTTGCGACTTGATATTTTCATAATAAACAATAAGATAACTGTCCAGCGGCAATAGGCTCGCCACCTATTACGTGGGACCAGCAACATAAATGGCGGAATGTAGGCATATATTATGCCTCTGCCTACTCCTTCGGGGAAGGCGTGATTTTATATATGTAAGATAAGTGAAAGAAATATGTTATACCAACATGACAGAAGTATATAACAGTATCTGCACAATTTATGGTGGCACACAATCGCTTGTTATATAGGGGTATGGCGTCATGTAATATAATCAGCTCTTTTGAAATTACTGTACGCGGTCCTGTAATTTTTAAGGCGTCAGGATAAACTGCCTGGCGTTAGCAAGCGGTGCGACCATAGACACAGACTATTGCAATCATTTTATACATCAGAATTTAAAACGTGATGTTGCACGTAAGTGAAAAGTCGTTTCTTTTAACAATATCATAAGTGATAACTTACGACATTGTTAATTGCTACAGTCGATATGATGTTTTTTTAAATATTCTTTGACTTTCAATGAACTTCCATTGAGATTGTTGGTCATAAATGTGTTTTTACAAGTGTGTGGATGTTTTCACTTGCCACAGAGTATGACGCGAGCGCACGCTGTTTTAATACTTCAATATCAACTAAAATTAGTTCTCGCAATGTCAAGGAGAATCGGTCATCGAATCAATTAATAACACTTTATATATGAACATTTTTCTTGTTTAGAGTTGTATTTTATTGACAGACGCTCGCAGGTGAGATCTATGGAAAACGATCTTAAAAGTTAAGCAGAGTTCGTCCTTGAATGGGTGACCATTGTGTCGCTATTTATGTATAAAGCTGTCGTGCTTCAGAACGCGTAATAAGCCGATGTTTTCGGGTATTCGTTCAACATACAGGTCACATAACAAATATTTGTTTGAGGAATTCCGGAATATGAGCGGAAATAATACAGGTATTATTACTTAAAGCACCTGTATATTTTTAAAAGATCAATTGACAACTCAAGTAAAACAATGGCTGTCTTTCAAAACAAGTCTTAGTAATACATAGACCCCTACCACGTAGGTCTTATACCACATGAAGGTTCTACTACACTATAGCATTGTCTGAGAAATATTTAAAAAAATCTTCTTGTTATTCATTTTTTAAACCAAGATCTAAGAAGACCAAGTCAACCTCACCTGCAATGCAAATGGTGCACGGTCAACGGACGAGGCTCGGGCATACAAAAGTTTCCAATAAGCAGTAGGCTCGCCACCTATAACGTGGGGTCAGCGCCTTCGGGGAAATAGTGTGAAATTATGTATGTATGTAATATCAATGCTCTATATCGAACATAGTATGTGATTGCCTTTATATTATTTATTTAATCTATATAAATAAAAAAAAATCCGAAATGTATGTTCGCGCAAAACTTCTAAACGACTGCACCAAATTGGAGAATTCTTTTTTGTGTTAGTTATTGTCACAACAAGGTTCATATATAAAAATAACAGTTTTTGAAATCTCTAGTGATAAATAATTAAGATTGAGACTAAGAGATCTTCAATATATTGACAAAATTTCGACTGCATTAAATATGGAGGTGAGAAGTTCGTCGGGTCTGCTAGTTATTCGTTTCGTCAGAAACCTTTCGTTTAATTTAGTCAATTATATTATTTTAACTAAACTAAGGAGGTTGTTACATAAATTGAGTGAACAATAACTCGATCAATTCGTCAAACAAATGAAGAAAGACTAACAACCAACCTTCTAGAACATTTGAATGGCTTCGTTCCAAATCATTTTACATAACAACTTCTTAAAGAAGACTTTAAGGAAGAGGTTTTACGTTCACCCCTCAAAAGATTTGTTCGTCATCGTTACCAACAAAAGTATCCATCATGCTAACAAATTTCAAACCGTATTCTGTAGAAAGGGAAGCCTTCCTTCACTAATTTATATGCGTCGATCGAGACAGCAGATGTTCTGTCTTTGTTACTCGTTACCTGCTTTTTAGGGTTCCTTAAGCAATACCCTGAACCCTTAAAGTTCGCTGTGTCATTGTGTCCTTTTTTTTCTGTGAATCGCGTGTGTATTTTGTAAAATTTAGCCCAGACGTTTCAAATTATACTTCAAAGTGATAAGTAACAGGTGTAAATAAAATAATATTTTTTCATGAATATACTATCCCTCTAAAGTTCATTGCTTAACATTAGCCTCCCCAATAGATTAAATTATATTATGGGTATTTGCCTATAATCATCACGTTGAGCTGGGCGGGTTGATAATAGCAGTTCAAGCCAGTACGCAGGAAGACGCTGCTGTTGCATGACTATTTCTCGTACTTACGTCTCCCTGGTGGGATAAGAAGGGGTGGCACTTTTCTAGGTCGCTACGTCACGTCACAATTTATATTATAGGCTATATAACACGCTTATTCCTTAATAGTTTTAACTACGGAACCCAATAAATAAGCCCGAGACTGCCCCGATAACCATTGGATTACCTGCGTTTCAATTCGCCCTATACGTAAGGAGTAAATCCAAATGAGTCATTGTCTGAGGTAAGAACCTCCGGTGAACAAGTGGCCCGCAACAGGTTAGCGTTTGAGGGTTAACATTTAAATACGGTTTAGTTAAAAATTACCGACTTGTATGGAGAACTATTGTAAATGCATTTGGAATTATGGGATAAGCTGTTTACTACTGAGATACGGTCATTTAACCTTAGTTGGGTGTCAGAGACTTTATTGAACATACATAATGTTCCTCTTTCCCGACAGAGATCACATCCTTCCATTTGCAACGATCTTGGCACACACTTTAAGCTTCATTTACACTCATTAACCTTCTCATACACACCCGTCGGTTTAAGGTACTTTTGACCGGCCTTTAATCCAAAATCTTCTGGATTTGGTAATGGAAGTTCTCAATTGTTTTTCACGTTGAGCGATCTCAAGCCGCCTGCATTCTACTACCCGCCGTCTTGACCATTTCATCTGTCCATCACGTCCGAGGCCGTCCTACTTACGTTCTTGGTTCGATTGCTGATAATCTGCACAGTATGTGGCTGGTTCCTAAGACCAGCACGTGTTGCTCGGGTGAGGAAAGGAGAGGGCGGGATGAGATTGAAAAGCTTCTTAGATCACTCACCATAATAGTTTCGGTAGACCCTGAGAAAGGCAATGTACGTAGCTGTAGGTTTTCATGCGAGGCGGCCTCAGCGTCCCTATTAATGCAAATCGCTCGCCTTTGCAGTCTATCTAGTGCGTCCTGGAGGTTCTTAGCATCTGGTTCACGGTCGGGCTCGCTATATTCCTCGAGATATGTGCTATTTTGTCAAAAAAACAACTATTATTTTTAGAACCAGCTATTAATTTAATAAAAGTGATGTTATATACACGTGTCTTGAAAAGGTTTGTTAAGGCGTTGACAAAACCCACTTGCCTCATGAAATTAAAAATAAATAACGCTTGGCGATATTATGAAATCCGATATGGTTGTGTTTGTGCGTGTGGGTTTTCTCTAATTGGTGCTGGGTAAGTATTATTAAACAGAATTTACTAGAAAACTATTTTTTTTAAATATGGACCAAGTGAGTCCATATTATATTATTAGACTATTTCCCAATGTCAACTAAATCATTTAGTCACAGTCAAAGTAACGGAGGTTTTGGAGTCAATGTTGTAGAAATCCATTTTTTTTTAATGTACAATTGTTTTGGAAAATAAAATACTGCCGCTATGTGTCTTTTTTCGTGTTGAAGCCAAAGTAGAAAACTGATTATAGCTGTATTTTGTAAATCCATGCAAGAATATTTATAATTAAACATGGCGCTCATCTGTCAGCTGGCGCTAGTGCTAGGTTTAATAAACGCAAGGATGTGTAGTCTTGAGTACAGTGGTCGATTTTGTCACTCTAACAGTAATATTTTAAAGCTTTTATTTTATTGTTTATTAACTTTGTCTTACTTTAAAACACGTCCCGCAGAAACCATATAAATAAATAAATAAAATAAATATTTCTGACACTTACACCTTTTATTTTGTTCCAAGATAATTATCATTGAGAACTTATGTTATAGATACTAAATAATGGATAAACATACATAAATACTTTTTTTTTTGTAAATGCATACTTAATATACCTACATAGGAAAACACCCAGATCAGAACAAATATTCAAATTTATACACACAAAGATTTGTCTTGTGTGGGAATTTAACCCACGACCTCAGGAGTGGAGTGCGGGTATACTCGCCACCACGCCATATCAGTCGTCAAATTTATATTTGTTTATTTTCAATATCATCAAAATATAATAAGAAGTTTAGGCGACAAAGCGTAAGAAATAAAATCACTGCATTAGCGATATTATTAAGTATACTATATATACTATATATACTATATATACTATATAATATTATAAATGCGAAAGTAACTCTGTCTGTCTGTCTGTCTGTCTGTCTGTCTGTCTGTCTGTCTGTCTGTTACTCTTTCACGCCAAAACTACTGAACGGATTTGAATGAAATTTGGCATACAGATGGTCTAGACCCTGAGAAAGAACATAGGCTACTTTTTATTTCGAAAAGGGGGTTGTAAAGGGTTAAAAAAGGGAGGGAGTGAAAAGTTGTATGGGATTTCTTAATTTTAAAAGATAAAACCATGAAACTTAATATTTAAGCACTTGATAAGAAATAATTAAACATTTGTTCTAGCGTTTTTGAAATTTCGTCCTGTGAGAGATGAAATAGGGGTTGAAAGTTTGTATGAAGTTCGGCATTTTTGAAAATAAAAATATAACATTTTGTATTTAGGCACTAAATAATAAACAAAAAATCGTTTGTTCTAGCATTTTGAAATTTTTACCAGTATGGGGGTGAGATAGGGGTTGAATGTTTTTATGGGTGTTCTTCATTTTTGAAGATAAAACCATGAAACTTGGTACGTAGGTCTCTTAGGATGTGCAGAGTTTTTCTACAAACGGAATTCTTGAAATTCGAACGGAACGGAACGGATTTGGCACGGGAACTACGACGCCAAACTATTCTAATAACATGATATTTAAAAATTTTGGGTGTATCAAGTTTAAAAAATATTTTGGCTTTTGAAGTTAAAGTTCCTTTTAACGAATTCTCTGCATCGCCGCCGCTGATATCTACTATACCTACTAATGATTCTTATTAAATAATAAAAATGCTACCCAAAGATACTATTCCACGCGGACGAAGTCGCGGGTAACAGCTAGTTAAGTATATAAACACTCACGGCCAGCTATTTTAATATTGACTTACTCAAAACACAATTTTCCTCCTTATATCTTACTGTTATTAGTTATTTTCCCTATTAATTGCGACATCTCCATCGGAGCTTGTAGGCGACGAATTGATATATTATTAAGAATTATAAATCATTGTAATTTAAAGCAAATCATTTCATGACAAATTTATATTAAAAATAGCTAAATTAATTTAGTGACAACCGATGTGGCGTAGATATCAGAATAATTACACTCCGTTCCACAGGTTGTGAGTTCGATTGTCGTACAGAACAAAAGGTCAGACGGCAGTCGCTCTATTTAATGACTGAAATATGTACAGCCAAATACTGGTCAGTCCAGTAAGCAGACCGTGACCCCTAAGCTTAAGTTTAGGGCAACCGGGGTAATATATATATTTTTTTTAATACATTCGGCTTATAAATGTGTAATATGTTTTTTTAGATACCTACATGGATTACATATAAATAAGCATGAATCGCTTAGGTGACGTAAACATATTAATTTAAAACCGTATCAACGCTACCGATCGTAATATTTTTTGTTCTTTTTTAATAAAAAAAATAAAAATGTACATATCCTTCGCAAATGCCGGTGAGGTCACCGACCAGGAAAATGGAGGTCTGCAAAAACACCATCTTCATATAATAATATATTATTTTTATATTTTTTATCGTTTTAAATCAGACCGATGCCGTTTGATTTATTACATGCTTTTATTTATTGACATTTATAAAATTTATCATTCAAATAACCTCCTAATTGGTTTTAATGATAGTACTAAAATTTAAAATACATATATATTGTTAGTTTTGGGCTTTGTCCAAAGGGGATCATGATTCTTCAAATATATTCTAAAATTAACACATTCATGAATGCAATAAACAATTTGAATTTCACTTTGACTTTATACTCTTCTTGTTGTATAAATTTGTAAGGAGGGTCAGTACAGTCGGCTGTAGATTAGGTATAACACTATGATGTTTATACGGATTTAAAAAAAAAAAAACTTAGGATTGCTTTCAAAGCAGAGCTTGTAATAAGGATATTAGACTAAGAAATAAAAAATGTATTGTGTGTAATAAATTAATAATTTTAACTGAATAGGCTTAATAGGGTTGTACCTTTATAAATATATTTGGACATTTCAAATAGCGCTTCTAACAAGACTAAGGAAGAATATGAATAAATTAAAAAAAAATTGTAATTTTTAAAGACAGTGAGATATTAGGTTAGGTTTAATACTGTAAAATGTATGTAAGTTTAGTATGTACAGTATTTTATAAGGTTGGTTATAAAATATACATGTAAATTTCTAACAGCGCTACTGGCTTCTAACTAAGTAGAACTTGTGCTACAAAAAGCATAGGTATAAGAAAACTAAACATTTTTTTTCAATACTTAAGTTAGTTGAATCAAATACTGAGGGAATCGACTCAATAGCGGTAACCACTTTGCTATAGTAAAACAATAAGAGTTGTGAGAACCCCTAATTTTCCGGGCCAGTACCCGTGACCCTTCATGCAAGTCATGTTTTACTTGTACCACCGGCACTATTTATGTTCCTTTATTAGGGTACCGCACTAAGGACTTTGCGAACCCTTTCATATATTAGCTGACAGTCTGACATAGTTATAAAGACGTAATGTGTAAAACAAGGACAAAACCTTTAAATTAAAATGTATATTTTGCGAATGTTACGTTTATAAGCGTTAGCATTTAAAAACAATCTATTAATTATATATGTGTTCACGATTTTGTTACCGTGCTTGTTACACGGTACGGTCGACTGCTTTCCATCAGCCAAGTGGAGTAAAAATCACTCCCAATCATGATGCATTAATACCGTTTCAGGCCCCGCTCAAAATATTTGTGATTATAATATCTTAAAAACACATGAGCCGGCATAGAATTTCAAAACTGGTGGAGTAATACTAGTACTAATGTAATACATACATACAAATCGACGGTAGCAATGAACAATGTCGTAAGTGAAAAGCCGTTACTTTAAACAATGTCGTAAGTAAAAAATAACGACTTATCATTTCTGATATTATTTAAAAAAAAACGACTCTTCACTTACGACATTGTTCATTGCTACTATCAATATAATCACGCCTGCTTTCCCGAAGGGGGAGGCAGAGGCATATTATTCGTCCACATTTCGCCAATTATATAGTTGGTCCCACCCACGTAATAGGTGGCGAGCCTATTACCGCTTTTGGGAATTGATACGTTCGCCAGAGCCTCGTCCGTTGATCGGCGGGTGCACCACTTGCATGCTTGCTTGGTAGTGGTCGTACAAAACCGACGACGTACAGATTTCTTGGGTCGATTGCTGAACTTAGTACTGATATTCAACTAATTGTTGATTCTGTGGGAACTAAATCACTTTATTGTATATATGATGCGTTTGTTGTGATATTGTTTGTACACTTACGTAAGTCGACATGTTTAAAAAAAAAAAGTCAAGTGTCTCTTTGTTTTAGGCCTAGAAAGATTATTTAAATGATTCTGTATTTATTCTTTTTTTCTTCTATTTTATATTAATTCCACGGATAGATGTGACTTTTTATTTAAGTTTTATTTTTTGTAAACATCAAAGTTTCTAACAATTTGTTTGTTGTTTACAGGTAAGCGACAATGGTTAATTGCATATTGAACAAACGGTAAGACGCTTTTGTAATGAAAGGAGTTTGAAAACTCATTCGTTTCTTAAGATCAGTAGGAGTCATTAGGGTGAATCCATAAATTACGTCACACGTAAAGGGGGAGGGGGGTAGTCGACGGAGTGTAACATGGTGTGACAAGGGACGTCAGGGGTTCTTGATTTCGTGACGTCACATTTTAAAATCTACATCTTTGGTGACTTAGTTTGTATCTTTCATTCATCAGTGTAAATATCTTGATGTTTTTGTAACGTAATTGAAGGATGGACTCTTAAATGGTTCTAGTTATGATGGGTGTTTGTGACAAAGGGTGTTACTTCTGATACTGAGGCAGGTAAGTACAAGTTGCAGTAACAAATATGAGACTAGGCTGTTCCCTCAACCACGAATCACTATAAAGGAATCGAGTCACTTAGGATAATAGTGTAAGGCTCAGCGCAGAGCAGAGCGCAGCAGAGAGGATTTTTATAACTCACTCAACAACTCTTAAACTATTAATAATCTATTAATAATATATCTATTATATGTAATATATATAATAAATCTATTATTAATAAACTATTGATAATCAACTATTAAATTATAACAATCAGTTACAAGGGGATTTATTGTCAGGTTCAAGCATGTATGTACTTTATTTTAATAATGTTAAAGTTGATTTTCGAATGCGTTATAAAAATCCTCTCTGCTGCGCTCTGCTCTGCGCTGAGCCTTACACTATTATCCTAAGTGACTCGATTCCTTTATAGTGATTCGTGGTTGAGGGAACAGCCTAGTCTCATATTTGTTACTGCAACTTGTACTTACCTGCCTCAGTATCAGAAGTAACACCCTTTGTCACAAACACCCATCATAACTAGAACCATTTAAGAGTCCATCCTTCAATTACGTTACAAAAACATCAAGATATTTACACTGATGAATGAAAGATACAAACTAAGTCACCAAAGATGTAGATTTTAAAATGTGACGTCACGAAATCAAGAACCCCTGACGTCCCTTGTCACACCATGTTACACTCCGTCGACTACCCCCCTCCCCCTTTACGTGTGACGTAATTTATGGATTCACCCTAATGACTCCTACTGATCTTAAGAAACGAATGAGTTTTCAAACTCCTTTCATTACAAAAGCGTCTTACCGTTTGTTCAATATGCAATTAACCATTGTCGCTTACCTGTAAACAACAAACAAATTGTTAGAAACTTTGATGTTTACAAAAAATAAAACTTAAATAAAAAGTCACATCTATCCGTGGAATTAATATAAAATAGAAGAAAAAAAGAATAAATACAGAATCATTTAAATAATCTTTCTAGGCCTAAAACAAAGAGACACTTGACTTTTTTTTTTTAAACATGTCGACTTACGTAAGTGTACAAACAATATCACAACAAACGCATCATATATACAATAAAGTGATTTAGTTCCCACAGAATCAACAATTAGTTGAATATCAGTACTAAGTTCAGCAATCGACCCAAGAAATCTGTACGTCGTCGGTTTTGTACGACCACTACCAAGCAAGCATGCAAGTGGTGCACCCGCCGATCAACGGACGAGGCTCTGGCGAACGTATCAATTCCCAAAAGCGGTAATAGGCTCGCCACCTATTACGTGGGTGGGACCAACTATATAATTGGCGAAATGTGGACGAATAATATGCCTCTGCCTCCCCCTTCGGGAAAGCAGGCGTGATTATATTGATAGTAGCAATGAACAATGTCGTAAGTGAAGAGTCGTTTTTTTTTAAATAATATCAGAAATGATAAGTCGTTATTTTTTACTTACGACATTGTTTAAAGTAACGGCTTTTCACTTACGACATTGTTCATTGCTACCGTCGATTTGTATGTATGTATTACATTAGTACTAGTATTACTCCACCAGTTTTGAAATTCTATGCCGGCTCATGTGTTTTTAAGATATTATAATCACAAATATTTTGAGCGGGGCCTGAAACGGTATTAATGCATCATGATTGGGAGTGATTTTTACTCCACTTGGCTGATGGAAAGCAGTCGACCGTACCGTGTAACAAGCACGGTAACAAAATCGTGAACACATATATAATTAATAGATTGTTTTTAAATGCTAACGCTTATAAACGTAACATTCGCAAAATATACATTTTAATTTAAAGGTTTTGTCCTTGTTTTACACATTACGTCTTTATAACTATGTCAGACTGTCAGCTAATATATGAAAGGGTTCGCAAAGTCCTTAGTGCGGTACCCTAATAAAGGAACATAAATAGTGCCGGTGGTACAAGTAAAACATGACTTGCATGAAGGGTCACGGGTACTGGCCCGGAAAATTAGGGGTTCTCACAACTCTTATTGTTTTACTATAGCAAAGTGGTTTCCGCTATTGAGTCGATTCCCTCAGTATTTGATTCAACTAACTTAAGTATTGGGGTGTTACTTCTGATACTGAGGCAGGTAAGTACAAGTTGCAGTAACAAATATGAGACTAGGCTGTTCCCTCAACCACGAATCACTATAAAGGAATCGAGTCACTTAGGATAATAGTGTAAGGCTCAGCGCAGAGCAGAGCGCAGCAGAGAGGATTTTTATAACTCACTCAACAACTCTTAAACTATTAATAATCTATTAATAATATATCTATTATATGTAATATATATAATAAATCTATTATTAATAAACTATTGATAATCAACTATTAAATTATAACAATCAGTTACAAGGGGATTTATTGTCAGGTTCAAGCATGTATGTACTTTATTTTAATAATGTTAAAGTTGATTTTCGAATGCGTTATAAAAATCCTCTCTGCTGCGCTCCTCTCTGTCTGCGCTGAGCCTAATATACCACGATTTGAATCAGTAAAATGTGTTTTATGTAGAGAGTATAATAAAGCGATAACGTACAGGCACTATTTAATAATTATCTAATGCCATATTCTTGGTCAACTTCACAATATTTATGTATTTTTCTCATTATTTGTCTGTGTTGGTTTGTTATGAGTAATCTCCGAAAACAATGCACTGATTATGGCAGAAATTTCACTGGCAGACAGCTATCATAACTGTTAACATTATTAATTTTGAATCCAAATAATATAGCCACATTATAACTCCAAGGTATTACAAACTAGCTGTAGGTAACCCAGATAAAGTCACGGCCGATGTGAGAAGCCAATTGGCGCCTGGTAGCCCATGATAAAAAGAACCTAAAGGAACAAGTTTATATAACTTATACAAAGCTTTTACGTTACAAATAAATTCGATATAAGGCTCTGAAAGGTGTAAGGTGTGAGGTAAGACCTATAAATCTCAATAAAGATGATATATTGTAGAAAACTATCGCACGAAGCCACTCGCTCGGCATATCAGTTATTAATAGTATGTGTATTTGGTAGTATAGGATGTACGAGTATATATTGCTGTTTAAGTTTTTGAACGCGAAATGACTGACTGAATAGGTGTGTGTCATAGACTGTTGATCGTGTTGATTACACTTGTTCAATTCGTTACGAAAGACGTTGATATGTCATAGTTTATGAATAGATGGCGTTTTATATATTTATACTTAATGTATATGTCGCTATTATTTTATGTAAATATTACTATATAGGGTTTGAAGATTTATACCTATAGACTATAGATATAGACGAGGTGATATTAACCACTAACAACAGCCTGATATACTGATAGTGTTCGAAGTGTTAGACTAAACCAGATGTGGTGACATTAACCCAAGGTTGCTTCTGCTTTACCTTTCGGAAATACATACGTCTTTTCCTTCCCGCCAATAAGTAGAATAGTATAACTTTAAAATAGTTTGAATGAATAAATCTGTATTTGCCAGATTTTAAGTGCAATAAGAACACATTATGAAAGTGTCTTCGCTTTAATAAAGACAATAAAAATAGTGTTAATTGACAAATTATTCCTTTGAAAATATGTAGAAGTTCATATAAGAAGAAAATTACTTAGACCAGATTGTAGTTTTGATATAGGTGCTTTCTTCAAAAAGGAAGGTATGACATTTAATAAAATAAATAACAATAACTTTTCGCTTACTTCATCACATCAGATGAAAGAAATTGTAACTGTTGCTGAAAGTTCAAATTCGTATAAAATATAAATTACAAATTGTTAATACTTACCTATACAAAAGGAATATAAATGAGCTTGTAGAAAATTCTCGTAACGGAAAGGCAATAAAGTATGCGGGCGCGTAAACTTAGAGGCGTGTGCGTTCAATTTATTTTGAACCGAAATAGACTTGTTTCCGCTGCGACTTTAACTGCTGGGTTAAGGGCGGTAGGTAGGGCCACAGTCAACGATAAAGCAGTAAGGCAAATCTACGTTATCGTATTACGAATTTTAATTCATTTGTTTTGTTGTAAAAGATTTTGCATCAGAGGTGAACAGTTGTGTCAATTTGTTGAACATAAAAAGTTATGTTGACACCAAAAGTTATACCGCGTAATTGTGTCCAAACAGAACTTTACGGTCAAACAGTTGTTCACACACTTTCTATGATGCATCAAAATTCTAATTATGATTATTTTCTATATGCTCAACATCTTAGCGCTTGCATATGGATCACAGTTTAATATTCAACGATTTATTTAGTATGAGCTACTGCTCTTGATCTTATATGTGTGACCCACAAGAACTTCATATACATTTCCTGATATAAAATAGATCTCTTTTTATTTATTTACAAAACTAAAAAAAGAAAAACACATAAAAGTAAACCCTGTATGATTCAAACTATCTTTTAGTCAGTACAATCCAAATAATATGCTGAGTTTTATTTAAAAGGCGAGCTAAATGTTTTACTCATCTTACTTCACTATAGCAGGTTTGAGACACGCTCCGGATGAGTTCAACATGCCTTGTATTTACATTTATTTCGAGACCAACACTGTTAGGGGTATGATTATTTTGTTAGCACTGTAATATAACTTTGTGAGGGTTAAGATTATTCTGTTAGCACTGCGATGCAAGTATGTTAGGGTGAGGCTTTTTTGTCAGATTAGAAATGAGACAATCCGTAGGAGAACTAAAGTTACCGACATAGCCCAAAGAGTAAGTAATCTGAAGAGGCAGTGAGCAAGATTGACGAGCGATCTGATTAAGGTCACACTGGGAATTTCAGCTCTTCTTTTGTTTATAATGATCTCATAATGCCTGATAGCAAGCAGTCGATGCAGACCAAAAAACGAAAGCGCTCCGTGTGAGTGCAATCACTATAACAAGCGCACCTACTCATGACAGCCCGCATAAATTCCGTTTCATGCCCCTCTTAAAATACCAAGACTTATAGAAGCTAGGAAACCGATGCTCTCTTTGCTGGCAAGAGTTCTAAAGCCGAATGATTTTACACAGACACGGCTTATCAAAATGCTTTTCCAGAATTAGACTTGTTCGATGTTTTAAACATCATTCTAATATCCTGTTTCTAGTTTATCTGTCGACGTCTTTTCCTTAAATTCACCTCAGTCATCCGTCTCCGACTCATCCACCGCTTTCTCGATCTTATCACACTTTCAATCCATTGGCCGTTCTCTTCCCCTCCACCCTTAACGCTCATTACTCTTTTCGTTATACACACTTCGTCTTTTCTCATCCATTTGTTTATTCTATCTGAATCAGTATTTTAAAATTTTACTTGTCAAGAATGTCTGTCCTTACTAAACAAAATAGATTTCTTAGATGTCACGTAATCGCGTCTTACAGATATCACGTAATTTCTCCAAATAAAAGTATTTTCATCTTCAAAGTCCTCTTTGTCTCTGAATTGTTCGAAAGAGTTACCGGGTCAAATTACTCAAGAAATGTATGGTTTCAGTAAAAGTCTGACACACTTTCCGCTCACTCATAGAGTCAGGCTGTCATTTGATGATTTTTTATCCGTAAGAAAATGGTTCCAGATATTTCAAATACTCTTAAAATTGGGCCCAGTAGTTTATCCGTAAAATAAAAACCCACTCACTCTCGCTTTTAAACATTAAGTATTAAGAAGGTAGTATTATTATGTCGCTCGTTAAACCAGAACTCCGACATTCTTATACATAATTCGACACTGTTATTAATGATTTATCCTCAAGTTAACATTTTAACGTAACCCGTCCAAAATGGCCGCCCCATCGATCTTGAAAATGCATTAGCGGCTTAATGTGCTCTCAGGTTACCTGCAGGTGTTAGAGAAAAAACGACCTTACTTCGTCTCTTGGTCCAACTAAAAATAGACCGAATTTTATCTAAAGCTTTTAAAACACTTTCAGAAGCACACGCGACTTAGGCGATTAAACGTTTTCTCCGGCGTAAAACGTCGAATGTGAAATTTTATGCCGATGTAATAATATGTGAATCATAAAACATAGATTATGAAGTACGTTTGTGCCTACATGTTAGTAATATTTACCACATGTTATAACCGCAAGTACAACCCGTGTTTTTATTATGTTATAAGTTGTATAAATATTTATAGGTATTGAGATAAACGTTAGATACTTTGGGTCATTTACACACGGCGTGTTATAGTGTGTCGCTATTCAGTGCTAAGCACAAGTTGTTATACTGAGCAGAGGCCTATTTGATTTAGTCTACGGCTAAGTTATTTCGTTCCAATTTTTCTGGCTTGTCTTTTGTTTCAAATAAACTTCTCCCATTCTTTCTTGGGGTATATGGCGAGGGGTGCAATGATAGAAGGCCGTTGGCATCATCTCAAACAGTTCCTCAGAACACACGCTATGTCAAGCTGTAGGCCAAACTAAGCTGATGATATTCCGGCTAACATCACACAACACAACAGTTCTTTAATTATTTGATTAACGTGAACGTAAATGATAGGTGGTATAGGTAGATGATAGGTATTAACCTTATTCAACATATAGGACAACAATGACCGTGAAATATTCCTAAAATCCACAGAATCCTTGGACTTCTCGTGATAAATTTAAAGCAAGGTTTTACGATTGTATATTAAAAGTTTTGGCGAAGTTTGAACTCTATACCAAATGGTTCAAACCAAACGCTTATCTGATAAGTAAAACCTCAAATAGATACTTTACATTGCATAGTTTTTATCTCTAAATAAACATACATACGAGTACATACAATCACGCATGTTTCCCCGTAGGGGTAGCAGAAGCATATTATACGCCCACACTTCGCCAGTTATATTGTTGGTCCCACGTAATAGGTGGCGAGCATATTGCCGCTTATCGAGTACATTTATGTTCGCCGAAGCCTCGTCCGTTGATCGGCATTTGCACCACTTGCAGGTGAGGTTGGCTTGGGCTCCTCAAATCTTGTTATGAGTCCTATACACCCTAAATATATATACGATGTTCTATTTTAAAAGCGTAAATTAATAATGATCATTTTCCTTCTCCACAGAGAGTCAATAGAAATTGATTGCTCTGTAACGCTATCAAGTACGTATTGAATGCCAATCTTGGAAAATTAAATTCTGTGATAGCTCCCCCAAACCGGTATTCTAAGAAATGGAGCTTAGAAATTGCTCTTCCTATTGTATTAAATGTAAATACCCAAGAAATAGGACATTATTATATTAATAAAATTTGCTTTATTGAGTTTTTCCCTATTTTCCCATCAGTTTCTTACGATTTAGTAAATATTAACAGCTTAAACGCCCAGCCGAAAATACTAGTTTGCTCTATGGGCCATGGCAGCCACCATATGTCCGACAACCCTTTTGTTATTTTACAATAAGCCCATTGATAAAACAAACTGGCAGATAAACGGTGTCTGCCATGGCGTTTAACGTGTTAAAAATAAAATTACTGTAAATTTTAGGCAATTTTTTAACTCAAAATATAACAAAGTATACACAGCACAGCTCAGCAGTGTATTGGTTGTCCAAAGGTCGTAGGTTTGGCTCCTGCTCGGGCCACCGAGGACGAGTAAATTTTTTCTAGTTAAAATTTCGTACTATCGCTTTGTTTTCATTATTGAATAAAGAGTTCCGTATGGTACTGGTCTAAAAGTGGTGGCACTTCTCATCTCATGGGGCGTCGTAAGAGTCCACGAAGAGAAATCCAACTGGACGATGGGCAGCAGTGCCCATCTGCCTAAATCTGCGATCACCAACCCGCCTGCTCAGCTTGGTGATTATGGAAAATACCCCTTAATATAATAAACTATTGCGGAGGCCGAAGTTCAGCAGTGAATTTTATATCTCTGTCTAGAAGGTCTGCATAATCGGCTGCGTGTAATTTTCTCTACCCTGCTTTGTGAAAATAGGCTTAGACCAAGTGGACCGCCCATTATGGGCTGAAATGAGTAATGTTAATTATTATAATTGATGATTTCGTGGGTCAGTCGTCGTTTTGTTTGTTAGTTTAATATATTTTTGTATCTACTTCATATTATAATGTTAAATGGCGGATAACAAACGCCAGACAGGAAACAATAGAATATCCATTGAGACTGTGGGTTCGTGACTGGTCCCGTTTGGTCAGTTTGCACGAAATATGCGGCGCTTTGGATTCCAACAATTGGACGCTGAATGGACATATATATATCAGAAAACGCTCTTACGCTCTTGACAATAAAGACGTGTGTCGATTTGTATGACGCTTTGGATGCTATCAACTATATGACGCTTACTTTACCTACCAAATTAAACAAAATATGTGGATCTGGCTTACCTACATAGGTATAAATCTATCAAACGAGAGTTTAATTAATTTACAAGTATTCATATATCCAAAGATTTCCATTTCAAAAAGCACTCAGCATCAGCAAAATGTTGATTAAAAATGTGAGTGAATCTTCACATCGCCCGAAACCGCACTTGGGAATCACAAAGAGGATTGCAAAATTTAATTCACAATACCCCAAGTGTTACGAAGGACGCGTGCGTGTGACACATGGACTTCATCCCTGCCATAGTCAAATACTGACGGTAAAACGACTCCACAGATGCTGTTTGTTTATGGCTTTTAATTAAGAGAACAACAACAAATAGTAATTGATCATGAATACATAATAACCTAACCTTTATTAAACTTTGCATTCCTTGATGATCTTTATACCTTAATTTGAATGCAGCAAAATTTTAACCGATTATCTGGTCAAGGCGGGGGAAGACAATGGACGCAGGCTGCTCAGGATCGCTCAATATGGATATTTATGTGGGAGTTCTATTTATAGCAGTGGACATCATGTGGCTGTAATGATGATGATGATATTACAAAAACTTTTACCTACATTCTTATTACCATTCTTCAAACCTCGATGGTATTTTTTGCATTTCAAAATAGCAGGAACCACCTCCCACTGTGGAAGGAGGAAGATATCGCATGTCTCACACCTGGTGTTTGTGGTTATGTCGGACGTGAACCGACTAACCTCTCTGAATGGTTGCCTTTAGTATTGCTACTTTTAGGGTGACATCTCAAGCTGTCCATACTAAGCGAAGGGCTCATCTTACCTGATTTTTATCACCTTCATATTTTTATTCTATTTTCACTTATTAAGTTGACGTATTTTTAACTACACTTGTAGTTGTTTTACTGTCCATGTCATGTTGACTATTTCACAAGGGTCAAGTGGAAAATTCCGTATTATTTTATGAGTAGAGAATGAAGTCTTGTTATTGCGCCCGAATTACCCTTTTAGATATGTGACATGTTTATTGAGTTGACAAGATTATTGGATTATTTTTCAATCAGTGGTTTTTTCTTAGAACCGTTCTTTTATTATTCTTTTTTGTTTGGGTGTTGGGTGAGTAGATGTCTTAACATTCCATCAAAGAGTTCAACGATTCCTTTGTGATAAATATAAAAAGACATCCCAGTTCTTTAAGTAACTCTATAATGAGATGAGTTTTGTAATTAAATTAAGTAGGTATTTTTAATACATGTGACTAGCGGCAGCTCGCGTCTTTGTTTCATCTTCATCATTAGCCTATCTCCACTGCTGGGCATAAGGATCTCCGATGGCACGCCACTGAGCTCGCTCTTCAGGTCTTCGCCTCCAACCGTTCTGCGCACACCGTCGCTTCTCGTGGATGGAACCGGTCCTACACTACGTTTCCCGAGTCTTGACTGTCGGACAAGTCTATTACAGTTTTTGTTGCGTGACTGAAATAGCTTATATAATACTTCAAGATCCCATTAACCTTATATATTACCTTTTAAAGCTTACCACAATTCTATCAGCAAGACCCGTACCCTTCCCTCTGCCAATCCGCCGCGTAAAATTGCTGGCGTACTGGTGTATCGTATGGCACCAGTTCATACGGCACTATTAAATACATTGCCAATTTCGTTCGTTATATCTTAATCGTACCACACTACAAACAATCAATGTACTGTGTTTAAGAATAACTTATAGTCCGTAGTAAATGACAGTAACTTAAATTTTCGAATTGGCGACATGTGTTCCGATAGTTTTACGTTGCACATACCATTTCTGATGTATTATTTTTCAGATTTCTCTGTATGTATATTGCTGTAAATGTTACATATAACCAGTGGTCGGAGTAGGTATATTGAATTAAGGTCACTGACATCAAACGTATATGTTAATATGGATACGCCTCCGAGTTTCCGGATTATTATGATAAAAATACCGAAACATCGAAATTATTACATGAAACTAGTTAAAAATATATCAATACTCTCAACGCTATGCTGCTAGTGGCGTAGATGACCAGAATTTAATAGTAAAAAAATTGGTTGCCTGTAAAGTCGGTATACGGGCGAATGTTTTACGTGACAACGACTTTGAGTGGTAAAATAATTTTAATGTGAATATTCATTCGTATAGTAGGAAGAAGGATGAAATAATAGTAACAATTTAAAACATTAATTTATACAAAGAATATCGCACTGAATTTCATATTTCACCGGTACATTCCGGAAGAAATGCATGTCCATGTTATGATATCATGACTATTCATGACGCAAGTATCTAAAATCAATATACCTACTCCGACCACTGCATATAACACAAATTGGTTTGCTTTATTAATTATACAACTTGTTATTCATAAAACGTAAAGGCGTTCATCAAATTCTTTGTCAAAATAAACTGTCTGCGCCGAACAATGGGTGGCTGTACAAACTTCTTAAAGCAGATAAGGCGTGCCATTATGACACTTATTCCCTTGTGTTTAAGTCTTTAGCCACCGCAGATAACTTTAGACGTTTCTAGATGAACACCGCTTTCGGTAATTAGTGATGTAGCTGTGTTTGGTTGTGTTGTCGATATATTTATTATTTTCCTTTCCTTCCTTCCTTCCTTTCTTTCTTTCCTTGAAAATATAATAATCTATTTAGTTTCAAGACTAAATTCTCAAAACATCTCATTATTAAAATAAGTTATAAAATAATAAAATAAGTCACAAATAGACAAAGGCCTCATCAATAGTACGCCACTTAGCTCGATTTTGGTCTCCAATCGCTGCCAGCTTTTTTACGTATTTCGGAATAATAATAACAAATTCAAAATAAACTGTTTTTTATTCTGTTACTTCACAATAAGTATGTTACAAAATAGACATATAAAATCTATTCAACCAAAACATGAGATATCGTTCGGGAGATCCCGATGCGATCTGAGCATTTCATTTAAAATAAACGCCCACTGCAATTCGAGTTCTTCTCTGTTTTCCAATTTATATGAGAATATATTAATTACGTAGAAATCTATCGAATCACGAAATCCTGGCCATGATGTCTGAATTTGGGTTGACTTGTAACCGAAATTGACGTTGCAAAGAGCGTCCGTGTCGAATTTCGCTCCAAAATCGAAAAAATAATCCGAACAGAGAGCGGGTTGCGACAGTATATTTAAATAACGTCTGAGTTAAACAATGCCCGATGACAGTACAACCCTCGTCTTTGTTATGCTGACTATAGGGCTGTGTACTTATCGATAAAATATATCGATGTTACACGAAAAAGCAAGAGATATTTAAATATTTTAATTAAAGTTTAATTTTCTGAAATTATTTAAAGACACACATAATCTATTCGTAATTATTTTTCGACTGGAGAATCACATATATTGCCCTATCAATTTAATGACTTTAATAAAAGTATTAGAATACATTAATAAAAGTATTTTTATAGTCAGTGTATTCGTTTCCGACGTGTGACAGAACCGCGTTTCTAGGTACTATCCATCCTTAAGGAAATATGTCTTCTAGACATAAGTGCCTGTTTCTAGACTTGTGAATTTTTGAAAAGTTAAATAGCGCGCATCGTGCCAAAAATTACCGGATTTACAGTTTATACGTAAAATAGCAGACAGAAGTTACTTTCGATAGAGAGCGCCAAACACCAAATCAAATAATAATATTTTATCGTAGTTATGACAAATAAAACTTTAAAACTCAAAATTAAAAAAAAAACTGTTATACCTACTGTAAAATTTATAAAAAGACATTTACGTCTTAGAAGATAGCGAGCGATATGGATAATCAGATGTTATATTATCAATAACAATCTATATGAAACAGACACAAATGACGTATAAAGTTTTCAGTGTCTGTTTATTTGTGTAAGTAAAAAAAGGAGTTATTTCGCTACCAAAGTTTGAGCCCTTCTGAAGCCCAACAGTAAATAAAATTAAAGCCGACCCACAGTCACGTATACAAGCCGTCAACGCTTTATCACAGCGCGCCGTCACTGGTCCACAAAACAACATAATAAATCTTAGGAAATAAAGCCTAGAGCTAAAAATTTTCCTCGCGATAATCCCTTACAGACCACGGCTTTGTGTATTCTGTGTCTTTGGTTTAAGCCTTGGGTCCGAAAGTCGGGAGAAAACTCGCTACTTTCAAGTATCTTGCATTTATTATCTTAGTATGAATTAACTACATAAACAATAATCTTGTATTGGAGATTTGGAGCTTCCAAACACAGGTTGCTAAAAACACATTTATTATTGAATCTCTTGACAAAAACAAATATGGCAAAAAAGTCTTACTTAGCTTAAATAAAATAAATACCTACATTAAATTAACCCACTGTTTTCTGTTAACAGGTAAGGATTTTAGGAAAAAGCATGCTTCCACCACATTCCTATCAATGCAGTAAGTATTCATTTGGATTTATGTAATCAACTCGAAAATGAAATACCTGGAAACATAAGGTAACTTGTTGGGAAAATAATGTGATCTGAATAGTTTAAATGGTCTTCCACATTTCGCCTCTAATTTTGCTACAGGGTCTATGTAAAGTTTTAGAATATAGTACCTAGTTCAATTTCTAACTTTCTCCCAAATTGCATAGAAATCGAACTGGTGGTATAGCAGTTTTTACATAATTATCAAACTTGGCTCTTTGTATTGTCGGCGTTTCATTACAATTTATTTAAAAGTTTTTAATTAATTAAAAGTTAGCAAAGTATAAGATTCTCATTTGTTTTACAATTATGCCTACAATTTTCATCTTGATTCCCATGCTTCGATGAAGAGCCCCACCTAGTAACATAATAGTATCTGTACCTGGAAGCGAATGTTATTGAATTAGACTATCTGTTTAGATCAACGTTTACTGTGCGTTAGTCACACGACACAAAGGCTGTGTTCCCTACGAGTTTGTATAACATTATGCAACACGCACAATGCTGGCCACGTGACGTACTTTATAAATGTACCACGTTGGTGATTTAAATACGAGTATGTACATTTTACTTAGTAATGGACCTAAAAGACCTCCTTGGTCGACACCCTCGGTAATTTATACCGTCGTCGTATACTTGATGTAATTGATTACTGAGCAAATGGGCCTAAAATACCTCTTTGCTCAATAGTTTAAGGATTTGAATAACAAATATTACAAAGCTTTGAAAAACAATTTTGGAGTAAAGTAAAACCCTTTACGATTTGGTTGCTTTGGTTAGTTTCTATATGATTTGGTTGCTTTGGTTTCGATGAAATGATTACTAATATAAAATTCTCTTACCTAAAGCTTAACTTACATTGGTTTTTTTACAATTTTTTTTCGATATTTACTTTGCCAAACGCTTACATTAAAACACATTAGTGGCAATTTTGTAATATAAATTTTATAAATCTGAATAAAAAATTGTTACCCTTGTTTGTATTCCATAATTATTTCTAAGTTCTATATGGTATGCCTATTAACATTCAAGGACTTAGTTTTCCTTAGTTCCGCTTTAGCCACTAACGGCATACCTACAAAGATACCTAGCTTCCGTATTAATGTTTACCTAGAAATAGCTGCTATTACCGTCTATGGCAACTATGATATTAACTAGTTTCATTAAAGAGGTAATTACATTAATACACAAGTTTTTTTCCATTATAAATATTATATTCCTTCTTATGTATACTTATTAGTTAACAATCCCTTTGTTATGATAATAATAATTTATTTATTAAACAAAGTTCACAATAGTATGTTCATTTAGAAGTTGGTATTTGCGGTTGAAGTACGATCAATGTGAATATTTTTGACTCTTTGGTGGACAACACCATACATATTGTCGCATATAATACACAATAGATATATTTAGTTATGAGTATGGTCATAAGCCAGTGAGTTCCATATAAAGTGTGGTTCTTAACCATGCATTGAGATTTTAACTTACGATCACCTGATGTTATAACCTTTACATCGATTATTTATATAAAGTAACAATTAATAACATTGAAATATCTAATAGTAATTCCTAATGCGTCGTGTTTAACGAGTTACAAAAATTAAAGATTAATTACCAACCAAAACTAAAAATGGGGAGTTTAGGGAAATTCCCCATTTTTGGAGATTGTCTCACAGAAGAAGTAACTAAGGATAACGACGCGCTGAGGAGGACATATAGGCGAATATTTAAATAAGATCAGTATTTAATTGGATATGTTAATAATTAAGTAGCAGGAAGTTCTTACTAGAAAATTATAAAAGATCATACAACAGTCTCATTTAACAGCGTATTATAATTATATGTAACGAACTATTCACATTTGAATAACAAAGACTGACTTAACTTTGTTGTGCAATACTTCACATTGTCGCCTTTCAATAAAGGCCAATTTAGTTTGCGCAATCAGTTCGCTTCGCACTCGACCTTATTATTGTATTAACACGTGCAATTTAGGATAACAGCTTACTTAGGAAGAAGTAGGTTTCAGATGATCTAAATTTTAAAACTGTATACATAGAGAGATAGATAATACGTTTATTTCGTTTAAATAATACAAGTTATATAAAAACATATCCCACAAAACCGTTTGACTGGTTTGTCTGTGGGTCACAGTCTCTTTTATACTACTTTATACATAACAACTAATTTTATATATAAATAACTTACAATTTTTCACTTAAACCAATATAGTGCTTTTTAAATTTGTTTTGTACTTATTTTTGTTTGTTTCCATTCTAATGGCTTCAGGTATACTATTTAATAGGTACGGAAGCCGTTTTTTTATAGTTCTGTCACCATAATTATTATAAACTCTGGGTACATTGAGTTTACCGGCAGTCATTGAGAGAGTATGAATAGTGTTGTCGACGCAAGTTAGACCATGCATAGTGACTGTACACTATATTAGTAATTAAATCATTTGATTTATATCTAGTCTGTTGCTTGTTTGCTTACGTTAACTTATTGTATTTGACAACTTTTAAAAGGTAGAATTAACTAAATCGCTGTGATATATATGATTTTCATATGTAATAAAGGTAAAAAATATATAAATTGTGAATTAATATGTGTATAATTAATAATTATGGCTTATTCACTAACTTAGCCAAAACAACATTTAGTAGTTATTGATAGGTGGGTGTTGTAAGTAGCAGTTTAAGCTTTTTTATTTTAAAATTAAAATCAAGGCATCAATATCATCATTACACCATTATATATTCTACTGGCATATAGCTGATGTTGTAGCGAGTAACTAAAACCACATTTTGTTCCAAAATTACCAAAATATCTAATGGATCATACTAATTAATTCCAGGGTAGATGCTTATGTGATTTTGGGAGTTAAAGGATCTTTAAATGAAACTACAATGGATAGAACCAAAAGATTGGTAATTCTGATTGACAAGTCAATAACAACGATGTCTGGAACAAATTTTTATTAATTCACACACTCACTTCCAATTAACACGAAATATATTCAACATGATGTATGATGAAACTTTTAAGGCAGCTAATGATTCGACATATATAAATGTATCTAAATTTACCTCATACATTTACTTCAAAGTCACGATTGTTGATACTCCTACAATCTGCACACACGATTCTGATGAAATGTGCAATAGTTTTATGCTACCAAAAGTACCAAAACTGATTGGATATGACATTTAATTTACCTGTCAGAAAGTAATAATATGTTACCGACCAAACCCCATTTTAGGACAAACTAGTATGGCCTAGTCCAAACTAATTTAGGTGGGCTGCAACTATTATAATAAAATGTTTTTTAATGTTAAGAAAAAAAATAACCTCAACATTTTATGCAGCCCACCTAAATTAGTTTGGACTAGGTCATACTAGTTTGTCCTAAAATCGGGTTTGGCCGGTAACACATACATCTTACTCCAGTCTATCGCATTTGTGGTGGGCTCAAATTTGGCTTCAACTATTTAAAAGGATCTATATAGGATCTCAAGATGAAACTTGTCAAATGGTGAAAGGTCTACCTTTTCGCCTACATTGAGTTAAGTCTAAACGAGAACTCATTCCCCATTCCCTTTAACGACGCCCTAGGGCAAGAAATGAGGTGATAGATATCTTTAGAGGTCACGCTACCACAAGGCAATACGTAATATTTTTTATTCAACAAATATAGTTAATAGATGAAAAAATGTAAATAAATATTTTTGGACAATTACACTAATTATTTAGTTCCAAGATAAGTATCATAATGAACTTGTGTGATGAATACTAAATAAAGGATAAACATACATTAACACCTTTTCTTTTGTAAATACTATACTTTTTGATATTTCTGTCTAAACTGAATAAATGGAGAGCGATTTCGCTTACCACATACACCTTTAAAAAACGACTATACTCAAAGAAAATTACAAGTTTTATCAAACATGTCACATATTTACGTAACTCGTTAGCAACACCAACAACACACATCTATAATACCAATTTCTAGTTGTACTATGCACAAAATACTCAGGAAGAACTCAACTATGACTTAACGCTGATTACAATTTACGTTCGTGTCATCATAATATGGATTTCGTAAACATGCGCTCCACTTTTACATTGACCCAGTAGTGCAGGCTTGTTGGTTAGATTATAAAAAGATCGTAAGTACCGCTTTACTATTTATATGCTTAAGAAATCTTTGGTGAATACTGTATATTTATACACAAATCTGTTGTTGGTGCAAGAATTTTTCATGGAGTATTATAGTAAACTGATGCGCTTAAAAATACATGATTTTGCATTGAAAATACTGCTTAATAGTTTCCACTGTTACTGTGTAAGTGGGAATTAATTTTATTTGCAATGTACTTTTGGAATAGAATATGAGTTTTGATGTGTCGTAGAGGTCAGAATGAAGGTCTTTGATTTCCACGCAGGACAAATCCATGTGTTCGGGTCTGCGTGTTTTTGTACATAAAATATATATAAAGTATACATTTAGTGTATTTATAATGAGAAACTATTTTTGTACGTTTATCCGTTCCATAACACAAGTTCTTAATGATTCTTATCTTTAAAATGAATAATTAGTATGATTTTTAGAGAATTATTGTTATTTACATAATTAAATAAATAATTAAAAAAAATACAAAAAAGTCCTAAGTTTGTAATCAAAGAGTGAAAACTGCATTTAGGCAGATTTTAATAATGTTTGCGTATGTGATCACGCTGTGCTCCGATTCTGCTAATATCAGTGTTGACACGATTGTAACGTCACCGTTGAATAAATATACATTGGGTGATTTGGTTAATTGAGGTCGAGCTAATAAATTATGATTATTTAAAAGGACCTACTTATGTTTATTATTATTATAATGTGCAGATTTTATTTACTAGTAGTTAGCAAACGCTTAGTCAGATTTAAAACATGTGTTATGTAATGTTGCTCTCAAATTTTGTTCACCATCTAAATTGGCAAGATCGATTGAGATCATGATAGACTACAGATCACCTTGTTTCGATCGGAACGGGTTTGATTTATTTAATTGAGGTCGAATTATTTTTATCAGCGATCTCTTGTCATTCGGCAATCTTCAGCTGTTATGTTAGTTACCAATCTCGTATAATTATTGGTCTAGTTAAAGGCCTTTTTTCAATTTCTTTATGATTTAGTAAATACTCTTTGTACACCATAAAACAGGCTTGCATCTTTATTTACAAATCTGTTAGTGACTTCTTGGCGGGAAAGTGAAGCGTCATTTCTGCGTTTTTTTTTAATTTGAGATATTTTGAACTATCATGTGTAATAACGGTGGATTCTTAACTGATAAAGAGTTTGTGAACGTTCTTAAGTGTTGGTAAATGAATCAAACTTTTCAAATTCTCTCAAGAAGTCCATGTGAGATCTCAATATAGCCCCACATCTTTACTTTAGGTTTAGGGGACGGCATCTCATTTACCATTTATCATCAATATCACCACTCATTCTCATTTACTATGATTTATATTTTATTAATATATCTCTTTCTTGACACTGGCTAAATGTGCTAAACGCACGAAGCCATTATTTAAAAAAAAACTATTGGTGGTGCAAGTATATTTAATGGACTATTATAATAAACTGAGTCGCTTAAATTGTGCATTAAAAATACTGATTACGCATCTGAGTGAGAATTTATTTTATTTGCAATGTACATTTGGAACAATTAGATTAGTTAAGACTACCTATATAATTATCAGCAAAAAACTGATTCATTTAAACGAAAAATATTATATCGTTTGTTAGTTTAACTTGTTTGTCAGCACCTTGGTTGCACGTATACTGTACAGACGGTAAGCCTAACGAACTCAACCTTACATTCCAGTTCCACAAATATTCCACTAACCTTACACTACAAATCACAAGCGACGTCTCGTACGACTTGATTGAGTCACCAAGAGCTCCTCTGAGCCTTTTGTCAATATAATGTTAACATTCTGACTGTGGAATTTCGTATATTATGTGCTTTGGAAATGTCAATCCCTTACATTTATATCCCAGTAAAGTAAAGATTTGCTATGCCTATGTATGTTAAAAACCGATACAACTGTCAACTTAAGAACAAGAGTTTGAATGAACATTTCACTTTCATAATAAAATATTATGTGATATGAATAATTTATACTTATGATCTTGTTACAATAACTTATCGTCACATAACTCACAGAGCCCATAGACCATGTTTCGCATAACCATTTGTCAAGAATAATGAACCGTTTAAAACAAAACGAATTTGTTTGCAAATTCGCGTCTAGCTATAATTGAGACTTCAATACTTTTGTCTTGAGACGTATTGAAATCCCACGTCCATACAGACTTAACCCACACATTCTCCTTTCTAATTGCAATATACCGATTGTTTACGAGAATTACGCCACCGAATGCAAGTTTGACGACCTTGATCGAGTATTTATTGACGCTGAGGAGTATTTTTTTTCTCTTGAACACAGTAATTATTGTACTCAATGACTAAGTTTACATTTACGTCGCTTACGAAACCCGTTACGGGTAATAAATATATTGTGTGATGGAATCTAAAGGTTAAGACTTGCATAAAATTATTGCAGCGGTCGCGCGTACGTTACTAGGAAATAATCTAGACTTACGCAACATCAGTGCTAATTTACAAAAGTCGAAGAATACCTATAGAGACGAAATGTGAGATGAAAATTTTATAAAAGCGCAGTGTTGGGTTACTCTTCTCATTTGTAAGTTGAAGTCTGTTTTAAATATAGTGTATATTATGGTAAGCCATTTAAATAGGACATCTAAGCAAATTATGAAGAGTTAGCAGAATAATTGGTCAAAAAACTTTTTTCCCATCTATTTACTCAATATTTTTTTCTATCTTCTCGTATTAAGGCTTATAAGTGAAATTTGCAACGTTGACAGACATCTGATTCTATGTAATAACGCCTCTATATAGTATGTTGCGTGTTAGACTCTTACAAATCTGTAACGTTAACGTGTCATGTGAATAATGGCTTACTCTTCATATCTTGACTTAATATTTCACGGCACCAGCTCAATGACCGTACAAATTTCCGTGTGAATGCCCGGAATTTTCCACGAGGCCATAGTAGAATAGTGATAGTAGGACCTCTTAAGTCTCAAGATGACTCTCATAATGTCGTACAGACGTTATTTAAGATATTCAACATCAAAACCGAAATATTTAATTCCTACAGACTCATCTGTGTAATACATAGTAAATCTCAATACACTATGTGTTAATATTTTAAGTGTTACAAGTGAAATCCACTTAAACACAATGGAGTTACCTACATGTTTTTTTAAAATTTCTTAGATTCTAAAGGGTTTGCTTATTAGTGCTAGCTGTTTTTGGGAAGTCTTCTTAAAGTGATAAGAATTATTAAATAAATATCTTTAGGCTTCTGACAAAGCGCCATTTAGTACTGCACCAAGTAGATCTATAACTGTTAGGTAACGGGTGAACGAACTTTGCCGTGTGGTACCGGCCTATAAAAGGGCCATCCCCTCTCATCTCACGGGATGTCATATGAGTTGACAAAGAAAAATCCTACCGGAGCATGGGCAGCAGCGTCATCCTATGTTCTGGATTGAACTGCGATCACCAACCAGCCTGCCCAGAGTGGTGATTATAGGCAAATACATTAATGTAATCTATTGGGGAGGGTAATGTTCAGCAGTGGATTTTATTTGGCGTATATGATAAAACGTCCAATAAAATATATCGATAACACCCAACACAAATATTCTAGTAATATTGCAAAAACATCGTTTCTGAACAAGACCACTAAGCTCTGGAATTCGCTGCCGGCTCATGTGTTTTCTATTTCCTATGATCCCGGGTATTTTAAGCGGGGCGTGAAACGGCATTTTAGCAGGCCGTCATGAGTGGGTGCCAAAGCGCACCCACTCATGACGGCCTGCACAAAATTAAAGCGCTTCATACCGTGCTTATTTCACGGTATGAAGCGCTTTAATTTTTTTTTGGACTGCATCGTCTGCTTACCATCAGGCAGAATGTAGTCATTATGACGTGTCACATTAAAAAAAAACATGCATGTGAAACGAAACCACGACCATAACAGCGGAGTGCAGATATACCACATTTCGTCCAATATCAGCGGTCACTATACTATATTTTCATATCATATATCTCCTTAATCAGGCAGTTGACCATCATCAGGGGACAAAAGGAAGAGCGGTCATTTCAATTATTTTGAGAAATAAAACATATCTTTACAATTAAAAGTAAGATGGATTTATATGGGTATGAAAATAAATGTACTTTTAACCATACAGTGCAATGATTCGTTCTCCCATGGTTACTTGACTATGCCGACCCATACCGACTGTACCAAAATTCGACAAAACGTCTTGAAGTGGGCCCATTGTGGACCGCCCGCGCGCGACCAACCATATTTTTTACCGCTCGCTATCCTTCCCATAGCCATCTTGAATTCCTTTCCCGCCACAATACATACAAATTTACCCTCTCGCCTTCGATAAATAAAGGTCATAACTCTGTGGCGTTGGGATGAAAATATTTACACAAAGATGAACTCAATTCTGAGAGTGATAGAGATCAGTTTGTCACGTATTGTGCGAGGGGACATTGTTGAATAGGAGCTTGATTCGGGATTCAGGATGACGTGACGTGTCATTTTTTTTCTTTTTTTTTTCAACCTGAATGTAACCTTTTTGATTATTAATCAAGTGTGGGTTAAAAAGTCTTATCTTCTTTTTATGGACTTGCTTGGTTTGAATTTTGATCTATGCCACGAAATAGTATGCATTATATTTATAAGCTTTATGTTTCCATACAATTTGCGATTGCTGAATGTGTTTATAATTCTTATTATACCTACATATTATTGCATGTGTCTTATTGTATGATAGTATTTGCTGAATACAAATTCTTGGAACACAGCTGTGATATTCTTAATAATTGCAGAAATGCGAAACAAATTAGATACTACTTTGATCAGAAAATGATGTGATTTAAATATACTAAGATCATCAACGGCGACAATAATAAGTCAACTCAACGAGAGAGTTTCTCTCGTTTTAGCGTTGGTCGTGAAGACATTTCTGAGGCTCCTATCTTACCTGAAGATGCCCTGTGTAAGGGCGAAACACGTGTCGTGTTGAATAGTTTCCGAATTTTCTTGACATTATAGTTGCGCTGAAATTGTTACAAAGATATTTCGAATCCATCCCTTGCTTACAATGGATTTCCGCAAAGTAACGCCTGAATCAATAAGTTATTTACAAGACAAATGTTCACATATGGTGTCGGTCACATCGAGCCTTTTCAGGAAGAAGATCGTTACTGCCATTGTGCATATTTTACAGAAGGTTTTTTTAAATGTTTTTTAAAATATTTATTCATCAATTTGAAAAAGATTTCTGATGCTTACGATGTTTTTCCTAAAAAGGCTCGATGTGACCGACACCATATGTGGAACATTTGTCGAAGCTAGACGATTTCACTCAAAAAATATGGCGACATCGCTCAAGTTAAAGGCGAAGTTGATATTGCCAGACATGTTGAGCGAGGTCCGGCAATGTCGCACCACTTCGCCCGACGTCGTTGAAGATTTCTCCCCTAGTGTATGTATCTTTGGCTTCATACTAAATACTTTTCTATGTAAATTAACGTTTAACGTAACTCCGTAAATAAGTAATGTCCTCTGTAGTTATAAAACTAAAAAGACATAGGAAGACGTACAAATATGATAAATCTAGACCTAACCACTAAGCATGAACGTAAGCAGACTATGACGCGCAAGATATAGATCTGTCTGTCTGTCCTACGTGTCATTACATCCATTAATAACGCATACCGAGAAACGTACCTTATTATTAAGGTGGTAAGGCATAATAACGCATATTAAACCAAATACGTGGGCGAGTTCTATTTATTTAATAGCGTAAGGTGTGAGGAAGCGTTCGTAGGGCTAGCCGGTTACCGAAGATAAGCAAAGTGCAAGGATGGGTGACCGTTAGTGTAGCATTATATATTATAGAGTTATAATTATTTAAGTATGTTATCCGTTGTTTAGTATCCATAACACAAGTTCCCAATGATGCTTATCTTGGAATTAAATAATTGGTGTAATTGTCAGAAAATATTTATTTATTATTTATTTAATTTAATATTGGTAATCGATTCGTTCACCATCGATTACTATTAACGTGGTTATCCAAGATCGGTGTATCTAATTATCAGGTACAAGATGCCCAAATAAGGTATATATAATGAAATTAATAAACTTTCATTTGATAAGACGAAGACAGTGACGGCACTAGTTTTAAACCTGGTCTAACTTTAAAGCGTGAGGATGAAGGCGTGCCGATATGCTAACCTGCAATTGCTACTTAAGTCAACTTATATTAATTATTTTAATACTGCTAATATAAATGAAAATATTCGCGAAAAAGTAAAATAAATTCTGAGGTATGCTTGCCTACGTGACTTAGAGCACTAATCCAACATAATTCCTTTTTATCTATATTTTTGACTTTATATGCTTGTAAAATTACTCATTATTACTCACTGAGTTAGTTCTTGTAATTAGGCCAGACCCGTTTTTCTAATACATTAATAAAATAAATAAATCATAAGCTACGTGGACGGCAATTGATTAAATGAATTAAATTAAAAAATAAATAAATAAAGAAAGTTTTGAGACGCTTATTTATATAAGACTAGAGAAACACCCAGACAATAACAAGTATTCATATTCATGCATAAACGCCGTGTGGGAATCGACCACAAGAGCCAAGAGCAGTTAGCAGGTATTTCGAAGGAAAACCAATCTATTACTGTCTATCAAATCATATCATTTAGTACAATAATAATAAAATACAGGATATATAAGGTGAACATATAACAGTAGGTAGTATCTATATTCAGAATATTTCAGTAATTTGAGACACGACTCTGTTTCTATAGCGATTCATCGGAATTAATAAAATCGTTTTAAATAGCTTGTAAATAATTCAAAAGCGAAGTTCTTGGAGATTAACCGGATGGGACTGGATGAAAAGCCGATCTAAGAAGAAGATTATGATAATAAAGCATTTTGGATCGATTTTGGGTGTCCTTTAGTCGTTCCCTTTGTTTTAATTAACTTTGTCACGCCTTGGAAAAGTGGCGTAAGTCGTTATTGAGTATATTTTTTTGTATTTCTCAATAATTTCATTTTAAGTTTTTTATAGTTATATCAATATTATTAATTATTCTTGTTTGCTCGATCTGTGTTATATTTTTTTTTACAATTGGTAATTGTGATCTGGACTCTGCGAAGCTTAACTTAGTGCTGAGTTCGCTGGATATAAGTTTTATGATGTAAGAAAGCATTATTGCAAATAAATGATTATTATTTTGGGCAGTTTATGAATTGTATTTTTTTTTATTGGGACTCTTTAAATCTTTCTGAATTTTTTATGTCATTGATTTTATTTTTAATACCTGGTTTTAAATAATTTATTGATTCAGGCGTTATTTTGCGGAAATCTATTGTAAGAAACGTGTCGTGTTGAATAGTCTCTCGATTTTTCGGGAAATTATAGAAGCGCGGGAATTTTTACAAAGATATTTTTAATCCATCTCTTGCTTACTTGGTATTGATTTTAATGTTTGATAAAGATTGTAATTAAAATATTAAACGGTTGTCTTTCTTATTTTTAATTATCATACACAACTATGAGCTACCGTGGCTTGTTATAATTAATTTGATTTTTTATTTTAAATCACCAATTTTCAGTTTTTATAAAGTAATAAGTAATATGTTAAACAATAAATATTAGTTTATTTATATTTTTTTCTGTAAATAATAGTTGATTTATATCTTTTTAATCAAAAATTCTGACTTAGAATTTTTTAAATCGCATATTTTAAAACTGTATTGTATTCATTGGACCACGTTGTTCAAAAATGCATTCCATTATTTTAGGAAATGGACTAGCCTTGCCTTGCATCCGTCCGACCGAGTTTTCCAGAAATCTATTGTACTAAATAACCATTTCCGTTCATTCATACAGTATGCTAATGTCCGATTTTGATGTTTTTTTCGATTTCGGTTGAAAGATCTCTCGCCCTGCATAATGATTCGACTTCCTGACGACTTATACCTTTTTTCACCGCATACATTGAACTTTAGATATTGTGTTTCGTTTGCAACTCACAGATTACGCGGCAATGGATGCTGTTCAAAGAGATATCATGCCTTTTTTTGTTTAAAACAGCAAAAAGGTATTGCTTGGAGACCGTAACGAACCGCCAGATGACTCATTTCTGTATGTTAATCATGTTAAAATTTAAAAGGTTGGGTTTGACTTTGAATTTTTGAATTTTAAATTCGTCCGACCTTTTCCAATGTGGTATTAGAGACGAGAATAATGAATTATTTATACTTTTTTAAAGTTTAGGCAAAAGCTTTTTTTTTTTGATTAAAATATCCAACCTAATACAGAAATAACGATGAAAATAATAATTCATCGGCAAATAGTAACTCACGATATACTTCTGGCCAAAAAATCTCCTTAGTGGGACTAGTAAAAATTAAAAAAAATTGTGTTTAAATGGAATGCAAGACGCATTATAATATCAGTAACTAAATTTATCGGGTTGTCTCGCTCTCTCTTAAGGCCCGAATTGCTTCTCATGTTCTGCCGAGGTTCAACTGATCTTACGGATCAAATTAAACTTTATTATACATAATACCACTGAGTAATTTCGCTCACATCACATTCCAAAGTTCACGTTACGAAAGAAAAAGGTTTAATTGCTTCGAATCTCTGTCTGTACAGGAAATTTTCTTGTTAGGATTTTATATCAGGGCTCCTACTGATAAAGGAGGGATCTATTCAATTCATCTTCCTACTACTGGCATCAGACCTTGACATATGGACATAGATCCCTTATATTACCCTCATTCTAAATCAAAATAACGCATACTACATAGTCTTTAAAGTTAACAATCCCTACCTCCAAAATTAAAAGCCCTCCAGGACAGTACATTTGAAACGGCACTAAAAATGTTTTAACAACAAAATATTTTTTCAACATAAAATAATATTTAGAAGAAGAATTATAATATGTAACGTTTTTAATTTTTATGTTATTTGCTATGCGTAAATTTAAATCACATCACATAACCTCACAATACATTTAAAAGGTGGAATCGGTGGAAGTGGGTGCGTAGACTTGCGCTTACAATTATCCAAGCAGCAAGAAAATATGCGACATTTATGTCAATTATCCAAGCTGCCTGATTGGGCGTGACTTACTACCACTTTTTTCTAGCTCTTATTAAACAAAATGGGGCTTATTACAAAACAAGGTCTAAACTTAAACTAGGTTTAATACTAATGCTGTCACTTTTATTTGATAACACGAAGACAGTGACAGCACTAGTTTTAAACCTGGTTTAACTTTAGATCTTGTTTTGTAATATGCCCCTAATTTATCGGAATTGAACGAACTATTCTGTGGTGTCAAGGAAAAATGAGGTGAGGAGATGAAACAGGAGGTTAGTCTAAACATTTTATATTTAATATAAAATGTCTTGGCTAACCTCCTTTTTGTCGTGACACATATTCAAGTTTGTACCAAAAGGTGCAAAATCTTATTATTTTTTTTGACTTATCTCCTTTTTCCTTGACACCATTAATGGTAAATTTTAAAATGCGTTACTCTGAAAAGTATTTCAAAGTCAACTTATTCACACCCAACTGTAGAATTCTTTAAAAAACAAAAATAACTAAATGTAATTCAAATTCATTCTAAATTTAATTTTAAACTCTCTCAAACTACCATCTTAGCGGAAAATGTGTTTAAAAATACCTGGCTTATTCCCCTCATATAAATCTCGGGCGATGCCTTTAGGGTTAATTTCGCAGGGTGATAAATCTGAGTGACGTCACACGCCAGGGCTGCTACCTTTACGATCTTAATAAATTAAGGGCACCTGTTTTGGGGGCAATTATATTTATAACCGTCTCACTTACTTAATATGTAATAATGAAATTATTTCGCTTTTAACTTGAGCTCTCTGTGTTACTCATATGTTAATGGATTTTGTAATTGTTAATTTACTGTAAGAATTTTTCTTGAATATAATTTTTATTCTGATAATATATTAAATTTCTGGCTAATAATTGCCGCCTGCCACTCAGTCCAATAATCTACAATAAAATATTCCACGTTACATTACCTATCGACTAGTGAAAATCCCGTCGGAATTGGTTCAGCTGTTTTGAAGATTAGACACAACAAACAAACAAACAAACAGACAACATAAAAATCTTTTCTTTAATAGATCATAAAGAGACGCTTCAGATTTATTATTGATAAAGATTGAACGCAAGGGACTGAAAGATAAGAGACTAACGACATACCTGGATCATTCCTAGATTTTCTCTAAGGATGATATTGTTTTATAAATAAAATAATGGTTCATTTTATATGTAAAATATGACTTATTCTATATGTTAAATATGGTTAATTTCATATGTTAAATATGGTTAATTTGATACGTTAAATATGGTAAATTTATTATGTAAATAAACCATTCTTTAATTCATAAAAGGTATTGACAAAACAATATCAACCCTAGAGAGTACGTACTATGTCAGTTTCGTAGGTACACCAGTTTACAACTCACTCCTTCTCCAACAAGTGGTAGATAATGTCACGGGTAGATATTACTCTGTAAGGCTGCGGTTTCAGTACTTTCAGTACGCAACTTGCATTGCGACTTGTCTGGCAAAAACATATAAGAAAAAAAACATTACAAAGCGAGACCAATTATATGGATTGTAATGCGAGTTCCTAACAAATATTAGCATTTAGCATTGCTACAATATTAGTGGCAAGTAGCTGGCGTTTGCCAGCGAAACTCGGGAACATTTTATACTTTTTGCAATCGATGAGACGCATAGTGTAGTCTAACAAAATCTATAGTCTAGCCAATAGATATAAACTTTATTAGCGTTGCTACAATATTTTTGGAAAGGCAGTTATGTATGACGTTGGAACAGACATGCGTTGTACATACATATTATTACACGCCCACACTTTGCCAACTATATAGTTGGACCCACGTAGTAGGTGGCGAGCCTATTGCAGCTTACCGGGCACTGTTATGCCAAAGCCTTGTCCGTTGATCGGCTTGGGCTACTTAGGTCTATATAGGATCCCTATACACCCTTTTTGTGCTCTCTTTGTGCAGTTGATAAAAAGCATAGTTATCTAAAATTATAACGGCAATGTTAAAGTTGCCATGCAATAATTAAGAAATATTTTACTCAATGGTTAGAGAATTTTGCATAAGGGCATCCATTTGATCGAACATGGATTCATGGTTCATGTCTCATGTGACCTCCTCTTCGGACCGCGCCTGTAATACAGACCACCGAAATTCCATACAAGGGGTTATTTGATTCTTTTGGTAATTTGAAATTACCTGAAACATATAACACTGTAACAGATGCCTAATTGTGTGGTTGTTAGCAGAGATAATGGTCTCGTAAATTATCTTTAAGCTATTTTGCTTTAAATTATTAATCGCTGACGCGTCTCGTCGCTGTTCGCTGCCCAATGTAGTCTCAGTCTTATGTTAAACTCCTTTTTAACGGACTTTAAGCCGTAAAAGGGGTCTGCAGCTATTCGGGTCTTTTTGTTTTTATTTCGTAAGTGACTTAATTGTAAGTCGCACGGTTTTGTTAATTCCTGGTGTTGGGACGTTAGCGGGTCATGGTTGGATTATCACGGATAACGCGTGTCGTTGCTTACGTTTATTTTATCCAAACCATTCTGTTTCAAGAGTGTGATTTTGTAATTTTGATTGATGGTGCCTTATTAGTACGAATAAGGTGGCACTTAGCAGTTATTATTCCATATGAATCTTTCATCTCTCTGAAACCGTTTATCACGGGCCTATATGAGAGTGAAGAGACTACTGAAAAGGATATGGATTAAGTGTGTGAAGGATGATGATAGATCGAGAAGGGGTGGATGATTCGATGACAAACTTAGGAAAATGGAAGGACAATTCATGGTGCACCGACCCCAGATAAACCTGGAACAGGTCAGGAGGATTAATGAACCTTAAAAAAAAACAACTTTACACATCTTCTCATATTTTAAAATATATTACAGTATTTTTATCTCGGCGCTCATGTTCTTATACTTGTACTCATAAATCGAATACTGCCGCGTGACGTCACGAGTACAGGCTGCGCAGGAGCAGGCATATGCGCTATTCTTGTACATGGTCACTGACCACGGCGTTCCTCCGCGGGGTGACTGTACCACCAGCGACGAAAGACCTCCCTCACCTCTCCACGTCCTTCAAACGTGAAGAGAGGCCCACGTTAAGGGCAGCACGTAAGAGCTTAACATAAACTGGTCTTAATAAACACCAGCATACGTTGACCTCGACCGACCCTTGGTGCTCTTATTTTAAAAGGTGAAATAAAGGAAGTCTGTCGCCCGCCGCGGCTCCACTTAAGCCGGTCGTTGCTAGTTTTTTTACATCCATGTGTTTTCTGGTTGTTTTGTTGGCCTTGGAGGAATGTCTGGTTAGTGCACCACGGGTTGACGTCTTGTTATTTATAAATGTAAGGTTTTCTCGTTTCATATAATGGCTGGATTCTGTAGGAGCCGTGTAGCGAACTCCACATATATCAAGTTTTCAATAAGTCCTTTTTGTTGTAACTTATGTTATTTGAGGGTATTGCTATAAACATATATAAATAAAGTTCATATTATTTCATAGACTTCAACTATTGCTTATATGACTTACTGGTAAAAGTCAGATCTCTTTATTCCAATAATATTATTTTACCAAGCCCTATAAAAAAATTATCAAACAAAAAACTGATCTGAAAGATACTTATTATGTTACTAAAAATAAATAAAAATCGCCTTTAACTTTATATACAGCAACCATCGATGCGTCTATACTAAATGCACATACAGTCTTTCAACAAAGCCAGTAATGGATGATTACCTAATGTCAATATATGTATATGAATAACATCTCTAACTTAGCACAAAACAGGAAATAATTTGCTTTTCATTTATATCATTTTAAATATCGAATTTCACCTGTTCTTAAACTATTTTAATAAATCCTTTTTACTATATTGCAATGTATTCCACATGGTTAAATCTGCAGTAAGTGAAATCCGTACAAACAGATATTCATGAAAAATGAACGAAATCCTGTGTGAGTAAAATCTGTCTAATGAAATCAGATAAGTTTCAGAACTGTGAATAAAACACCACGACATGTCTACTGAAAATGTTTTCGTTTTTAGGTGAGTTTTTATTTTCCAATGCGTTTGAAAGAAAATGCATAAAAAAGTAACAAGTAGTCTTCACAATATCGAAGTTTATGAAGACCACCCATGACTTCGCCTGTGTTCATATAGCAACTGCATTCTTTTTAAGGATATAAAATGAACTCTGATGTGAAAGGAATTTTGATTTTGAAACAGAAAATGTCTTCAGAATCTGCAGTAACGAGTAGATAAACAGTCTGACTCACCCCTCAAAGACATAGATTATACAGTCAATCATCAATCAGTGAAGCCTGCTTTCTAAAAAAAAACTTTTAATAAATCACTATACTTTATTACATATCGAAAATTTAAAAGCCTTCGTTGTTGAAATGTCTGCGTCAAACGTGTCCTACTCCTACGTATAAACAGGTCGACAGACACAAATTCTAAATATGTAGCTATATTTGACTTATTTACATCTTAAGACACTTATTAATATCATCGCCCAGACAGAGACAAAGTTGTCTCGCCAGAACCAAATTCCTAAAGAAATCGAAAACCCCTTTTAAATCATAGCTAACTTCCAAAGTGGATCTTGAAAATTCGCCGCGGCAATGTGATCTTTAACGACGATAATTTGGTTGTATCGCTTTGAAATTTCGCTTGAGCTTGAAAAAGGGTTTGGTAACGTGGCTCGAGTGGCCCAACAGGTTCGTAGGACCTGTTTTGTATCTTTTTTTATTTTTGTTTGCATGAGGCACTGACCATCACAACAAAGGTTCAGATGGGCGGGGTTTTTTTTTTCTGCTCGAGCTATAGACTAAGATGCCATTGCCTTCAGAAAGTAATAGTTTACAAAACGGGTTCAGTGAAGTTGGTTGTGTGGGATGAAACATTCTTTCTGTGTTAAAACTGTGGTTCTTTTTCGTTTCAATATATCTTGTCTTTCTAAAAAGTAAAGTGTGATTTTGTGTGGAATTTTAAGTTTTAAAAGTCTGAATTCATTTGAGTTAAAACGTTTTAAACATCTGAATGGTAAGTTGGGTTGATTAGTTTGCATGTCACAAATTTATAAAGAAATAAAATTTATTAAAAAAAACAAATTTTATATCTGTCGCCTTTTCAGCAGTTTTTAGTATTATGTAAGTTTTATTACAACTTATGTAAAGTTATATGGAAATTAATAAATATAATTCTTTGTTCATTGGTTTAAGCATGTTATATTTAGGCTGGCATATTACATATATAATAATTTATATGTAATAATTTATATTACATAATAAACGTTAATGCTGTCACCTGAGGAAAGCTAGTGTATTCTTTATATGCAGGTATGGTCTATCTTTCATTCTCTCGCTCTTTATATCGTGAGCGTAGCCGTAGGCAACAGCTAGTAAGTAATGTATTTTACTAATACTTCTTCACACACAAATATAAAATTAAGTGTGTGCAAGCCACACAAGAACAGAACGCACTTCAGCGGTCTGTATTACTGATAGCGATATTTCCCAAAATCTTCAATGAAGAGGAGAAAATAATAAAATAATATTATCATACTTTGACCCACCGATATGGCGTGGAGGTTAATGTATCTGCACTCCGCTCCTGTGGTCGTTGGTTTGATTCTTACAAATCTTTGTGTTCATGAACATGAATATTTGTTCTGGCCTGGGTGTTTTGTATGTATATTATTATTATTTATTCAGTAAGTACAGGTTATAACAACTTATTTATAACATAGACCCACAAAACCGTGAGTACGGTTTAACTGCGGGGTCTGGTTCTCCGTAAATTTTTCGTTTATATATTTATAAAGTACCTATATATTTACAAAAAAAAAAAGTTATTAAGTATCATTATCCGTTCTTTAGTACCCATAACACAAGTTCTTGGAACTATACAATTAGTGTGATTGTAAGAGAATATTTATATATCATATTTATATTTATATATCATATAGTAAATGATTGATAGTCGGTAAGCGATACATTCAAGCTACGTCTAGTTTATATGTCAACACAATAGTACAAATTTTTAATAAATTAAATTTCTTTGGCAACTAAAAATCTTATGTAAGAGATTTTTAAGAAAAAAGCTATCTTATTTAAGAAAAAATTTACAGCTCTGTTTAGTTAAAGGCTAGAAGCTGTATACCGCAGCTAAGTAATTTTCACTCGAATCTTCGTTCGTAAGCTCACGAACGATCTCAGTAGGTACATGATATTTTACCCAGAGCTCTAGATACTGGGGTGACTTGGGTACATCCAAGGTACGTTACTCTCTGTCTGACCTTCGGCACGGACGCGCGTATTTGACCGGTATCAATGTCAAACACTATATCTTATACGTAAATAGGTATTATGTAGTTAGTAATTTACAAATTGAGTTCAATAACACTATAGATATTTGCTTATATGTTTTTTTAAGGGAGTTTTAATGATAAACGGTTGATGTGTGGTGGTTCCGCCTCACATCCAACCTTCGCTTTGAGTTCGGATGGGTGACCGTTTGTGTGGTATCTGATATGAAAGTTTCCGTGCTTAGGCCTGGGTCCTTGTTTTAATTATTTACACACGCTATTTAGTTTCTTTTAACATAGTTTTTAATATTAAAAATCAAGCCAAGAGATTATTTTTGTTTTTTAACGAATCTGGTCTCTTCAGCCTATTCAAAGGTTTTTAATTAAATTTTAAAACATACACAATTGCACATTCACCTTTTGGCGTTTCATGCGATATTTATTTTTATTGTTTTAATATAATCAAGTAAAATAAAAATATTTTATCTTAACACGTACAAATAGAAAATTCGTTAGTTAAATAATTTGATATATACTCACATTTCCTTACACATAGTAGCAAAACTATGTGTAAGGAATAGATGATTATCGACCTGCCCGAAGCGTTTTCACAATCTGGGCCAATGTTAAAATTTAATCGTAAGGTTAAATTACGAACCTACCTTCTACGTTTTGTTATTACAGAAATATTACATCTTACAAACGTTGCGGAACGAAACGTTAAATTATTACTTACACAGAGTTTTAAGACGTATAATATATTTTGATTAACTAGATATAATTTTAATAACTCTTTAAGAAACAAACAATTTAATTACTGACTAGGACTCGTTACAGAGAAATTTACAACTAGTATACGAGGTATGGAGCTAGTTACTTAAAAGAACTTTTTTTTAATTATGATTTGTCATAATTACCACATCCTACCTGATGGTAGCTTGTCGATGGGACCAGAAAAGTAAGAGTGCTCGATATTGTGGAAAAAGCACGATAAAAAGCGCTCCCACTCATGATCTGGAGGCCGTAACGTATTTAAACAGAAGGAAACAATTGGCTAAGAGGCCGCTTAAAACCATTTGAGACGGAGTTCAAACCTCTACTATGGATGTGAAGTCACTCATAAATAACACATGCGCATTAAAGTTACCCAATCGATTAACGTAAAAGTTAACCTATTTTCATTACTAAAAATTATAAATGCCACTGCATGTTTGCTTTTGTATACAGTGTACTGAAATATAATGCCTGTCTGCCATCTGTATACAATACACTATGTTAATTTAATATGGAGATAGCTGGGACCTTGAAAACAGTTGAAAGCGATTCAAAAACCAAAGCAGAAATACAAAACTGGCATAAGATTATAAAGAAAAAAATAAACACGGCCTATTCAAACCTGGAACGTCAGGGCCGGGTCTCCGTTTAAAAAAAATCAAAGACCAAGGCATCTCGTTATACAGCCAGTGCAGCACCACACGTGGCAGAACACACGGCTAGCTCCAGAAATACCCAACGTAAACACCGCAATATGTTCACAAGTAATGAACCGAACACTTGGCCCGCTCTATAAATAGATAAATAAACCATAGCCATACAGTTTACTTGTGTGCGTAATGTTTTGGAACACGCAGCTTATTTCTTTTTCGATTATTAAAATGTCTGTTAGGGGAATGAGTTCTGTGGATTGTCTAAAACAAAGCGAAATGGGTTTTTTTGCCAGTGTCAGATTATTTGATCAATCGAGTAATTTGCTCAATCGAGTAATTTGCTCAATCGAATAATTTGCTCATGAATTCGATATTATGCAGCGTTTTCGAAGTCATACGTCAGTAAAGTTTTGGAAAATAAAATCCCGCATTGGCGCCTAATTCAGCAAAATAGATTATCGATTGCATTGGTGTTTTTGAAAAATAAAAAAAGTGTGTAAGAATTCAAAATAAGTAGTGTATCTACCAATTCTAAAAAGTTTTAATTCAATGTTTATAAATAAATTCTGTGACGACATCGAACTTTGTTAGTATTAAATTCGTAAATCGAATGCATCAAAACCGATTTTCATATTTTTATTCCGCATCGTATTTTTGCTTTCAATTAAATTTTCCATCGGAAAAGCTGTCATTTTTGCATAATTGTTGCGCATATAAGCTACACATCAGCACAATCACAGCCACAATTAAAATAATTGTTTCATGTCGTTGTATTCCAATTTAAAGTTCTTGAATAAATAAAATAAATTGATTCCATTTTCACCAAGTAAGACTTTTATTTCACAATATATTTAGTCTTCTTCATATAATACTTTTACTGGTAAATACAACGTTTCAACGAAATCCATTTTTGATACCGAAAGGAACTTTTCAATTTCTTAAAACGCTATGCCCGGTAAGCCTTGGGAGATTTTCCAGAGTAAGATGCCGCCAAGATAGGTACCAGGGTTACATAAATCTAACGTAGTTCTCGTAGAACATTATCCTCTCAGATGTTACGTAAATATATCTCCTCGGCTCTCTGTTATCCTGGTACCTATTTTGCTTCCTTCGTTTATGTTCAGGTGTTAGGTATTTTTAATTTATCTTATAAAATGAAGGTACTCCATCTTTTCTTCGCTAATGTTTCAGGTAAAATGTTTAATAACATTTAAAAAGTAAACAGTGTATAATAAAGAACTAGATTTGCTGTTAGCTTCTTTGGCATGATAGTCAAACCCTAATATTATTACGGGAATATATATTTGCTGTAATAAACAGTGTGGATACTCCTACCTTGTTTATAAAAACTCTTATCTGGACTGCACTGCCTTCATTACACCTATGCTTTATTTACTATGTACTGTATTACATCCAACTGAAACAGTACAAACAGAACACAGTTTTCCAAACTCGATGACAGAACTAGTGTGGTAAAAATCGTGGTAGGAGGTGGATATTACCTATGTCTTATCGCTTTCAGAAAAATCTAATTTACGCTGCACTTCACTTTTCACCCCAATGCATTAGTTGCCATTCTCTGTAATAATATATATCTATACATGTAATACATTGCCCTTCTAACAGAGCACAGTAGTCCTCAAAGCTGTATAATTTGTGTAGTGAATATCGTGGAAGGAGGAACCCTCTCCTCTCTTTTAAAGAGTACTATTTGTTTTTAAGCAGTTTTCTAAACTATACCATAACTTCTTAGGAAATGTTTTGAAGTAAATATATTGTAATCTATTTTTGTGTAACCTAATTCAGTTTTCTCTTATTATTTCCAGGTAAATCTTAAGAAGTGTACGAGTACGGCTGTCTGTTTATCCTCCGGTTTGTTTACTTAAACACAGTTCGGCTTTATTTATATCTCTATGCTGTGGCAGTGTATGTACTCATAATTTTATTTATATAACATCTTGTACTGTGGTCTTCGTCTAAACATGCCGTGAGAAAATTGTTATCGAAAATAACTTACTGTTCGATACGGTATGTTATTGCTATGATATTAAGAGACCTAATTGGGCGCATTGAAAAATTTTAACACAGGACGTCACATACCTTTTTTTCTATTATCCCCTTTTTTTTATTTGTCAAATCAGTCAGGCATGATGCAAACTTGATAGTTTGGTTAAGTCGACCTAAATCGCTAGATCGATTTAACCTGTATTTTTAATTTATTTGGAATAACAAACAATTATATAATATTGCTTAGTTATAAATCTTAAGGTATACCGAAAAATATTTATATACATATATAAATATGTATACCCTTACTTATTAAGTAACCAACAACGTTATTCACAAAGTAAGATGATGACTGGGGAAGACAACGTAAGACCTTCCATGACCAAATACAGAAGATTTTAGAGAAAGGGCAGATAAAAGTACCCTAAACCAACGGGTGTGTATGAAAGAGTTAATGAGTGCGAATAAAGCTAAGAGTGCCAAAATCGTACCAAGTGGAAGGCAGAGGTAGGCCATAGATTCTCCTTACCTACCTACCTACTACTAGTACCAGTACCTACTTTTGACCTGCACTTGCTCCAAAACCTTCTGCTTTAATAACAATTTACTTGTAGTTCAAGCGAACGAAAGATATATAATAAAATTATGAGTACCTACAGACTATCGTTAATAGTGATTTTCTATTCAAGAACCTTACCTAATTGAATAAGATTCAAATTAATTTGATCAAACAGATTTGGTCCATAACTCTCTGAGCACAGGATATAAATTGTTTCGACCTCGTTACTGGATTTTCCGCAACCAAATTTATGTGCTTTGAGAGTTATAAATCAGATTATACTCACTGTAATGTTCTTGAATACGAAAAAAGTTAGTTTCCTATTTTAAATTACATATACTTTAGGTAAGGTATAGTTTTCTAATATATAGTATACTTGTTGAAGTAATAATTTTTAATTGGTATACAAACAAATAGCAAAGGAATAATTGACTACGTAAGTAGATAAAAACATCTTTTATGGAAATTATAGCAAAAAAAGTTCTTTGTAATTTTGTCATAGTAGCGACAATTTCCTAAACAAGAAGAATTTTTTAAAGAACATTTCATCATCATCATTTCAGCCATTTGAAGTCCACTGCTGAACATAGGGCTCTCCAATTGCTTTCCACGTTGATCGATTCTGTGCCTCCTGCATTCACCGGCTCCCCGCCACCCTGACCAGATCATCGGTCCATCGGGTGGGGGTAAAGAACATTTAGTATGTTACAAATAAATTGTTTATGGTCTCGTTTAACTCTCCTGGTACAAGAGTGTTCTCGTCTGTAGGATATCAACAAGATTTGAACTCTATACCGAACCGGACACTAAGCAGATACGCTGCAACCGCCTTAAAATCTTTGAAAGTTATATCTTTTGTACGTTACAAAATATGGAGTATATATATATAAATAAATATAGAGCTATATGTCACCCAATCATGCAAGAGTATTTGTATATCGCCAGATAAGTCCCCCTTTGAGTGGCAGAAAACGTGACGGCAACAAAAATTGTCCCTGACACATCTTTTTTACGATCTGAGGGACAACGTTCATTACCTTCGGGCTAAGCAAACAAGGGCCTAAGAATTTTTCATCAAAATTTGACTTGAACCATCTGCTTCCTGGGTAATCTCGACTTTAGTAAATATTTGGTCGCCGCCGAGTTGATTGCACCCTAGGAGTTATGTTTCAACTTTCTCGTGTTTTTCGGCGCTTAGGTTAAAAGGGACACCATGACAGCGGCCGCATGCTCAACATACATGCCAATAAGCACTGCATGCCCTGCCCGCTAGGTTTAAATAATAAAAATTCAAAATTCAAAATTCATATTCATTTATTCAAGTTTGGCTCAAAAGAGCTCTTATGAACGTCAAAACTTAAAAACTAGCGCGCCCATTCACTGCGGGCGGGAGCTTGATCGTAAAAGAACGGGCAAGAAAATCGTCAAGGTTAGTTTTTTCTCCCGCCAGTTACAAGAATATGTACTTAGTAGTAAAACAATTTGACAAATCTACAAAAACATGTGTTCTGCAGTCACATGATTTAAAATAAAAGAAGAAAATAACTTTTTATTTTAAGTTATACGAGTATGAGTACGAATAAACATAGTAGACATGAGCAGACCAGTCCCCACTGGCGGCACCCGTTCACGAGTATGACGCATGAACCAGCCATCGTTTCGCTCAACCATATTTTAGGGAACGCAACGACCCGACGCATGACGCCACCACCGCAAAGACATTTGAGTGAGCATGACATACTCAAGCTACAGGATAAACAAATTTTAACAAAAATAACATTATATTAATTAAATGTGCTGCAAACCACAAATATTTTTGGTCTTATGAAAGATATCATTTACAGCAATTCAGTCTTAATATCTATATAATCATTTGAACAATACTATGCGTTCCTAATCAAAAACATCATTTAGGAGAATGATAGGACAACAAAAATTGTGTGTGCAGCTATCAGATTAAAAATAATATTAACTTTTCTCAGTTAGCTAAATCTTTAATTACAAATAAAAATAGTAGACAAGAGCAGACCAGTCCCCACAAGCAGCACTCGTTCACGAGTATGACGAATGAACCAGCCATCGTTTCACTCAACCATATTTTAGGGAATGTAACGACCCGACGCATAACGCCGCCACCCCAGAGACATTTAAGTGTGCATGACATACTCAAGCCACAAAATAAAAAGATTTGTACACATTTGTACTATTAAAATAGCAGAAATAACAATAATATTATAAAAATCAAACAGCCGCAGACCACAAAATTGTTTGTTCTATGATAGATACAATTTACAGCCATGCCGTCTTATCATTTATATAATCTTGCGTACAATAGTATGCTTTCTTAATCAATGTTTCTTTAATAGCTACTTTAAATTTGTTTAAGGGCAAATCCAATATATCATGTGGAATTTTGTTGTAGTATTTCATACCTTGCCCCATAAAAGACTTCCGAATTTTTTGGAGTCTTAGAAATGGATTTAACAGTTTATTTTTATTTCGTGTGTTAAAGCTGTGACGTTCACAGCGCTTAGAATAATTATTTATATTTTTCCGCACAAACAAAATACAGTTAAAGATAAACTGCGAGGCAGTAGTTAAAATACCAATTTCCCGAAACAACTCTCTAAGGGATGATCTAGACCGTAGTTTATAAATAAAACGTATAGCTCGTTTCTGTAAAATGAAAATAGTTTCAATTTCAGCGGCAGATCCCCACAATAAAATACCGTAGGACATCAAACTGTGAAAATAGCTAAAATAAACAATTCTAGCAGTTTCGACATCCGTTATCTCACGAATTTTTCGAATCGCATATGCGGCAGAACTCAGTTTACCAGAAAGTCTTTCGATATGTGGGCCCCATTGAAGGTGTTTATCTAGTGTTACACCTAGAAATAAGGTTGAATCGACCATTTCCAACCTCTGACCATTCAATTCTATATTGGTTTCAACATCTCTTACATTGGGTAGTGAAAAATTAACACATTTAGTTTTTTTAGCATTCAACTGAAGATTATTAACAGTAAACCAGTGAAGCAACTCTGAAAGTGCACTATTTACATCGTCATAATTATTTTTATTTCTGTTAGTTTTAAATATTATTGATGTGTCGTCTGCAAATAACACCATTTCACACTTTCTACTAATAAAGAAAGGAAGATCATTTATATACACCAGAAACAAAAATGGGCCTAAGATTGAGCCTTGAGGAACGCCCATCTGTATACACGAACCAGATGATTTAGCGCCATTAATATCTACTTTTTGAAATCTAGATGTAAGATATGAAACTATCAACTTCTGAGCCAAATCACACACGCCATAGAAATTAAGCTTAAGAATAAGGGTACCGTGGTCAACGCAGTCAAAAGCCTTCGATAAGTCACAAAACACTCCTATGGCGTTTTGCGACCTCTCCCAGGCATCATAAATATGCTGTAGTAACGCAGCACCAGCATCAGCTGTAGAACGACCCTTCATGAAACCATATTGTTGACTGTGCAAAAGTTCATTTACATAAAAGTATGCAGATAACTGATCTAAGATAATTTTTTCAAAAACTTTACTTAAAGTTGGTAAAATTGAAATTGGTCTATAGTTACTTTTATCCTCCTTTGAGCCAGTCTTAAACAGAGGTATGACTTTACTAAGTTTCATAAGATCGGGGAAAGTCCCTTCATCGACGCACTTGTTAAATAATTCTGCTAGATAAGGAGCAACAGAATCCAAGATAGTCTTAATAACTTTAACAGACATATCCCACAGATCGCCAGTATTCTTTAACTTAATAGATCCAAAAGTTTTAATTATGTCTAATTGATGAATATGATGGAACTTAAATGTGGAACTATAATTAGGCAAGGATTTCTCAAGCACAGCTAAGGCAGTGGACGGTGAAGATTTCAGCTCAAAAGTGGTCAGTGCAGGAATCTTAGCAAAGTATTCATCAAATATGTTTGCAATTGCTGTATTATCATTAACGACTCCCTGATCCTCCTTAAGAGCGTAGTTATTATCACGTGGTTTACACTTTCCTGATTCGCGACTTATAGCGTTCCAAGTTGCTTTAATTTTGTTACTGGATGTCAATATTTTATTTTTTGTGAACAAGGATTTGGCCATTACACACACCCTTTTAAATACTTTTGAATAATTTTTGACATGTTCTAAGAAACTTGGGAATTGATTATATTTTTTTAAATTATATAATTCGTAAAGTCTATTTCTACTCTTATATATTCCCTGAGTTGCCCACTCACAAAACTGAAGTTTATTTGTAGGTTTAATAGATTTAGGTGTAAATATTTTGTTAAAATCTGTTTGAATTACATTAAATAAATTTTCATACATTATATTAGGATTCTTATGCACAATTTTACGCGTAGCAAGATTTTTACTAACATTATCTTTGAAGCATTCTAACCGTTTACCTGTCACAGGTCTGTATTGAAAAGATTTTGGTTCATGTACCTCATCAATGTAATTTACTTGTAATCCACAATGGTCAGAAGTCAGACAACTAAATACTGATTTATCTACTGGTATGCACTCCGAAAAAATATTGTCCAAACATGTAGCTGAGTGTGTGGTAATTCTAGTTGGTTCAGAAAATTGGTTAACCAAATTAAAGCATTTAAACAAAGAAACCAGCCGAGTGGTCAATGGTGAACTTTCAAGAATGTTCACATTGAAATCCCCACATACAATAATATGTTTGTTTTTTAATTTTAATTTCTTTAATATCTCTTCCATAACCGTTTCAAAAGTTGCACTATTTCCTAAAGGAGGTCGGTATACGCATACAACAACAAATTTGTCTAATTCCACACAGGAGAGCTCTATTACACGTTCTACGGAAAGGCTAACAATATCTTTTCGATCTTTACATCTAAGGCTGTCTTTTACAAAAATTAAAGAACCACCGTGAATTGCTGATACTCTAACATAAGAACTTATCAAATCATAATTACTTAGAACCAATGATGTATCATTTTTCTTTAGCCAGTGCTCAGTTATACAAATAATATCAATATTCCTGCTTTTAATAAATAATTCTAATTCTAGAACCTTGCCAGCCAATCCCTGAATATTTTGATGCACAATTTTAAGTTCAAAGGGCTTGGCCTTTGTCTTGTGTCTCAGTTTAAACTGGGTGATGTCAAGGCATTATTTGTAAAGGAAATATTAGTAGGACTACTAACTTGTACAAAATTAATTTTGGATTGTGTTATAGATTTTATAACAGAATCCTGAATATTAAATGCTAACAAAGAAGCAATTCGTAACTTAAATCTATAATTTAGATACATTGTATCAGAAGTCAACTTAAAAAACTTTATAAATTTATTTATATCAAAAAATAATACGTCACTATGACGACATGTCAAGTTATATAATAATAAATTCAAATCAGCAATTCGCTGATTTTGTTTCCGCGTCAAATTTGTTGCATAGGGGAATGCACTAATAATAAATTTACATTTTGTGTCCGCTTGTAGCTGAGTCAAGATATCAATAATATTTACAATGTCCCTTTTTTTCACCGAGAGACTGTCACCAAATAACAATACTATTTCTGAACATTCACATACGTCCTTCTTTTTTATATTACAGACGATATTATACATATTCTGTCCAGGAGAACAATAATTAATGACATTTTTATTAAATCTATTTATTAGTATAGAACCTATGCCTTGCCCGAGTTTGTCTGAGAAAATAATAGTTTTCTTGTCTATTGGCTTGTTACAAAATGAGCCTGGCAATAGTACAGGAGAGGTCAATGTATGACAGGAGACAACATTAAGAGAGGGTTCCCGGGCCTCCTCTAAACATATATTTGAATTTTTATTTAATATTGAATCATATCTTTCTGCATTATAGTTAGCTAGTTCAATCAATTCATTTGCAGATAATATATGTTCTTTAATTTGGTTCTGTGCCTGTTGGTATTTCTCATTCATACATTTCAGTGATTGGTGTAATTTTTCTAATTCCACTTGAAGCTTTTCAGTATCCCTGTCATACATTTTCCTACTCTGTTTAAGCTTAGAATCATAAACTTCTAATGAGTCAATTAAATCCCTACGCTGCTTTCTAAGTGCTATATTCTTTAAAAAACATTTGTTTTTTTGTACCTTCTTTTCTGTGTTCCTTATTAATTTCCTAATTTTAATGTACTTTTTCAGTTTCTTATTACTTAAGCTATCGGTTCTAGTTAAAAGGGGACCTTCATTGGGGTAACCACCTGGGGAAGAGATGAGTTCCTCATATAAACTATTTGTGTCCGTGGTTACCTTAATTTGATTTATTGTAGACATTAATTTATTTGCATCCCTCAATTCCATTTCCAAGTAGTTAATCCTGTCTAGGGCCTTCTCGTGGGTTGCATTACACTCATCAAGACTCTCAACTGTATTTTGAAGTTCATTGCGGTGATCTATCACTTCCTGGTATTGCTGGTGTAATGCTGTTAGATCACTCTTTAATAGAGCATTTTTTTCCAGAATATTTCTTATTTCTACTTCACTGTCATCTCTCTCAGCTAAGAGTTGATTGCTAAGGTTTTTGCATTCCTTTAGCTCCAGAAGTGCTTGCTGCAGTTTTGCTTCTACACTCATCTTTCTGGTGGTCGTCATATTTGCTATAGAGAGTTCTGAAAGAATAGAACAAATGTTTAACTATGAAGTCAAAACTTTCAAAAAAAAAAAAATAAGTCTTATACTTTAAAACTGTGTTCCTTTATTTACTCAAAGATGTGCTGATAAACTAATATTTCTGACAGTAAATAACTTTATTTAAAATGTTTGTTATTAACTAATACCGTTGTTATATTAATTATATTAACAATGTATTTTGGGTTTGATTATGGGTAATCTTAGATTAATTAGATTAGAAACAAACACTTCCACAAAGAGGCAAACTGGTGATATTAAAACTGTTAAAATTAAATCAACTAGAACAATCACTTGGCACTCCCTATTGTAAAATAGTAAATCTCTCTCAATATGTGAGACAATAATTATGCCCACTTGCTTAAACTTTGAACAACAGACACAAGGTTGCACTATGTAACAGTATAAATAAACATTTAATTATTCTTATGTAAATTGATACTTATTACTTCACTAAATTAAGAGACTTTGTAATTAAGAAGGTAGTTCAACAATATAAAAAAAATAAGCAAATAATGTATATATTAGTTATTACAAAACTAAGTTGCTAAATTTATCACTGATATCCCCAAATGCTCGCTTTTTCCCTATCAAAGCATTTAAATATAATAACAAAATGCTTAGGTCTGTTTGTGTGATTATTTTTTTGTTTTGGAAAGAGGTTTTTTTATTTAATTAAGCAAGCACTTTGGCATACAAAAGTGATAGCAGAAGGGAATTTTGTGGTTTTAAAATATAACACTAGGTACTCCCCGGGTTTTATCGTAGTAGATCACAGCAATTGATCGATATATCCAATCTCGAACAATTCAAATTCCTCTTGTCGTTGCAGGTAAGTTCAATTGACTTTTGGGTCACTATTAGCACAAAACACAATGTATTTGACTAAAACTATAAAATTGGGCACTTTATTAAAGAACTACTTAAAATAATAAGTATAATAAGAATTATAATTAATTAATTAAATTTAAATAGCTTAGAGCTGTTTGTTTGACGTCTAGTTGGTTCGGTGTTGCCAGACCGAAAAAAAAATTCTATGTCTACTTTAGCTCTTATTGTATACTCATAATCTAATAAAGAAAACGAGCTAGCAAAAGCGTGTAGTTAGTGCACTGTACCTACCAAAAATATGCTGAAATTTGGCATATCGTCGGGGATAGTGCAAATCCACGAAACTACCATACGTAAAGTCCGCGTAACTGAAATAGACCTATTTTGACAGAGGAAGGTAAAAAAAGCTAATAAGTTTCTTATTTCAACTAATTTTGGACTCATTTTTACACATTATATAATCAATTATATGCTTTATCTCTTGTTGAAACGAGATTGATCTGAATGTACATAATTGAGGCTCTGCGACAATCGCGCATTAACTTAAACTAGCAATTTTTTTCAGATACGCGGTATTATCCAATGCTAGTTACGCGGATTTGCACTATCCCCGACGATATGTATTCTAATCTACATACCCTACCCGTATGGTTAAACACGCCCTTGCTTGACAGGAAACTTTGAAATAATTTAGGTATCAGAAACTCAAATTAGATATGTGTTTAAGTCAGAAGCACGCACAAGATTTTGAGCAGGGTGATTGTGTGTATGTTATAAACAAACTAACCAATAGCAGAAATTTAACACAGTTTTAGTGCCTACTTCAATGATGGCAGGTATTTAACCATTTATAATCATAAAGGATATACTATACGAGTTAAACAAAATATCGGATTTTTTCAAGATTTTCTTTGCGAGGTATGCAATGCGTATTTGATGTGCACGCTACAAGTAAAAGTGGTCATTAGGTTCTTAGATATAGCCTCTTTTTTAATATCTTACCGGAACTGTCTCAAGTTGTATGTAAAACGCGTCTACAATTAATCATAGTTTAAAAAATAGCTGTAGTAAAAATAGGTAATTAATATGAAAGTATTAGGAGAGCCCGAGCATTGTATTCGAAAGGTCAAACACAAATTTATTAATGAATGACGTACCTCTGTTATCATTGAAGAATAAGATCACAATATGTCTAGGTAAAAATGTGAAACTAACTCGAAATAAGGACAATTCTGAGCAATATGGCGAAGTACAGGTACCTGCTCTCCGATCCTTTTTATTTTTTTTTATTTTTTTATTATCGTCTGTTAAAAAATGCTGCTTACGCACTGTCTCCCGGCCAAAAGGGGGAGACCGGGAGGGGGTGTGGGGCTCACTGCGGCAGACGCGACCACCGCAGTCCTACCCACTAAAAAACTTCAGACGACGCCCACCGCTGATGAAAAGGGGCGAGGTACCAGTGCCTGGATTTGTAGCTTCTGGTACCCCGCCCGCGGCCAACGTCCCCCGGATAAGAACCGGGGAGACCTCCTCAGGGAGGCGCAATGTGCAGCGCCCCCCCTACCTCTATGTGCGGCCATGGCGTAACTGGCCGACTTCGGGGGGGTCTATGGCGAGACCTCTGCCCCCGCCGCCTAAGACCCCCCGGGCGCTACCGGACGGGCCCTCCTGGCCCGCCCGCTGCGTCAACGGCGTAGCCGGAGAGAGAGCGGATCCCGCTCCCTCTCCCGCTCCGCGGCCTCCTTCTGCGACATCACCACTTCGCAGAAGGAGGCCATCGCCTCCCACGCCGTCTCGCTGTCGACCATCTTTTGCATGATGGTCGGCAGCGAGAGAGCCACTCCACCCAGGGCCGCGGCTAACGTCGACCGCGGCCCCGCCCACGCAGGGCACGCCACCAAAGTGTGCTGCGCGGTGTCTTCCGCGCAGTCACAGTGGTGGCAGCACCGGGTCGATTCCCCCCCGGCGATGTCACACAGATACTTTCCGAAACAACCGTGCCCGGAAAGCACCTGCGTGAGCCGGAAGGACATCGACCCCCACCGACGGCCGACCCATCGCTCCAAGATGGGCCCGACCGCCTCTAGGATACGGCGCCTCGAACCTTCGGCACCCTCGGCACTCGTCAAGAGCTGCCGCCGCCATGCTCTCCGATCCTGGAGTCGTGGGTTCGGAGTTCAGTTCTAAATAAAGACAAATATACGTGTGCTTGACCATGAATGTTTTTCTGATATCTATGTTTCATTAGTATGTTTTTACAAAGGAAAATAGTAGGTACGTTTACCCGTTATTTATTATCAATAACACAAGTCCTTAATTATACTTACCTTGGAATTAAATAATTGGTGTAATTGTAAGAGAATTATAAATTTTATTATTATCGGTTTCTATAGAGTGAGAACATAGGATATACAAACTCTGCGTTCGAACTCCATGTTGGGAACTCGAAATGATATTCTCGATTGTCATTAGACTTAATATGAAGTTTCGAGTGCACTCGTATAACATTTAGCAAGCTTTTCTTTTGTTTTTTTATTTTTATTCACATGTGAAGTCATCAAACGAGTCTGGCTGAATTGTCGTAACTACCCTTGATGACATAGTGCACTCTTAGTAGTATTCGATTCGGTTAGGCTGTTGTTTTCATCACAGTAGCCATAGTACAAGACCTGCTTAGTATGTGACTAGAAACGCTGTGTGAGATGTCTAGGAATATTTATATAATTATATTCAAGCCATTAGTCCGCATTGCGATCACTTAGACTGCCGAACACGACTTTGTAAATATTTACTTTAAAGACACTCGTTGAAAACATGTATATGCAATGAACCTTTCCTCCCAGACTCTGCTTAGCCTTAAATTCGTTTAAAGGATTCCTTTAGCTTATAAAACATGGGCGATTGCGTCGAGAAATACGTTTTAATGGCGGGTACAGACTGCTGTAATGTAACCTGCAATGTTACATGAAAAAAAGTCCACATAATGAGAATTATATCATAAAAAATATATTTAGCGATAGCTTAGTGGTGAGATACTTTAAATTCAGATAGATTCGTGTTGAAACCATGGTAGCAATTAACAGCGTAATTGTCGCTTGCTCCGTGCCTCAGAAAGCACGTTAAGCCGTTAGTCCCGGCTGTCATGGCATGGACATCTATGGCAGTCGTTATTAGGAAATCAGTGCCTTATGATATCCGGACAGCTGGTTTAGTCACCGAGTAATGTTTTAATTGAAATCCAGAGATTGCGGAGGTCAGACGGCAGTAGCTCCATGTAATAACTGAAATTCTGCCAATCTCGTGAACAGATCCTGGGCTCTTAGCTTAAGTACAGCGCAACCGGGATAATGCTAGATAATTATGGTACATAGCGACATTCAATCAGCCCATTGCCGTTCATTGCTATACGTAGGCCTCCCCTAAAGAGCGCCACCATCCCGGTTCTCCGCAAAACGCATACATCTGCTACCAGCCAGCTGTCTCCATTCGTCGTTCCACCTTGCCTCAGGTTGTCCTACACTAAGTTTGCCCAAACTCTCTACTCAATCAAACGATTGTCGGCTCCAACGTCCAGTTATCATTGCGACATTGTGGACGGCGAATTCTTAACGATCAAATGCAATGTAACACGCAATTAAAGAAGCTGTCCATAATATCGTAATGTAACATATTTTCCATTGTATAGACCTCTGTTCATGTTACATTACAGGTTACGTTACAGCAGTCTGTACCCGCCATTAGGCCATTCGCCAAGTTCGAGGATTACGAATGAATTATTAATGTGGGTATTCACATAAAACCTGCTGTTTTTTATCCCGGGCGGCTCGTTTCGGTTCCAGTGGTCTTGGAAATAGGTACCTTCCTTATGCTTTATTTTTGGTAATAATTAATACTTAGAGAACCCATGAAACTGTTTGTCGCCTTAAGAAATCTTTTCGGGTGAGAAGTATGAATGTTGCAAAATTTTAGTAACCTACATGCCGATTCTACTTGAGGTCAGCATTCCTGCAGGTTGTAGATTGGATTCCCACACGTTGTGTGCAAGACCATGAATATTTGTTTCAGGGTGTGCCCTATGTCATGTAAAATAGTTGTGTATGTTTTTATCCGTTGGTTAAAATCCATCATCTTGGAAGTTTTTGTTTTCTTTACATATTATATTACTTACTATCCATATATAACATACATTTCTATAATATGTATCGTGCTAAGCTTACTGAGTAGGAACTTACCAATTTTAGTAATGACAATAAAATTGAATATTTTTGTGTATTGCTTTCAGTTTCACGTAAATAAATAATGGCGTACAACATTAATAACGTCAATTTATCGGCGTCACTCTCACAAGTCTCACACCCAAAATATGTACTCAATTCACTTAAAAATAATCACCCACGAAAATGTGAAAGGGAATGTCCAAATGAAAATATCATTGAATTGTAGTTAAGCGTAAATGTATATTTAATTGCGGTCATTAGACATTGGGTGTTATAATGGTATCCTTAAAGGGAATAGAAATATTTTATGAACAATGTCCTGCGTATATTTTTGGTTTATTTAATAAATCATTATCTGGGGCGGAATAAGTCCAGTGCTGACCATAAAAAATACACAAAAAAAATGTTAAAGTAATCGTGCTGTATTATATATATTTACAAATATTTTTTTTATTTATTTCTTAATGTGTGCAGTAAATTTTTAGCTATTTCTTACGATATTATTTAATATTATTTACGATATTATTTGCAATTTATTGACTACTGATATCTGCACCTTCTTCTAAATTCTTGGGGGTTCCATAATCTGGGTGTTTTCTATGTATTAAAAAGTATTTAAGTGTATTTATCGGTTGTGCAATACAAGCTCAGCGGAATCAAAAACTAAAAGCGATGTGTGACATGTCCAAGATATGCTACAATTAATGATTGTCTAGTCCTTGACTTGACAAGTATAAAATTTTATTAAGACGTCCAAATCGAGACTTGGCTGGGGCCTGCCGTGCCCGCAGATATCGCATTTCCTTATAACTTGAGAGTTATTTGCTAATCTGTTCAGACAAGCTGCCAACCCAACAAAATTATCACATCACTACATAAATACATGTTGACCCTTTATTTTCATAATGAATACCCTTCATTCGAGATGTCGCCCTTATCACAAGCGCCATCTGTTGATTTTCTTTGTTAAACTCCTCCTTTTGTTCTTGGGATAGATTGGACAAGTTTGAGGCTTATATCTGGATAGATAAGGTTGATGGTTGTAGTTTAATAGTAGGTATAATGAAGGTATTGTGTTGTAGAGGGCGCCCGTATCGCGGCACATGTGCACTAACTCTCGTTAAGGGTTCATATAAGCACTTTTGCACCCGCATATAATATACGCCGAGATACGCGTCATGCGATTTAAATACTTATAACGCTTGGCATTGCTGTTATATTCGCGTGTATAAACCTTATAAAGACCTAACTTACTTCATATAATTTAATGGATTATGTAAATATAGTTTGGTAAACTTATAATTGGAGCGTACATTGTTGTAATTGACATTTCTGACAATCGTTTGGGATTTGAATTTCACAAAGATCGCTTTGAAGTTTGGTTTTGATACGGTAAGTAGAAGATTCTAAGCTTAGACCTTTAAATTATTGTAATTCTTTAAAATTGAATACAAAGATCTGCATTAAGGTCTGAGCTGTAAGAGTTGAGGAAGGAAAATATTACCGGATGATGGGCAGCAACGTCATCCCGTGTACTGGCCTGATCTGCGGCTGTGTTTATTTTAAACACCATTAAGGGGGGGGGGGGGGGGGGTAACCCCCAAGTGGACGGCAATAATTATAAGAAACTTAATAAAATCCTATAGGATTAATCTGTTTCTGCTAAATTAAATTAAACTAGTGTTATGTCATCTTTTATGCATTCCGCGGCGTAGTTAGAGTTGAATTCCATGAATTTACATTGACTGATTAATTTCGGTATTCGCCAGAACATTGTAGTGGCCATTTTGTTGTGGTCGCTCAAACAACAGCCTTTGGGGGAACGGCGATTAGTTTACTCTAATTAATGTTTGTTATTTGGTACTTGTTAATTAAAATGTTACTCAAGTATCGTATTTATAGATCGTACTATACCTACTGTTGGTGTATTTCTGTGTTGTAATTTTACTTAATTAATAATTTTGATTTATGTACTACTAACACTGGTTGTATGTAGTACTAATTATGAGTCGTTGCGGTTCTTCAATGTCGACCACGATCTACTCAATTAGTTGTTATACAAAATACATACTCTCACGAATATTCACCGAAAGAGTAGGCATTGGGATTTTTCACCCACACACGCATTAAACATTTCGCTGACTACTTACATAGATAGTCCAAATAAAAAAAAAAATCAAATAACCTAAGTTGCGCATGGAAATTTTAACAGGGTTTTATAAATGACATTAAAAACATGTCAGAATAAAATATGTACCTACATTCAGGTTTTGCGGCATTGAAGTCTTTGTTATCTATATATTTCTTCACTATTTTCTTATTTCAAATTAAATGGAACGTAAGCAATGCACAAAAATAATTCACAACGGCAGCCGGCCGTTCTAACTAAACAGCCAATTAGTGTTGACCTCTCACCCTGCTTTCATTGGACACGATTCCGGTACGACTGAGGGTGAAGTAATGAATTCCCGGAGGTCCAAACAAAATGGATGTCGTTTTGAAATACCCACTAAAATGATGCTGAGTTCGACCTCACGCGTATTCTGTTTTCGGATTTAAATACGTCGTTATTTAATTATGTTGTAATAATAATTCTGTGATTCTGTCTCTTAAGCAAATAGCAGTTCAAAAGTCATTCATCCTTATTTGAAAACGTTAGAGGACTTCTTTTTTAAGACCTTTTTGGTTTATAATATCTTCATTTATTATGTGAGTCGGGGCGATCTGGTATATTTTTATGTTCTAAATATTATGCTATATTTTTATTATATTGTAGCTTTACACAATAGTTGAAATATTCTTATGATTAATATTTATGATGATATTTTGTTCAGAATATTTTTTCTTTCAACAATAAAATAATATAATCGAATCAATTCAATAACACAATTATTGAATTGCTTTATTTTAGTAAAACAAAAAATCAATGATAAAATTTGCAAAATGAAAAGGAATTTTGTAAATTATGGCCAGTTTTAATCGTACGTATTCATTTCAATTGGTACCTATTTACAGTTAAAGTGGTCATTCGGAACGGCAATTGACAGGTATTGTCACAATATTGCACTGTCAATGACAGGAATTCGGTTGGTTCGACAGATAGACATACAGACAAATAAAAGTGGAGCAGTGTGGGTAATAGTTGTCTATCAAGAGATTGATTGACGGCTCCGAAATACCAGTGTGGAGTTAGGAACAAAAAACAATTGTTTTGTATATGTAAAGTTGAATGGTATAAAATATATTACTATTTATGAAATAACTTAATTAAGATTTATTAAATAACATATTGGTACATAATTATGATTTAATGGGAACAACATACTAAATACAGTCATATGAACACAGGAGCATACTTATTTTAAACGAAATTTCGTTCAGCAGATTTGAAATACATTGAATAATATTTGCTGGCAATTACACGTTAATTATATAACTTCAATTTTAACTAAGAACTTGTGTAATGTACAGACACTAAATACAGTGATTTTGGCTTCGAATTAAATACAGGAGCTTCTAGATTTAAAGCCGCGAATATCGAAGCTTTAAGTTTTGTTTAACAAATATTACGGACTATTGTAACTGATCTACTGATTATTGAATATTTGCATTAAATTTATAATTTAATCCATTCTGTAATTCTAACTAGTTTTTTTTTGTCTACAATCGGCTACACTCATCTGATATAAAAATTGGTGGTATTTAAATTAGAATCTTATTTGATGGAGCGTGCTTTCTTATTAGCAATCGATGTCAAATGTGTCAATGTGTATGAACTAAGAATAACTATGTAAATAGTTAATTTATTAACTGAAAACAACATTAATCGAATTCATTAAATTTATATCTACCATCTGATTCTTTCTAGCTCGATAAATATCTGTTATGAAACAAAACACAAATAATAAAGCAAGCCGAAAGCACTTATACCCAGTAGTTCTTGTATACGCGCACAGATGGCGCTACATATGATAAGGCTCTCCACACATGCGGGCCCACACTTGTGAGCAGATAAGTGACAGCTGTTAAGATCTGTGCCACTTCAATAGAATGACGGTTTGTTTATGTCATATGCATGAAGGAATCGTTACATGGCAGAGTATATTAGGTACATTATAATATTATATACACTAATTATATGGTACAGAGTAAATTATATTTTACGTGCAGTAAGTAGAGACTTTTTAAATTAATTAAGTGAATTGACGATTCGCCTCTTTTGCGAACGCCCATGTTACAATAAATCAATTTCAATAAGAAAAATACCTAATAAACAATATCATATAAATAAATATACACGAATTGTTTTAAACATAATTATAATAAATGCATGATTTCCGTGAGGAACTCTAGGTACCGCAAGCTGAACTGCGGGCTAGAATTTAAAAATATCTATTGAATATAATTTTAAGAATAAAACACTCGCTATTAATCAATTTTATTAGCAGCAAAAAAGCACGTAAATATCACACCAAAAAATTATTTATGTCAAAGTCATTGGTCATTCATTATTACTCACACCGAACGTGTATCGTATCGTAAAATCGATACGCCGAGATAACAAAACAAATATATCTTAGTATTGTTAGCTAACGATTGGATTTTTATTTGCTTTCGACACAAGCCTTATAAAGATTTAGGTTAGATATTACCACACTTAGGTACATCAATAAAAAAAACTGGACACCTCACACAGCGCTTGTAGTCCCAAACTAGGCAATGCTTTTATTATCGTTAATGCAGAACGTATAATCATAAGTACAAATCTTTACGTAATTATAATAAAGTGTAGTATTATGAAGAATGAAAGTGTTGGGAGGAGCAGACCTTCCATGACCAAATCCAAAGGTTTTAAAAAAGGTGAGTGTGAATGAAGCTAAGAGTGTGTGCCAAGATCGTAGCAAGTGGAAGGAAGTGATCTATGCTTACCCCTACGGGATAGAGGCGTGACATTACGCATGTAATTAAGAATATTGCAATAATTTTGACGACCGATATGGCGTGGAAGTCAGTATACCTGCAATCTACTCCTGAGGTCGTGGGTTCGATTCCCACACAGGACAAATCTTTGTGTGCTTGAACACGTATATTTGTTCTGGTCTGTGTGTTTTCTATGCATATAAAGTATGTATTCACAAAAAAAAAGTACATAAGTACGTTTATCCGTTATTAGTATCCATAACACAAGTTCTTAATGATACTTATCTTGGAGCTAAATAATTGGTGTAATTGTAAGAAGATATTTATTTATGTTTATTGTAAACCTCCAGGCCTTGACAAATGTGCGAATTTATATACACAAATATTTGTCTTGTGTGGGAATAGCGCTAATAGCTTAAGGATACTGAAGTGCATAAATACTGAGCTCGTATAGTTTCATATTTTTATTGAATACTAGTTGATTACAGGCGATTTTTTTAAGCATATCATACTCCAGAGAGGCAAAAGAGTAGAGTAGACTTGAGTGGCCAGAGCCAATTTAAGAATAAGAATAGGAATATTTTTTATTGACAAAGTAACATTACATAAACAAATTGGATCAAACAGTTTCAAAAAATACGTACACAGAAAAAAACAAAAATATTTAAAAAAAAATTACAATAATAAAAACAACAACATAGGTAATGTTACCTGTCAAAAGGGCGATACATCAGCATAATGCTGCTGCATCTAATAATACAGCAGCGCTGGTGTTCCTGCACCGCCCTTTTGAGGTAGAGTGGCGTAGAAGCAATAAAACAATTAATAAGACAAATATAAAAAAACTAACATTAAAATGAAAACAAAAAAATTTAAACATAACCTACAACATAATATGACAAACACGTTAGGTACATCTTAGCAAAAGACGAGCAAGCCATAACAAAAGAAAAAAAAATGTGATAAAAAAAGATGTAAAATTTCTGTCTTTATGTCACTGTCAGACCAGATATGACAGATATTTCAATCTTAGCTGCGATTCGCAATGCGTAACCTATCTAACCTATGAAGGCTATGAACAAACAAACACGACCAAACTACGATACTGCATACCGAATAATACAAGAAAAACGTGTTCCTTAATTCTAAATCTACCCTCCTTCCTCTTACACACGGTTGAGAAATTAGTATTAAAGCCTTTAATATATAATTTTGTCATGATCTCGTAAAGGACTTCGTTAGTTAGCAAAAGTTAAAATATGTCGTGTAACTCGGAAAATTTTGTGATCATCCATCTATGAATATAATTGGGCCATTATCAAAGATGGCGTCCCTGGTTAGTTTAAAGAGAAAGTTTTCTCTTTGATGTTGGGGCGTTATTACTTCAGGCGGGGTGAGTAAGGACGAGAGCCTATGACTTCATCTCTCAATTGATTTATTTTGACAGATGACGTTTATGAAAAGGTTTCTTTTGTTTTGTTGTTCAATTTAAATTGATGTCGGAAGTCTTTGAAACAACAAATTGTTTAATCTTTTAAAGTACCTACGGGTTAGCAAATGATGGATTAAAAATATCTTCGTAACAATTCTTGCGATTGGTACTATAATTTCGAACGAAATACTGAAACGAGGGAACGAAAGTTCAGCGTTGGTCGTGAAGACATCGTTGTTCTGAGGCTCCGATCTCACTTAAAGATGCTCTGTGTAAGGGCGAAAACGTGTCGTGTCAAATAGTTTCTCGATTTTTTGGTTTCTCGAATTATAGTATCGCGGGAATCGTTACAAAGATATTTATAATCCATCACTTGCTTTCAATGGATTTCCGCAAAGTAACGCCTTAACCAATAAATTACCTACGGGTTTTTGGCGCCAACGCGAAAAAGACACAATATTATATAGATAGATAAAATATTTATTGCAACGAAAGACACACACGCATATAAACCAAAAAAAAACAAAATTATGATAATAAAGAAAATGAAAAAAACAATAAAAACTAAAAGTAAAACATTCGCATAGTGTGCATGTGTGCCGCAGCGCTGCAGGATGGCTACGGCTCAGTGGTTTCTTGCTCTGCGAGAGCAAAACACAGATTTTCAGCTTTTGCCAAAACAGTGTTACGAGACGCGCTTAAAACACCGTGTCATATAAACCAATTGAATATAATTTTATAAATAAAGTAAATAAAGTATAGAGTGATAGATAAGTAAGAAGTAAAATAAAATATTTAAAATTATAAACTACTTTACTACTACTACTATTATTCAAAACTAATGTGCATTCCAGTTGTTAAGAGTAAATATGTTGAACTTTTAGACATAACTTCTTAGGAAACGTATACGAGTGTAGAAAAGTGGCATGTTACAGTGAATTGTAATGTTCCGTGTTGATTTCAGAACTCTATAGAACCTCTGGTTAAGTCTCCACCACTTTACTTTACTTATATTCTAAACGAGTAAGTCCATATCTAGGATAAAAGGAAAACTACATAATAAGTACCTTCATTAGAAGTTACTGATTAAAAAATAAAGTCTGTCTATGAATATTTCAACTGCCTAATAAATTTCTTAAGTGTAACTTTAATTTTGGTAACATAACACAGGCACTCAGCAAACTCAGCTAAACTCAGTAATGCATACTCTTACTTAAATCCGTATACTTATTCAAATCTAAGCACTGTTATATTAAGACTTCTTAGTGAATAGTCTATGGATGCTATTTACTCAAACGTGTGTCTCGGAGAATAGTATACCTTAACACCAATCCTAAGGTCGTGAATTCAATTCTCTCAGCGAATTTTTACAAAAAAAAAAGTTTTATGTAGGTACGATTGTCTATTATCTAGTTACCATTACACAAACTCGACTTGGTTTGGGTCTAGATGATGCTGTGCGAGATATTTTGGGATTTAATATAATTTTAATTGATTTGTGAATCACGTTAATAAGATGATGTTATAATTATATTTTCAATTATGAAGTTAACGACTCTTTTATATACACTTTCTCTGAAACATTTCAATGATTCGAACACAATGATAACTTAATTAAAACGAAATACTTACTTGAACTTAGGCATTCATTGTACATTTAATGTTGTACTGTATTCTTAAACAAAGCTGAACAAATGTTTACTTACTTTCGATTTAAGTTAAATACTTAGTTCGTCATATCTTAGCATTATTCCGGTTGTCCTAGACTTAAGCTTAAACCCCTAGACTTAAGCTTAGGGCCCAGGGTATGCTTACTGGTTTAACCAGATTTGGCTGAATTTCATGGTTATTACATGGAGCGACTGCCGCCTGACCTCCGCAACCGAGATGGAAACATCATTCTATGGTTAAACCAGCTGTCAGTCTGTTAGAAGGTATCGACTTCATGACAGTCGGGACCAACGGCTTAACTTGCTTTCCAAGGCACGAAGCAAGCGATAATTACGCACATAACGTCGTAAAGTCATAGGTTTGTCACTGGGGTTTGAACCCGATACCCCCTGAATTTGAATGCTATGGGTCTCACCTCTGGGCTATCGCCGTTTTCAGTTAAATACTTAACTAAAAAATTTTATTTTATCAGTTTTGTTATTTATTACCAATTCTAAATACATTGAAAAAAACAAATTTAAAAGCACTAAGCTAACCAATCATAGGTAATAAACTAATAAGTGCTTTTAATTTAAAATCTAGCAATATACTATTTGTTAACCAACGTTATTTATTATTTATTTACTTATTTAATATAGTTATACAAGTCGGCTTACAGAGCAATGCATCCAACACACGGCATGCTAGTTATTATGAAAATTAATAAATATTAAAATGTCAAACTACACAATACAACATTAAAACATAAATCAATTCTATGAAATAGGTATTACAATTTATTAATTACAATTAATAAAAATAACATAGGGTTCTTAATTAAATAAAGATGAAAAAGCCAATAATCGCAATAAACTAACGCAATGCTTAAAATGTTCCGAAATGTTACTCAGAAACATCTGACAACAAAATGTTATATTATACAACACAGTATAAAAATATTTATCCAAATGTTACCGTGTTGCAGAGTGTTGCTCAACAAAAAGTAACTGTGGAAGCACTGTAAGTCAATATAGTTAGAAAAAGTAACTCACTAATAAATTGAGATTATAACGTATTCTGTTATAATCACAGGTGGTGCAGTCAAATATCTTACAATCGGACTAGCTATTTTACAAAGAGACAGATTCTACATTGTGCCTGCGACATAATATGAGTGCATGATATTCTTCTTTTGATTCAGTTCCAAATTGGTTGACCTTGGCAATGAAGTCTCTGTCATAGGTTCGTTCACTCCAATTCAAATAGAGAACGTGCCAAAGAAAGTTCATTCACAACTTTCATTCGAACGAACGATTTGATGTTGAAGGTTATCTTAATAATAAATGAGATTTTATATTTTTGTAGGTTTACGTTATTTTATCTTAAGTTTATTGATTTTACGTACGAAGAAAATAAAATGTTACTTACATAATAATAAAATTATTCTCTAACAATCTTGGCTAAAATTAAGTATTATGAAGCGTTGCATTTATGTTCTCAATTCTTATTAACAAACAAACATACACATAGCCAGATTAAATGGAAGGATGTGACCTGTACCTACCCCTACTGGAAAATGTGTGTGTATGTGTTACATATAATACAATAGACGGTCTTAAAGTTCGAAGCGATATCTCTCATTCAACTAGTTCGATGTAGATTAAAATAGTAAAATGCAAAGAACACCAAACCACTTTGTATCATGTCTACCAATCTTCCATGAAGATTTTGGACAGTTCAATAGTATTTAAAACCAACTGGAGTGTATGTTAAGGTTATTTAAGGTATTGCTATAAGTGTTCCAGGATCGTAGCAAGTGGAGGGATGTGATCTCTGACTTTAATTCAAGAAAAAGGGCGTGACCAATGTATGTGCGTATGTATTATAAATAATACAATGGGTGGTATTAAAGATAGAAGCGATATGCTTTTACACGACCAGTTTGTAGAATAAAACAAGTCAACTGCAAAGAAAACCAAACCGCCTCGTATCGCGATGGCGAACACCGCACTAATTGATACCGAAGTAATTCCGTTTTTGATCGAAACTCTCCAACTGTAGATGGGATTTAATGGACGCCGAAGTTTCGGCTTTTATCCTTAATTTGGCTTTTACAATTCCGTTACGTCACATCGTTGGTTGCGAAATCAATTTGCCTATCAGGGAATTTGCTTTCATTGTCTTGCAACGGTCGCCTTTTAAACTTCGTTATGTTGGTAATGTGGTAAAATGGGACAAGACATTACGTGGCTCTGTGCTGCATTTACGTAAATTTACATGTCTTTATGTTGTAATAAATTATTACTTTATTTATGATTGTACAAGTCGGCAACAGATTGAATCCAAAGTGTCGACAAGCTATATAAATATATGGTAATTGATTACATGAATCAAAAATTTATACAAAACACTCATACATACTTACGCCTGTTTTCCCGCAGGGGTACGCATAGGCATATAATACGCAAACGTTTTGCCAATAATATTTTTGGTAACACGTAATAGATGGATAGCCTATTGCCACTTACCGGATTTTTATGTTCGCCAGAGCCTTGTCCGTTAATCGGCAGGTGCACCACTTGCAGGTGACGTTGGCTTGTGTTCCTGAGATATTGTGAGATACCATATACACCGTTAATTTAAAAAAAATGTGTTTCATGACACAGCAAATAACAATTAACATGAAAGTTGTATACTATCATGTAGCCCTTAAACTAAACAGAAAATTAGTTAAGGATTCAACTTGACATATTTCTTGAACAAAAACTTTATGTATATTTTAGATACCATATCCTCTAAACTAGACAATATTTTACAGACAGTATACCGCAATTATACTTGCAGGCGGCTTTTGGTTTAAATAATAATCCCAAAAAAGCTGAATTTGACATGAAAAGTTTACATGTCATCAAAACTTCGGTAAGTACAATACACGTCATTATTTTGAAGAAGAGTATATGTTAATCACGATTATAAACGAAAGCTTCCAAAACAACTTCCTGACATTAATTCAAAAACCAACTTGATATATAACAAAAATAAAATAAGTATAATGACAAAGAAAACTGAAAGGGTACATTTTGCGATCGATAAGGCGTCGGGTTCGGTAGAAAATAAAGTATCTTTATTTGCTTGAAATAGAGGACCCGTTCTTTAACCCAAAGGTCGAGGGATCGATTCTCACACAAGACAAATATTAGTGAGCATGAACTTGAATATCTGCTGAATGTTTTCTATGTATTATAATTATGAAATTACACAGTATTTATGTATGTGTATTCTGTCTCTGGTAAACATAGCTCTGCTTAAAATGGGGATACATAGCGCTGTGTAAACGTTAAAATTAAAAAAATAAATTAAAAATATATACTATCTCGCGCAGGGATAGTTCATCACAAAATATCTTTATCAATTATTATTTAGCCTATAAGTTATGTGATATATAAGCTATAATATTGTAAAGTTTTAATAAAATCCATTCCGTAGTTTTTGCGTGAATCAAACATATATTCAAACTTTCGCGTTTATATTATTAGCCAGGAATAAGTAAAAAATGCCGGGGAGCATGCCATAGGATTTCACCTAATGGACGAAATTTTTTCGGCAAACATATAATTTTCATTATCGCTTACTTAGCATTAATATTCTAAAAGATAAATTTCCATTTCAGAACCGAAATTAAATGATTCACTTTAGCAAGGGTCGCGTCGGGAGTCGAGAGTAGGAAATTTAATTAACGAAATAGTCGTGCGTGTGGTAGCAGTTTTTAATTTAAATAGGTACAGTCTGCTCGGGAAGTAGCTGATCCAGTTAGTACTTTTGCAAGCAAGTGATGGATTGAAAATATCTTTGTTTACAATGAATTTCCGCAAGTAACGCCTGAATCAATAAATTATTTAGTACTTTTGCACTTTAATTAGAATGCTTGTACGGACTGTTCAAAATTTAAAAGATTACCGTGGCCCCGGGATATAGCTGGTTCAAAAAGGGACATAGATGGCTTTTAGCCAGTAGTAAAAGTCTGACACACCCTTCCGCTTCACCCAGGCGGGAGACGGTCATTTAATGATAATCCTTCCAAAAAAAAAAACAAAACAAAGTTATGTAAGTCACAACCTCAATTTTGACGACTCCGCGGTATCATGTTCAGAAAATATCACCGAAGTATAGCAGAGTTAAGAGATGTCAGTCCTATGATGGGTGACCGTTTGAGTGAAATTTAATATCGAGCGCTTACGTGCTTCGGAAGTCTTAAACCGTTGGTGTCGGTTATCACAATCGTAGTCGTTATACCATAACCGAAGGCCTTATTAGGCGATTTGAAGAAGTTCTAAAAGCAAGTTGCCACACATTTGGCTCTGACAATCCGATCCGATGACAAATAGGTCTGCTTGGTGGAGTATGCCCACAATCCTTAATCCTCAGTAGTGGGACAGTATAAGGCTGTGTTTATGATTGGCGAGATCGGTTTAGTAACCTGTCATGGTATAGATGTTCATCTATTTTCAAACCCGGCTGTACTTGAAGAGTTAAGCGGTATGTAAATTAGCTACATCTACCCGCACTGGTTCCACGTGCAGTATAACCTATATTACTGTCACGTTGGTTAGTGGGTGGAATCCCTTGTTCAGTTGAAGGTTAAGGACCTAAGTTGATGATTGGCGCCATAGGTTTAGTCACTTATCATGGTACAGTAAGTTTTTATATATTTCCCAAGCAGACTGTACTTTTAGACCGGAGTAGTGTGCAAATTGGTTCCACCACTACATGAAATATGAGCAGAATCCTTCTCACTTTGGTTTGTGAGAGGCCTGTGTATAGTAATTGTAGGTTACTAAAGAGAGCAGCTAATTCTAAAGGTAACGATACTTTTATATTTGAGCAGTACATAAAATGGCTTTACCAATTCGCATTGGATCTACGTGGAGTAGTTCTGGAGAGGAGGCCCGTGCTCAGTTGTGGGACTTTAATGGGCTGAGTGAGTAACAGTTGATGATTGGCGCGATGGGTTACCTCACTTTGGTTTGTGAGAGGCCTGTGTATAGTAATTGTAGGTTACTAAAGAGAGCAGCTAATTCTAAAAGTGACGATACTTTTATATTTGAGCAGTATAGAAAATGGCTTTACCAATTCGCATTGGATCTACGTGGAGTAGTTCTGGAGAGGAGGCCCGTGCTCAGTTGTGGGACTTTAATGGGCTGAGTGAGTAACAGTTGATGATTGGCGCGATGGGTTACTAAAGTGTTCATCTATTTCTAAGCCTGACAGTACTTTAAGAGCGGAATGGGAATTTATTTGATTCACATGCCCTCGTTCCGTTGCTCGTAGAGGTAATTAGGGGTAGTCGCTTTCCGATGTGGGTTTTCTGCTTTTTAGCCCGGCTCTATAGTGGTTATATTTGGGTCAGTGGGAATCAGTCATTCGGCTCTTCAGATGGAAATGAGGGTAAATTTTTTGGATGTAAAATCTGATGTTTCTTAACTTTCTGAGTAATTTTTTGTAACAGTTGATTTTTAAATTGTTATTTCTCCATTTAGATCAGGGTGTAAATTTGACCTATTTATTTAATCTTAATTGCACACACATAAAGTGGTGGTACAAAAGGCGAACTTAATGCCATTAGGCATTAGTTACTGTGGTTATTCTAACATAAGTCTGTATCGCAAGGACTGTAAAAATATTTTTTTAATTCTTTATGGTATATATAGTATTATAGGTCTTAATCGGGTGATATATATTAAAAATATATTATTTTGGTTAATTATGTATCATACAAATTTATGAAACGAATTTTTACTAGAAAAAATAAACTTTCCTAACCTCACGCAGAAACCTGAGTGGGAATCGAAAAAACGATAACTGGTTCAATGCTCTAGTCAAAAATCGTCTCATAACTATATATTTTAAAATTGAAGATTAAGAAGAGAAAGAAAACAAATTAACGAAATCATACATGTTTGTATTGATTTGTAGGTACTTTCGCATGCATTGAATAAAAAGCTCTTATTTTGTGATTACAAACAGATATTTAAATTATTTATTTATAAACTTCAACGTTTTATTCTTAAAACATTGTATAAATATTAGAAATTCAACCAGCTTGTACAACAGAAGGTGGTTCAACAGGCCCTGTGCCATCCCTACTCGTTAGCGAATTAACAAGTTTAAATCAGTAACAAGTTTATGTGTTGACTGTTTTAGTTAACCCGCCGGCGGTTTACTAGTTTGATTGTTTTTATCATTAAACTTTAAACCTTTGAACACATTTTAGAGACGTTACAGAAGGATATTGTTTTCTTCTGTGTAATGATGGTGCACATTTAAAAAGAATAACACATTATTTTTATTTTATAATTGAGTGTATATTAAATCGTGGAAACAATATATAAATACATTTGTTTGAGAAAAAAATTAGTCCAGTAGCCTCGCTAAAGAAAATTAAAAAAAAACTGACAAAAATAAATGTGAAAAATGTTAAAGAAAAGAAAGAAAAACATAGAATAATTAATATACCTTGTGGTGTTGTTTGTTACAACTCTTACTATTGTGATATGTTTCTATGACTATTATAACATTGGTTCTGTTCATAGAATTAAAAAAAAAACAATATTCTTGTTAATCGTGTTTCAATCGGGTGTATCGGGCTGAACCAAGTACTAAGAAGCCCAAGCCAACCTCACCTGCAATTCGTGCACCTGCTACGGATGAGGCTCTGGCGTACATTAAAAATCCTGATATCCAGCATTAGGCGAAATATGGGCGTATAATATCCTTCTGCCTACCCTATGTACATGTTTAAAATGTGTTGTCTGAGAAATGCATACAAAAATACATTTTGAAAAATAAGTTAATATGTAAATCCTCTGAAAACACGAAAATAATCTTTGAATTAAATCATTAATACATATCATGACTCAATTTATATGATATAAAAGCTTTCATAACTCTTAAGTTTTTTGTTAATTTAAAGTCTTCTAATGTAAAGTCTCCACAACTTAACTGTGATAGGACATTGGCTGGCTATTCTTACACAACAATTTTTACTTTGATTTAAGCTAAATTAAATTTGAAATGTCATTGCACTTCAGTCATTTGCTTAAAGTTGCGAGGGATACAACGATATTTTTAAAAAAATTGGTTGCCTGTAAAGTCGGTATACGGGCGAAAGTTTTACGTGACAACGACTTTGAGTGGTAAAATAATTTTAATGTGAATATTCATTCGTATAGTAGGAAGAAGGATGAAATAATAGTAACAATTTAAAACATTAATTTATACAAAGAATCTCGCACTGAATTTCATATTAACAAAATTTTATTTTTACCTTTACACATATACGTATTTATATACAAATATACATACAATAACTTGCAATACATTTGCGTACAATGAAACAGCGTTTTTATGTCGGTCTCTCTCGCTCTTAGGCGGGCTAACCATGCCCGAGTGGAAGGGACGCGTGCCTCTCACTCGCTCTCATTGTGATCGCATAACGTGAGCGGAGCGTAACGCAGTTTCTTGAAGTGTCACCCGGCAAACCAATTTATAAGACGTTGTCACGTCAAAAGATTTAGCACTAAACAGGATTATTACCTTTGTGCAAGACACCCTCAACGACAATAAGGTTGAATCAAAGAAGAATAAAATATAAAAACAAATGCAGATCAAATTATCGAACACACATTAAAATATTAAGCTATTATGGGCTGGGGGATACGGGACCATTGACTACTTCCATGAATCGAAGCAGGTTTAAAATAACTCACACATGGGATATTTTTCACGACTGCTAGTGTTGGGAAAGAGATTTTTAACTCCTATTTAATGAGAATTGTTAAGCAGGATTTAAGAAAAAAAAACGGTAAACTTGATTTGTTTTAGAAATAAGAAAATTTAATTTTGCTGATACAGACGTCTAGCTGTAATAAACATTTTGATGAATTCATTGAGACATAACTATAATCAACCAGTAATAGTGAAACACATGATACAACACTCACGTGCTTAAGCAAAGGCAAGCATATTAATAGCTAAAAACCGAATACCTAAAGCACTTCATTGGACTTCAAACTTATGACAAAGTCGTCGGAGCCTATACTCACAAATAACAAAAGTTGGGTCTGAAAGACTCCAGCTTCCCAACACTAATAGCGCATGTTTCTATCGGATTGTATTTAAAAAAAGAATAGCCATAGAAAAAAAGGCGGTTTCGTCTATTCCTCGGCCGGATCCTATCGAATCACGTACCGTTTGCTACCTGCAACGGATTTTTTCCTTTTTTTTAGTGCGTCTCAAGGCCGCGACCGATGGCAGTCTCAACGGTTTCACAACGTGTCTGCGAATGCCAGTACGTTATTAGTTTGTTTAAAGTTTAACCGTAACAAAACTTTTTAGTTTGACCTTTTTTCACTGACACAGGTCTTTTGTTAATACTATACTTATTGCATAGATGGCGGTATTAGACAAAATGTCATTCTTCTGTTCGTTGTAATCTCAAAAAGGTTTTTTTTTTAATTTATACTTGATCGATTTATATAATATTAACCCGCAGTTGAAATTATTTATCTTAAAGCATAAAATATTCTACATGATTGTTGAATAACAAATGCAATGATGGTATCACCATTAAAAGTTTGGTACAATATTTCATTAAGTGATCATTGAATAATTACAATTTAAATGTTTTATTTCTGTACCATTATGTCTTATTTCGTATAATATATTATACAAATATCTCTATAAAATATCAAATTACTTCTTATAGCAGCTTCTATGTAAACCGCTTTAAGTCCACTTTTCCAACCTGACATAGGTCATAATTAGGGGCAAGATCTATGTAGGCCAAATTATCTAAATATCGATACCTTATTTGAAAATAAAATATTGTCCGAAACACCCTCAAAACAAACCTTCGAAATAAAATGAGAAAACTTTTATTGGTTTTGTAATATATTCGAAACTAAACTATAAATAAATTAATTTAAAAAATATTATTTTGTGTATATATTTTTTTTACCTTGACTGTGCCTCGTAGACGACCTTTATTTAAGACGCTTACCATCGATTATTGTAGTGTCAGCGTTGTGTAATGAATACTTACCATTTTCTCATTGCGACATTTCAACAATGTGCTCCGAAGGCTGTTTAATAACTAGATATTTAACTATCTACTTAAACTTCCTTGCATTGTATTTCTTAAGAGCTTTATTGAGCTATTCGTATGTAATTATAGAAATTCTATTAAATGTCAGTTGTCATTGCATAACAAATAATTATTTCTTTTAAATTATTTTCTATTCGCTCGCAGCTACGTGAAAGCGTCGATTTAAGATTAAAAACATAAGTAAGTATATTAAATAATTAAGAAACATAAGCAACAAACAAAAATCGATATGAATATTTAACCATTTTTTTAATCAGCTTTTACTATTATAAGTAGTACTATTATAAGTACATAAATACTATTAACCAAAAATATTGTCGAAATCGAAACTCTTATTGCAAACGTGTCCGACTCGCGCTTGACCACTTTTTTACCTCTCAATATAACCGTGACCGTGTGGCTTAATCTTATTTTTTTTAAAACAAGGTCACGTTTCCCGGCACGTGGTACTATAATTAATAACTCTTTTAATTTTAAGTAAGTATTTCTGATTTCATTGCGGCGAATGCAAAACTTTATATGAGGACGAAGATCACGTTTTCATTAACACTTTTTCCGACTTCCAAAAAGTTTACCACATCGGTCAAGTTAAATGTAAGCAATACTGAAATACTTACTTACCTACAAATAAATTAAAGCTTCCCCTAAAAAGTATTTACAAATACTTTACTTACTTTTATTTCGCGACTTTGGAGAATAACGAAATTGGTTTAGAAACTTCAAATGCAATGAAAAACTTTATTGCGACCAAACAAAATACACAGACATGATATTTACATTATAGGTATGATTACAAATTACAATTATACATACATAATCAATGACTCACATTCAAATTTGTATTTTGACAGCTGTCAGAATATCTATCTGTCAGTGCATTTACCATGTCGCATTGGTTAAATGTTTTATTTCTGATATAATAACAAGTTATATTAAAGGTATATGCGATTTATATTGTTAAGTAAATGGGTTTTGTGACTGAGTAACTTTTTGCTTACGCAAAAACTACTGAATAGATTTGATTCAAATTCGAGCATATAAATAAAATTATTCTTGACTTGTTCTGAATACATTTTGGTTTTATATGATCAATTACCATATATTTATATAGCTTCTCGACACTTTGGATTCAGTCTGTTAGCCGACTTGAACAATTATAAGTAAAGTAATTATTTATTACAACAAATATACTTATTAGGGTATGCAGCCTTTACGTAGAACCGTATTCCACGTGAATGGAGTCTAGAGCTAAAGCTAGTTCGGTATTCATTTGGGTTTTTTTTTTTTTCAGTTGTTCATTGGGCTGGCTAAGAAATCCGGCGCGCTGGCTGCCAAACATGCATTAGATATCGTCCAGACGATATCAAAACGTAAGTACCTACCTAACCCATTTTTATACCACAAGGTATCGGCGCCTAAGCATGCGGCTCACATATTGGGAACTGTTTACCACAGCCTATGGTCAACCTCACCTGCAAGTGGGGCTCCTGCTGATCAACAGGTGAGGCTAGTGTTGCAAAGGACTCGAGTCTTTTAGTCTTATTCGATAGACTCGACTCAATTTTCTAAGACTCAGTGAACTAACTGATCTCGGAGTCTTGAGTCGAGCCGAGTCTGAGTCCTATCATGAAGACTCGAGCGCCATTATTGAACTCGAAACCTTAAATAGAACTCGAGAGACTCGAGTCTTATAAAGAGCTTGAGTCTTAAAAGAGCTCGAGTCTTAAAAGAGCTCGAGTCTTAAAAGAGCTCGAGTCTTCTTCAAACTGGTCTTCGAAATGCTGACAGTGATTTATTTAGAATAAATGTCTATACTTATATAATAAAGCTGAAGAGTTTATTTGTTTGGTAGTTTTGTTTAATTAATGTTTTCTTTTGTAATCATTTTCATGATCATAATTAATTAAACTGATTTTTCATGTTAATTAAAACTTCAATTCTTTCATTTATTTTTCGACATCTCCTTCTGGTTACACATGATTATATCTCACAAAAATACCCTTTTATTGGCTGCTTTAAAAAGAATGACTCAAAGCGGAAAAGAACTCGAGCGCGACTCGGCGCGTAAAAAGGACTCGAGCGCTAAAGAAGACTCGAGTCTCGAGTCTCGCGTTCAAGAGCTCATATAGACTTAAGTTCTTTATTCTTAAGAGTCTTATTGTTATGAGTCGAGTCGTGTAATGCCGAGTCGAGCTATAAATTTAGGACTCAAAGACTCGAGTTCTTTACAACACTAGGTGAGGCTCTGGCAAACGTAACAGAACCCGATTAGCGGCAATAGGCTCGCCACCTATTATGTGGGAGACCAACAATATAATTGGCAAGGTGTGGGCGTGTAATATGCCTCTGCCTACCCCTGGCGTAAACAGGCGTAAAAGTATGTGGTTTAAATATAATCTTTATTTTATAAAATATCGCGACATATTGCACGTTGAAGTATATGGTATTGCTATGTGTATGTAACACCTGTTTAATTTTATACCATTGTAATAAAACTGATTGACATTTTACTATATATATAAAATACTAGTATAAGACAGGTAGACGTGTCTTAGTGGAGACGACCGCCTTGGTCAGGCTTGGGCATAGACGACCGATATGGCGTGGAGGTCAGTATACCTGCACTTCACTCCAGAGGTCGTGGGTTCGATTCCCACACAGGATAAATCTTTGAGTGCATAAACATGAATATTTGTTCTGGTCTGGGTGTTTTTCTATGTATATTAAGTATGTATTTATAAAAAAAAGTATGTTTATCCGTTCTTTAGTGTCCATAACACAAGTTCTTAGTGATACTTATCTTGGAAATAAATAATTGGTGTGATTATAAAAGAATATTTCTTTATATTTATTATTATTTATAGTGAACACTTAATGCATTAAACAGGCAAAATTATCAAAATTGCTCTATATAGCACTTTATGTGTTGAATAAACCCTGAAGGTGAAAGGCGGTTCGTCGAGATCGTGGTGGCTCTCCGTTCACGTTAGTAAAAACAGTGACGTACACATACAAAAATAGTTTTATTGTTCAAAAATTATTATACATCAAGATATAGTTTATTCACTAGCCTTCACACTAGGATCCCCTGTGTCGTGAAGTCTAGTCTCTGTCATGTAGGCACAATGGGTAGGTAATTCTTTGAGTGTCGCAATTAATTATCGTTACGTTACGTTTAACAAGACTGCACCGACCATCGACACGACTCTCCGCCAAACTGACCGATGTCCAATATAGTTCCAAAGTAATTTAAAAAGAAGTGCTACCAACGCGCCGTCACATCGCATGCTTAATGGAATAGTGACTCAAAAAAACAGATTTTTGGGATATCACAAAAGAAGATCTTCTAAAGAATACTTGTCCTACTTGTAAGCGCATTAAATTGATACTGATTTATTAATTAGTAATTCTGCTTGTGTTTTGATCGTTTGATTAACATTGATTCGTTCTCAGTAAGAAATAGAAAGAATGTATAAGTACGTAACTCAAACCCGACCTATCTATTAATGGGTCGATGTTCCTTTATGCATGCGACATATAGTGATAAGGAAGCTATTACTTCTGTGATATAACGTTTAACTAAGATTTGCGATACCCAATAATTTCACTAGCTACAGCACAACACGACACGTATGTATATATGTCTTTATGTCTTTATAAATATTTGTTGTAACGTCATTTGTTACATAACTCACAATAGACAAATATTGCGTTAGTATAAATACGTAAGAACATCGTTTGGTTTTCAATAATGGTCCCTTTTTATTTTACTTACGTCCAATATAAACACATTATATCCTGAATACTGATACCGATAAACCATTGTTCGAATAGATAAATCGAAACGTGCCCGTGAATCGATTAAAGACTCGAATACATCGACGAGTCGAGACTATAATATTAATTTTCTTCCTTCCATGTTCACGCTTTTGTCACGATATTTTCGGTGAAATAAGACGGTAGCAATTCTGTTGAGTGATTCAGTAATGATATATTAATTTCTAGCTGACGTAGCTTCAGATCGATCTCCGAAGTTAAGCAGTGTTCACATAGGCGACTTATTGGATGGGTGACCGTTTGTATGGCATTTTACATTGAGCACTTACGTACTACTCAATGCTCGCAAAGCCAGTTCTAACTATATGAAGTAGTAGTAAACCCAATTTAAAGAAATTTTCAAGCCGCCCAGGTTTAAAATTTCTTACAGTAAGTCTTCGCTAATACGCACAGGGTCCTCGTGGTTGAGCGATATGAATCTTTTTAACCTTGGTTTATAACAAGAGTTCCGTACTCAATATGGATTTTGGATGTTTGATTTTTGCGTTGATTTGTTGTTGTTGATTTTGTCAGAATCACAATAGCGCACTGTTCTGGCCTGGTTCTTTACCTTGATGCCTAGTTCCTGTAAATTGTAAAAAGGGTAATGTAAGTGTATAGGGATCCTACCTAGACCTAAGAAGCCCAAGCCAACCTCACCTGCAAGTGGAGCACCTGCCGATCAACGTACGAGGCTCTAGCTAACATGTTATGTTAACATGTTATGGCGAACGTAACAGAACCCGATAAATGGCAATAGGCTCGCCACCTATTACGTGGAACCAACTACGTAATTGGCGAAATGTGGGCGTATAATATGCCTCTGCCTCCCCCTTCGGGGACACAGACGAAAATGTATGTATGTAAGTTAATTTGAAGCATAAATAACCTCCTAAATCGGTTATTATTATTATATCGTAGTTAATTGATGGTAAAAAACCATAATTTAGCCTAACAGTAAATCTTGAAAATCTTCTGAAGATCGTTTAGAGATCAAAGTCTGCTTTGACGAAGTGCTCTTGTTAAGTGATTGTTCGTTCGGCTTTGACAAAAAACGTTCTTGACTTTGAAGAGAGGAATGTGGTCCAAGTTTACATCCTATTTCACATAGTAAATCAATTCATTACTAATAGAAATATATAAAATAAGTACAAAATTTGGTGCTTCTAATAAATAGGACATACATCCATACTTAAAATATAAAAGCTAACATACTTTGTCTGGGTTTCGGAATGTCTGTTAAAATATATAAACTAAATATTACAACGAAACCGCTATATAAATTTTGTGAACATTTTGATTACTTACCGATAGAGGGTTTATTTATTTTAACTTGAAGAAGGAAACAGGCTATATTTAATTTAGTTTCAGGTCTTGGAATGGCAAATATTGTCGTCAACCCGAGGAATGTTGCAGGAGTCCGGTAGTGGGTAAACTATGAAACTATTAAAAAATATTCCGCTTATTTTTAAGACATCCGTGTCCCATATTATCCCCATAACATAAATGTATGTACTCATATAATTAGATTTCGTTGAAAACCGTGAATTTTCCATTTCCAACGTACATTGTTTAGAAAATTCGACTGTTATACACAATTTCAACACGAAAATTCGGGCTTTCGTGTTTGTTTAGGCTTTGATTGCATAATTAATACCAGAACTTTCTCCTTCGAGTTATGAACTTTAACTCGATAAAGCTAAGGATTGTTCTTGAAGTCAAGTGTCGAAAATATGGTATATGAAAGCGACGTTTTTTACGTTTATTATACTTTTCAATGTGACGCCCGTTTTTTATGAAATGTAAAATTATGTCTTCCGTTTGAAGGTGTCTTTCGTAAAAATAAGTGTTTCGGGTTTGGTGTATCATTGTTGAATGAAGATTATTCTTTAATAGTTTTGACACGTCTGACGTTTGTATGTTTGCTGTGGAATGTTTATGCTATTAAGCTGTAATGTTAGTCTTTTTTGTTAAATCATACTTGTTAAATTTTGGTAAATCATACTTGGTTTTCGTTGGCGAGAGGCAAAATCTTACCGAGTTTCACATCAAATTCTATTCGAAGTTTTCGCTTTTAATTTTATGTGAAGTTGATAAAAAAAAATAATAAGCGGTAAGTAATTTCTTAATATTTTCCGGTTTGTGGCCAATTATGGGGTCACAAATACGGACTGGAAGGTTCGGACACTTCACTTCATCCACGTTTATCAAAGATGGATTACTTCACTCCTGTTTATTTTGGCGAAACGGAAGAGTTTAAAACGGCCGCATTATGGATAACGCGGAAACATTACTCCCCATCCCCCATTCATAATTCATTCGACGCCAAGACGTTTCCAAAATGGCGGCTTTTTACGCGGGAACTTCGCGAAGAAACATGTAATTGAGATATTCATTTCGCCGCATCTGAATTTATTATGAACCCCCAGAAGTTTGAACTTCAACAGTTTGCAAGTTCAGTATAGTTTACAACACTTGAGGGATTAATTTTTAATAACCCCTCTTGTCTGTGCTCATTAGGTAGCTGATTTAGTGGCTTGAGTTCTATATCTTGACGTTAACTCTCCGGGGTGAGGAAGCGAGTTGGGAACTTCCTTCATAACTCCATCTGGCGGGACGCGATGGTATTAACAGCTTATGTGTAATGAGCTTGTCGCTATTGACACTTTGTTAAACAGATTTACATTTTAGAATGTACTTAGAATCATTTAGAATAATGATCATTGGACATACATTCATAAAATCACGCCTGTTTTCCCGAACGGGTAGGCAGAAGCATACTATACGCCCACACTTTGACATGGTCCCACGTATAAGGTGGCGAGGCTATTGCCGCTTTCCGGGAACTTTTGTGTTCGCCATAATCTCGTCCGTTGATTGGCAGGTGCACTACTTGCAGGTGAGGTTGGCTTGGGCTCCTCAAATCTTGGTAGGAGCCTTATACACCCTAGCATTGTATCCTATTCAGTATCGTCTAACGCACGGGACCTACTCTCACGAACCAGGGTGAGGGTTCAGGTAATACTCCACCACGCAGCCGTATATTTGTGTAAAAAGGTGTGGCTTCCTACTATAAGCATTGAAGCTCAGTACCAATCAATTTAGTACAAAAATATCTATGATCTACTTGGCGAGAAAACAAAAAACATCTAAAGCGCCTGTGGCATGTCAAAAAAGTTAGAAACATGTGGTTTAACTTAAAGTTAAAAGCTTATTTACGTTTTACAAACTAAATTGGTCAAAAAATGGTCAAATTAACGCAGTACAAAAATATCTGTAAGGTGACAATATAGGGATAAAATAGAAGATATATTCATCAGTCATTGTCAGTGGCTTAAAATTTTAAAAGAGATTATATCGAAAAAGGTTAACAATAACTGGTGCAATAGTATCTAACAAAACAAAGTAACCAAACATAAATATCGAAGCTCGCACCTCGCGTGACTGCAAATCGCTTACGATCGAGTATCAAATCAATAGAAAACATTGTGTTGTCTTTATTTCGTTCGTACGTTTTCAATTTGAACTAAATTGCTGGCTTGGTTTCCTTCAGTTTAAGGATTGCTTGCAGCGATCTTTAAACCGTTCAATTATTGTAAGTGAATTGAAACGTGTGTTGATTAATTATTGCAATAATACATATTCTCTCACAATCACACCAATTACATAGTTCCAAGTTAAGTATCATTAAGAATTTGTGTTTTGGATACTAAATACCTTCTTTTTTTTTCGTAAATACATAGGAAAATGAAAACCAGAACAAATATTTATGTTTATGCACACAAATATTTGTCCTGCGTGGGAATAGAACCCACAACTTCTGGAGTGAAGTGCATATGTACTTATATATACGCCATATCTCTGTTTTATCATGACCACGCATCACTGTAAAGTATCGGTATGTTATGATAAGTAATGATCCAAATCTGTAAAATGTGTTTATATACGCTTAGATAGAACAATACAACATTATACACGTACATTATTATGTACTTAATATCAATTAAATCGCTTTAGCCGGTTCATCAGGTTTACATTCGATATTTGTAACTATGCGTATGCGTTATTCCCTCTAAAAGGAACTTCTTATAACATTGTGAAGATACCTTAAAAACTAACGCGCAATACAGTAGTAATTATTAGTATTTCGAAATGAAATAAAAAATGCTTCAGACAATTTGGGCTTCAAATGAGCACTTATGAATGTCCAGATACTAGTAACATAAAAAACTAACGCATCAGAATAATAATTAGTGCAGATTAATTAAGCAAACATCACACAATGAAGCGTTAAATGGACGCAGCAGTAAATCCTCAGCTTAAACTGACCAGGCCAGCTGTTTGAAGCCTAGGATTAAGAGACAGACGTCACGACCCAAATCTGTCCGGTAAACAACTCCGGCCGGGCCTGATGCACCGGGGGCTTAACCTCCAATAATTACAACGGCATGAGCCTCGGCAGCTTCTAGTTCATTTGAAATGCATGAGCTCTTTGAGTTTACGAAGCATTTTTCGTTTCTTTGGTTGCAAATGTTGCAAACAAGGTCTTGTTTGCTAAATCTGAATGAAGTTAGTGATATCATTTTAATAACTAATTAAGTATCTGTGGCCTCGCTTAATTACAAAGGCATGAGCCTCGGAAGTATTTAGTTCATTTGAAATGTATGATGGGGTCTTTGTGTTTACAAATAGTTTTTTTTGTTTTTGTGGTTGAAAACAGGACACTACAATCTGTAAGACATATTCATAATAAAAAAGATAATCGTGTTCTGCAGGAAACGCCATCTTTGTCGAGATGAAAATCATTTTGACTCTCCAAGCACAAAATCAATATAGGTAGCAAATTTTTATTTAGTGCTGTGTGGTACTGGTACAGTGCCCCCCCTCTCGTCTCAGAGGGAGTCATAAAAGTCGACGAAGGGAAATCCTATCGAATGATGGGCAGCAGCGTCACTCTGCTTACTGGCTGGAACTGATCACCAACCCGCCTGTCCAGCATCATTATCACCTCAGCCCATTAACGTCCCACTACTGAGCACGAGCCTCCTCTCACATATCAAGGTGCGAGGGTATTAGGTCATACGCCACCACGCGGACCCAGTGCGGATTGACGGAGGCAGGTGTAGGCGTCCTGCTGTTAGAATTTTTCAAGCTGCCCAATTAGGCCTCTAACATGGCTAAACGACTACCACATTTAGTGATAACCGGGACCAACGGCTTAACGTGCCTTCCGAAGAACGGAAGCGCTCGATATCAAATGCCACACAAACGGTCACCCATCCAAGGACTGACCTCTGTAAACTCTGCTTTACTTCGGTGATCGTTTCAGACCACCGAGCATCGCAGAGCTACGAGCGCTTAGTAGCTTCTTGTTCATTTAATATGTATGAGCATAAGCCGCTATATATTCATCTTCATCATCATGATCATCATTATCTATATTTGCCTATTAACGTCACAATACTCGGCCCTCCTCTCACGAACCATGATAAGAAGAAGTCTGGTCATATACTCCACGAGGCGGACCCCGTGCGAATCGGCGTATGTCAAGAACCTATTCTAAAACTAAAAAGGTCGAAGGTTTAATATTATTAGGCATAGAACAATTGAAACGAACTGGGATTCAATTAGTTTCGTAACCTCATAAATCGGCTCGTGTGGGGGTAAATTGCGAACGAGCAATTCGTACAAACATTGACCGCGTTCTCTTTCAAAGCTGTGTACGTGTAGGGTGCCTGTGAAGCATGAAAAAATCTTAAACATGCAATATGGAGAATATTGAATTCCCGACTCGCTTAAAAAAAGTATTTTTAAGTTGATAACAAAATGCATTTGCACACTGCCGGGAAAGTCCGAGAGGGGTGTTGTGAAACTCTTCTCCGAAAGGCTCGTCCGCCAGCTGTAATGACATAAATCTGCTCTCTCAAAGAGCGCCAACCATTCAGATTATCTGCAGACATAACGCATCCATCCGGCACCAGCCACCTTTTTCAATTCGTCGGTCCATTATGGCATAGGTCTTCCTACACTATGTTTTTAGTGAGATACGTCATAATTAAAAATTAAGTTGTCAATACCATAAAATAAGCAACGTATCAAGCGCAAACACTCAATAAAAGTACCTTCACAAAAATAAAATGTCTATAAATAAAGAGAAAGAAGTAAGTGTCTGAAATTATATTTAATAACTAGCTTAGTAAAAAGTAGCTTGTAGCCTTCTTTTCTTGTTTCGATGCAATATTAGTTCAAAAGCTTTTAATCTGTCTAATTTATGAGAATAATGTCTTCGCTTACAATTGTGACGTGTATATAATTTTTATTTAACAAACAAATTTTTAGGTTCGCTAATGGAAATAAATAAATTGTAAACCTCCTCTTGTGGACTCCCTACATACGATGTTTTAAGTCTAAAAGCCTGGATGGGTAACAGAGGCACAGTTCTACCAAATCTTGTTTGCTTTTCGTTAGTTTTTGTACAGCGGTACGCTCTCCCGTCATGGTATTAAGCTTGGCCATGCGTCATCCAAATTGAATTAAATCGTTTGCAGAATTTGGTTAACCGGACAGCTTAAAGCAGGATTACAATTTTTGAAAATGCTTGCAATGCTTTCTTTAGCTTTATTTCTTGAGCATTGTTTTTGTGCCATTTTTGTAATTAATTAAGAAAAATAATATCCAAACAAAGTTCATTATGAAAATGTAAATGCTATTATTATTGTAAAGAAACAAAAGTAAGGAAACTTAAATAAGGTTACATTTGTTGAAGGTTTTAGTAGCAAGAACCATTCTTGCTAAAAGGCACCTATTATGCTGAAGTCTTTGGTCCCTTTGAAGTGATAAGGTAAATCTGGCAACTTTGTCCTAAAATCGAACACATACAAAAGCAAAGCCTCACGAGTCCTGTGATCTGTGTAACCTTATTTGCTGTCTTTGATCGTTAACAGTTATTCCGAACAATAGAAGCAAATTTCCCGGGAATATAACACACATTCGAGTCTTGATTGGGCCCTATTGACACCTGAGCATTCGCTATAGAAACAATAAATCAGAAGGATGTAGGGTACTTGCTTTTTGATAGAAACTTAGGACTTAACAAGTAAGAAATCTCTTGAGCGTAAATATTTACACTATGGATTTAATTATTCAAAGCTAAGGAATATGTAAAATTAACTCTTAACTGGGATTAATTACACTGTAGATTTAATTATTCAAAGCTGTTATAATGATATATCTATAAGAATAAATCATTGTATACAAAGTAGTTGTTATAGTAGTACATTTCTCATGTTTTGCAAATTTAAGTTGTATACAAATTGTTATTTTTAATTCAATGCTTTTTATAAAATAATTCTACATATGATTTATCTCCACTTACTTGGAAGTTATCTAGATAAGTGAATGCGAGAGTTTTATGGGGATCTTACAGATTTAGTAATTTGTGTTCAATATTAATGTACATTATTCATTGACACATGCTCTATGCAGGCGAGATTTGAGTCACTGTAAATACTATGACTATAAACAAACAAAATAATGCCACGCCGGAAAAAATTACGCGTTGAACTAAAAAGTTTGGGACCGGAAACTGAGGTTCTTTAGCCAATCAAAGATTAACGCTATCTATAGCATAGTTTTGGAACTATTACAAGTCTTTTGAGCACTATATTTGAAAAACTGTTTGCGGTATTCCGGCATTGGTAACTCAATTTCGGAAGTTATATTTGGGATTCTTTTTGGAATATTCGGGCACTCGGTTTCAGAAATTTTAAAAGATCTTTCTTTGTAGTACTAAAAGTGCGATAAATTTGGTTTGAAATGACTTGTGTGACAGTCCCGTGACTAAAATATTCATGGTCACAGTATACTCACGCGTCCATTTATCATTTCTCTCGGTATATAAACAGGCTTAGCGTTTGATTTCTTGAAAGGTTTCGCTCGCTCGATTCAGTTTTGCTTGCCAAGTGAAAACGATTAATTTTATGTTGACTAGTTTGCTTTGTGACTTTTTCGCTTTTACTACTTATTTATTTATTTATTTTGGACCGTTTTTAAGAGCTCTAGTTCTTCTATAGGGCTTTTTGTTGCTGAAGGGACTCTCCGCCAAAAGGCGCTAAACTGCGCGGAAGTTACCTCATGCAATCAATAGATCAATTTAAGTCTACTATGTGTGATCTTTACATGAGTATACCGGCTCTAAACCCAGATAAAGATGGATTGATGTTACGACACGAAATTCCTTTGCGTAGAATTAAACTTTGCTTATTCCACCGCTTGGGCTCTCTGCCTACCTTCAGACGCGATGACATTTAGACGTTGAAAAAATTCATTACTGCGGACGGCTGCCGAGAGTCTATTCGTCATACTAACAATTTCGCAAATATCTTGATCATAAAATCCCCATCACCTTCCCTAAAAATATTCATATTTTCAAGAATAACTTAACTTGCGTGAAAGTAATTAGGAACCGCTATCACGCCCGGCGAGTCTTGACATGAATCTCATTATTCCATCGTCAAATTAAAATATTAATTAAACCTCAATGCGCGGTTATCGCATGCTCGCAGCTGAACTGCTGAGTAAACACTAAGGACTAATTAATCTCCAAATGAACTTTGCAGTGGCGCCATCTGTGAAAGCTGATTTATCACAGTTTACATTTGAATGCATATTTTTTTCATGCTGATGAGATATTGCAAGCTAATTGTCGCCTGGAACTTTGTTTCCGTTAATATTCATTCATACATACACGCCTGGTTCCCCGAAGTGGTAGGCAGAGGCATATGAGAAAAATGGTTGGCCCCACGAGCCTATTGCCGCTTACCGGGTTCTGTTATGTTCGCTAGAGCCTCGTCTGTTGATCAGCGGGTGCACCACTCGCAGGTGAGGTTGGAGCTTGGACTCCTTAGATGTTGGGAGGATCCCTATACAACATATATGTTTTCGATATCTCTATAACAATTGTAATATTGTATAGGTTCAGCGGTTTTGGCATGTATGAGACTTAGAATCTTCTCCAGTGAAGCTTCTGCCCGCACTGTATAAGCGAGTTAGTATTAAGTTTATCTTGATAATCATGAATGCTTCATCGAAACCCAAATTGTGTAATGCATTTCTCATTTTTACATAACAACTGATATTTGTTTGGTGCTAAAGGGCCAAGTGGTATTTTTCCCAATTATTCCAGGAACGAATATAGTTGTATTCCGAAGAATTGTCACTTTTTTATCCACCATCGTGACCTGCAATCACATAGGTATACGTTAGTTCGTTCAGTCACACTTCGAAATAAAATTACCACTACACTTCTTAAAGTAGATTTACGCTACTTTGACATCTTCATACAAGGCATAGAATCGTAATTCATATACACGTTTTGCGTGTCTAAAATTTTCTCTATAGCTGTAAATCGCTAATAAATTAACGGATTATTGTATCTCTATGTGTAAATAAATCCTGAGTATAATGGATCAGTCCAATTAAATGATTGATTGCGGACACATTGTTTTCCGTGAGCTAAAAATAAATATGAAAACGTGTAACCGCAACAGGCTGTGAATATAATGCCACAGAGTGACAATTGTATATTATTCAGATATACAACGATTGCCAGCTATTCAGTATAGTATGTTAAAAAGAGGTACCATGAATAGCTGCATTGTGAATAAGTATATTACACAGAAGTATAACGAAGAGCCACAGAGTGAGTAAATAAATAAATAAATATTTTCTGACAATTACACCAATTATTTAGTTCCAAGATAAGTATCATTAAGAACTTGTGTTATGGATACTAAATAAGGGATAAACATACATAAATACTATTTTTTTTTGTAAATAAATACTTAATATACATACTGCCGTGACAAGGCAAAACACTGTATACTCCAACACAAAATTCACTTAAAGTAGACCTTAAAATACGGCGAATAAGCGTTGTTAAGGAGAAACACTGTATTCTAGTATACAGTGTTTTGCCTTGTCACGGCAGCATAGGGAAACACCCAGACCAGAACAAATATTCATGTTCATGCACACAAATATTTGTCCTGTGTGGGAATCGAACCCACGACCTTGGAGCGGAGAGCGGGTATACTCGCCACCACGCCATATCGGTCGTCAGATATATTATAAAGAGATACCATGAATAGCCGCATTGTGAATAAGTATATTACACAGAAGTATAACGAAGAGCCACAGAGTGAGTATTATACATTACACAGAAGTATAACGTGGCTCCTCGCTATACTTCTGTGTAATGTATTATACTCACTCTGTGGCTCCTCGTTTTACTATATAGTAAGTATATGTAGTATGTTATACAGAGGTACAACAAATACCCAAATAGAGACTGTAGTATTTATACAGCGGTATAACGGATAGGTGCGTTGTGAATCAGTAATATATTAGGCTAATATATTGTATACAACGTCAATATAGAAGTCTACTGAAGTATATTAAATACAATTGCAAGGAAGATTGTCCTATGATAACATTCAGAAACGACTATCGTGCAGTGCGTTAAATGTGGCTGGTATGTCCTTTTTTATATATTTAGTTACATCAATATTCTCATGTGCCCCACACGGTGCCATCTTAACATAACAGACTATATACAACTACTATGGATACAACTTTATAAGGAATTAAATAAACTGATCCTCTTAAAATGTCTTGTTTGTACATCAAAAATACTGATTGAGAACCTAATATGGGATTAGACAGCAGAGATAGTATCTCTGATGTGCAATAAGGTTTGGTTAGGTTGTTAATTTATTAATTTTGATGACAAATTAAATACAAGGCACAAATAATATGGGGCGAGAAGACAACTACCTATTTTTATTACAAAATACCGATCTTGTAGAGGAATCGATCCTACTATACAGAACTAGTAGAGTCTAACATTAAATTGTGAAGCGTCTCTGCCTATACCTACTGTGGTTATACATTTTAAATGGAGACATCCATTTCTGCGTCGACTGTACGTGATGTAAATGTTTATCTAATAAATGATGCAATAGAACTAACTGTACATTGCATAGTTTACTTGCCATTGTTTATTCTGAGAAAGTATGAGATTGTTTCTATGCCAAGTTGCAGAAATTATGGTCACACTAGTGAATGCTAATAAATTTGCGTGTATCCTTCAGTTTTTTTTTTAATTATTTATTGTTTGTTATAATTTTTTATGTTACTTCGCTGGAATCTGTTGCAAACAATGAAAGGTTTTTAAATATAAAACATACTACCAGGCTTAATATTATATGCCTACATTATGTATACATTATTTGACTGATCAGTTCACAACTGTTTTTTTTTTTAAATTAAAACGCAAACATCACATTGCACATTTTGTGTGTACAATACTAATACTAATAAATATTTCGCTATAAATAAATTAAAATCAATAAAACGACACACATTTAGATGCAATACACATACAAGTAGCCTTAACATAAAAAAATGTTTAATAACTTGTATACGTTATGGGTATAACACAGTATTATAAAGTAATTTAATATGATAATGCTATGTTTCCTTTTAATACTACAAAGTGATCGCATTACAATTAAGTATAAAAATACGTCAACGCCACTTATTTTATTTATAGTTCTAAGTAAAATAGGTGGCGAACCTATTGCCTCTTACTGGGAACTTTGATTTTTGCATCTTATATTTGCCACAGCCTCGTCTGTTGATGCCTATCAACCAAGATGCACCCCTTGCAGTAGTTTTAGTTTTCGGAACGAGGACTAGAATAAGGCAAAGAATCGCTTTTTTTATAAAATAAAATAATTTTTTACCTCGTATTCTCTGGTTTTCATGCTCAATATTTAACAGAAGACAGTAGTTCAAGTAGTCTTGATACTTTAAGTGTTTCAAGATGTCGGATGCAATAGGTTGTTCATCGTTTGAAGTACATGTTGTATCGATCCTGACATATTTCGCTCTTAAAAGAGAGTTCTTATTATTTATGAGTATTTTTTGTTCACAAGCTTTTAAATAGCGATTGTCAAGTAGATTTTTTGTAACTCTTAACTTATTGGTTGGTTACTGTTTAATGTTGAGTTTATCATGTGGTTTATCTCAAAATTAGGTCCTAATATCTATGATGAATAAACTTTATGTCAGTATGTTAATACTGTTTATCGCTATAAATATATCATCATCATATTCTAGCATCATCCCGGATGCCCTAGATTATAGGTTAGGGTCTGCTAACTTTTTGTTTTACGTCGGTAACAAAATGCATTTACGCACTGCCTTCCGGCCAAAGGGGGACCGAAAGGGGGTGTGGGACTCACCACCGGCAGACACGTGTAGCAGCAATACCCACTAAAAATCTCGACGACGCCCGCCGCTTGTTGAGAAAGAGGCGGGGGCCAGTACCTGGGTTGCAGCTTTTGACACTCCGTCTGCGGCCAACGTCCCCCGGACCAAAACCGGGAGGACCTCCTCAGAGAGGCGCAGTGGACGCGCCCCTCCTACCTCCCCCTGCGACCATAGCGTGTGTGGCCGACTTCCCGGAAGGTCCATGGTTAGACAGCAGGGGTCCCTTGCCCCCGCTGCCTAGACCCTCCTGGTGCTGCTGAGCGGGCCCTCCTGGCCCGCCCGCTGCGCCCTCCACAGGTCCCTCTTAGTTTCCCCCCCGGTAGTCAGTACTAAGGGCACCCAGAGTCGTCGGTCTCTGAGTGTTACCTTTTCCCGGCCTCCGGGAGGTACTCAGTCCCCCCATCACGCCAAGGTGGAGACCTGTTCGGGGGGGAGGGTCAGCTAACTGGTTTGACCAGATTTGGCTGGATTTCAGTTATTACATAGAGTAACTGCCGTCTGACCTCCGCAACCCAAAGGGTAACATCATTCAACAGTTAAACCAGTTGTCAGAATATAAGAAGGCACTAACTTCCTAAAACCGACAGCTATAGATGTTCATGACAGCCGGGACCCACGGCTTGTAGTGCTTTCCGAGGCACAGAGCAAGCGATAATTACGCACATAACATAAAATAATGGGTGCGCCACCAGGGTTTGAACCCAAGACCATCTGAATAACAAGGCAATGGGTCTCGCCACTGGGCTATCCAATGGAATATCTCTGTGAATTTACATTATATTATATGCACAAAACTTCCTGAAATGTCACTATGTCGATAAACGAAAGCCCTATCAAAATCTTGAGTAGTTTCGAATTAACGTACTTAAATTTAAGGCTCTGTTTTATTTGTACTCAACTAGTTTAAGTTTGTATTTATGTACTCCTAATTAATCAATTAACAGAATAAACGTAAGCATTAGATTTGTCATCGCTAACGAACTATACACATCTCGCCACAAATGTACAATCCAATTCATCATGCAAATTTATTTCCTAATTCCCTGCAAATAGAACTGAAATTTCAGCAAACATTATCTTCTAGTTATGTCTTTACGGTATGTTAATCCGCGGGAGGAACTACGCGGCGCGTCGTGTGATTAAGGGACTGTCACACTGCGAGCGTGACTTGTTAGCCGATTTAAAGGCTAGAGTGATTGCTCACTTTGTAAATTGCATCGACTAATTAAGAAGTAGTGATCACACATTCCTGTTAATTCTGTCTAAAAGTGTCAATATTTTAACGAAGATGTACTAAAGATAAACGCAAAATGTTAGTGTTCGCTAAAAAATAAGCGTGTCTGGCGATCGCATACATTGCTGGCTATATTGACGCGATTTTTCGTGGTTTGTCATAGCCGGGCGCGATGCTATGTGCCTTATTAACGCTATGCATACGTATCTATAACAGATAACAATATCAAGCGTTTTTCTTCTAGTTGTGTGCATTACAACTGCCAGCCGACATTCCGTCACGCGTATCGCCGTCCCTCCCGCATTGTGAATTGACCTTATGTATATTAATTAATGTATATTTGCAATTTGTATCACTGTGTTCGTTTCGTGTGTGTATTTTGTTAATTATTTATTACTACGTACGATTTACGTCTGAATTATTCAAGTTCTGTGTTGAGTGAGATAAGGTGATCTTCAATGTTTCTGTGGGAATATGATAATTAGGTGGATCAAAATCACTTGGGTGTTGTATATATTGTGTTTTAACATTAAGTTACGTTTTTTTCTCTCATTTACTCGATTGAACTTGTCCGAGATAAAACTAGCATTTACTTTTGTAGTAATGACTTCTCGTGTCGACAGTGGCTCGGAACTGGCACTTACATACTAAATGTTATTTTTACTTACACTTACACTTAATTATTATTTTTCATGTAAGTCAATCTAATGTTTGTGATTTCAGTGTAGTAAAATTTAGTTTTTTTATATATTTTATTTTGGCGTTTTCAAGTTCTCTATAATAGTTTATGAAATAAAGAACTTAGTCACTTTTGACTTATGTTTGGGGTACAATATTATAACTGAAATTCAGCCAAATCTGGTTAGAACAGTGAGCAGACCCTAGGCCTTAAGCTTAAGTCTAGGGCAACCGGAATAGCCTGTGAGTTTCTTGTCAGTTCTTCTCACAGAGCGGTAGCTCGGAACTGGCACTTAGATTCACTGACTAATTTTTACTTTTTTGCATTTAAGGGAATCTAACCTTGTGATTTCAGTGTAGTAATATTTAGTATAAATAGTAATATTTAGTTTAATATTTTTTTGTTTTGTGTTGACGTTTTTAAGTCATCATCATCACAGCCCATTAACGTCCCACTACTGAGCACGAGCCTCCTCACACATATCAAGGTGTGAGGGTATTAGGTCATACTCCACCACGCTGACCCAGTGCGGATTGGCGGAGTTAGAATTTTTCAAGCCGCCCATTAGGCCTCTAACATGGCTTAACGACTACCACATTTAGTGATAACCGGGACCGACGGTTTAACGTGCCTTCCGAAGCACGGAAGCGCTCGATATCAAATGCCACACAAACGGTCACCCATTCAAGGACTGGCCTCTGTAAACTCTGCTGTACTTCGGCGATCGTTTCCGACCACCGAGCACCGCAGAGCTACGAGCGCTTCATTACGTTTTTAAGTGCTATGTTTATATTTTTCTACTTCACCTTTACTTTTAAATGCTTCCTAGCGTTTATGATGATAATATTTGGTATACAATACAGTGTTCATATATTCATTTATATCATCTACGGTCCAAACCTTATATGTAAGTATACCAAATATAATTTTCGAATGGTTTATAAGATCGTGACAAACAAACTCACATTGGCATCAATATTATTAAGGATTATGAGTAAATAGCTCGATAAACCGAACGTTAAAACCAATTGTACTCTAAAATAATGCCTCATCGAGACAGATTAAACTCGACTAACACAAACACTCGGGGACCCCTTTGATATCGAATCAAGGGGAAATATTTCCTCCTCTCATCTCCGTAAACCAGATTTAGTTCTTTGGAAGGGGCCCCTTTGTTACTGGACAATGCTTTTAAAGCTTTTAAATTAATGTTTTAAGCTATTAGGCGTTTTGTGTCGATACGATACGTCTTTGTTTAGATTTTTTTTTATTGATGTATTTTCTTTTTTCAGGTAAGTGCACTTGGAGTTTTGGAGTATGCATTAAGAGGTCGTGTTAAGTAAGTTTTTCGCACGCTGTTATTGTTTGATTGACGGTTAAGTTAAAGCTTCAAATTTGTAATAGTGGTCCCGATTCATGAGTGAAGTAGTCTAACCGAAGTTCGTTATGCATTATTATATTCATTATTATCCTTAGCTCCATAGGTCTAGGGTTCGATTTACACACAGGACAAATTGCAGCTATCTTACTATGGGGGTACATCTCGAAAAAAAAATTATGTTGTTATGATTAATTTTGTGAAAATATAGGTATAAGCTCAAACATCTGTAAACGTTTTTTCCCAAAAATCATGATTTTTCGAATTGGGTCCCTATAGTATGTAAGGTGAGAAATGTTTGCTTGCATATACGCGGAAATTTATCTCTGCCTGGGTGTGTTCTATTTTGTTAAAAATTAAGAATATATAGTTTGTTTATCCATTGTCTTATAGTCAATAGAAATTCTTCGAAGTTTAGGGCTGTCTTTTACATTACACAGTGCTATTTAGATAAATAGGTTTGGTTTTACTTCTTCTCTATTTTACCAGACTATAAATTAAAAATAATTAAAAGGATCACAAAACTATTTAAAATCTTTATTAAACTAAAATAAGTTATTGTTGTTCGTTGCGTGTTCTTAAAAAAGTTAAGGTTAAGAAACTGAACCCAATACTTAACTAACTAGCTGTAACAAGTAAATTGAACTGATTTCCACGAATTTCCTTTTCGTCATCGTTATCCTAATGTCAATCTAAGCCGTGTTAAGGGGCTTGTAAGTTATAAACACGTCTTTTGACGTGTCGAATAGGAATAAGTTACAAAAAGGCTGAAATATTTCATGCTTTTTATAACGTATGTCGCGTGGTACCGGCCTAAAACCGTACCCCCTTTATCTCATAGGAATTCGTAAGAATCGATGAAGAGAAATCCTTATTGGATTATGGGCAGCTGTGTTATCCTGCGTACCGAATTGAAATTTGATAATCCAACCACCTACCCAGTATGATGTGGGATAATACCCTCAATATAATGTAATCTATTGAGGAGCCATGTTAAACAGTGGTCTCTAAAAGACTAATGTGCTGATGATGATGTAGTAATTAAACAGCATACATTTTTATCAGTCAGTAACTCTCGATGACAAAATTTCAAACATACGGTCACCTATCCAAGAACTTAGCTGCTTAACTCAAGTAATCGTTTTCGACCGACGAGTCATTCTTACATTTTTAATAATACTTACACCGCTTTAACCGAAGTTCGTAACTCGTATAGTATTAAGAATTGTGTCTCCTCTCTTGATTTATATAACCCCAGGGATTTCCTAAAAATTACGGCACGCTGGAATCCTAAAACAAGATGGGAAGCTGAATGTATTATTAAGCGGGATAGTACTCTCCTTGAAAAAGTGTGTTCGGGAGTTATATATTTATAAGTAAGTTTAAATTAAATGTCTATATTGGCGAAGTATGGGCGTATAATATGCCTCTGCCTACCCCTTCGGGGAATCAGGCGTAAATGTATGTATGTATTTTGATTATCTAATTCGGTTTTTAATACCATGAGGTGGCTATCAAGTATATTTGATGTAATGTGAATAAAAGTGGTCACCACAGTCTATGACGGGTCGTCAACTCTTTAAAGACTATTTCTATATGTATAATAGTTGGCCGATCGATTAATTCGTCGGATTGTAAGATGTGCCTATTATGGTCGCGAAAAATGAGTTAATGATTCTACACATTAAATACTTAAATATAATCTGGTTCTTTTTTCTATGGTAGACTAAATCTATGTAATAAGGTCATTACTCAATTTCTTTATTGCATTCCATAATGTTACAATAGATAGTGACATAAATAATATGGTATCAATTACGGACCCTGTCGGGCACAACATAGTTCAATATAGTAGGAGAGAGAAGGGAACTTATTTTTTTGTTAGTATATATTTTATTGTATATATATTTTTTTAAAGCATGATAAGCGGCGATAGGCTCGCCACATATTACGTGGGACTATATAATTGGCGAAGTTTGGGCGTATAATATGCCTCTGCCTACTCCTTCGGGGAAACAGGCGTAAATGTATATATGTATGTATATTTTATTAGTCGACTGATTCAGTCGGTTCGTATCTAATTCTTGAAAAAGCAACATTTATCAATCGCCCAAGTATATCGTGATCTGGCTTATTAAATGACCGGCCAACGACATATACCAGTATACTTACCATTAAATTAAGTGTACAACAAACAACCTTTACTTTATGGTTGTGGGTTGTAGGATGTCTCAGAGACCACCCTCATACTAAAGTCTGTCGTTATATTGACTTGCTGTGTACAAGCAATAAAATATATGAGAGCTAGTAATCATTCAGTTAGGCTTGTATCGTATAATTGTGATGTTGTCATGAAGTTCAGTGAACCTGCACTCTGATCTTAAGGTCGTGGGCTCGACTTCCATCTCAATCATAAGAATAGTATTATTAAAATTCCTACAATAATGTTGTCAGCGCCATCTTTTTAGTAATACCAGAACTAAAATGCATATAGTCCACTTGAACTAACTAGTCATTATTATAATTAATCTACGTCAAAATTACTTCTCATTTTGATATAGAAATTTATTTGACGACTTTGGGCTTTCTTATAAGCCCGTAAGTTATCACGCCCAGTACCATACATAACCGCTGGCACACTGGACGAAGACTTTCGTCTTAAGACTCCTAGGTATTTTTGACGAGAAGATATTGCGATATTATGTTTAATATGGTGATTAGTTAAAAATGGATAAATTATTACGATTGTTACGTAGGAAATAAGGCTCGGACAACGAACGGAGCGTACAATGGCGTCACAATGCGAAGCCTGCTTCGGACAGCGCACTCTGCGGGGAACCTAGGGGAGCCATCTTGTGTGCATAACTTAGGATAGCATTAAACACTTCTAGTAAAAACTAAAATCATTTCAAATAATTTACATACATCAGTATTTTACTGTAGGATAAGGAATATGCATAATATATGCCTACGCTTACCGAGATCTTTTATTCGATTCTTTGCCAGAGCCTCCTCCGTTGATCAAGCAAGTGTAACACTTGCAGGTGAAGTTAGCTAGGGCCGCAAAGATTTTCTTAGTATCCATATACACCCTTATGGATTTCCAATCGAGACTTGTTCCATGTTTAAATTACTTAATTGAAACCTAGTCTACCAACATCCAAAGATGTTGGATCCATTGAAAGTACTTGAATAATAATTGACAAATTGTAATAACTATATATTATTCATGTTTTATTTCAGACTTATTGAATTTAAACTGTTTGTTGATTGGGACAGTTATTAGGACTATCCTTTACAATCGGACATTTCAATACGCAGTTAAATATTTATATCCATCAATTTGCCGGGATTATAGCCACCACAACCCGGGGTGAGGCGGGTGCGGAAGTGACGAAATCTCCCGCCTCGTCGCCATGGCAACCGCCGTGTTTACCCCGCCTTATCGATCCCGGCTGCGTCTGTGTTGACGGTGCAGCGTTCGCAGACAGAACCCTGCGAGTGCATCGAGTTAACCCTGGTTAGGGACGAATAAATACTCCTCGGAACGCGCGTCATAAATTGTTTCTTTCCCTTTTCTATTTTCAAATGCTCTGTGTGTGGGGTTCGTTCCTTTTGTGGAGATGACGCGCTGGCTGATGCTCATTCCTTTTTTTTACTTTTCATAATGCGGTTTTGGATAAATAAACCTATTTGACTAATTATAAGAAGAAAATAAAAGCTGCGCGGGAATAGAAAAGATGAACGCAGTTTTAGGTTTTCTTGGACTTAAAAGGGAATATTTTGTGTATGGGGTAAGCTTGTTATAGATTCATATATTTAATTTAAGACCCAACAAAGTTATTTAAAAACTATGTGGTTAAACAATTACAATACAAAATTAAATGGGTATGAATATTGACAAAGTAATAATAGGTACAAAACAACAGCGCTAGCTATATTTTTTAGAATAAAGAATAAAATTATTTATTTGGTCCACACAATTAGGTTCTTACATTTAAGGCATAATAATGCCAACAGAAAACAAAGAAAACAAAACAAAAAAATCCTAATCCTAAATAAAATACGTAGACCAGTAAAAAGGTCCCCTTCTCAGCTCGAAGCTGTAGTTATGAAACCGTAGCGCTGGTATTCCGAAGAGGCCTTAGTGCACTTTTTCGAATTAGCGAATGATTTACCACAAGCCTTACTCACTTGATGAAATAAAGACATTAGTAATCTAAAATACATCCATTTAAAGAACAATTAGTACCATTATTCCCGAAAATTGAGTTTCGATTAACAGACGCATTCGCATTTATCCCAATATTGCGTGGCGGTAGAGCCATCTTTTTCAATTTTAGTAATTGTTTCGTCAATCAAGGGCAGGTTTTGTCCGCATTGTTCAGCCGTGTGGCTAACACGCGAATTCTCGTACTTTAACTATTTAGTAATGGCACACTCTTATTTATCTTCGATAACAATTTATTGAATATTTTACACCTTGTGTTACATTATTGATTTTCACGTAAAGATCTTCAATTTAAATCCGCTTAAAAAGATGCTTAGGTTACTGTCAAAGAATGGAGCTTTCTTTTAGTAAAAGAATTGTTAAAATCCGTTGAGAAGTTTCGAAGCCTATTCAATCCATATAAACAATAAAAAATTTCAGCTGTATAATATTAGTATGATAACAAAAAAACATACATACAATCACGCCTGTTTCCCCAAAGGGGTAGGCACACATTTCGCCGCTTTTATTTTTGGTCCCACATAATAGATCACTTGACCTATGGCCGGGAACTTGTACGTTTGCCAGAGCCTCGTCCGTTGGTCGGCGGGTGCACCACTTGCAGGTGAGGTGGGCTTGGGTTCCTTAGATCTTAGAAGGATGCCTATGCACCTATAATGTATATAAATTTTCATTTGTATAATATTAGTATGATGAAAAGAATTATATGCCTAAATATATTTCAATTATCTTTGTTAGGCATCCGTGTTTTCGTTATAACTAGTCAGAAGGTGTGTTATAACGCAATAAATGATCAGAAATTAGTGGCAACAGTACGTCCTTTAATGAAAAGCGGAGTATAAACCTTACATAGTATTTACAAGAGAAATGTGCGACTAAAACATGTTGGGGCTGCCAATAGACAATTAATGACAAATCTTGAATAGAAAACTACAATATTGAGAAATCTTATTATCCATATCGAGGGTACCGTGCTCAAACCCGATAAGTGACAACATCAGATACATAATTTCTGCCGCTTTTTCTTGTGATATTATCAGATAAGTCGATTTCAGAAAAGAAGACTGAAAACTGAGGACTTCATAATCCAATAAGTAAACCTTTTAAGTTTCATTTTTTTTAATTAACCGATAAATTCTTTTAAGTACTGTTTTAAGCCGAAAAACACTTATCGGGTTTGAGCACGGAACCCTCGATATATCGATTAGTTTTTATGAATCACATCTTGTTATCAGTTATTTTATACTTTATTTAAAAAAAAAAATTATCAGTTAAAATAACTGCTCTAAAACATTACACAAACATCTTACCATATAGATACATCGCAAGATGATCGAAAATAAATTTATTAATTCCAAGTAACTAGTGCTGTAAGCGACTTCTGAATGAGTAACAACATTTGAGAATGCGTCACAACTCTATAAATGAAGACAACGCCTTAATTAAGGGCAGATTACGCTTTTTTAGTCATGCCTTTTGTATTCAAGGTTGTTCTGAGTAACACAGATTGTTTGATAGTCATGTAGAGTTTCTTTTTGTTCACATTTACATACATTCACCATTTATGTTTTATTAATTCGATTCCCATTAAAGGACAAATCTTTGTGTGCATGAACATAAATGTTTGATCTGATCTGTCCTATGTATATTAAGTATTTTTTTACAAGAAAGGTATTATATATTTACGTAAAAGAAGTATTTAAATGTGTTTATTCGTAATGTACTATCCTAAACACAAGTTCTTAAGAATTTCTTGGAACTAAGTAATTGGTGTAATTGTAAGTGAATTATTACTTATTTATATGAATAAAATATAAGCAACAGCGGTTGTTACTAATACGAGTAGTTACTTCCATATTAATATTCTATTCTTATATTATTCCTACCCCAAAAAGAAAAATACTTTTTCCATCCATTCCCTTGTGTCTGTCCCTAATTATCTTATAATAGAAAGCGTTCCCTTCAAGGGTAAAGCGTCCTAATAATTTTCGTTAGAAGAAATATTTGTGGCCAGAAACTAATAATAAATATGTTGTGACAATTTACACCAAGTATTTAGTTTCAAGATCATAATATCTTAGCAATATCCCGGTTGCCCCAGATTTTAGCCCAAGACTAAATCAGCAATTGGTCTAACCAGGTTTTGGCTGAACAGTTACATAGAGCGTCTGCCGTCTGACCTCCACAACCCACAGGGAAACATCACTCTATCATCTCAGTTGTCAGAAAATAAGAAGGCACTGACGACGCCCTAATAACGACTGCCATAGATGTTCATGACAGCCGGGACCAACGGTTAAATGTGCTTTCACAGAGCAAGCTATAAATACGCATATAACTGCCACTGGGCTATCGTCGCTATATACAACGGTGTATGTAAGTATCATCAAGAACTTGTTTTATGGATAATAAATAACTGTTTTACAAATTCAGTTCATACTCCACCACGCGGAGTTAAAGCGAATAGCCGCCTTTACGGCAGAAAAAAGCTAGTTCATATCTGCTGCAAGTGCTGCTGTAATCTAACCCAAGCAAAGCTTGTAATTTTGATACTAGACGATGGCCAAACATAATTAAATACTTTAGTTTTGTAAAAACATACGTTTGATATTTAGAAAGTGGCCGGTGAGAGGTAATTATCCTATTTCATATATACATGTATTCACGCCTGTTTCCCCGAAGGGGTAGGCAGAGGCATATTATATGCCCACACTTCGCCAACTATGTTGTTGGTCCCACGTAATAGGTAGCGAGACTATTGCCGCTTTTTCATGCACAGAAATATTAGTCTTGTGTTAGATCCAAACCCGTTGCTTCCACAGCAAAGACCGTATTGCCCTCCACAACAAAGGCCGCCTAAAAAACGCTGAAGATAATTCAGCAGAATTGTATACTCGTATATAATTCACCAAAAGATAATATCACACTATTTTTCCATGTGATTTATTTTTCACAAGTAGTACTTACTGTTAATATTATTTTCCAATTTCGCAAACGCCGCGGCCGTTCATATTCTGAATTCCGATATTGAATTTCTACTGCATAGTGATGCGACTTGAGTTTCATATTATTTTACAATACTCGTTATTCGAATACTGCAAACGGACTTAACATTTTGATTTCTATGAGTATATAACATAGGGTTTTTCAAATAGAAAGTGCAAAGGTAAAAACTGAATTTATATCCTGTAATTGTAATAGTTGTAAATTACAGACTGAATAGTCGAATGCCCCCGTCATGTGGAAAAATAATCAACCAATTAATTTTATTTTAGTTTATACCAAGCTGTGTATTGAATGAAATACATTCTGTGTTTTTTGTGTTCATTATTTTTGGCATTTATTATGTTCATATATCGAACGCTGTCGATTTCAGACACTAGTCAAAACCTTAATGCCCAATAAAAAAAATATGTTTTCTAAATTGAATTAAATTTAAAGTGATCACGCAAATGCCGTGCATGTTTTTTAGTATTAGGCACTTAATGTAGCAAATAATACATACAGTATTAATATGTAGAATATGCATTATATTAATAGCGCTATCACTATTTTAATCAAGGTTTGTTAAGTCAATCCTATTGATACCTCGTTCTTATTATGTTCATAATATTTATTTATTATAATTTTCCTAGTATCATAATGTAATGTTTCCTGATACTAAAAAGTAATTGCAAATTATCATTATATTTCTAAAGTAATGTTTTTTTTTTTAATTTATAGTCATCGATGACCGTTACAACTATTTCATATTACTAATAACCACAAACTTTTAAAAGATTTCATCCACTGTAAAATTTGATTGTCAACTGACCAAAATTAATGTGATTATAAAATAAAATTATCGATAAGCGAATTGAGCCGCATCACTAGTAAATCTACATTTGCTTGATTGTAAAGAGAATAAATTTCGTTTTCAGATGGATATATAGGTAATTCGATTTTGTTTATCCAATACGATACGACATATTTTTAATGGCGCTCGCATTTCGCCTAAATATCGTTATTCCAGTGAAATTACTTTTTTCAACTTCTATATTGTTTGATTTTCTTCTCCAAGGAACATTTAATTAGTTTTAGAGTATTCGTTTTTATACGAGTACTGTTCTAAGTTCAGCTGAAATTTTTTTATTGAATTTTAAAAACTTGTATTAGCGCTTGCATGCGACTTTATACATCTAGCTAAAGTGCCGTATCCTTACCCTTATCAGAAATGTCCCTAATTATCGAAAAAAGCATGGCGTAGTTTAAAACAATTACATGGACACACATGCCGACGGTTATACTAATATGAACCTTGCTCAACGATTGTATGATAACCGTAAATACAAGGCTATATTAAGGATATATTAAGATTTCAAATATAAGCTATCATCTATAATTTTTTTTAAAAAGAGGCCCACTTATACAATATTAAAACTATCTCTGGAGTACATAATGTTTTTTTACTTTTTTTTTTAAATATTTGAGAGACCTAATTTAAGATCTCCTGACCTCATTTGAATTTGACGTAAGGCATGAATTGTATTTCAAGAAATGCTTTTTGACCTTCAGTAAAACCTTGACTCGGAGTTCATTCAACAGTCTAGTACCTCACACAGTTCCTTCGTGTTAAACATTTTACTTTAAAGAACTTACCTGTACAGGAAATATTCCTTAGAGCACGGAGAGCTCGGCGTGCCTCTGCTCGATTATGTGCGAAGGATTTTAACCTCGCGTTGACCTCGATCGTCATGCGGAAAGAAGCTCCTTTAAAAATGCACAATAGGTATATTCTAGCTAGAATAGTAAGAAAAGCCGTCAAACTAGAAGGCGGTGAAATCGTCTTGAAGCTCAGGCAAATAAAAAGCTGTCGCATGAATTTTTTTTTAATTTCAATGTAGCACTATTATTCTACGGGAATTAAATACAGACATATACGTATCTTAAATTAGTAATATGTTATATGTGATTTTTGTAAAGAAATTATGAATACTCATTTTTGTACAAAAAAATATTACAGCGATTAAACCTTATATTAGTAAAATATTTTGACTAAGTACATCAACAAGTATGTTATATCAAATTATTATTATTTGTTGTCTACGCAAATTAACATTAGTGCTTTACTTTAGTTTAATCTGTGCTAAAATCAACTTTATGTGCTATCGAGCGCTGTAAGGTGTTATTCATTTAATTAATAATGCAATATCCTTTTATTGAACTAAAAAAAACCAGCTGCTAACCTCGGCATCCTACGACACCTGCAATCGATACTTATCGATGAGTAGAACCACTCAAGTTACTGATATCAATGTCTATGTGTGAAATACAACACTGGCCGGAAGGACCCCGCACCGCACTTACATAAGTAAAGTCGTTTCGCAATCATGAATTTTAATCGCATTATATTAATTAATTTACAAATATTTGTTTGAAGATTATAATTGATACATAAGATCACGCCTGTTTCCCTGAAGGGGTAGGCAGAGGCATATTGTATGCCCACATTTCGCCAATTATATTGTTAGTCCCACGTAAAAGGTAACGAGCCCATTACCGCTTTTCGGGCACTTTTGTGTTTACCAGAGCCTCGTTCGTTTTTCGGCAGGTGCACCACTTGCAGGTGAGGTTGGCTTGGGCTCCTCAGATCTTGGTAGAATCCCCATACACCCACCCACACACATAAAAATTATTATGGAGCTATAATTTAATAATTGTGTTTGATTTTGGCTCTTATTTAAAATTCGCAGCACTAGTAAGTCGAAACAACAAATCAATGTAGGCAAAGGGCTAGGTCCCCTCCACCATTTCAAAAGTATCATTTAGAGTTCTCTGTACGAAAAATGGACTATATAAGTTCCTTTTTCCTGATACTTTATCCCATCCCATATCCCATTATACCCAATGGGTAGTGAAATTATATGTGTATGCCTAATTCCAAGTGTCACACTAATAGCTCAGGTGCTTCGAAGATGTTGGGTCCGGTTATCACTAAGTGTGGTGGTCGTAAGAAAGAAAGAAAAATTCAATACAAGTACGTAGTATATTTTACACACCTAAGAAAATATAATAAAGCTACGAAGGAGGTATAATTTATAACATTCTTTGATAACTTTTATTGAAATGGTATTCTGCTTAGTTGTGGGACGGTCTTTGAAAGGTACTTTTTGCTGTAGTATGGTCCTTCATTCCTTGATTTGCGAACCCAGTAGAGGGACTGACGAACAATTATGATAACTTAACTGTGTAATCGTCCTATTGCCATTCAATTCTGAACGTAGGCCGAATCAATTAAGGGTTACCGCGGCCTCGGGAAGGAACATGGATGGTTTTTAGTCAGTAAAAGTTTGACTCACCCTTCCGCTTCACCCACAGCGGAAGACGATCATTTAATGATTTTCCATCCGAAAAAAAATAACAGCGCCAACCATTCCGGTCCTCTACAGAACACATCGATCCGCTATCAGTCAACTGTCTCAAGTCCACCTTGCCTTGCCTTTCACCTTATTAAATCATATATATTATGTCTAGTATTCAGTATACAATGGGACAGTTCCTTTTATCTGTGAATGTAGTATTCATATAGAGGCGGTATCCGTATCAATGTGATATTGACAAAACTTCCGTAACAATATCGATACCATAGACGGATAGGTATTTACCCGATCCATCGACGAAGCACTTTGTCTACGTCTCGCCATCCAAGTTACGTGTTCCCTGCAGGGTTGTCTACGACAAAAGTGTTTTTAATATGTAATATTTTTAATCGAAATATAATCAACCGATCCTTTAAAAGACTCGAATAGAGAACAGGAAATTTGGGAATTACCTAGGTTGACACGTTAAATACAAACGTGAGTGAAGCAATAAGATGTGTCAGACTTTTCCCTATCTTTCTTGAGCTTTTATGCCGTAGTAACTGTTTCGAACAATCTCGCAACTAGTTGTTTGAACCGTTCATTAGATTATCATAAAACTTGCCACATACACTGGATATAAGATAATTTTGGCAAACACCACGATGGGTACAAGAAATAGTCAGTTTGCCCTTCAAGTTTAGCTATGAATTAATTTAACGGTATAATTGTAGTTGGGAGTTAAACAAACATTAAGATGATCGCAGTGTCTTATGCAAATTTGTGACATTTTAATCAAAGTTTTGTGAATCTGTTGTTGATGTATATACATTGAGTAATAAATAATTGTTCCTATTTTATTTTACTAAAGTTCCAATGGGTAACTTAACTGTCCGCTGGATGGCAGCCCTGACCAAAAGCAATTTCACTATCGTGGAACGACTAACGTGCGACGTTAGGTGTTAGGTACCTTTACCTCGAAGTAAATTCGAAGATTTTCTTCGTTATCCGGAAATAACGTTGAGATTGAGCACTGCAGTGCATTATGGACTCCTCTCAATGTGAACATCCTGTATAATGTAATTCTAGCTTTAGTGTGAAATATACGGCTCTTTAGAGAAATTCAGTAGCTTTTAGTTTTGTACACTTTTACTTATCAAGTGCATTTCGTCTGCTTGCTATTTGGTTTTTTACATGTGCTCCAGTGGTATGTACTTTTACATTTTTAGGAATATGAGGTCTTCAGTAAAACATAGGTCTCCGCAATGGTTTTCCGTGCCAATAGACATTGAGTCGCCTGCATCGCCCGGATTTCAACCGTATAAACAGCGGATCTTTAGGTTTTTGTCAGCACATAAAAAATAACCCAAGAAAAGTTTTATCAAAATCGTGTTGGTTTGAAAGCGTAAGAAACAGACGTATTAATTTGACATTCGAATTATTGAGTATGTATACGGAATTCTGTATTAATATCGATGAAGGTTGTTAGGTAGAAGTTTACAGGCCAGCCACCTCTAACTTGGATTAGCAACTGCCATGGCTTAAAGTGGCTTCCGAAGTACTAATAACAATATCAGCCGACTTACTACTCTTGAATATAATTTGACGGGATTGCCATTGGATCGTGATCATACTTCGTGATCTTGAACTCAATATTAGCTCAATATTATTCAGCTACATACATCTCACGCCCATAAATCACATTTGGGGTGGAACCTCGCTACAACTACTTATAACAGATTTAAATAGTTGTAGGACGAGGATCACTTTGGTTGCAGGTACGTTCGAACCATATGGGGAGGCCTATTTTTAGCAGAGAACGTCTTTGAGCTGATGATTGTGAAATTGTTGTATATAGTCAAGTTCAGTTTTAGCACAGAGCTCTCTAGATGAAACGTTTCAAATGGTGAGAGGTCCCTCGTTGACATTGACGACATCCGATTCCCTTAGTCGCCTTCTACGTGACCCTCGGGAAAGACAATACATCGTAGAATTATTTGAAGGTGCTAACCCACCAGAATAACGTCCATTATATTTTATTCATTTTAACCTTCTAAACCAGTGTCTAGACACTGTTGATCCTCTTTTGTTTCCTGTCTGCCGGCTCAAAAGATTTATGTGCATATAAAACTGATTGCAAATTAAAAATAAAATAAAAATGTATTCCTATTATAACGATAATACATATGGTGTATAGGTATCCTACCAAGACCTAAGGAGCCCAAGCCAACCTCACCTGCAAGTGGTGCATCTGCCGATCAACAGACGAGGCTCTGGCGAACATAACAGTGCCCGGTAAGTGGCAATAGGCTCGCCACCTATTACATGGGACCAAATATATAATTGGCGAAGTGTGGGCGTAAAATATTTGCCTCTGCCTACCCCTTCGGCGAAACAGGCTTGAATGTATGTATGTATGCATAACAATAAATGGACAGCACTTAGGATGTATTTCAAAATGTGTATAGTTGTTACAAATTAAAGTTATTAATACGTCATTTAGTATCCCACAGCAAATCATAAAATAGATGTCAATAATTATTTTTAATACATGTGTTATGAAGATATTTGTTAGTTAATTTTCAGACGAATGAGCGGCTCGCTTGTTTTAGTATTGCAAACTTCATGCTAAAACGGTTCTTAGTGACTGAATGTTACATTAGCTTACTGTACGTACTTCATAATGCGTCATTTTTATTATGGATCATAAAAATGGCTGTCATCGGCCAATGACCCGGGCGATGACCCCGAGTGCGTGTGTTTATCTATCTATATATATCTCTACACATATATCCCATCCGGCCTACCTCAACATTGTCAGCCAGGTGCATAGTAGCAATTACACCCTTTGTTGATTTTATAATAAGGTCGATTATTGCATAAATGCACCCATGCCCCGCTTCTGTGGAATATTGTAAGATAGGTACTTTGTTTTCAATGCTTATTATGCAAAATTGAGCTTTAATTAAAACGTTTAGAAAGTTGCGATTCGCCTTTCGTAGTTTGACAGGTGGTGCCCGGTTAATAAATAAGTCATTCTTAAAATAAAGTAGCTTTTGTAGGATATCCTTATTTAAATTTTATAGGTATCTTATTGTTGGAAGCGATTTTATGGCGAATCAGACTAGCTTGTTACCCGTGACTTTCCTTGACAAATACTGGTAAATAATCCATTTTGCTTTTATTTTCTCTCTTTCTTGATAAATTGATAATGGTACTCATATCTGTTGTATTTCCATTTTGCTCGTTAAAATTTTGACGAACCTAAATGATCTTAAAGACAATAAAGTATATTTTATTTTTATTTTGTTTCATGAAAATAAAAAATATATAATTATAATAAAAACTCTTAGACATTCTACTTAACGCAATCTAGCAGCAATCTAATCAGAGCACATACAGGATATATAGCATAGTACACGAAGACCGGAACAAATATTAAGGTGCATTGAAACTAATATTTAGACTATGTGGAAATCAACCCTTAGGAGCAAAGTGCAAGCATAGTGACCTCCGTTCCATATCAATCGTCAAAATAACTGATAGTTAGTGAGAGCTATAAAGTGTCTTATATTTTTTTTACTTGTACATATTTAGTTGTGTACATTTGGGTTCCCTTAAAAAGACCAATTCGCTTATGTTGTCTCCAAAATATATATAAGTATTTCCCAAAAAAGGTTTATCCCTCCCCATTATAGTTCTAAGAGTCGACGAAGAGAAATCCTACGGAATGATGGCCCGCAGTGTCATTCTGCGTACTGGCTTAAAGTGCCATTACCAACCCGTCTGCCTAGCGTGATTGTGGGCAAATACTGGATATAATATAGAATGTAATTATTGGGGAGGCAATGTTCAACAAGTGGACTATGTAATCCTGACATGCTCATGATGATGATGTTTTCCATTGTCTAGTAAGAAACCAAAGTGTTCTGCTTATTTTGGCGCTAGATGGCGCTGTATGAGATGAGCAGGAATATTTTTTCATAAATATACATAATAAATATTCGTTGCTTATTTCCATATTATTAATGCATTAATTGATTTTTGATCCGAATTAAATTAATTTATATTAAATGCTCGTATAATGAATGTATTCTCAATATTTTTTCCAAAAGGCTCTTCTCTATCATATATTCGTACAGACATACCAACATAATGAATTCTTATGTCAATTGTTTACTATATACGCTGTTGGTTTTCTCTATTAATAAAACGTAATAAAAAAATATTTAAAATAAATAAATATTTTTTGACAATTACACCAATTATTTAGTTCCAAGATAAGTATCATTAAGAACTTGTGTTATGGATACCAAACAACGGATAAACATACTTAAATACTTTAAAATAATATTATAAATAAATACATAACCAGTCAAAACCATTTATGACCAATTTTAGCTAGTGATTTTGACCGTTATTGGGTTTTGGCTGTAACATAAAAAAAGCCTTTGAATGGATCTATTTGTAACTAAGCCTAAACAGTATTTTGAATTGTAAAAGAACACTGAGCAGTCTTATTTGCAGCCATAGCAGTAATCACAACAGAAGTTCATCTGAGGTCACAGATTATATAGTGAAGCATTAGAGAGGTTATAAATAAATAGACATAATCTTTTAGATTTAGTACAGGCATTAGAGATGCTCGCTCTTGATCCCTGCTATAAAACTGAGACTGCACAAAATTCACATAAACAGTTTCTCACTCAAATAAAATGGTGGTCAATAGCATAAACAACACAGAAAAAGTCCTGAAACCAAACTCCTGGTTGTATAGCTTTAAACATTGGACTAGGAAGCGATAAAAGCTATATCATACTAATGAACTAAATAAAATAGTTTTATATACAAAAAAATCTATTAGTATCTAGCATTATTCTAAGCCAACAAACAGCTAAGATATACTATTGATTACCTAAAATAGTGAAGAGAATCATTAATCATTAAGAAACATGTGTGCTAGTGTGTGAGTGACACGCACACACGAACGAACCCCAATGCACGCGCTTTGTATGTGTGCGTACGTAGAGACGGCAGCTGCAAAACTTGAATCAGACTACTGGTGGTTCTCAAACTGTTGATGTAAATATGTGCTTTTCATGCATTCTTTGTTATTGACAAAACTAATACGAATCTTTATATATTTGATTATGTTTGTCTACTATTCGTGTTATAAAATTTCTAGTATTCTTCTAGTCACAGCATATAATTTTTTTTTTTATTTACACTAAAATGTTGGTAATGAAATTTATAGCAGCCGAATAAAAAAAATAACTATGGTTTATAAACTAATCAATCAATTAATGTGATCACGTACAATTACCTTACTTTTTAAGGAACACAAAAATTTTTACGTTGGAGTTTAGAGTGTGCTTATTTGTATAAAATTCTAGTGTACTTGAAAATACGTACCTGGGCTTACGCAAATTTTTATCGCAAATAAAGGTTTCTCACCTTTATAATATTAATTCATGTTTAGAACTTATTCATAGTTTCGAAGAATGCATATTCGGATAAGTTAAGTTATTGCACTAAAATATTTTTTAATCAAGAATAATTTCTTACTTTCATGTTGTTGTCACTTTAATAAGGAACAAATTATATCACTATTCGGTTCCTGTAATGCTCCGTTGCTCTACTAGAATAATTAATTAAATCGAATGCATTCAACGTTCGGTTCAAAACTTGTCCCGGGTATCGGCTTTGTCTTAACTTCGTGTCTAGACAGACGTCGCCCCTTAGTGTAATGTCATTTCCCTCGTCTGGGACCATGGGACGGTGAATGATTCATGGTGTTTTCTCACTGTTATTAAAAATATTTGTTTTTTAACTAGTTAGGAATTTTAAAGTATTTGTATATTTTTAACTTGTCGTGGTTCAAACTAGGAAAGTCATGAAAGGATTTATAGTATAGGATTTATAGTACTTACACCCTGTAAGGGGTAAAAATGTTCAGTACAGAGAACTTAAATATTGTTAAAGGCTTTGTACTCAGAAAGAGAACAAAGCGAAAGACGGAAGACTAGTGATTTATACAAGTACTATTTTACTTAGGAAATCATGGCATATCTCTTGCATTGGTTTATTGGTACTAATATTTTAAAGCTATAACGTTAAAAACATACTAATGAAATGAAACCTATCTTTTGTATAGTATATAATACATGGTTAAAAAGATGGTCAAAAATGTATATTTAACCCAATATATTAGGTCGGGGAAAAAGTCTTTTCGCATAACGTAGGTATAAACTTATTATAAATTTTTTTTGACTGTACTATTTGTGTCTGGCTGGTTTTGGTAACATTAAAAAGGTTCCATTATAAAGAAAAGAAAAAAATAAAAAAAAGTTGTTTCCCGCTATTTTTCATTTGTTTTTCTCTCCGTTAAAATGAGTGAATCTAATGAAGAAATTCGATACATTTTAAAATTTTATTATAAAAAAGGCAAAAATGCAACTCAAGCAGTGAAAAAAATTTGTGATGTTTATGGACCTGATGCAGTGTCAGTAAGAGTAGCACAAATTTGGTTCAAACGTTTTCAGTCCGGAAATTTTGATGTTAAAGATGCACCTCGCTCTGGTCGCCCTGTTACGAATAAAATGGACGCCATTTTTGAAAGAGTGGAGCAAGATCGGCAAATTAGTAGTTACGATGTAGCTGAAGAACTGGGAATTGACCACAAAACAGTTTTGACCCATTTGAAGAAAGCTGGTTATACAAAAAAGCTCGATATTTGGGTGCCACACGAGCTCACTCAAAGAAACTTAATGAACCGTGTACTCATTTGCGATTCATTATTGAGACGTAATGAAACCGAGCCGTTTTTGAAGAGATTGATAACTGGCGATGAAAAGTGGATCACGTACGACAAGAACGTGCGAAAAAGGTCGTGGTCGAAAGTTGGCCAGGCTTCACAGACTGTGGCCAAACCTGGCCTAACACGAAATAAGGTGATGCTGTGTGTATGGTGGGATTGGAAGGGCATTGTTTATTATGAGCTTTTACCGCCCGGCAAAACCATCGATTCTGATCTTTACTGCCAGCAACTGATGAGATTAAAGGAAGCAGTCGAGAGAAAACGGCCGGAATTGATCAACAGGAAGGGTGTGGTCTTTCATCACGATAACGCTAGACCACACACATCTTTAGCCACTCAGCAAAAATTAAGAGAGTTCGACTGGGAGGTCCTATTGCATCCACCATATAGCCCTGACCTTGCGCCTTCAGATTTTCACCTGTTTCGGTCTCTGCAGAATTCTTTAGGTTCTGTAAGGTTGACCTCAAGAGAGGACTGCCAAAACTATTTGTCCCGTTTTTTTGATCAGAAGTCCCAAAGTTTCTACAGTAACGGGATAATGTCTCTGCCCACAAAATGGCAGAAAGTTATTCAACAAAACGGTACATATATATTGTAAATAAATGTAAATAAACTTTGAAAAAAATGTCTTGACTTTTCATACAAAAATACGAAAAGACTTTTTCCCCAACCTATTAGAATAGAAACCTAAAAAAGAATTATGTAAAATATTCATATTGGGGTTATTTTTAATAAATTAAAGGGTTAAAGCCGTTAACAGCGCTCTTTTTCATGCCTTGTTTACTTATATGGTAAAGCATATAATATGTTTAAATGGCTAATTGACGTAACTCGATTCTCAGAGATAAAACTTTACATAAAATACCGGACGTCCTCACACACTAGACATGTTTTTAAATGCCTTATTTCTATGTATGTATGTATAACAAACTCATAAATGTGAGTACAATGAACGGAGCCCGATCACCTTGAGAACTCGTATTGATGTAAAAAAGCAAAAAGAAATTAACCGACCATTTGTTCTACACGATTTACAATGATATTAACCTTTTTAATAACGATTCGTAACGATAAACCCAAAAATTATCCTTTCCGAATGCTCATGTTTGAGAACCGCCCGTTTTGGGCGATAATATTTAGGGTTCTTTTTTGTTAGTCATCTCATCCGTAACGTATGGGCGCTTTACTTGGACTTTTTTTTCGAAAACATGACCCCTCAGTTATGATTCGACCGTTGACGCGAACGGTTGTCTGCGCGCGTTCGATTTGAATTCTAGTCATTGTGTCCAAATTGATTTATTAATAAGCGGTAGTGTATCAAGTTAGTTAGATTTAATCGTGTTTTTGTGGTTTTTAATTAGTTATAAATAATTATTATACTTAATAATTTTTTTGATGGTAGTTTTGAAAAGAAGACTGTCTTTTAATGAACGAATTTGGATTGCTTTGGTAAGTTAAGTTGGTTGAACGTAAACTTTTGCAATACTTACGTGGGTATTGTGTGTTGCGTTATTATTGTTGCCATTGAGCCGTGTGAGCGAATTCACTTTCAAAATAACTTTATTTGTGTTACATAATATGGTACTAGTTTTGTGGTATTATTCGTTGGAGTAATGTTTATTCAAATCTTCTTCAGTTCATATGGTCTTATCCTCTTTTATCAACGTTGATCTTTCAATAACGATCTTAGTCTTAGTTTTAATGTAATGTTCTCTTTTTAAAACGTTTTCTTCAATAAATTAAAAATACAGAATACTTTAGGGTTTTCGTGACGTGCAAGTAATAAACGATATCTTTTTTATTTTGTGATCAATTGAAAACAAAATATAATCTTACAATAATTTCGTTTTCTTGTAAGTTTTTTTTTTGTTACACTGTAATAAATCTTCTTTTCTAAAAATGTACGATAAGATAAATTTAACCATCTGCAACAAATCTACACAAATAGGAATACGATTTAATTGAAAAAGGCTCCGGACCAAGAAGGTTTTTATTGGAATCTTTTTCTTTACTTTATAAGGCGAAGGTGTACAAAGGACGCAGCCAGCAACATATCATGGCCGTCTAGATTTACAGACCGGGGTCGAGAGGTCGTATGTGCTTTATTCCGATTGCTCCGTCTGTGTGTGGCTTTATTTTTTTCGGGAAAATAAAGTCAATCTTAGAGTTGAGTTTATTATGTAAGTGTTGTAGGTTTTGTGTATTAGTATTAAATAGTTTTTGTTGGTTTTTTTAATTTTATAATTTTATTTATAACAATTGCACGGAAAGAAAATAAATATAATTTTTATGTTTTAGGTACTTTATGTATATTATAAAGTAAAACCTCATGAACATTTTTTCTAAATAATATTTATGAAGTATATGTGTATGTGTAAATACAGTTAAACAAAACTCATTTACCAAATAAAAGACCTTCCTTCCATATTATGAATCAGTAAACAAAAGATTTTAAAAAATTTCTAATTAAATACATGCATCCGATAAAATATATGTAATACGTTTTATTAATAATATCTAATACCATCCAATTACTAAATAAGTTTAAATTAAATGTAAATCTTTAACGGTTAAAAAGTGAAAATTTTATAATACTTTATGTGTTTTGCCAGTTGACAAAAAGCACAATACATTTTTACCGATAAAAAAAATCCTGTCAGTAAATTTTACTTTCCATAAGAAGCTTAGATTCGGAATCCGCTCCGCCCTAGATTCGTAACGATGTTCCACAATCGCAGAACATTCCGGAAAGTCCCTTTGCCCTTGACTGGCTGGTGCCCTTATCTTTATTTGTATCTCTTACACGAGCCCTATCTTAATACTTGTCTTATTCAACGAATTTCATTTCAGCGCTGATCTTGAATATCTAATGCTAAGACGGCTTTCAGTGAAATGCCCCGTTTTGACATTTATTTTTTTCTGCTCTAATTTTATTTCCTCTGATTGTGAGAAGCGCTGTTTTTGTGTTTGGATTCTTTCAAGCATTTTTTATTTTGTATTTATAAATAAAAAGTGTGGCTAATTATAACTTAATGCTGGATATAGTTAGATATGGTCTGGCGGGAGAAATAACTAATCTTGACGATTTTCTAGTTCTTTCTTTTACGATCAAGCTCCCGCCAGCAGTGAATGTGCGCGTTAGTTTTAAGTTGACTTTCATAACAGCTTTATTGACCCAAACTTGACTGAGTAAATTATTTTGACTTTGATTTTATGACGTAAAGTTTGGTGCAATCGTCCTACACTCATATTGAACATGGTTATATCTTTGTTTTAAGTGTGTTTTATGTTTTAAACGTTTGTTTTAAATACCCATTGTCCAAGTTCTGCTTGGCTTAGACTAGATAGTTCTATGTAAAATGCACTAGAATATTAATATTTATTTGTTAAAATGAACACTAATCATTTCAGTAAATGATAGTCAGTCAACAAAGGTAGTTTATTTATTAATAAAATAATTTTTGTGCGCACATACAATTATATAACACAAATAATTACAAACTAAAATACCATGGTAGGGCTTAATTCCAAATCATTTTTTTATAGACTACAATCTGATTAAGAGAAAGAAATTAACATATTTATTTAAGGCATAAATGCTTTGAGACTGGTTCTGCTAACTTACCCAGAACAAACTTAACCAGATTGTTTTTACATGATGGAATGGTTGATAGTTAAAAACTTTAATAAAGTAAAATCGCTGGGGAAATGAAACAATTGAATTTCAATTGGGACTGGAAAATTGGAAATCGGGCTTGTTGACAGTCACGTTAAACGATTTTTTTTAATAGTAGTACATACTTTTATGTAAAAAAAAGGAAATATTTCACTTTGTAACAATTGCTAGACCCATTTTTTTTAAAAGTAAATTGTTTTTTTTATAAAAAAAACTATAACTGTAACTTCCTTTGGATTTATGTATAAACAAACTTTGAGAATCTAATTAATAAGATATTTTTTTGAAATTTTGATATGACGAGGATTTCTATCAATTAGTATAAGCATAATTTATCGTAATATTTAAATAAAAATAGCTTTTAAAAAAGTACCTCTTTAAACGATTCTATTTGCCTCAGTGTTGATATATATGTATGACTTAATATAGAACAAAAATTTTCTTTTCTTTTTCTAACAAATACGTAGTACTTTTTTTGCAAAAACATGAACTTTTTTTAAAATTCGAACAACAGTAAGCTGCTATATTTAAACTATACATTGGAAACCATCTTTTTTAATACATCCCACGTGTTATTAATTGCAACGTTCCAACCAGATGTTAGCATCGGAACGAATGTTCGAAACGTGTGATATTTTTAGTACAAATTGTGATATTTGAATGAAATATGGCGTCGAATATCCGCCTATGATTTAAGTCCTTACTTTTTTTTTGTTTTGAGTCTCCATTGAATGAATTGATGAATAAAACCATTTTAATTGATGATCGGTTTTGTTGAAAGGCACTTTTGAAAAAGAGTGTAAAACATCCTTTCGTCGCTTTTATAGATGTATAGAGTAAGATATTATGGTATAGACTAAGAAGTAATTATATATACAAGAAGAACAAAACCAATTTTTTACCGAAAAAAATACTTTGTCTTTTTAAGTCCTACCAAGATCTGAGGAACCCAAGCCAACCTCACCTGCAAGTGGTACACCTTCCGATTAACGGACAAGGCTCTAGCGAACAGAACATTTCCCAGTAAGCCGCAATAGGCTCGCCACCTATTACGTGGGACCTACAATATACTGGCGAAATGTGGGCGTAAAGTTTGCCTCTGCCTACCCCTTTAGGGAATTAGGCGTGATGTTATGTATGTATGTATGTTAATGTACTGATAAAGTATAAGACAGTTACACAGGAGACGCCACAGGTGGAAAGTAGTTATATAATGGTAAATATATGTCAGAGATTGATTTATACATTGCAATCTCATACTACTTATTAAAATTACTTATTAATCAAATGATATAAATTATAAATGGTATAATCATAACATGTTTTATTTTACGCAACATTCATCTACTTGATTGAAAGTAAGCCTAAACTTGTTTAGTGAGCCACTTTACGATAATAATAATACCTTAAGACATTTCACACAGCGAAATCTAGCCTCAAACTATGCAGGACTAGTAAGGTACAGGTATTCTGGGTAGGTAATTCTTATTAATTACATTTTTTGACTCATCATCACAGCCCATTAACGTCCCACTACTGAGCACAAGCCTCCTTACACATATCAAGGTGTGAGGGTATTGGGTCATACCTTTTTTGACTATCATATTTCTTTTGTAAAACATTATTTTACCATATATATTATATTCATTGTGTGCAATAATTAATTTGATTGAAATATTTGCTCTGGGGTAAACTCGAACCAGGAATCTCTAAAGCGAAAAAACGTGTCCGGCCCATCAAATAGGACGTCAATAAAGAGTATTATTTCCCAAGTACAGACAAGACGTTTATTTGGAGCAAAGAAAAAAAAAATTAAGTCTCCCAAAAATAAACATTAGAGAACTGTTTGCTGAGAAAAAACAACGATGTTATTTCATCAGATTTCCAGTAAAATCGGGAAGGTAAAATCTTGGTCTGATATACGTAATTGAATTTATTCTATTAAGGTTGAGGTTTAAATAATATCTTAAATAAAGTGTGGACACTCAGTGCACATTTATGTAGAAATAATTTACAAAGAAACTAACATAACCTGTAAAATCTACTCATCATCCACCCTGCTGCCACTAGGTATAATTCTGTGTTAGTAGTGAGTGACTGACTGTTCATATCTTTATGAAATAAAATGAAGTAAAAAGTACAAATTTAGAAATAAAAAAAAAACATTTGCACATCTAGTTCATAAAAGACGTAAATGTAATTATGTCAATTTCACAGTAGAACCGATGTAAGTTTTTTTTTGTCTCACAACAATAACATACTCGATTCGGTGTTTGGCGCTCTTTGTCGGTCAGTTGTCAAATTACAAAAAAGATATTTAAGCACTTAATTCATCTACGTAAAAGGAAGCTAGTGACATAATTAACTCAATTTTAGATTTTATGACTTTTAAGAACAAACTTTTATTATGGTTATAAACTCCGTATAAGGAAAATTTACTCCTCTTAGCGTATGCTGGAGTGGAGGACCACCACAGCACTGGTCTTCCATGCAGACCTAACACAATGCTAATAGTGCAACGATAGAAGTCTTAATAATATAATTTAGATTTCTATGTGTCCAGTCACACAAAGGTGTACATAATTATCAACAAATTATAAAAAATACAGAAACTTAGACAATAAAATTAAATGCAGTGAGTTACAGCTTTAACAACAGGTACATGTAGAACATTGTCTATAATATGTAATTTTTATGACTGCTGTATGTAAAAAAAAATTACTTTATAGAAATAATTTGCATTGCTATTTCTTTTTTCCAAATACAGTTGTTGTATAGAATCCAGTAATATAAACAGTAATTTGTATTATGTACTTTAAAAGTAGGTGTTTCGTAGGGGTTACCTTTATTCTTTTTGATCTCAATGCAAACGAACAACACAAAGGTATAAATAACGAATAATATAATGGATATGTAAGTAATTCTTTGTAACAAATTTTGGGCACCAATCTCAGACCGTGTCTTAGACTATGAAAGCTCCAGAATTAAGGCAAAGAGGTATTAATATAATTATATCCTAAAATATCGGCATGACTTGATTGACACATAGAACCTTGCCGAGTTTCTTGTCAACTTCTTCACTTGAAATAACGCTGCGATATTTGAGTATCGTTCGCAAGTGCTTCTGAAATAAGTCTTGCGAATAAATCATTCCAAGTTTTTGAACTGCATTGGATGCTTACCTTAGCTAATCAAACTGGATAATGTCATTATGACATCTCACTTTAAAAAAAACTAACTCAATTAGGATAGGATAACCTAATGAAGAATATCTAAATTAAAGTACTCATAACCATACTTACCTTTGTAATATTTCGAGCTATACCTTGAAAATTATTGATGTACCCAAGACAAAGCATATTAAAAGCTTCCTAAAACTCATATTAAAATGGCTTACTACCAAACCTGGGATAAAATCAATACCCGTCCTGTTTGCAACGTGTAAACGTCCTTATTTTCCTCTAGAATGTTCGCGAATGTTCGCAGTAACTCGATAATGGAACTAAAACAAAGCTGAAGACAATCGCTAACTATTCCCACGGGCTACCGAACGTTTTAATTTAAATTCAATTGTTCCCACTGGCAACCCGGAGCGCCAGAATAACTTTGCATTCCCGTAACCGAATTCCCATCTTCACCAAACGAAATACAACCGTTCCAAACCGCAATTCTATGTTGGCGCCGTCGTACTATCCTAGACAAAATACCTGATCGGGTTACCCTATTATTTGCTGTTTAATCTCACTTATTGTTAAATTTACGCTTTTTTGTCCCTAAAATGGAAAAGAAAAAAAAGCGATACAATGTCTACATCCGTAGCAACTTTTTTTTTTATGTAAAGTGGTCACCGCAGGCTATGGAGGCTTGAAACACCGAGGGCAACACTAGCGCGTTGCAGACCCTGCAAAAACCGTTTCACTATCCTTTTCGAGGAGCCCCATGCTGTTATCTCTCAGGAAATCCTCGCCAGGGACGTACGCGACAGAAAGTTTATTAGGAAATATGAGATTACTTACAAATTTACTTACATATTTCTGGTACCTAACCTTCTAAACTGCAATTGTATGTTAGCGATATATATAATATATATATATTTTTTGAGCTTAATCTCACAAACAGGTCCCAAAACCTTTTAATAATAAAATGTTTTATTGTTCGCTTCTGTTTCCAGAACGGTAACGCAAAAAGACTTGTAACAATCAGCAGTGTATTGCAGATTATTTTGTAGTACCAAACCTGTCTACTATTGATGACAACTGATCCAATTGTGTAGATCACTAGAAAATATTGGAGTATTTACAAATTTCTGGTGCCTAACCTTTTTTCTCTGCTGCTCCTTTCTTTCCACCGTTCAACAAATGCCTCTCCAATACGTCAAGGTACACAGTATTTGATATCATCAGACTATCTGGTAGGCTGTCTATCAACACTCCGTCTTCCAGCACGAGTTCGCCAATTTAACACAGTAACTCCATCTATTATCATTCCGTCGACAAAGATGTCAGGTCCACGCCCATTTTAACGTTGCTACTCTAAGGCCACCACCTTACTAAACCTCAACTCTTATGTTGGCGCTATCCTAGACAAAATACCTGTTCGGGTTACCCTATTATTTTGTGCCTAATCTCACAAACAGGTCCCCAGACCTTTTAAAAGCATGTTTAATAATAAAACGTCTCATTGTTATCTTATCGTTACGAGATAAGAACTTTCCTTGGAACTGAGCCATTACTGAAAATTCCGTTTTTAAGTTTCCTTAGTTATTGTTATAGCAGTTATTTAAAACGGTGTTTTTAAATAGCGTGAAGATAAGAATTTTAAAGAAAATATTTGTTACTTGTTACCTGTATTACTTGAGACTAATTCCATATATTTGTTGTATTGTACTTGTATCGGAGCTTTGAATTTAAAAGCTACTGGTAACAATGTGAACTAATTGCGCTAGAGCAAAACTGACCTAACACTTAAATTTGTGAGTGGGAAAAAGCACCGTATTCCGTGTTAACAGATATTGGAGGGAAAGGCGAAGGGCTCCCATTACTCATCGGGTAAATGCTCGAAGATGGCACTCGCAATTAATCAAATTAATTACGTTCATTTCCTAGCGAAGAAGCGTTACTTGTGGTGTAAGTTACGTGAAATAGCGGCGCTTGTTTAGGCGACGTGATTTTGAGTTGGGACTGTCTTCTAAAATATTGTTAAGTGGATTTTTTTTGCCTCTTGCTCTCTCTTTCTCTCTAATGAAACTTAATACAAATTTGGCGTTTCATAAATCAGCATCTGTTTTAATGTTAACTAAATTTAGTCGCCACATGGCAAATAGGCATATAAATTATGGTCAGAGGATAATGTTTATTTTTTGACTTGTTTTGTGTTACTAATATTTTTATTTAATGGTTCGCTCGTTAGTTTTTAAAGTTGGCGTTATAAGAGCTTTATTGAGAAACAAACTGTTTTGACAATAGTATTAATAGGATTACCTAATCGAGTTTCTTATTCCTTGTACCGGGGAAATGAGTCAGAAAAGCCTGCGTACTGCGATTGCAGGCGCCATTGTGACGAGCCCTGGCGTCACATTTAGCTGCGGTGGTGGCATCTAGCGGCCAAGATAATGCCAATCACTTTGCTTTTGTGCCAGTCTTGCACAATTTAACTTTAAAATGTGCTTCCAATAAAACGTTCGACAGAGACGTATTAAGACGATTTAACTCATAATTATTTATTTATTTTCTTGAAATAGTTTACAGCATTTAACAAATACATACCGTATATTAGAATGATATTGTTTTATGTGCGACTCACAGTGAAGTTTGAATTCAATAAAAAATGTCATCTACATACATATAATCACGCCTGTCACCCCGAAGGGGTAGGCAGAGGCATATTTCGCCCACACAACGCCAATTATATTCTGGTCCTACATAATATGTGGCGAGTCTATTGCCGCTTACCGGGCAGGTGCTTCACTTGCAGTTGAGGTTGGCTTGGGATCTTAAGATCTCGGTAAGATCCCTCGGCACCTAAAAAGTACCTACTAAATTGTTTATAATTTTTTTGTCGTTAAAATGGGAATGAATATTAAAAACACACAACAATTCTAGTAACAATTACCAGTTATCAAAGGGAATATTTCTAAAATATTTGGATTATAGTCTAATTTCTAAGGAAATAAAGCATTTCCTTCCACTGTCATTTTTTACTATGTAATTTTACTAACACAGTCTAGCACTTCTCTTCTCTCACTTCATATATATCCTTAATTCCAATGTATAAGCTTTTTCTCTACAAACTGCCGTGCTATAGCTAGAAAGCCGCTGTCAGTAGGTAATTTTTGGAATTAAAACGCTGCTCTAATACAATAGAGTTTATATTTCAGAAATTACACTCTGACAGTTAGCGGCTTTCTTGCTATAGCACGGCAGCATATTTGTATCAGATATAACGCAGTCTGTACATATAATACTCATCGCAGGCAGCACGTAACCGAATTATGTCAGAACTTCGTTAAGTGCCGTGACGTAGGCTCCGTCGACGCGCACAGTGCTACGCGTAAACGAATTACTATACAATCATGGCTGGATAACTAACTAGGGAGCGGGTTGGACACTAGGTTATAAAATACGGAATATTGAAATTTTCACTAGGTTCATTTTCATTTCCTTTAAAAAATATATTTGTTCCTGAGCAAGTGATGGATTAAAAATATCTTTGTAACAATTCCCGCGCTACTATAATTTCTGAGGTGTTATTTTTATTTTTAATAATTATTTCGGTTCAAATCATTTTTGATGTAATCCTTAATACAAGGTATAATATTTAATTCCTTAATTACCTTTGAAAATATTCAAGTTCCAATAAAATTAAATAAGGCAATTAGTAATCTCTTCAATAAATCTTCACGTTAAAAAAACATTCTGAGAAATTCTTTTAATCTTTCGGTTCTCACGCAGAAGTCAAACAAATTAGTTTCAATGACAAAGGATATTTGACGCGCGTTGACAAGAAAAAAAACTGTTACTTAAACAACTAGTATCCATGACCGTTAAAACTATTAAACTATTCCTTTATAATAGAACCCCAAGACCTTATACTGAAGTATAGGGGTGCTATTTTGTCTATGAATTCTCACGATCAGGTGCTTTCTATTTTGAAATACGAACAATCGTTCGTGGGGACCGACCTGTCCTTTAGAATTCAAATTCCTTAAGATGGCCGTCTTTTAAGATGGCGGGTAGGTAACGGTTAACCGCCTTTGTTGAATTTTTATGGGCTCTTATTATTATTGTGTTAGACATTTGAATTAACAATGCAATATTATTTGATGTAGGTTTTTTATTATGTTCCCTTACAAATTTTCTGTTACACTCTTGAGATTTTATTGATGTAATATTTCTGTTTTTAACTGATGATGTCATATAAATTTCCGAATGCAAACACTAATACTTGCGAATACGATATAAAGGAAAATACGAAAAAAATCCTTTCTATGTATGGATACATTGAGTGCCAATATTTTCCGCGTGTTATTAATCACTTCAAGTGCCGTAAAAATATACTGAGCACAATGTATACATCCTTACAAAATAACTTAGCGAATGCCGCCTCGCTTCCTCACACGAGTTTAGAGGGAGATGATACGATAAATTCTTTTCTCCCAATCGTGTCACAGGATTATTTATGAGACATGTCGCACCTAAACGCGTTAAACGAGAGGCGTGATTCAGAAAGGCTTTCAAGATTCACTTTTCAGATGATTTGCTCCGAACGTAACCCGATGAGCGATCGGCGAAGGTAAGCTCTATAATGCCGACTGTAGATTAAAAATCAGAATAGAGAAGACACAGGGATATGGAAATTTATTTATTAACTATGCAGATTTATTTTGTGACGTAACCCGAAAAGCGATCGCTTGAGGTATATCTAGTGTCACGTTAGAAAATAAAAAGGAGACTATCGGAAATCATAGAATAATAATGTATTCGTGTAGAACACCCTAATTAGTGTTACCTAAACACTTCACTTACTAATTTAGTTTTTTTTAATGAAATTCCAGTCATTTGAAATATTTGATCCCGATTTTGTATAATGAACAATGATTTGTAGATTTAAGTAAAGTAAAGAATGAGCACTCCTTAGAGGGTGGCCTCGTACTCGATGTACCAATGATCTGGTGAAAGCGGCGGAAAGTCGGTGAATGCAGGTGGTTCACGATCGCTCAATGTGGAAACCTATTGGGGAGGCCTGTATTCAGCTATGGACGTCATATGGCTAATATGATAAATTCATAAGCTTAAGTTATAAATAAATGCCTAAAAAATAAAATATTCTACTCTACTCTTTAGACTCGTTTAAATTTAACAAACAAAATGGAAATACAATATTTTATTTAACAACAATAAAAGATATATGGGCGGTACCATAATCAAGATAGAGAGAAAAATAATAGCAAAATAGAGTAATTGTCAGAATTTGTCAAGGTTTGTCAGTTAATTTGCCTGTTGTGGTTTTTTCGCAAGATTTGTCATTTCAAAACTTACTTTAAAAAACGACCTTCTCTGTCTTTATTCGCTTGTATATTTTTCTCGCTATGCAGGAACTAATATTAGCTAGTGGCAACTAATATTGCAGTGTACTCCGTGTTAAGGACCTCGGTAAACCTAAACGGCTAGCCTTTATTTCACGGTTGGGCGTAACAGGCTGCAGTAACCAACTTGTCCATTGTCACGTAACCAGACCAGCTTTCGAGCCTTATAGGTACCCTATTAGGTAACCGCACTGGTTTACAAATTATACTGGACGGTAGGAAGTTAATGTAAACTGTTGTCCTACAGTTTGTGGCGTGTCCTAGGTTTTTTTTCAGGAACAATCTGCTTCCTTTAGGAATCATTCTTTTTTCTTTTTTTTTTCGGGATAAATCTGGCTTGTCTTAACGTAAAATTTATGAACTTGTACAGATTTTTTAGAAACTATACGAAGCTTTTGTAGACTGCAGTCTTAAGGAAAAAATACACTTATGTGTTACTTTTAAACACAGAAGTATTAAAAAACAGCTTGCGTATTCTTTATATCCTATCAAGACTAAGCGATTAAAATTAGTTAGTATCAGACACGATTTTACGAGAAAATACTAGTTCAATATACTTGTACTGTTTATGTGTGAAACAACGCCTGTACTATAAATAACGTGACACCCCAATAATGGTTCCGTACGCACGGAACGCTAGGAATCCGAAATGTGTTCCGTGCGCGGGGACGGTAAAGTTTACAACGACTGCGTCAAAGAAAGGCCTAACTACCTACTTAAGGAATGCTTGGGATTAACCATGCTACCACAGTATATAGATAGATAAAGAAAGCCGGCGCTACAATTTAGTGTTTGATTACAATTATCACAGTTTCAGTCTTATGAAATCCATTGCTGAACATGGGACTCGAATAGTTTACCATGTTGATAGATAGATCTTGGGCCGCCCGTGTCCACCGTCTTTCCGCCAGAGAACCAGACCGTCGATCTGTCAGGTTAATAAATTGCTAATTGGTTATCTTTCCGCCTGACTGCAATAAAATGAAAATATGCGGGTTTCTGTAAATAGACGAAGTGATTCAAGTGGAAGGTTTAGATAAGAATGCAAAAAGTCTGAACGTAATACATTTAAAAACTAGTAAACTTTGTGTTTAACGCGCTAATAGCCTACGTTACTTACAAATAAGCGATCTATTGTTTTCGAAGCCTATTTAATGCTAACAAACAATCAAAAAATTTCCTCTTTATATTATTATTATGTATGTCACAGTAATGTCATATGCTTAGTACGAACATGTACACGTTAGATGCAACCTTCTGTCTAGTGATTTTGTAGCACCTCCGTTTTGCTATTTTGTAATGCTATTAAACGTGTTATAGATCAAGAATTATGTAATGTATCAAGAGTGTGTAAGGTATAAAACGGTAAAAACTATTGTAATATGTTTATTAAAAACAAATTTCATAATTTGACTAAGATAATTTTTAAAATGCTTGAGATTTAAGTAGTGTCAATAATATATTTACGTAATTTAAACAATAAGGGAATTAAGACTAAATAATAATTATTTCGCTTGCCTTGGTTTATTGTGGATTCTTATGTGCACCTATGTAAAATCCTTGCGTTAATGTAGAAGCTTGTGTTACTGAAATGTTGTGATACTTTTTATAAACGTAGTTCAAGACTTATTTATTCTTTTTCCTTCAAATAATAATTATTGATGTCAAATATTACTGTCAAGGTTGTTCCGACAGCTGCGTACGAAACGTAATTAAGGTCGTAAAGTGTTAATTTCTCTGCCAACTTAATAATCAAGATTTTCCCTATTCATTAAAATTTCCTTTTATCATATAATTATTGTAACTGTTGATATTATTTGATTAAAATTATCCTTAGGTACTTGTAAATATTGTGAAAGTTATTCTTCCTGTTACGCTTTTAACAATTGGTATTTGTTTGTAAAGAAAATAATTTTGATTGCGATAAATTAAGTAATCCTTTGGAAAAGAGAGCTTTACATTTATTCCGTTAAAACAGAGATCCTTTGGTTTAAGCAGAGGCAGTCGTAGGCGAATGTTATATGGAAATAATGATTTAAATCTCTACTCACAAAAGCAATATAAAAGTGATGGTTATGTCCATAAAGTACACGTGTATGTTCTTTAGTGTAATAATATTTCGATTGTTTTTTTTTATTCATTTTTAATAATTACGTTTTCAAGTACTATGTATAATAGTTTATGAAATACGGAAGAAAAGTGTACTACTAACACAAAGTGTAATATATAATATTGTAAATGTTACTAGAAAATTGTACCTTAACTTTTAAAATATTCTGATAAATGTTACTAACATTTTGCATCGTATAGAAAACGAGTATTGGCTAAAAAAATCACATGAATATGCTTGTTATTTAAGCCTAAGTACTTCACGGCGGTCATTCGTATAAACGAACGAGATATATCCGAGCACCGGCATTTGGTGTAAAGATCTCCAAATCGGAAAAATTACAATGTTTCCACATCCCTGCATTTTACAATTCCGCCATTTAAAAATATGTAATGTCCAAATCCTTTGCAATATAAATTCAGAGTTCCGGAAGAGGATTTCAAACCATTTGGCCTTTGATATTCATTAATTTATATTCGCAACGTCTTCTACACATGGGTACGTTAAATGTTACATATTAAATATGTTTTAAGGTAGCAGACCGTGACTACTGCCTTGTTAAGTAGAGAATACCCATTTTTGGCTTGTTTTTGCTCGTTTTTTTTTGTAAAAATTAAAACCGTAAAATATTATGATATTTTATTTGATTCTCAGCAATATAATTATCTGTTTTGTATATTTACATTTAGACTCATTGCACGCAATAGCTATTACTGTTGTTTGGTTGAAACAAAGTGGAACAACTAGATTACAAAGTCAAGGGCATAAATAACGTTCGTGTTATGCTATAGTATGCCAAAACTTAAAAAATATTCGCAATATTAATAATGTATAGTTGAGCAGACTAAGGTCTTCTAGAACCAGAGGGCCCTAGTCTAATTCAACGAAAACGAAACTTCGTTATACCCATCTCTTTCACTCAATAATTATACACATGGAGAGTGAAAGAGATAGGTATAACCAAATTACGTTTTCATTGAATTAGAGTAGGCCTTAGTTAACTTTCGTTTGAATTTATTATACAAATTGATTACCATAATATAACACGAAAATACACTATTATCTAATATGAAAGCATTTTTTATTATTCAGATATATTAAGTATGACTTATTAAAAATTATTCTACAATATTTTTTCAGTCGTCAAATTGTATATTTTTTTATCTAAAAATGTAGTACTTACTACCGCTCTAAAAGCTACTGAAAGTGAGCCAATTAAACTTTATTCGTATAGCGTTAAAGCTTATATTTACGTGGTGCGTAATTTACTATAGGGTGTCCTTAAAAGTACTTTAAGGGGTGTTTTTTAATTACTATATTTTTGAGTTTACGATATGAAAGCTATAAAGTCAGATAAGGCGGAATTAACGACATTGTTGTATATTTTGCTGTGTATTGTAAATGCTGGGTTCGTGTGAACAATAAATAGGGTAGGGAAGTGATAAAACTGTTTTGTAGCGTTAGTGTTATAACGGATTTTATTCATATTCTTTATGGAAATTATTCTACACAGAACAAGAGTAAAGTCCGTAAAAGCGTAAGGGTAAATTAAAGCTTTATTATCGATACTGGATCGGTTTTTCTAACAATAAATTAGTTTATGTCGTATATATAAGCGTCCCAACGAATTTTGTACCGCGGAATATTTTAAATTTTTGACAGATTTTGTAATTATATGAAAGATCTCTTATCGTGTAATTGTAGGAGAAAAAAAATATAGATTTTAGCAGAATAATATATTCTTTTCCATCTCTTTTTGCTTCTTACGTGATCATCCAATATTTTTTGGTTTTATTCTAAATTCTACGCAAGCGGCCATCAGCTATCTATTTCAACTAATATTCATTTGTAAAGTTGTTGAAAATTCACAAACCAATTCGCTATCACTCGGTTATTTGAGACAAAAACGTCTTCCCCATTGGAAGTTACAACTGTTTTATCGTTTAGTTTCGTTCGAGTTAACAGCGGTTGTTCCAATCAAAAGTTTGAACGGCTGTGCCTAGAGTAAATTACGTTCTATTTTTATTGTTTAATTAAGCACCAATTCGGGAACGATCGAGATATGGTATTTCGGTGTAACTTATGTTTTGTGCCATTGTTTTGCGATATTTGTTTCTGTTTATGCAAAAAATTGTAACTGGGGAATATAATGTGCGTGTAAATAATAAATAAATAAAGGATATACGTTACTATCTCAGCTATATATATAAATATTTATTAATATTATTAAAATATACATTTCAAGTCAAGTTTGCTTAATTTTTTTTTACATATAAAATTATCGTAATACTAGGATTAATCCATGTCCGTGTTAACAACAACACATGAACTGTGGGAATCAAACCCGCGATCTTTAGAGCTAAGAACCAAACTTTCTCAATAGACTATAATCAACACATTTTGAGCTCCAGCTGTATCTTTATTTATTGTCTTATGTAGCTATGTTACTAATGTCTAAATGAAAGAACGCAATATTTGATTAACACGTAAGATATTTCATATACTTGCTGGTAAAATATTTTATACTTCTACCAAATTGCAATAGGTTCAGTCCCCCGTTTTAGAGACAAAGTCGCAAACAATTACAACTTAAACTAAAACGAGTTAGCAAGTAATGGATTTAAAAATATCTTTGTAACAATTCCCGCGCAACTATAATACCCCAAAAAGTCAAGAAACAGTTTCCATCATTTTAATCCACCACTTGCTTACAATAGATTTCCGCAAAGTAACGCCTGAGTCATAAATTATTTAAAAAGAGTTTGTTTAAAAAAGTTTTTCAATTTATTAAAATGTTTATCCTACCTAAATACTATCTTTGTGGTGCTCCACATGCTACGTAGACAAAGTCACGAACAATCACTAGTTAACTGAAAAGAGTTGGTTTAAGAAAACTTTTTCAATTCACCAAATGATACTGCGATCACCGGTGCGGAGGGACCGATATAATATCGAGTTGGGGCCGTTTTCTGCGCCATTTAATCGATTCACTCTCGACTAAGCATCGATTTTAATTCGTTAGCTCGTACGAGATCGGAAGCCTTCGTGAGCGGCCAGCCTTATGTGCGCTGTAATCCGATTTTCACGGTCCGGCTGCTCCCGACTCAGTAAAAGCTTCTATACGACTAATTTAAAAAAAATGTCAGCTTAACACTATAAACATTTTGTTTGGGTCCAAAGTTCTTGGCAAGGACCCTCGAATCCGATTTTATATCGCAAAAGAAAAAAAAGTACCTACGTTATGTTTTTATAAAGGGTTGAACCCTTATTTTTAGTACGTAATAAAAAAAAGTTTGAATCTGGTTTGGGTTTTGTATTAAAAAAGTCGTTTAGAGAAAAAAAGGAAGACCTTACATAAATTTTCCAAATTACTCAGACATGTCAAACTGCTTTATCTAACCTTAGTACCTACTCTTCCATGAGTAGCTAGGCTACACAGGCAAGCAACTAGCCGAACAAATAACAATTTTGTATAGGATTCTACAAAAACCTAAAGAGCCCAAGCCAACCTGCCGATCCTGCAAGTGATGCACCTGCCGATCAACGGACGAGGCTCTGGCGAACATAATAGAGCCCGGCAAGCGGCAATAGGCTCGCCACCTATTATGTGGGACCAACTGTATAATTGGCGAAGTGTAGGCGTATAATATGCCTCTATCTACCCCTTCGGGGAAACAAGCGTGAATGTATGTATGTATGTAGAATTAGGTAGGCATAATAAAAAATCTTTGTAAAATTTTACCAGCCCTTGATTGCGAAGACTAATTTCTTAAAACTTAGGCGCCCATGCACTACTAATTTAGCATGAATGTGTGAAAATCGAACCTTCAGTGAATGGTTACACTGACCTCTCTTCAGTCGACCATACCAAAATGACTTAAATTCTTCTTTAACTGTAGTTTGTTTTCATATAATTATTCAAATAACCATAATGTATGTACAATTCTATAATAATTCCTGCAGCTAGCGTGCGAAGGGCACAAATATATGCAGAGTATAATTTTTAACCTCGGCTTGGAATTAGCATTAACTGGGGTAACCTACATTATGTCATAATTGACGTAAATTAAAGCTAGGATTTTTAAATAAATTAATCAGCAGTATGTTCGAGATTAATTATGAAATAAGGTAAAAAGGGTAGTAAGGGTAGGAAACCACAGAAAAATTCATTGTAGCCATTTAAGGTTTAAAGTTCTACCCACTAGATCTTTCTAAAACATTGTGTTTATAATTATTTATTTCTTGTTACAGGTAAGTGCGCAGTTCAAGGAAAAAATGGATGAAATGGTTTGATATTAATAAATATATCTACTTCTTTTTAGGCCTCTGATGGCCAAATGTCCGATCAACATAAGCAATGCCCCAACAGCGCCATGATATGTTAAATACTTTTTAAGCCAACATGTTACTAGGCTTCTATATAGTTTCTGCGACTAATGAAGGTCATAAATGAAATTATTTATTTCCAAAGATAAAAATCAAATATTTCCAAATGTGTATGGATGAAAAAGTTATATTATTGGCAGAACAAACATAAATACCTCTATACTATTCTCATCACACTACACTCTCTATCTATCTATCTACTCAGAACTCATAAATATTATTGCAAAATGTATGAATTGAAATCTTTATAAAATTTGTGATATAATTCCTAATTTTATATTCAATACGACTGCACATTTCAGAAGATAGTACGGTAAAGCCTTATTAACTGGTGCCTATAGGGGAAGATACCAGTAGCTAAGTTTGTTAATAACTGCAGTATCAGTCAGGACTTTTCTCAAACTATGACCTGCCCATCAGGTCCGAGCAAACCCAATGCGGATTTGCTCCAGACCCGTGGCGCCCTGATTATAAATATGTTCAAGGCGCAATATAGGCCCAACATAACCGCCCTCTCCCCTAAATTACGCGTTAAATTAAAATACCTAATAATAATTTACAAAATTAAAAAAAGGACTTTATTCCCTCTAGCCGCTATGTATTCAATGATTTGCTGACATCCAGCGGTGAAACCAAGTTTTAAAAAAAATAAGAGGTTTCCCACTATAAATATTTTTTATTGGTGACCCCTTCAAAATGCCAGGTTGCGACCCTGCCTGCTAACACATATAGTAATAGAGAACATTGCTTATATGTAAATAATATATACATAAGGGATAACTCGTAAGTTCCTACCGTAACTTTTCTTCCCTAATCACGGTTCCCAATTATATCTGAAAGCCACTGCGCTAAGTAAATAGCCTTCCCTTAATATCTTATACTAAAAGAGTTCCAGACAGACGATCAATCAGACTTAGTGTCGGCTTAGGTTTATATAAAAACTGTATTGGTCACAGAGTACGAACTTGTAAGTAGGATAAGAACTTATCTAAGTCGACAGCTCAAAAGGAAATTCAATTCAGTATCTTGCTTTCAGCTTTCACACTTAATGTATTACAATCATACCTTAAATCTAACTATCTAGCATACCTATCATACCTTATCATTTATACCTTAAAATAACCGTTTCATGGTTGCCGTACAACTACCAGAATGGATTAGAAAAGATATAAGGAATTTGTTTTCTTGATAAATTTTCACATAGACTTTGTCCTTATTGTTGTTCCTTTGAAAATATTCGACGACCGACATGGCGTGGAGGTCAGTATACCTGCACTCGGCTCCTGGGATCGTTGGTTCGATTCCCACACAGGACATAACTTTGTCTGCACAAACATAAATGTTTGTTTTGGTCTTGGTGTTTTCCTATGTATGTTGAGTATGTATTTACCAATAAATATGTTTACCCGGTTTTTAGTATCCATAACAAAGGTTCTTAATGATACTTATCTTGAAACTAAGTATTTTGTGTAATTTGTTTATTTTTATTTATTTATTTACCTATGTTACCTTTTTTTATCTAGTTTATTCCCTAATACAAAACTTCTGAGACAAAGTCCTTATGGTTCAATCTTTTGATTTGAATAAATAAATTGGTTATCACGTGATGGGAATATACAAAAAGATAATTTATATGAATTTATTTCGAAATAGATGAATGAACACTTTATTGTACAAAAAATATAAAAAAAGTAATAAAATCACATAAACAAATATATGGTACAATGGGCGGCCCTATTGCTAACAGCAATTTCTTCCAGGCAACCTTAGGATGGACAAGAAATAATGAATAAAAAATAATGATATAGAGTAGGCATAACTTAGTGCTCTTGCTTACTTATACGTAAATATTTTTATGCGTAAGATAGTTGGGATGCGCTAGTCTACGTACAAGACTTAATAAAAATCATGTGTGATCTGGTTGGCAGATGTAAGTCCTATCTATATTCATTTATATCCTACTGAACTTAGTTACACTGTGAACGCAATATTCAGATCGCAACAGGTGCCAGTCTGTAAGAAAAAGGTATATGTTATACTTACTTTGTTAGTATATTGATTAATGAATTGATGAGGTTTGGGTAGCAGTACATTATTGTTAGGTATATTACCTAACTATTTCTGACTCACCTAAATAACAAAGGCTTGTAAATGGTTTAATAGAATCTACTTCTCTTTATAAGTATTTAAAGGAAAGTCGTGTTGGTAGCACTAATTATAACTAAAGAAATTCTAAACTGCTTTGGCATAATTTTGGTGGGAGATAGCTTAGAACCGGAAGACTTTGTCCCGTGACATGTAAGGGTTCATACAGACGAACTGCAAGTCGGAACGGCAGAGGCTACTTCACAACTTGCAGTTCGTCTGTATGAACCCTAATGTGGTAAAACAAAACGTAACTGATATAAAATAAAATAAACGTAAACGGAACAGTGATGAGCTACTTTTCATTTTCCCACGGGTTTACACATAAAACTCAAATTTACACCAGTATTGGTAAATATAACACTGTCACCGTGTATTTTTTCGCGTTTGCGCCAAAACCCTCTCTCTAGCCTATAGACTAAGCAGTTCAGGTTTTATATGAATAAGAAAAACATTTAGACCTGACCTGTATAATGCGTCTCCACTGCAGGTCAATGATCTTATGACATTGTCTCCTTGCGTAACCTTCTTCGTGTGGCATAATTTATTCTTTATTTGTCTCGAGTTCAAATTTATTTTAGAAGAATGTTGATATCTAATAAATATACCGAGCATTATAAATGAGTAAAGGGATGTTACTAATTCCATAATATTTTTTTGGTACGTAACCGTAATAATTATGTTTTGAAAAATGTAAAATACTTTTTGGACGACCGAAATGGTTCGTAGTTCAGTATCAGGTAAACGTAAACTCCGCTTGTAAAGTCATGGGTTGATGACGTGCACATTTGCTTGCATTACCTATGTAAACGGTTTTAGTGCTTAACAAGCGAATAACATTCATTGTCCGTCAAATCGTCGGCTATCTGATGACTGCAGTGCAGCGGCATATCCAATAGGCGGACGCTATTATTTATTCTGTCAATATAATCAACAGATATAACTTCTATGCCAGATTAGTAATAAAAAAAGTTATATAGAGAGATGAGATTAGGCCTCGCGACCTTCTGATTTCAGAGCAAGCGCTTCACCATTTCACACAACAAAGACGAGTTTCAAACTTTCAATAAATACTTTTTCGTGAACCTCCAAAAAAGCACCCAACCTTTTTTATACAAAATAATGTACGTAATTCGACTTCGTATTTAATTATGGGTAGCGATTACGTCCTTGTTTTGTTATTATTATCCGTAACACAAAGGGTTGTAAAACTCAAGGACCGTTACCATTAAAACGGTCACGTAGGCATCTAATGTTAATTTGTTTGTAACATCATAAAAAATAATTTATTGCAAATCGACAATTTGGCTTACATAATTTTTTTATCCATGTCGAGCCAAAGTTAATTATTTTTGACGCCATTTTGTTTTAAAAATATGTTACATGTGGCAACAAAAAGTATGATATCCAGTCAACCTTTAATAAGGGCTTTATTAAATTATAGAAGGCAATGACTTAAGCAGCATATTACCACGTTCTCATTTCAAAAATTTAGATTATGGAAATCATATTTTCATTCTGGTATGCATGCATATTCCTATTTCAAAATGTTTGATTTTTAGTTTTACTTACACATGTTCTTTTTCCAAACCGATGAACATTTAAAATTGGAAATTCCAGAACTTTAACAACAACAAGTTCCTAATATAAATTTCAAAACATTTTTACGTGTATCTCAATTTATATAAATACTTGTCATCCCTAAACTGACACAAATTGGACATAGCAACGTATGTAGAGATGTAATCACCTTGCTCGCTCGATTGAAACGTGGAGTTAACATCCAAAATCCGGGCGAGGCACAAACGAGCCTCCCCATACCTTTTTGGGACCAATCTGGGATTATTTGGCGTCACTTTTCCTTTGTTTGCTGGCCTTTCAAGTCCGCTTCGCTTATATTGGCGAAAGCAACGTCAAGGACGCAATGTGGAACTACGTGGAAAAAGTAGGGTAGGGTACGTAATGTTTGATATAACACCTTTTTGGTTGTAATGTAACGTTTAATATAACTTGTTTAAGCTTAAACTGTCGACTTCAAAGGTTGTTGTAATATTAAACAAAGCAAAGCTTTCATTTATGCCTTAATATTGCCGAAAAAACATTATATTAATACGTGGGAAGGCTACAGGGCCCTCCAGGAGACAGTAAAATTTGAAAATAGTATGTCGTGGCTTGACTTTAGAATACATATTTGCAAAAAACTGGTTTTAAAACAAAAAAAGTAATATGTGCTTTAACATACTAATGAGCTTCAAACCTTTGTATGTTTTATTCCTTACATAATAAATATTATCACTATAATTAGATAATGGAACGACCACCCACGTCTAGTCTTTCGTAAATAACTTAAGGAAAGGCAAAGTAATGTACCAATTGTTAAAGTCACCTTTATTACTGAGTCCCTACTACTCAACACATAGACAAACCTACCGCATTAATGAGGTTCGAGGGGCAAACGGTGACGTCATACTTTACCAACATATTTTATGTCAGGTTTATTTTCGCACGACTAATGACAGCTCGATGTGACCTGTCAGCCAGTAATTTCACCATACATAGAGAATTGTCCCTTGACACGTCTATTGGGGTAGGTGGTCTATGACTCACCATTAGAGGCCACCATAACAGCCAGTTATAATGCTACCAGAAAAATGAACCCACATCTGGCCACAAATTTCCTTAACGATTTTTTGACAGTGACAGATGCTACAATTAAAATGTGTTGCCAGGATCTGTTTCTGCAGGTAATTTATACTTATCACGTTCGTGAAACGGAAAAACCGCGAAACGGTGTGTAAAGGGTCGGAAACACGCGAGAGGTAGCTTTGGTATTGCAAGCGTGTCTACTCGACATCAGGGGCTCCTTTCCAGTAACAATTCCCGTAGAAAAAAACCAGATCATGCAACATTTTCCTTAACAAATCGTTTCACAGATGCTGCTATGAAAATTTGTTGCAGAGTTGATAGTTTATGCCATGCATGTTGTTATATATCAGTCTTGGTTCGAATCGAATCCATCTTATCTTGGTTCGAGAAAGGAGCTCCGTACTCATTTGTGTGTTAATAGACTCGAGATGTAGAAAAAAGTACCAAATAGATATCATATTCTCCAAACTCCTGGAAAAAATATTTTGAAAGTTTTTCGATGACATTTGAACGAAAATTTTATTTACAAACATGAAAAAGATCTTTTGCAATTAAACCTCTCAGATCGGAAAAACTGGAAATTGCAAGGGTGCTACACAGTTATAACATTAAATAGCTTAAAGGGATACTAGCATTTAAAACCGTCCGTCCGCGCCTTAATTCGATCGTGGAAAAGTGGAAACGGTAAAAGGATATCCACAAAGGGAGCAACGCCGGCGATTGGGAATTTTCCACGCATTCACTTATTTTACCTTTTCTTTCTGCCAAAGACCCGTTTGGCTTGGAGCCAGCCGGCTTCAAGGCTTGCGAGAGGTAGTTAAGTATTTTCAGCCACATAGAAAACCTAACAACGGAGAAATAAATGGCTTCAAAACACTCACTACAATACGAGTAATGTTTTTATTTTTTTCATATAAAATTTGGCTTCCTATTTTTCTTGTACAAAAATTGTTGATCGTTTTTTCTAGGGTTTTAACTTATAAATTTCAAAGAATTATCTATATCGGCCTGCCTCTAACTAGTACTTTTTCTAAAACATAAGTCGGCTGCCTTGCTAATGCTTGCGTTTCGGGAATAACATATTTTTGGGACTTTATAAACTGATATATATATAGATGTTATAATTATGTTTACCAACAGGTCTGTTGGTAAACGTTTACAAAAAGGTGTGGCGACAAAGCTTTCTGAAATCTTTTCATCGATTTATGAAACCAAAATAACGTAGATAGGCATACAAATGATTTTTGAAGAATTTCTGTACGTTATAAATTTTTTCATATCGATAACTTAACCTTCTAAACGAAGCTTTGTGCAATGTTCACTCACTGCGAAAGGATTTTCCAAGCATCTCGCTGAAACAATTTTGCGTATTAATTTGTCTCTTAAACAATAATGTGGCTGCCATTCATTGTTTGTTATTTCCTATTAATATCTTTAAAGTAGTTATATTAGCTTCGGTAACTTCACCTGATTCTGCTTCTATTAATTTTGCGTTGATTGTCTTCGAACCGACATTAGGATATTATGCAATAATGTGGTAAAAAGGGCTGATATTCATTGTTAGTTGTTTTCTATTCATACCTTCAAAGTTATTTTTGCTTCGTTAAATATATTTTATTCAGCTTCTATTTCGCTTTGATTGTTGTTGAACTATTGTTTACTATTTATACCGTCATACTTATATTCATCGTGTGTCGAACTAGTGGAGTTATGATCTGATAATCATTATATTAGTTCAACGAGAACCAACTATAGTTCTTACTTGCCGCTATTATTTAATTAAATATTAATAGTGCCAAATATTCTTCTGAAAAGCAATCCGTGGGCCATTAAAATGGTTTTGCTGTAGACATTGAAATATAAGTCATGTAATACAAACTTATGATTCGAGGTGATAAGAGCATAGTTAGGATTTTTATGTTTGCAGAACGCTCTTACTTCAGAAGTTAAAGTATGTGTCTATTTTATATAAATTTTCTATTCAATTACTAATATATGCTTTGTTTTCCGCAGGTAAGTACAAATCCCTGACATCCGGCCTACGCAGAAATCTTGTAAGACATGAAATCTTGTTACATTAGAGAAGGCTAATTTGCTATAGAATAAACCAAAAGCAATTTCCGTTGGCTTATCCAATTATGACGATAGTACGATATTTTATTTGGCGGAATATAAAATGGAAATAATAATAATGAAAATAAAAATACAAAGTCTCAGCTGACATTTCTGAAAGGAAACCATTTTGTTTTCTGTCTTATTATTGCATCGTTAATTGTTGAATTGTTTTGCTCACATTTTTAATAAAACATTCTAAATTAATCTAATAGGAATAATATTTGTATAATTACAAACGTCAAAACCCAGTTCTAAATTTAAAAATGAAATAATAGTTCCTGCGACTGAGAACAGGAATTATAATAAAGATAAATGATTTTTTGATCACTTTTATCCCTGCCAATCGTTCAATGCATTCTTTGAATATATATTAATATACACATACATTTTTAAAAATATGATAAAAATAGGCTATTTTTGGTAAAGCTAAAAGCCAAGGATAAATTAAAGATTTCGACTTTGATGTACTCCGTAATTTTCTTGTTTCACACGAAAATACCCATTCATTATTTGCTGTTGGTAAATATTAATATCTACCGTTGTAATTTTGTGCTAAAGGTTTTGTATTAAAGGAGCTTACATATAATCCTATTATATTACTGGCGAGCTGTCAGTAGGCAGGCCAGAAGTATGGAAATGTTATTATTGAAATGTGCGCAGTTGACTGAATTTTAGTGAATTCATGATCAAATGAGTTTTCATATTCTCTCGTCAATTAGGGTTTAATAAAGCGCAAACGTATCAATGACATATTCATTATTACTATACCTATAGGGGATTATTACAAAACAAGACCCAAAGTTAAACCAGGTTTCTAAACTAGTGCTGTCACTTTTATCTGATAAAATGAAGGTTTGTTTTGTAATAAGACCCATAATGTCTCACAACTTGGCTAAGGTCTCTTAAAATCAATGTGAGACATTTGAGTGGTCGAAATTACTTCAGTCATATAACCGAGATTAATATGTCGAATCTTGTTCCGAGCACGAAAGCGCTTGACAAGAAATTCTATATACAAGAACCTATATGAAAACTCTGTTTAACTCGTTTTTGACCAGTTGCTCCAGTCGGACTTTGAGCTGATTGTAGTAGAAAATGTAATTGTTATAATATGTTGTGTTCCTGCGTCACAATTTCATCTATTAATCAAACTAAAAACTTCAAACTAAGTTTTCAAAAGTACAATAACAAATAAAATCCGTTAGAAACTTTCTTTGTCAAATGGAATTGATTCGAAAATGTTCGCCTTTAGTTCCCGATTTCCCTTATAACACGACTCAGGGCTCAGGGAGTTTAGTATGTGTGTCGGTCTAACAGCGGGCCGAGAATGGACTACCCTTTGTCCCCTGGGTCCTGTGCCCTCGTCAGACCCGCACGTGACTAACTCTTGATTAAATACAATGATTATGTACTTGAAACGCGTGTGACGTTCGAAATATCCCACGCTGACTTTCATTTTTAGAAAACAACGCCATCTGTTGGCGTCATAATAAAGATTAAAGCTGCTATTTTGATTGTCAATCAGCGACATCTGTTGCTAAAGTTTTGTTCCATTGTCTGGTTATAACACCGGCAGCCTTAGTTGCTACCATAAAAATGTTATATGCCATTCTTCTTTGTAAAATTTTATTGATATAAATGTGTTTATGACATTTAGATTCGTTATATGGTTATTGTGTAATGTTGGTTTTTTAACTGGCTTGTTATTCTAACTGTGCGTTCAGTTAAAATGAATCGTAATGTAAGCTCAGTCATGTATCGATCATTCCAACAAATGCTATATTAGTTCCCCCAAATTCTAATTTCGTTCTGGAATTATCCCTCAAACAGCCACGTGTCATACAAAGCCAGGGTGCGATTTTAAAGGGCGCAGAACCAATTTTCTATTCCATCCCCTACCTTATCTTCCCTCTCGCTTACTCATAAACCTGTAAATGAAAGAGAGATACGGCCAAGCTTATTTTTTATAAAAAGCGAGGGTCCGCTCTAAATTGAGTAATAAAATAATCCTTTGGGTTTGTTCCATGGAAATAGATATACATAGCAGATAAATATAATGCCTTTGCGATCTCTTTGTTCTGAGATCTTTGTATTGTGTGTGGGATAGGTATATAATATATATCAAACGGGTTAGTCCATTGTTAATAGAAAAATATGAATTGCCTGCTAACAGTTATTTTCCGAATAAAAAAGAACAACGTGCTATTTAGAGCGTTTGTTAACAATTTTCATTTTAGAATACAGAAATTATAACAATCTGTTAAGGAAGCCATGAAATTTTAAATCTGGAGGAAAAATAAATCAACCTTGCCAACACCAATTAAATTTTTCCTCTCGCCTTAGGGCTTCCTACATTCTCTTTAACTGCTTTTAACGCCTTTTGTTTTTGTTTGATAATTGAAAAAAGGTTTCTATTATGTCCCAATTCATGTTTTTGTTGAAATACAGTAAAAGCTCTTTATTCGCGGGGTATATGTTCCATAAATATGCCGCGAATACAGAAACCGTGAATACGGAATGGTAATTTATATGGGATTATAGGGGATACGTTCCTAGGTGACAAAATAAAAATAACAAATATATAAAAAAATTGAGAAACGTGTTTCGACACGAAAAAAAAAGATTTTTTTCGTGTCGAAACACGTTTCTCAATTTTTTTAGTTGACATTATAAAATAGGAAGAGTGCAGTAGAGACGTGTTACTCGATCACAATTTTTGTAACGAATGTGAAAGACGAAACAATAAAACACGCAAAGCGGCTTTTACTATAAACGGAACAACAACATTTAAAAATATACTTTATTTATTGAGTTATAAGGTTGCTTTCATTCTGTTTGTTTACATTCTCAAAAACACCGCTCGCGGCGAAGGCGGCTTGTGTCAAAGTCCTCGGCGATATCATTTAACAACATACTTTTGGTTAAGTTGTAATAAGATCTATTTTACTTTTTTATTAGTCCATTTGACAAGGATATTGTGTTGGATACTTATTGGAATAATTTTATTATTATTATGTATGTACTTATTAGAACCGCGAATAAAGAAATTTTTAGTCGCGAATATAGGAATTGGGTAGCATATTTTTAATCCGCGAATAGTGAAAACGCGAATAAAGGAAGCGCGAATAAGGAGCTTTTACTGTATAAATATTACAAAAAATGTCATTCAGTACATGATGTAAACAAAAACACATTCATATTCCATTTTATCAATCAGAGACCAATTTGTTTTAATTCTACACAGAGAAAGCGCCAAAATTGACAGTGACAATCGGGGATTCAAAATGGCGCCGGAGGAAAAACGAATTAAACAATTTAATTATCGCCATCACTCCGGCCGCCGCACGAATTAAACAGGGGTTAATTGATTGGTACAATTGCAGTGTAATTTCTTTGCTACGTTTAAATTAGTATCCATAAAACGTAGAATATGGGTGTATTGTTCGTTGTTGCCAGTTAATGCAAATCCGCCTGTGGAGCGAGGTTTTTCATTACTTTTTGCTAACGTGTTTTGTAATTATGCGCGCTCCGCCACGGAAGCGAGGGTCCTTTTAAAAGAAGACAAGTTTCATGAGAATATTTCACAATTTATTATTAGGTATTTTTATTTTTTGTGAATTTCACAGATGGTTTATTAAAGTAATTTGATAAGTGTTTGTAGCTCGGACGCTGAATTGAAGCAGTTAAATGGAGCAGACGTCCACAGAAAGCTAGGTGTAAACAACACCATGTAGTCAAGATAATATTGATAATGTTAACTGATGAACTTTCTACATAAAGTTAATTAAAAGTCTCTGTCAAATGCTTGACTTATTAGTTTAACAATAACAGAAAGTTTAACAATTTACAGTTGATTTAAGATAACAGACGACTATTAGGAAACAAGAAACAATAGGTGAACAGGAAACAATATTGTGTGGAAATACACAGACTACACAGTTTAAAATATAACACCTTAGAATTCATACATTTCATTGGTGTGAATACTGTAAATATGAAGCTGAACTACACCCACTGGTGATTTTACTAGCCTAGACCTTCTGTACCTTACCATTTTTCAATAAACTACTTTTTACAGCACCACCTTGTCATTAACAAAGATAGAATTTTTACTAAGAACATAATGATACTAGCCAACGGAAAAGACATTATTAACTAGTTTAAATTAAGACAGTTTGGTCTTGTTTGGAATGGAAAATATCGAACTATAGTCCGTTTAATATCAGTCGTTAAATAGATGATATTCTGGCAGCTGATAATTAATTTCAAAGTATCTTTGAATTCGGACGCTGGGTGTCAGTGAGACAGAAACTAACTTAGGTAGATAAAATAGTTTAAGAAAGGAGAAATAACTTAAAAAATACCATGGTCGTTTTGTCGCTCAGTTTTTTTAGTCTTGCCAATATATTAAAGCGAAGCAGTTTCTGTATTAAAATCTTACGACCTTTGCAAATATGAGTCTTCGACAGTCACAATCCACTCGGTCATTTAAAAAAATAATGTATTTGCTTTGGTAAACACATAATGTCAGTTACAATAAATTATGCGTATATGACGTCATTTCGGGTGACTTTACCAAAGTTTGTTGACCCACCAAGGTAATGTTAGAGGTCATGGGAAATTAAATTTGTCGTCAGAACAAATTATCTTACTGTTTTATCGCTGTTCTGTCTGCAAAGTTGGATTTTATTTATTAAAATAGTACATAGGTATTTGGACGCCGAAAAGTTTAGGTTTATTACTTAGATAGCTGATTACAACTTAGACAGCCTGTTCGAATGTTATATTCGTTCGTGAGTAATTCGGTTTGGATTTCATACACATTTATTCTACAGAAGAAAGGCTAATATTTTTAAGTATGAAAGGGTATTCAACCTCATCTTAGGTGGTAGTTGATAATTAGTCAGTATATTGTACTTCGCTCCTTAGGTTATAAGATCGATTCCTCCTCAGGAACAATATAACATAGATTAAAGAGTTCACTCCACCGTTTTAAAAATGTAAAAAAAGCCCAGTAGGCTTAGGTTTTATTTATAACCAAGTGAAAGCAATTCAGTTTTTAAAATTTACTAATATTTCTCTTAAAATTTGAGAAATAGTAAATTTTTCTAACATTTTGTGAAAAGGACATTCTGCGACTGGTTGGTTTAAAAAACTCGGTAAAATTTTTTTTTACAAAAGTGAGCTTATTTGTATGAGCAATATCTTCCAGATCACCCTATAATTGTCTTGATTTTACCAAATCTAAGTATTTGTTATTATCCACTGTCTAGTTCCATCTCTGCTTAGTTTAAGGAAATTTGTGGGATATTGTTTAATCGCTTAGACAGAAGACAGCACATACAACAAAAGTCAATGATCCGAACTGAAGTAATGACATTGTGACTCATTCGTTTTGTGGAAAATCGATTCTCGTACCGTCAGCCAGACTCAGAACGATTACGAATACTGAAGTTAAACGACGCAGATGACTGTACACGGCAAAAAAGAGGCACAGTTAACCATAGTATTGCGAAAGTTTCTAGTACTATCTGTGAAATATAACCATCTAGTGTACTTCCTAGATTAGTAATAAGTCAAAGCTGAGTTATAAACTTCTGAAAATATAAAAAAATAGAATCGTCTGGTCCGATTAAGATGCTCCCTAAATGGGAGTAAGGTAATAGATGTGTATTTTTTTAATGTTAGGTGCAAATTTTGTTAAATGTATCTCTCTGTAAAAAGTATGGCGGTCGTTTCTTATTGGTTGTGTTCTTCGTAAAGAAATCCCTTTTCTTGCTGCTTCGAAAATTACTTAAAGAAGTTTAAGGGATTATTTAAATAAGTTTCTTAGATATTGTTAGTTCATACATTCACCTCAGGCTATTAATATAGTTTTCTTTATGTACTTTAACCATATTTTTAAATGTTGTTTGTGTGTATGTATATATTTTATGTAGGTTATATGATAGCTAACTATTTATTTTACTACAGTTAAGGTTGGCTGGAAGATATTTATTATAGAACAAAGGTACAATGGTGGGCTACCTTTGCACCTACTTGTTCTATAAAACATCAAGTTCTATAAGTCCACACAAATGTTCACCCATTTAAATATTGGCCATAAACTTCATTTTCAAAGTGAAGTTCCAATTTCAAAGTGAAACTACAAGTTGTCATTCAAATTGAAAAAAAGAAGGGAAATTTGTGAAACATTGTGACAAAAGCTTTTTCCCATAGTAAGTAGACGCCCTATGTTAGTTTTCCTGATTATCGATTGTAACTCGATCATTACCCAAGGCTCGGCCAGCCGGCCGCTCCTTGTTGACAGACTGTCGCATTAATTTGTACTACGCACTCGATAGTCTAATACGCGACGCTATGATTGATAACGGCTCACGAAAGCTCAGTGGAAAATAACTTTTGTTTGCTAATTTTTATGGCAAGCTTTTGGAAATATATAGATAGATTGATAGTAATAAAGGTAATGAAAAAGCGTCAGAGTTTGTTTTTAGCACATAAATGAGCCTTCAAAATAATACCTTAAAAGAGACTAAAGGTATCGCTGTATGATTCGATATATAAATTTTTCAAGTAATCTGTCTTTTGTTCGTACTAATAGTCCTATAGCAATATTTAGCCTGCAGTTATAATAATAGCAATATTGCTAGAAAGATGATTTTGCTGTGAACGAATCTGTAGGTACTTTTCTGCTATAGAAATCTTCATATTTTTCGTACTTTTTCAGTATGCATTAGATATCTAGCAACCAACTGTGGTACATAACACGTATAGGAGAGCATACATGGATATAATGAGTTTTAACTTTTGCTCGTAACAGTTAAAACCGATACGTGCTTCAGTTCGTTGCATAGATGTTAGGTTCGTAGTCAATATGCCACAGACTAGTAAAAACGTTTCGTCTTAAGATCATTCCGCTTGATTATATTGTCTATGATATTTTTTTGGATCGATTCTGAGCGGCGATAGCCCAGTGGCGAGACCCCTTGCCTTTTAATTCAGAGGGTCTCGGGTTCAAACCCTAGTGTCGCTTGCTTCGAGCCTCGGAAAGCACGTCAAGACGTTGGTCCCGGCTGTCATGAACAACTATAGCAGTCGTTATCAGGTAGTCAGAGGCTTCTAACAGACTGACAGCTGGTTTAACCATAGATTGATGTTTTCCTCTGGGTTGCGGAGGTCAGACGGCAGTAATAACTGAAATTCAGTCAAATCTGGTTTAACCATTGAGCATACCCTGGGCCCTAAGCTTAAGTCAACTGGGATAATGCTAGGATATGACGATATTTTTTTTGATCGTAAATAACGTTATTTTTTAACGTTACTTTAATCTAGCAGCCCGTGACACCCAAGTTAAAATAAAAATTGAATTAACGTTGGTTTACGTATATTTGCTTAAAATGAAAGGTGACTGTAAATATACCACTTCCAACCATACCTAAACACACATACATAACTAGATTCTTACCGAATCCTTTCACGTCACCCGTGTCGTCTTAGTTAGCGTCCCCATCGTTCATTTTACCCGTTTTCCCGCTTTTACGTGACACGAATAAATCTGTGGCGACCTTTTATCAAGTTTCTAGTGTCCTCAATGATATCCTTGGTCAATGAACATGAAACTGGGCGGACAATTAACGTTTCAAAGACACGCTTGAATAGAATAACAATTGTGTTATAAAAGTTCCGGTTCTGTCTTAAACGAGTCTTTCTTTATAGGCAAGCTGTTGTTAATTCAATTAAGTCTGTATTACTTTCTTTTTTCTTTAGGCATGAAATCCTGGGACATTCTCAATCTCGTTGCCTTTTGGAAGCCTCGTTAGAGTCACACAGAGTCTGACAGACTTACTGACGGACAATCCCCTCCCCCCCGTAGAGCCACGACAGAATAACCGACAAATCCTCCCGTTAGAGTTGCCGACAGACTGACAAACTTGAGAAAAATCCACAACAGACAGATTAACTAAGTAATTTTGACAAACAATCCATTTTGATTTTATTTCTCTTCTTCTCTTTCTTGATTATGATACCGCCCATATCTCTTGCATTGTTGTTAACATTTGCATTTTGTGTGTCAAAATTTGGCTAATCTAAATGATCTTGTTTTGTTGAACTCAAAGAGAACAAAGTTCGTAGTGCTAAGTATCTTTTCCGGAAATATTTAAATATTTATTAGACTTTCTCGACTCGAAATTAGGTTTTTGTGTGAACGTAGGCGCGGGTAGGCGAAACATTTAGGTTAAAAAAAGGCACACACAAAGAAAATACAATAGTGTTAATGACAGCCCCAAACCAATAGCACTAATGGATTGTTTGTTGAGCGCTGATAAAAGGATGTCTCACCTTATTTCAGATATTGTGTGCGACGGGTACGGCTACGCACGATAAACTGAATTAACAAATAATTAAGCCGTATTAATTGTATAACATGTATGAATGTTTCTTTCTACTCATAATACTTTTTGATAAAACTTAATTTTAACTTATATAATGCTTTATATTGTATGTAGATGGGCACGAGCTAATAATACTATGTGGCCGTTTCTAGGTACACCAAATTATCATATTCCAAATAAGACACTAAAGTAACTTTGCTTTTTATTCACTAAATGGTTTTACTTCTTTCTTTATGACAAGAGATTTAAAATGGAGTTGCACATTTTCTAAGTAGGTAGAAAAGTATAAAAAATATGCCTTATTTTTTTTTCAGAAACAAGAAGAAACGTAATTTGACGTGAAAAATGTTTTACCACAGAGTATACAAGCTATTGCACTCAGCTGTCATTTTTAAAGCACAACAATACCTCCTGATATATCGCTTACAAGGCCACGCACTCGTACGAATAGCGTTGTGCCTGAACACATAACGTTACTTCTGTACAAATAAGGTTATTCCTTGGAGTAACCGTGAAGTAACGTATATATTCTCATAAGATCGGGCAATCTCTTATGGGGAGGTCATTTTTCAATGGTTGTTTGTAGAAATGAACTAAAGGGTCTACGTAAATTTTGGACAAAGTACGAACAAAACTCGTAACAACGTTAACTGAATTTATATTAGGGACTGGGGGTCTCTGACACAAATGCTTTTTCATTTATCGTCTGGTTCACTGTTTTGTTAAGAATTGATTCTTATTTCATTTCGAAATTGTATTTCATCATTACTATTCATTACTCACTAGTCTGATGAAAATGGATTTTAAGTAATTATTTTAGGTCTGTAGGGATTATTGCTAGCATTTGCTCGCGTAGGATTCGGTTTTGCGTATAGCGTGTTGCTGATTTTCTATAGTTAAAAAGTATTTTATTAATAAATTCAACTCTCAAATAATAGCTTAATTGAAAATAAATACCTACGTAAAGCCATTATTATGTGATCGAAAGACAAACATATATATATCATTATTCTTACATATGAAACACATAAAAGTTCTATATAAATACAAAATATGTACGTGATATATTCGATACATGCAATAATAACCAACTCATTCGACGCCAATTCGTGTAGCAAGGCACGTATCGCATCAGTCCTTCCCGCGGCGAGTGCACCAGGAACAAAATAACAATCGGGTAATAATAAGTTCGGAAAGCGGCCGTAATAATAATGCATAATTACGTGAAAGCACAGCGCGTGCCGTATTATGCTTACGCCGAGGGGAGAACAGCTGCGTGCGAACCACACATCTGCCAGTGCCAACCCTGGTCACCACGCACACAGGCGCGAGTGTACCGACAGGGAACTCGATGAATGTGATACGCACACGCCAGTCACTTCCCACCCAACGCACACACACAGCCGCACGCACCTTGCTATGCGTATGTACAGGGTGCTACCCCATTGTGTGACAGCGCTCAGGGCTATGCGATAACAGTTTTGTTTTTACTTGTTGAATGCGTTTGATTGATGAACACCGATGATTGATCGAGTTCTATAAGAACGTAATAGATTCAACAAAGGCGGAATCTTTCCCAGTATTCTCTTTATTCTTTACTATTTTGTAGATTTTCACATATCTCACTCGGTTGTTGGAATTATTGATCGTCGCATATGTGTAATCCTGTATAAGCTAGTTGGGTAGCAACCCTTAACATGAACATTTGTCACGCTTTTTAATCCCTTTCGGATGAAGGGTGTAAAATGAATGACACGTTCGACGCCAGGAATAAATGACCAGGGTTGACGACTTTATTCATAAATTATTGAATCTGAGTTTAATAAACCATAGCCATTGGACAGCTGGTGCATTTATCTGTTTATGGCAATGCGTACATACCTACCTAGTTTGTCTTCACACATGACCTTTCAGTGAAATTCTATAGGATTGGTAATAAAATCGTATCTTAAAACTAATGTCATATAAAACCACTGTCATTGGTCCATTTTTACTTACAATTTTTCCTTCCGGGCAGGATTCTATCTTTGCCTGGTTTTTCTTTCGTTTGTCTAAATATTTCGTATATTTTATTGCTATTAAAGAATCTTGAACAACGTCAATCACTAGACATTATCAGCCAGTCATTTAGGTATTCAATGCTTTTTTCATCTATGATGTGCACGAGACTGATTACCATTGGTTCTTGTTTCACATAACAATTTCCTTCTCCTTTGGCAGCCCTAAAAGTACGAGCAGGGTAATCTGCTAATACATCGCGCCGGTTTTACAGCACCGGCGTGGTCGGTTTAAAAGGCTGTCAAGATGCTAACGTGAATTTATGAACTTACAAACGACACGAATTTTTTTCGAGTGTTTTTCGGAACTACCAACGTTGTTACGTTTACAATGGATTGTTCTCGAATATCGTGCCAACAACATTTTATACAGCCTATATAAGTAAGGACCTTATTTGTTAACGGTCACGAAGTAAGCTTAATACTTCATTGTCGTGTTTTATTTCAGACCTTACTTTTATGTCGTAAAATAATTATTTTATTAAGCTTTGTTTGTTGTTGCTTTTGCTAAATTACTCTTTACTAAAAATTTTGATCATTACTTTTATTTAAAAGAACTCAGTTTTTTTAAATATTTTGAGGCATAATCTCAGATTGAGGTTCCAAATTTCACATTAGTGATAAATGTTATTGAAATTTACTCCAGTTAAAACTGAAACTGGCTACACTTGGAATTGATCTGCCCCTAGTACCTTTGATCTTCATAATATTACCTAATACCTCACTGATATAGATAATATTTAGCTCGTTGCTTCCCAGTATTTGGTTATCATAATCACAACAAATTAGCAAAGTAAAATATTGATCCACTGCCCTAACTATAATGTTAGACTTTGTCCAAGTTGATTACCTTGATTATATTTGTTCATAGTTGCTTGGATACTTCTTCTTTCATATTATGTCCTTCTAAGTTCTTGTAACTTACAAAATTGCCAAAAAAATTTTTTAGATCATTCAGTTCGCAATTGTTTTACTTCATTGCTTATTTCCTTTTGTGATAATTGTTTAACCATTTGTGTCTTGAATTCTTAATTCTCCGGAGACTCCTCAATTTCAAATTCCAATAATGTTTATATTTTGAAATACCTGCATGAAAGATAACATATATTCCAATCCATCTTCCTAATTATTAATTTGATCTAAAAAACATATTTAGCTCATTGCCTACCAGTTTATTGCTTACCATTTGTTAGTTATTAATTTGATCTGAAAGAGATTTTATTTAGTAAGCTTTACTAAGCTCATTATCAGATTCAGTACATCAATACTGCAGTACTTAATAAGGATTATGGACGATCTCATAGCGGCTAATATTTCCGCGCACGACCGACAAACTCGTCATTTGCATAATATTCGCTTAGGATTATTCTAATGCCTCTATCCGAATGAGAAGCCAGATGATGGTAATCTACTCGTAGTTCAATAATAGTTAATTGTTTATATATGATGGTGATTCTCGGAATTTGCATGTAGGGATTCACATCTTGCTAATAAGTAAGAATATGAAGAGATTTTAATTGGAATAAGAATATAAAGTGATACGCAAACAAGTTGCTAATTCTATCGCTAAGAAACCAGTTGTAAATATTATCTCGCAGACAGAAATATAGAGAGATAAATAAACTAAATCTATAATATTTCATGTTTGTTGAAAGCAACGACTTAACTGTTCAAAATGCATTTGAAACTCTTTTCAGTGTAATGATAATCATCTACTTTCTCACAGATTAATCAAGCACTGACCTTTGTTGATCAGATGAGTCAAATTAAAGAGAATTTCCACTAAAATTCTGTAATAGTCGTATGACTATATCTTTAACACTGCTTATAAATTCTACTCATCACTTGACCTTAGTTAGACTGTAGTGACTCAAAGGATGTAAGTAGCAACACAATTATTATCATTTCCTTTGCACATATTTATACCTCAAAGTTTCGATGTGTTAGTTGTAAATATTAACCACAGAGGTTTGTACTTTGCTCCTGAATTCTTAGAAGATCATCATAATTTGAGCCTATTATCATCCCATTACTGAGCACGGGCCTCCTCTGACGACCCATGGTGTGATGGAAGGAAGAAGGAAAGGTTTATGGGTATTCAGAAAAATGGCAAAGAACATACACAATATCACGTTACCAACACAAAAATTACACCCTAGTAACAAATAGAAGTGACACAGAAGAGCAATTCTGTAAGTGGCATTGTCCCTCTTTGGGCTTAGTCCTTTATACAATTTTATTAGCTTTCTGTCGTATAAAACTTCGGGCAAAGGAATTCTTCGTAACAATCAAATCCGGCTTTCGGAATTCCCGGATACGATATTATACTTGTGATTTTTTTTCTATTGCGGGATGATATTTTGTTCGGGTCCAATCGAACTTTCCCCGCCATGTCACGATTAAGTTACAGACAGTAGCTTTTGATGTTAAAAGATTCTATTTTGGAATTGTGAAAAGGAAACGGAAACAATTTACGTTGTAAGCCATTTTCAAATTTGGGATCGCATTAAAATTGATAAAGAAGTTACTTTTCTGTCTCTTTACAAAGGGTATTCTTAAAACAGACAATAAATAAATGTAGATTAACGTTTGTTATTCTTTAGAGTTTGTCTTTATGGTTTTTTTTTAACTGAAAGTGAAAATATGCGTGTGTTCGGATTTATAAAATCAGAGTAGGAATCCTTTGGAGTTCCGTGTTTTTTAAAAAATTTTTTTACTGATTAACATAACCGATGAGACTTTCAAGTGATTAGCCCGTCCATAATCAGTATAGAGCTATTTATGTAGAATCTTGGTAGGCAAAGTAAAGTTCAACGTCCTGAGACTTAAGTATTTCAAAGTTTTGTTAGAATTCTGTATTCTTCAAATCGTACAACAGCATTGCGATAATATTTGGCGGCAAAATATCTGATACTGCATTGGTACTTAGAAGTCCTCTTTTCAAAAAACAGAACAACCATCAAAATTTCATCAATGAGTCTCGGTTATCCTGACAGAAGTGCAAGAGTACATCATCATCTCAGCTCATTAACGTCCCACATTAGCGGGCATATAGGCTCATTAGAGCTCGTGCATTCTTACAGGAACCTAGATGCGAGGGATTTATATAATACTCCATGACGCGGACCCAATGCAGATTGGTGAAGGGCAAAAGTACATGCTAGATATTAAAAAAAATTACAAATGATCATTGTAATATATTATGGAACAAATTTTGTCAGTAGCCTTTGTAGTTAGGTACAAACATACAGTGTTGAACTTTCGCTTACCCAACACGAATCTCCATCGCTGACTGTTCATATCCCGCAAAGTTTCCCAAGCCACATGTGCACGTCGGAGTTCCGCGCCGAAGTTGCTGCATTCCGCACCACGTTCCGGCTAATTGGCTTAATCTGTTTTTAGACGATTTATTTACTAACCAAGCTTCAGTTACATGGGACAGAGACAAAAGCTTTCTTCGCAAGTAGTTAAGTGCATTTCGTTCTGCATTGTGACACTGACTACTACTAGGGTAGTTGCAGTTTGGCTATGATCTTTATTATTATAATATGAAGTAGGCATATCTCAAAACCCACTACAGCAAGTTTGATACGATTTGTACAGTTATGTAGATGATATGGGGGTTCGTACACGAGAAATAACATGAAAAAATCTATTGAACTGTTATTAGTATTAAATCAATCTGTGATTGATCAGTCTTAAACACATCCTTATTTAAAATGTTATTAAAAGCAGTATATTAGCAAAAGCATTGTTATTTCAAAATTATTCGACCTCATTTGCAATTTTTCCGTGTTATAAAGTTTTGTGATTGCATAAAAATGTAGATACGGGCAATTACTTGCTTTATGTCATTAAAATTAAATTCAAATAGATAAAGTCATTATTCACCACCATCAGTCTTCTTTAGAGCGTTTTTATTACATCTTCAAAGTAAGTCATTTACGATACCACAAAATTTTAATATTCAATGAACGCTTGGGGAAGGTTAGGTATGATATTAATATTGGAATCAGTTTATCGTCTTTTGTTTTTCGGTCTACACAAAACTCTTTGGAATCATTGAGGTTTTATTTTATCATCATAGTCATGATTTAATAATCCCAACTTTAATTTCGGCTGATTGGTAGTGCTTACACGAAATTGTTTTAACTATGTGTTTTTGAGATGAACTGAGTTTGCGTATAGTTTGACTTGTATCATTATTATATGGAAAATACGTAGAATAACACAAAACGTTAAGCATATGCTCCCATTATTTAAATAAGCTTTAACTGTTAAACTTTCCTTGCCTAATGCTTATATCGTCATTTTAATTCAACTCACGTACTTATCTAAATTTATTTATATCATGCACCCCTGAATTCTCTGTGCTTTGGAGACCCTTATCTGACTGTGTTGCGATTAGCACACAAAAGTTAATTATTTCTGCTCCGTCTATCTGCCACTTTTTTATTGTATTTCATAGTTTTTTTTGTAGTAAAAAATAGGTGCTATAATTTTAATGCATAACTATTGCTAACGTTATGTACTTAATAAGAAGCTTTATATTTAATTTTTCATTTATCAAACAAAACACTACTTACTATAAATAAAAAAACACCACATCATGTCATCATCACATTACTACGTTATGCCTTAAAGCTATGTAAGGGGTTTATCATATGACGAATTTCAATAATCCTAACTTATTGCTGTAGATAATGTGTTTTTTGGTAACTAACTTATTGACATTTAAGTATAACTTAGTTTTAAAATTGAACTCTACTGCATTCAAAATTAGAAGATTTTGTCGTTAAGACGTTTTTAAAAAAAAATTATAAATTGTAGTAAATAACGTTATACTAATCGACATAACACGTTCCAACTCGACCCTTTTTAGTCAGTAAATACATTTATAGCAATAACATTATTTGAAACGTTATAACGAATGTTAAAACTACCGCATCAAATTTAAATCTTGAAAAAGCGTTCGATAGCAGATAAATCGCTCCGTCATCGCACTGTTAGGGGATCACGCACGCATTCAATATAATCAATCATTCATTCATTCGCCTGACACGTACTTTGCATTCACTGTTCGCGCCCATTTCTCACATTGACGACCACGCAACATTTCAACTTCATTCGTTCGACAACCCTTTGTTTGTCGTATAGTAAATGCCCATCAGTTGCATACAGCATAATGTAACGTTTTAAATGTGTCTAGTTACGTTAGTATAAGAGCTAGATTGGTATAAAACTGTCTAAGTAGTCACGAGGAACGGTTTTGTAACGTTCGTCCATTATAAAGGGTTTGAGTAGTTGGATTTCTGTTGGTATATTGATGCTGTTGAGGCGTATGAATGGGTTTTAAAAGCGGTATTGTAATAATTTTTGTTTACTTTTATGCGGTAGTTCTTTGACTACTATCAGTCTCCAACCATAAGTAGTAAGATTGTAAAGAAACAATAATAGCTGTAATATGCAAGACAGCTTAATTATAAATAAGTGTTCTTTTTGTTGCTATTGCCGATAGGTATTATTGCGTGTAAGGTTTTAAAACAAAGCTAAAAGTATTTTGGTACTTAAATTTAGAAGTCCCATTATAAATTATACAGAAAAGTCGAGAAACATTAGATATGGCTGGATGAACAACTGCGGTCCGCGATCTTCCGTAACCCAACTTTGACTTTAACTTTCAGTGACGCTATCTAAATTCTTGGAGCAGTTTCAAAGAATCCCGCCCCGGGGCAAAGAACGAATAGCCAACAACTTCCAAGGACTTAAAAAGGCACCTCGAGTTAAGTGGCCGACGCAAATAACGCTACTAGCTAGCTAGCGTTATAACGAGTTTGGTAAGCGTCAACGGTTACCTGCTACTAACTTTAATGTCGGAACATGTGCGCAATAGAGTTTGCTGCAGAATAGAAGTCGGTGTTAGGTTTTTTGAAGCTTATATCAAGCTAATTATATTTACGACTTATCGTATTGTAAATTTTACCGTTAATTGAGTGCTGCGAATTTCAGTTAAGGAAATTGATGGATTGTAACTTGAAGAGGTAACATGGAAATTGTTATACCTAACTAATTTAACCATTTTGGTTTAAATAAAGCAATTTCTCGTAAATACTTGAAAGTTCATCTTGACATCCCATTCGATTTTTTCTCTCATGTAAAAACTGACTTAGTGAAGTATTCTCAACTGTGTTAAATCTTCTTGATCTAGTTTTGGAGTCACATAAGCGCCACACTCAAGTAAATTGGTTGAAAAATCCGACTGGTCCCACATCAATCCCGGGCCATCATATATAACAACGGGGGTAATGTCAAATCGATCCCGGTACCCCACGGGAACCGAGTACCCGGCCGAATCGATCTAAACATACGTTCCGGGCCGCGCCGGCTGTATATCATTTATTATCGAATTCCTATCCGGCGATAATTTGACCCGGGGGCAATAGGTATGCTGGGCTCATTGGTCAAAGCATAATATATGACTGGCTTTCTAATGCGACATATTTATTACTTATCATTCATTAGTATATATATACATCCATAATGTCACACCTCTTTCCCGTAGGGGAAGGCAGATATCAAATTCTTCCACTTGCTACGATCTTCACACACTCTTAGTTTTATTCGCATCATCGGGGCATGTAATATTGATCGTTTCCTTGCTTTCGAAGTGCCAAGCCGTGTCCTACTGTTTTTTTTATTGATTGTAGTGCATTTTTTCTTTATAACGGTTTTTTGAGATAATCATGCCATCTAGTCTTTTCAACAGCAAGGTCAACGTTATTACTTCTAACTTTTTTACTAATAAAACAAATTACTCATACAAAAAAGTCGTTAGTCACTAGGAAAAAAATGGTTGGAGTGAATGACGAGCTCTCGAGTTGCCAGCTGTTTCCGTCGGCACAGCTGATCGGCCGGATATTGGCTGTTAGAGGTATTCTGTCCCTTTCGCCCGCCGCTCCATGCAACTGAGGCTTTTAATTTTTCACTTCTCTCACTAATGAGCTTTCTCACTAAGGATATCGAAAATGTAGACGACGAATCTCATCATCACACTGAAACTCATTTATGTTTCATGTAATTAAAACTTTAAACCTAGTTAGGATTGAAAAATAAGAATAATAACTTTAATACAGCCTAATAATTTTAAGTGGGAATATTTTTTTTACTTTGCCTGTTATTTTAACAGAATGAATTCGAAGGACACGCAGGCATTGCTAGGTCGGTATAAATGAGAATTTGGTTGGAGGCCTATGGTTTTCTAAATTGACAGATAATAACAGGGTTATGTTAGCAATGCAGTCAGCTCAAATATTTTCATAACAACCATAACATTCGTCAGAAAGTAATGCGTCCAAGTCTTCATAGCTTAAGTTTTTTAAATATTGGTTGTATTATCATTTGAGTACTATTTAAAAATATAGCGTGCGGCTAAACATTTGTAGGGGCCGGTACACTGGACAGGTTACCCTATTGAATTATATGCTTACTGATGATAACATTGAGTAGGCGTTTTCAGTATTCGTTTCCAAATAAAAAGACAAAGAAATAATGTTGTTAATACACAAATAATTTTCGCCGTTCCTTTTAGTTCGCGTGATGCCAAACTTGAAACGCCATAGGCTGAATAATACAGTTCCCGCGCCACTGATCTCGTGCTGAAAAAGTAAACGCTTAGCACCTGGCACGCGATCAACGCGATTTAAATGCGGCGTTCGAATTCCAAAATTTTAAATATTGCTTTAATTTAGTTGTGTGACATACAGAATTATTTAGGTGGCATTCGAATTTCATTACATGAAATTGCTTATTCTTTACATTGTTAGGACAGAAAATATTACAGTTAAGCGTCACATTTGTAAAAAAACATTGTTTTATATTGTTTAAAAAAGCATGATAATATTGGCGCAACTATGAGCAGCAATAACCCAGTGGCGAGACCCATATCATCTTTAAATTCAGAGGAACTCTATTTCAAACCATGGTGGCACACCTATGACTTTTCGAATTTATGAGCGTATTTATGAACATCTAGGCAGTTTAAAGTAGGAAGTCAGTGTCTTCTAACATCCTGACAGCTGGTTTAACCATAGAATGATGTTGCCCTCTGTGTTGCGGAAACCGACGGCAGTCGCTCCATAACTGAAATTCAGCCAAAATTTGGTCACACCAGTGAGCAGACCCTTGGTCCTATGCTTCAGTCTAGGGCAATTGGGATAATGCTAGGACATGATAAGAATATTGTTACTAACAATTATTCCCAATTTTTTTATAGCAATAATGAATCTTATCGATTTTGTGGTCAATATTTTCACAAACCTGAATTTTGCACTGAGAAACTTCGTTATAATATTACTAACCTAATTGATTTTAACACTTTTGTGCTAATAAAATATATCGACGAAGAGATATCTATCGTAAATAGTTAAAATCTTCAGTAACGCAACAGATTATATATTAAATAATAAAGACTATTATAAATGGGCAGCTGGGCAGGTACCTAACAGGTAATATAAAGCAAAATGGCGGCGGGCGGGCACACTGTGCAGCCGAACCTTGAGTAGGAAGTTTTGACAGCGGTTACAAGTCGCTGTTTGTCGAGTTAAAAAGTTTTAACACATTGTACCTACATGGACAGACAGTGTTGGAATGATTAAATTAAATTGTTTTATTCAAAATAGCCTTCTATTTCAAAACGAACTTTGTTAAAAAATTTATATGTTGATACTATTATGAGCTAGCTTGTTTATGTCCCTGTCTTCGATTGCTGGCGCCGATTTTAGTCTGCTTACAGAGATGTATCTTTTTCTTATTATAAATTCCTTATTCTCTAATTTTTCCCGTTAAGAAAACGTTTTCTATACGAGTATAAACTGCATCTAACTCGGTATAGCATTTTTAGCGGTTTTAGCGGAATAAGTAATAGCAGAGTTACTTTCTTATTTTATATGATAAGTATATTTTAATAGATTTTTCATTTTTACATAATAATTTACATAGTCAAATAATTATTACAATATTTATGCAACGTAAAATTCAATGATACTCATATTTCCCGACAGTTATATTATTGTAGAGAATAAAACGTCTTTGCAAACGTTTCTTTCGTGTTAGTAAACAATAAAAGTGTCGATTGAAGCTTTCAAACTCGCTTTCAAGGAAATTACTACAAAATACTGTAACAAAACTTTATACAAAACTGTTTGTTGTTTGTTAAAACTGAAACTTGAAAACAAAGGAAAAATGCGTAGTTCTACTGTCAAACAGACTTACTTCCTTTTTTATACGAAGAAATAATTATTAAAAGCTATCATAACTATATAACATTATTTAAATGTAATATTAATTCATCATATAAAAATATAAATAATAATTAGAGAAATCCATACCCAAAAGAAACCAGAGATTGTACTTGTTATCGAGTAAACATTAAGAATATCGTATGAATATAGTATATACAGAAGCAGATAATGACAACTACAGATACCATTCAGGCACACAAATATTTATAAACTGTGGGAATCGAAATTTTCGCGCCTATATAGCAGTTGTCATATCGAGGCATAGACAAAAAAACCTAAAGTATAACCTCATTATTAGATTTAAAAATAAAATAAATGCAAATTGCAACTCCTTCCCCGAATAACTCGCTAGCAAAATTTAAATTACAAACGTTTATTAAAATTAGAACACTTCCAAAGGACATCACATCGCATTGCATGTAGTAATGTAAGTGTAACAAATAAAAGTAATTACGAAGTTGGAACGGAACGCGGGAAAGCACTGCGTTGCGTGCAACCATCGCACCGCATTGCAGTAATCCCTTTTTCTGTGCGGGAATCGCTAAAAGTTACGTGGGGATCATACTTATTATTTTCAAAAGCAATTGTTAAGATAAACTTTAATTTTGTCAATAATGTATGTAAAGTATTTTCTTTCGCGTGTCAGCTATGTTAAAATATTTATACCTGTGCTAAAATATTCTGATTTATAAGTTTTTTTCAAATATTTTTCTGTGGACAAATAAATAAATAACTAAAAAAAGCGGGAGTATATATAAAAGTTGCGAGTCATACCTACTACTTATTATTTTTTAAAGCTTTTTTAAGATTAGAATTCTCTTTTAATTTTGTAAATAACTAACGAAAAACAGCGAAAACTGCTGAAAGCGGATATTATTTGCAAAAGCTTTTGTTCATCTCAACTTAATATTTTGGTAATAAGAAATTAGGAAACGTAACGTAAAGATCACCGACAAGATATGTTAACAGGCTTCAGGATAAGACATTCTTACCCCAAAAACAAGCCTCCGTTACCTGTAAAATTTCGGTACACTGACATTGATTAATATATAAACAAACGGGAGAGTATGAGTTCAGCATTCGCTCCACGTATCTTGTTCCGCATTTGATTACTAATTTAAACTATTCTCAACTCGCTTCCCTTTGTGTGTGAAACATTTAGCGTCCTTTATTCCCTGGCTTAGGTCACGATGTGGGGTAGTCAAAGTGTCTCCGAGTCGCAATGTAGCAGAAAGGTTCTGATTAATATGTAAATCTTCCCTGTGTAGTCTTAATGCCTTCTGAGTTTAGGTGTTGCCTGTATAGTAATATCTCATAAAATTTTAGTAGTTTTAAAATTATATTGTTTTCCCAAGAAAGGAATGCATAGTTAATGAGTTGACAAAAGTATACCTTAAAAAAGCTATGAAAAACATAAATAATGATCTCGTCTTTCATTCCTACTCCAAGTTCCCAACTATGTAATTACGTAATATTATATTATTAAGAATGTTAATTCAAAAATTAAACTCTTAGATCATTTCTAACTTTTGTGTCGAATCATCTATCTATATCAATACTTTGTTATGAACTATACGTATTGTGTTGTTTAAATTTGTAAACAAACAAGCATTGTACACAATTGGGTAATAAAAAGTGTGCCGACTGGCGTAATTCCTATCAATTCCCAATACAAACACAACTTCCGAACGCAATCAATTAATTCCTCTTCCCCCCGTTCCCCAAAGTTCCCTCTATAAACGGGTTTGTCTTACGTAAATGTCAAACTTTTAGCGTAAAGTAATATCGAAAATTTCAAATTTCCATTTCGACACGAACAAATGCGATCAGGATGACAGCTGTTCTGTAAAACAAATGTAATTGAAACCTTTTTGGGGTATGACCTCCATTAAGTGAAAGTTCCATTTTCAAACTAATCCTTGTAAATAAATTCCTTTTAAATTGTGTCATTCTAACAAACAGTTCCTAATATCCAAATGCACAGTCCATTAATTAATTATATATAACTTCTTTTTTCTTTGTTGGAAAGGCACATTATTTTACCACGAATAATAAGATATAATTTTACTTATTAAGGTTCTTAGCACTCCTTAAACCGAAACACAACACTGAGCACTATAATAATGATGGAGGTATCTATATCTTTCCAAGCCCTCACTGTTAGATAGAGGTAGCTAGTGCTATTACGATATCAAAATCAAATCATCTTAATTTGAAATTACAATCTTACTCAACGGGACTTAAATACGTAAGTCTCACAATAACACATTTTCCTCGCAGTCTTGCAAGTTGCTGCGCCACACCGGATTCCCTCGTGAATTTCGAAAAGCGCCAAGTCGGACGAATAACTCGCATCAACGAATTATCGACAAAAGTTCGCTACGAATTGGATGAGCGCACTGGTAATCTCGTAAGGACATACACTTTTCATTCGATAAACACGAATATATTGAATTAAATTGAAACCCCGAATAATCGTTTTAAAAGTATAATCGGCGAGTTTCGAGTGATCACACGCCATAGTCAAAGAAATGTTATTAAAAGCTGGTTCGAGTCAATAAGTCAATCTAAATACGAACTCCTTGTGCGTAAAGCATGCGTTCTTTTTTCAATTTTGATTGCAACCTTTGATACCATAGATTAACTAACTAATAGTTATGAAATAAAAGATTTTAGCATGTAGGTTTGCTATGCATAAAAAGAACTTTTTTAGACATACATTCTAATTCATTCGTAATATAGAGACAGGAAATATTTTTAATCAAATAATAGGAATAAAAAGCATACCATTATTGAAATTTGCATAAAAGCAGTCTCATCTTTCATAAAGAAATTAAAAATACAATTAGCCAAAATCAAATTTCGTTCCATAATCGCCACCGAAACTCCAAAATATCTCTCTAATTAGACTATTTAGCTTAATTAAGCACGAATTTATTCCGGACTCCCGCGGAATTTTAATTTCAAACAAAACAAACCCTCAGTACTTTTGGCAAGTTAAAAGTTAAAAAATTCCATAGCCCGCCAACGGTACTTTGGCCACACTTAATAAGTTACGCCCTTAAATATTACTGACTCAATATTGTTATGAAAGCTACGATAAAAAGTTTACACCCTTCTTTTTAACTAACTAAGCTAAGCAAATACCTACTTTGTTTGAGAGTACAGTCAGGCACAAAAAAACGTTAAAATTAAGCAGACTGTACCAAGCCAAACAATGCTATCGCTCATCAATACTTCTGTCATAACTCATTCGTTTTGACACTAAAATTGCTCAAAGCCATGACATTTGCTGCTTGAAAATTGTTGATTATGTAACTAGTTATTAAATCGGGCGTAACTATGTTTTGTTTTGCTTTTCAATAAATTGTACCTACAAAAAACATTTTTTATCCCAAAACGACACATGCACTTTTACCATGAATGTAGCATTATGTACAAGGAAAAAACAATTTTTGGAACATACAACAATACATTTTTATAACGTTATGGCAAATTTGGTCTACGATTTTGACTTTATTACAAAGGGTAACTTAGCCTACTATTACGCCAAAATATACCAGACTACCTTTAGATAACTCGGCCAAAGTCAAGGGCGGCGTTAGTTAATAAATAAAATCAAAATGCTTCGTCCATTGAAGAGTCGTGGAACTCTTGACAAGTTTACAACAGGTACCTCGTAAAAATGTTGTAAAACAAGAAGTATCAAACGAAATCTTTTTGTTACCGGCCTTTTATATTCAGCTTTTAATTATTCTGCCGTGTGGTAGAGGCACTTCCAGAGAATTCTACAACCCCATCTCATGTTTGAGGGTGTTGTAGAAGGTGTCTAAGAGATGGGATCTCGTCTATTGTCAATATGAGCGAAGGGCTAGCTAACCACCTCTCTGCATTTGCTACGTTCCATGTAACCTTGAGTATTCTAGAAATATCCGTGCAGTGTAAAAGTGAATCTGAGCGAAGGGCTGGCTAACCACCTCTCACCATTTGCTACGTTCCATGTAACCTAGAGTATTCTAGAAATATTTGTCCTGCGTAAAAGTGAATCTGAGCGAAGGGCTGGCTAACCACCTCTCATTATTTGCTACGTTCCATGTAACCTAGAGTATTCTAGAAGTATTTGTGCTGAGAAAAAGTGAACTCTGCTACAACTAAAGATCTCTTAAGTAGTTGTAAGTCTGTTAAGGTTTTAGCCCACCCCAATAGGATATAAGGGCGTGATATAAATTATTTTAGATATTAATGTAGATTTTTTTCTTGTTTTCAGGTAAGTTCCCTGGGAAAGTACTGTATACGATACACCTTCGCCTTCAGAGCTTTGAAGGTAAACGTATTTTGAAGAACTTGACAAAGAAGTCGAGCAGTAAATCGCAGCGCCATGATACCAGATGCTCGGAATCGTTCACCGAAATAAAGCATGTGTGGAATTTGATATCGAGCGCTTCTGTGCTTCAGAAGGCACGTTAAGTCGTTGCTTCCGATTTTATTTGGTCGTCGGTCCTAATGCGTAGTCGTAAGTCATAGATTCTATAATCAGGAAATTAGGCACATCACGCATTTGAAAATAAAACCGTAACAATTAATTAACGTTCATTAAATTTACAGTACTGAAAATAATGATATTATTATTAATGGAGGTAGATGTGGCACTAGCCACTGTGGACTGAGACAGCCTCTTAAGAAATTGTCGTCCTTTGAGTACGGCTTTTCTTTTTACCTGCTCCAGCCAATCCGCACTCTGAATCTGCCTGGAATATGACCTGATTTCCTCTTAACTTTATTTGTGAGAGGAGGGTTGAGCCTAGTATTCTTATATTGGGCTTAATACTTCATAGGGTAAAATTAAATATGTTCCTTTTTTTTCTATTACTATTGTCAGTGTAATCTCGGGTTATTTCCTTTCTTTTTTGTTTAATCTACTACCGGCCTTATTTAATTTTGATTAAAGTTTCTTTTGAAGAGACCGCTTTACGCGATACCTAGGTCTAACTTCTAGGAGTTATTAGTTAATGATTTAGAATATTTTGCAATCAACAAAGGGTTTATCTGTCTATCTGTTCGTTATAGCAAAATATGCCTGTCGTCATTTAGTACTAACTCTCTGACACTCTTATCATAATCTATATGGTCTGTGAAGACCGACAGGAGACAGTTAACAATATAATTTCAATTTCGTCGGGATAACCGTGCTTTAAAAGGTTTATAATGCACTAATCACCCGCTTCTAGAGAAAGAGCTTTCAAACCGCTGATCACAAAGCGAGTCTACAAATTTGCATCCCAAAGGCTCATTAATTATGTACACGTGACATAAGAACATAATTGTAATCATGTCAAAATGTTAATTTCTCTCATGTTTCGTTATAGCTCGGCATTGAGACGCAGTCTTGAGTTCTCTTTGATTCAGTAATAAGAAGCCTGTAAAATTAATCAGAAATTATGGTATTTATTTCACTCAATTTAACTCACTGCTTTATAATTTTATTTACTGTAAATAACATAATATTCATACATATCTTGTTATAAGTAACTAGCTACCTAATAATATCTCGGATTTAAATTTTGTTTAATAATAACGTCTGTCATGTATCATGACTTGTCATGACATGTTACTTTATATTGTCCGAATTAATATATGCCTCATTACATTATTATGTTTCTATTTTCGACTGCTGCCATCTGTTGAGCTCCGTATGTACTATTTCACTGATTGTTTACAAAACATCTGTCATAGATGGCGCGACTGGTTTTCTAATTTAAATGTAATAATTTATACAGCTTTCCCGCACAAGTAATCGCTTTTCAAGCCTAAAATGTTTTTTCTGCTTCATTGTGACGTAATTCAGCCGGCGACGCTGCTTAAATACGGGTGTCTCGTCTTCTTCATACATTATTTATTTAAAAAGAGCGTCTGATTTACATTTCTCGAGTTTATTGAACAAGTTTTATATCATGTCATTCAATATTAAAGATTAAAGCGCGCCTGAAGAATATATTAAGCCAGCAGTTTGAAGATATTTACAAAGTCCTCTAAAAATAAGAATTAAGCCTGTGCAATATTGTGAGGGAGGTTGCGGAGGAATTTTATTTTACCTTGCAAACTTTTTCGACTCATTTACTAAGATGCTTTTGCGAGAACAAAAGAGGCTAGAAACCTTATTTCTGGGTAACAGTTTTTTTTACTTCTAAAATATGAAACTTAAGTACCTGCTATTGTTAATAATAATAAAGAAATACTTTTTGGTTTTTAAATAGTAATCATTTAGAATAGCCGGGACACAGCTAGTCAACTTAATATTGATAACCACAATTATATTTTTGATGTCTAGGTTTGTGTTTGATCCACAATTACACCATAACTTTTTTTTTATTGACTCGTCATTTGACTACGATGTCGGATGGTCGATGCAGTCCAAAAAATATTCATACATCGGCATAAGCACTGTACCAAGCACACCCAGTTATGACGGCAGGCACTGAAAGAAGGAGAGGAGGAATATATAATTTATTGTTCAGCCTATTGATAAATAAAATATATAATTTAAATTATTGAATCTTTAAGTTAGTTGGAGATACTTTTTAAGCAATCTTTTCTCAATTAATCAGATCTCTTATTATACCATAATATAAAACAATAAATACACTAAAACACATACATTCCACGCGAAAATAGTCACCGGCTTCAATTCAGACAACGAGTTCTTATATTATAATAACATTATATCATATTTGAATAAAAAAAAAGAGCAAAGGAAATAGGTGGAATTATTACTTGTTTTCCAAGTTAATATAAATTCTTAACCTATTTGTGGGGTCGTGTCTTATTGTATTAATACTTCTCTACCTTCAGTATTGCATTCTCTGTGCCGTTAGGTACCCAGATTGAGCGGTGATAGCCCAGTGACGAGACCCATAGCCTGCAAATTCAGATGGTCTTGGGTTCAAACCCTGGTCAACAAGACCTAGGTCTTTTCAAAATTAAGTGCGTAATTATCGTTACGTTAACGTTAAGCTGGTTGTCCTGGCTGTCATGAAAATCTACTATATTACTAGGAAGTCAGCGGCTTCTAACATCCTGACAGAGGGTTTAACCATAGAATGACATTTCCATCTGGGTTGCGGAGGTCAGACGGCAGATCGCTCCATGTAATAACTGAAGTTCAGCCAATCTGGTTAAACCAATGAGCAGACACGGGGCCCCAAGCTTAAGTCCATGGCAACCGGGATATAGCTACGATATGATGATGTTAGGTACCCACATGCTTACTAAGTGAATAATTTAATATGATTAAATCTGAAATTAGTCTGGTTTTCTCTCGCAACCTAATAAAGGTTAATATCTAAGATTTGCGCGATCTAGAAAGTTATTCCTCTTAGTACACCGAAAACCTTGCAACACATAAGATAGGTGTTTCAACATTTGGACAAGGCAAACATTCGTATTGATGCATAAAAAATATGACCCATTCAGGAATCGAACCCAGTCACTTAAAAGCGAGCGCAAGTATACCGGATTTCGGGTCATATCTTTTGGGCAAACAAATTTATGTACATACCACTCCTGTTTCGGGTAGGCAGAAGCATATTATACGCCCACACTTCGCCAATTATATTTTTGGTCCTTTGGTTTTGGTAGTGTAGTGTAGGTGACGAGACTGTTGCCGCTTACCCGGAACTTTTATGTTCGCCAGAGCCTCGTTCGTTGTTCAGCAGATGCACTACTTGCTAGTTGCTAGTGAGGTTGGCTTGTGCTCCTCAGATTTAGTAGGATTCCTATACCTTAATATGGTTAAATAGTCATCTTAATAATTTGTATTTTTTGTACAAATTTATGTGATCTAATATTTTGAACACGTTTTGAGTTAGTTGTATGTCTTTAAATCGTATAGGTACAGCCTACACTCACTCATAGTATTCCCAAACAAAACTCTCTAACTACGTGACAGTTGTTATAAGACAAATGTGACATTAGAAAATGTTGCCAGCCGTAAAAAATATGCTCAGTGACTTATTAAAGTATTGGAATACAACGAACAACTTACATAAAATCATTTACCCAGAGTAATTTTTCAATTCAGTATCATTTTACGTCCTTAAATCGTGTAGGTACATCCTAAACTCATTCACAGAGTTCTTAAACAAAACTGTCATCTAAATACGTGACAGCTTGTACAAGATAAAATGTGACACAGTATTAACTTGAACGTGACGTCATAAACGGGCGAATGTTGCCAGCCGTGAAAATTATGTGCTCAGTGCTACATGCCCTCATGAATTTTAACTTTAGAGAGAAGTGTCGCCCATTTTGAATAATGTAAGTCGGGGCACCACAGAGAACCAATATGTGTAAAGATCTCTGTTTGTGAAGAAACTTTTTTCCAAGTGTTCTATTCTATGCGGAAAATTCATGAATAAGAATGGAATATATTTTCTTCCTTCCTTTGGTAGAATAGTAAGAAGGATAAAATAAACTGTTTTTAAATTAAAAGTTATCTATATCAAATTTTAAATTCTACTTAACGTATCACCATGCTGAGCAGGCGGGTTGGTGATCGCAGTTCATGCCAGTTCGCAGGTTGACGCTGCTATCAATCATCTGGTAATTTTTCTTTTCGTCTCTTAAGACTCCAGACTATTAGATGAGAGGGGGTGGCACTATTTTTAGCCGGTACATAAGTAGATTTCCTATGAAAAAGTAAAATTTTATCGATGTCTTGAATATCTTTTTTCTTTGACCTTAATGCGTGCACTTATATGCACTACCCCATTTGTATATTTTACACATTCTCGCTATCCTACGGATTCGTGCGAAAAATTGCTGTTCTTAAAAAACGATATCACACTATTATCTTTTAGGGAGACATAACCGTGGTCAAACATGTAATTGTCCAAACACATTAAGTTTCACATGTATATAATTATATGAAAATATAACTTTTACATTAGTTTAATTGTCATACTTTTTTCTCTTTCACCTGGGTTGCCATTTTGAGTTCTTTGTTTTGATTACCTAACATACAAAGCAAGATCTACTAGAACAATATCTCCGAGGGAAAAAGCAACCAGAAGTATAATAAAAAACTGCATTGTATTTATTACCTGTCGGCCAATAGATGGCGTTGTCGCATTACTCGCGAACAATGACAAATACCCACTCGCCAATAACTAATGAATAGAATTTGTTACGCATTTCCTTCGAATAACAACTCACCTCAGTCGACCACATCCCACTGCCCATGTTTCAATTGTAATAATTGCATACACCGAAATGTGCACTTTAGGAGCTCTAGTTAGAGGCGAGTATGGCTCGCTTTTAGTGTCGCACAGAAAACCTCTAGGGCTCCGTAATCTGCTTCAACCCAATCACAATTAATGGGGTCCGAACAGCTACGGAAAGCCTAAAGCGCGGATACAAATCGACTGGACGTGTCACTTCGCCATTTCTTTTATTTCCTTTCAGATGTATGTATTCGTCTTATTTGGAATAAGTCTTACTGTTCACGCATGGCTTTTATTATATTTGTGCTTAATATGTATCACTTTTATATTTAAAAAAGAAGTTGATGGTAATGGTGGTTTTGATGAGACGAAGGCTCAGCTGCCGACACATGACCACATACGTCAATCAATCGATCAATATCGCATAGAAAGATCACATAGTAAATTTTGTGGCTTTGGCACAGCTAAGAAATTATTAGTGTGTGTTAAAGTTAAGATATTGTTATTACCAGCTTATATTTTTTATTGTAACTATATAACAAATCTGACCGAATATATTATTCAGGCCAAGTGTCAGATCTGACGGCCCAATTATCATTTATATCCCAAATATATTCTGAATAATAACTAAATAATAAACAAATTTTTTTCTGACAATTACACCAATTATTTAGTTCTAAGACAAGTGTTATAATTAAGAACTTAACAAACAAACAAATAACGGATAAACATACATAAATACTTTTTTTTGTAAGTACATACTTATTATACATTGGACCGTCCTGTGAGGGAATCGAACATAAGACCTCAAGAGCGGTATACACGCCATATCGGTCGTCAATAGGACTAATAATCATCAACAAGTTTTAAAACTTTTTACCTGTTCTCCTACGAAAACTATACTACGACGAAGGATCATTTCTAGCTAAAATATATAGCTTCATACGTCACCCTGGGACCCAACCAGGACGTTTGTCGATACAATGCCATACAATTTCCCCCATTGTGGGCCCTGGACTGCGGTCCCGGTACAAACAGCTAACTTAAATTGGGTTTTCCTTGCAGTATTACCGATACTTAGGGATCCAAATTTGTATTTACTTTCAAACTTTCCTATTGTACCTAACACCGAGCCGACCAAATATGTTACTTGGAAAACTTTCTGAAACGTTGTTTATGGGACTCTCTAAATAGGTGTTCGATAAACTATTACGGCAAAGCGTGCCAGATGTCTTTAGTATCTTTGTGACAGTGTTATACGCCTAGATCTGAATCTGTATTACCATATACCAGTTCAGTTGATTGATTTAACACCTAAAAATGCGGTCCAAGATATATATTTGCTAATGCTTGCACAATCCTTTAAGCAAATACTGCAGTCAAAATTTAAGAACAAATAATGGTTAATGGATGGACTTACTTCTTATTTAGATAAGAAAAAAAATATTATGCTTTTTCTTGTTAATTTAAACTTATTCGTAAAACCAAAATGTATATACAGTTATAGGCATGATTATGGTTTAAAATCTTTCAATCAACGAATATCTAGACGCAATCACATTTCTATTGTTTTCTGTCTCCCGGCGTTATTTTGCCATTGCACAGATGAATACGTAATGTATTACATGTAAAAGGATTACATCGATTTACAAACCTTATAACATTGAACAATACAGTGGTATACTTACCAGGGCATCCAAAGCTGATAAGCCAGGTTGTTCATGTTACCCAAATTTAACAGATCCTAGCTCAGTGATGCGCCCATAAATTAGACAGATTTACCAATTCGTTGCATCGTCTATTCGTGGTAATATATTAGACAAAATGCTGACCAGCTATAGACTAGTGGCATCGATGCATTAATTGCCATGACGGGCTGCCTCGCGTTCGATCCCCGCACATACGTCATGCTCCAGATTGCTGTGTCAGTTGTAATAAGAATGTTTGGACTGCAGTTCAATTCCCTATACAACACTAATAGTGATGACTGTGCACCTGTATCCGAATATGCCTCCTAAATAACCAACATTAACTCTGTATCTAGATGCAAGTTTAATGCTCAATTTAATTGGAGTTTTTAAAGATTTCGTTTCAAATCTATTTATATTACCTTTTGTTTTATTCATATTTCCGTTTTGAATTGGCGACTAATTATGGAAAACTGTAATATTATTTAGTTAAAAAAGATCACCTCTGTATATTTTTAGTTTAACAGCTTTTGTGACAGTGTTCTAACAATATTACAAATAAACAAAAAATTATGAGTATCGAAAACAATATAGCGGTCCAACTAGCTACTGATTTTCATATTAATAAATACTGTAAGTCTCTATAGCAATCACCATTAGTAAATATAACACTGATCGATGATCTCTTGTATGATACAAAAGATCAGTGTATGTTTTATTTGAAGGAATCATCTAGATGTCGGTGAGCAATCATGATTCTGTGGACGCTGTTAACGTAATAGCCTACGAGCTAGTTCGATAAAGACACATACATCACGTAGCAAAGCAACAAATCTATTCGCCAGCTTCATTAGTCGACCTGCGTCCCAATGTGGTGATTCCGTATGCAACGCATTGGCAATGCAATTGAACTGGCTCGGGGGATCTAAACGTGTAATGTATAGGACGAGATCGAATCGCCCACGGAAATACCTCTATACCTCTAGCTACAATTAGATTGTACCAGCTATGTAAAGGATTTACCCAAATTGAGCTCAAAGCATATCGGTGCATCCGGACGGAATGGCTGTCGAAACTTTGTTGTCTTCGTGTTTCATTATCGGACGCCGGAGGAGGCCGAGATTATTTTCCAAGTTTTCAAATTTCAACTTTATTACAGTAACGAACACAAAGTTCTGTTATTTTCCTTTCTCATTAAAATTCTGAACTCAGACGGTACTTTTTTCGGTAATGCTCTTTGTCTTGTTCGAGTATTTCCGCAAAGTATTAGAATTGTTTCGAAAAACAACAACTGCCTTTGTGTTTAAATTGAACCTTTTTTAATTAGACGAATAAGGACGAATTATCGTAAAAAAAGTTAAAGAGAACCTGGAATGTATGTACTACCTTTTTGACAAGAATTATTTCAAACTACCATAAAACAAGGGCATTCACCTCGCAAAATATCTCCCCTTAGGTAGCATTAGTAAACACGGGGGAGTCAAAATAAATTTCCACCCTCACCCTAATTCGAATACGAAGTATCCCCTTACGGCGCGCCCTATTCGTTACCATGGCGACGCGGCCCTTTCTAGAAAACTGCATCAGGATACAAACATTCCAGAGACGCGTTTAGCTTGCAGCTATTGATATTTTCGGCGCATACCTTTCGGGGTTGAGCCTCGTCCCTCATAAAACCGCTCGAAAATATTACGTAAAGCCTGTCTATTTATTATACTTATATCTAAAACTCTATTGCGTTTTTTATATGATTAGAATGTATAAATTTTTATTCTTTTCTCGAACTAAGCAGTGCTGGTACTTCCCAACGCACTTTTTATTGTCTGTACTTATTTTGTACGTGACATTTTCGAGTGCGTTGGTATTAATTTGGTTGAATTGTGTAAAAGACTATAGTACCACTACTAGTTTATAATCAAGTTTTGGTAAAGTTATTAATGTATTGTGTTTACTTGTTTCAGGGATGCCGGTTTCCTGAAGATGGCCTCACGCACCCCGTCCCTTGAGTCGCTGCCCGGTGCCAACTCTATAGGTTCGCTGGAGCGTGGCTCCTTATCGCCCCTGACCCTTAGCGGCTCCTCGCCTCCTGCGAGCGACTCCGCTGTATGTGACCTTCGCGAGTTCGACGGCCTCGACACCACCTGCGCAATCTGCCGAGAAACATTCGTCGACCCCAAAGTACTAAACTGCTTTCACACATTCTGCCGTGCCTGTCTGGAGAGAGAACAGACACACCCCGACAAAGTTACCTGCGTGACTTGCCGCGTTGACAGTCAACTTCCGCCGGCTGGCATCCACGGGCTACTACCCAATTTAGTGATAGCCGCGGCCGTAGAACAGGACGCCGACTTACTGCCCTCGTCTCGCCAGACGAACTCACCCTCAGCCCGTTGCACAGGCTGTAAGTCCAAGGAATCAGACGCAGTAGCACGCTGCGTTGACTGCGCCAATTTCCTCTGCCCGAACTGCGTCATGGCTCACCAATTTATGCACTGTTTCGAAGGACACCGTGTTCTAGCGTTCACGGATCTTAAGGATGACAAGGGAATGCTTGGGTCTACCCTTACGACGAGCGGGGACAAAACACCTTTCTGCCCACGCCACAAGAACGACATTTTAAAATATTTTTGTCGCACTTGCTCCGTACCTGTGTGCAAAGAGTGCACGATAATCGAGCATCCGGCGTCATTGCACGACTGTGAACATTTATCTGACGCTGGGCCCAAACAATTGGAGCTTATGCAACAAGCTGTTAACGAAGCTAAAACTCGCGCCACTGAAATCAGGCACGTTGTGAAGACTGTTGAGCATGCCGCTGGAAAATTACAAGTACAGTATCATAAAGCTCAAAATGAAATTAATGATACCTTCCAGTTCTATCGCTCTATGCTTGAAGAGCGTAAGCAAGAATTATTAAAAGAACTAGAGAGTGTTTTCTCGACGAAGCAGATCGCTTTAACTGTAGTTGGGCAGAAAGCTCAAGAGACAGTAGACAAGATTTATCAAACTTGCGATTTTGTAGAACGTCTCACCAAATGCGCTAATATAGCTGAAATCTTAATGTTCAGGAAGTTATTAGACACCAAACTGCAATCACTAATGAGTTCCAACCCAGAGCAAAGTATGCAGACAGCATGTGAACTTGAATTTGTATCAAATTACCAAGCTATTCAAGTCGGAGTACGTAATACTTTTGGATACGTACGTTCAAGTTCGGAAGCTAATGTCGGTCCGACTAAACAACCGCCTATTGCTCGCCCCACTAATGGCTCTTTATTAAATGGTGGGTCATCATCAAGCAGCAGCAGTGTTAATGGCAGTTCAGGAAGCCTTAATGGAGGAATCCACCTTCCAACCGGACTTAATGGAGTTTTAGACCGCCCGTACACAAACGGGCTTCTAGGGCCCACAAGCCAATCGACATCTCCTTTCGAATCCAACATCATATCGAAAAGGTTTAACAGTGCCAATAGTCTTGGGCCTTTTTCCGCTGCCATTGGGGACATAAATTTGAATGGAATTAACCCTTATGAGAAATGGTCAAACGGCGGATGTGACCCGCTATTTCCAACTACAACCACCGATCCTTACTCGCTTACGGCCTCATCACACGCGGATCCAATTTTAGATTTGACAAACAAATTAATTTCAACGGCCATATTCCCGCCGAAATCTCAAATCAAAAGACAGAAAATGATTTATCACTGCAAATTCGGTGAATTCGGAGTTATGGAAGGACAGTTCACAGAACCGAGTGGGGTCGCTGTAAATGCTCAAAACGATATCATTGTGGCTGATACCAACAACCATCGTATTCAAATTTTCGACAAGGAAGGCCGTTTCAAATTCCAGTTCGGCGAATGCGGCAAACGCGACGGCCAACTTTTATACCCGAACCGAGTGGCCGTAGTGCGCACATCTGGTGATATCATCGTCACAGAGAGGTCACCGACCCACCAAATTCAGATTTACAACCAGTACGGGCAATTCGTACGCAAATTCGGTGCAAACATTCTGCAGCATCCGCGCGGTGTCACAGTTGATAACAAAGGACGCATTGTCGTTGTCGAATGCAAAGTCATGCGTGTAATCATTTTTGACCAAGTCGGCAATGTGCTCCAGAAATTCGGATGTTCAAAACACTTGGAATTCCCGAACGGCGTAGTCGTTAATGATAAGCAGGAAATCTTCATTAGTGACAACCGCGCCCATTGCGTTAAAGTGTTCAATTATGAAGGCATTTACCTGCGCCAGATTGGCGGAGAGGGAGTAACAAATTACCCGATCGGCGTGGGTATTAACGCAGCTGGAGAGATCCTAATTGCCGACAACCATAACAATTTCAACTTGACGATATTTACACAGGATGGACAGTTGGTGTCGGCACTCGAGAGCAAGGTGAAGCACGCGCAATGTTTCGACGTCGCCCTCATGGACGACGGCTCGGTCGTGCTCGCCAGCAAAGATTACCGACTCTACATCTATCGCTACGTGCAAGTACCGCCTATAGGCATGTGAGCCGCGCGATCTGATCACAGGAGGTCGGAATGACCGATGAACTATAAGCCAAAAATCGACACTTTCAAACGCAAGTAATTTTAGTGACCTCAGGACTCAAACGGTTCTAGCCATGTGTGTCAATTTTTGTATAGTTCAAGTGACGATTTCTGAGTGAAACGAACTTGCTAAATATTTTATAAGTGCAAGTGTTAAATGATTGTGGCTGTCTCGATGTGATCATTTTGACTAACGATGGGAATTCTTTATAATATTTTTTTGGCATGAGATCTCTGTATTACTTCTAAATGAAACTGTAATGAGATTAGTATTGATAGTATTGACATTGTTATTCGAGTACCTACGAAGGATAGAGGTCATTCCAGTGGATCGATCCAGACATGCTAATGGTGTTCTCGACCCTTATCATTTTTTAATCTATTGAATAATATTTTTTCATATCCCATGTCGTTAAATTAGGGATGAATATTAAGGGCATTTGTATTATTTAGCCCATTTGTTGGACCAATATTTTAACTATTACTTAACAAATTGTTAGGCGTTAAGCGTGTGATTTTATCGTATAAGAGAGCATCGAGCGGTATTGTTGTTAGTTGTAAGATTATTCTTCGGCACAATGGCACTTCCTGTTTTTAATTAGCACTTATTCTGTGTCGATTGAAATATGATTATGAAATTAAGTAAGAAGTTGTTACATTATTATTAGGTAAGTGTTAAATTGATTGAGCTGATATGGACAATCTTTAGTTACTACCCTTACTTCATGTACCTAGTTACAAAATTATAGGGAATAGTGATGTTAGGGGTTTTATCAATGACTAATTGAGTGCGGCGACCTTTCGTTGTACAATGGCTCCTCGAAGAGCGGTCGACTCTTCCGAAGGCTGTTGTTTAGCATAACTCACGCGTGTACATCACAACAAGGCGGGTGATCCAAAATGTTTTATACTATATCTTATACGTAACTTTTGTCAGCCTTCGAATACACTCCATGACCTTTGAGTATTATAAAGCATTTTAGATGAATGATGATACTTAATGACTTATAGCAATGGTTGTAGTTATTTTTGTGATGTTGGAGGACATTTTTTTTTGTTTTTATTGATCGATATCATTACCGCCTAGTCACTGAGATGAGAGCCCACGGATCTTTGTTTCCTCATTGTTTTAAAGATTAGTAACATTTGGTTGATAATAATATTATTCGTTTTTTTATACAAATCTAGTATTTGATTGTTTTTTTTAATGAATCGGACACGGTAGTAACTAGTAGAGCATTTTAGTAAATGGTCGTCTCGCTAGTGTAATTTTTATATACTGATGGTAATGTGTCTGAGATTTTTAGTTGAGAAAGAGGCATCGCGGTGTCGCGTCTTTACTACTTACTGGAGTATTATAGCTTGCTCGTATACAAAATAATTTTACAATTTGTTATTATGGTAAGATATTTTTTTTTATATGGAAACATTATTTTTAGTAGTATGGTAGTAATACGGTGCATGTGTAACATTTAATTATTATTTTTTGTATTTTATGAATATTATGCTACTATATTTTTTTACTTCATTACCGTGTGTTTGAGTGTGTTAGCGGAATTATTTTAGTTCGATTTTAATTAGTATTTTTTTGGTTTTTAGCAAATAATGAGTTTTAGTATTTTTTTATTAATTTGTGCTGAATCTATGACAATAAAGAGATCTGATGTGGTCCTTAGCTAGGGAGGATCGTTTTGCTTAATTTGATCTGCATTAGATACGATATAGGTTATGCATTAATTTGGTGATATTCCTATTCTTTAAAAGTAAATTATCACACCATATTTTTAATTGAAGACACGTCGACCACAGTCATGAGTGTCGTGTCCCATGCACCTACCTGCGTTGCAAGTGCCATACAATCATGTTGTGATTTAATAAGTGATATTTAGTATTTGTTTTGTAAATATGTACCATACTCTGATTTATTCAATCTTATCATAAGTCTGATGGATGTCTTGAATGATGCAGTCAGCCTCAGTAGTAGTTGATCATTTTAGTGCTTTGTCACTATAATTCAGTTCTATAAATCAACAATTTGATCATACAATTGGTGCGACATAGTTCTAAAGTGTCCAGCTACTTCTAAGACTGTCTGGTCAGTGCGAGGTATTTTAGCATTCGAATCACCAAACGAATTGTATCTTTCGTTTGCTTAAAATGCTACAATGATCTTGCACTGATTGTAGATCGTTTAAATACAGCCAACCTTCACAGTGTTTTTTTCTGTTTTTTTGCATAGTTCACTTCGCTTTATAGGCTTCTGGTTTTGACGTGTCTTCGATAAGTAGTTAATTAGTATCGATTATTTTACCTACTGCATTAGGAGAATCACAATTTCACACATCACCTTTAGCTCCAAATTTCAGTGATTAATCACCAATGATTTTTTATAGGCAATCCTGTTCCTAGTAAATTAGAAAATATCCTAGGTTTTGTGTAGAAGTTGTTTTTCCTCTAATCCACTGGGAGACTGGACTTAACTGAGAGTTAGCTCGTTAAAATCGCATCCATACCTCTGCTTTGTCTCAGTGTTTTCCGTCGAATCAAATCTGATTGAATAATTTATCTGAATATTGCCGATAATGATTTTAACTATTATTCATGTTTTATAAATACAATGAAATTTTAAAATCTATTTTCTATAGAATTAATAAATTTAATTTTAAAGATTCGTCCTAAAAGACTGAGATCTCGCTAGATACGTTTGGTATACATTTATTTAGTTTTAATACAATTAAGGCTTCACTCGGAAAATTGCAATAAATAATCGTCTTTACATTGAGACTAAGCGTTAAAGTTCTGTTGAAGCTGGCTTTCGATTGAAACATTTAACAATCAATTGTGTTAGAAAATAACTTTTAACTGAATATCCACCTTATACCTTACGCTTACATACCATTGTAATTTTAACGAGTGAAGCATTTTGGTAACGATATACGCTTTTAATTGTTTTGAGATCATTTCAACGTATTATAATAAATAAGTATAGTAATAGTTCATCAAAATTAATAATGAATAAGTTTTGCAAATGATGACAACTCAATTTTACGCCCATGTAATGCTGTATACCATTTCAATTATGTCAGTTTGCTATTTTTTCAAATGATTTTAAACCAGAATTAAGTTCCAATTATAATGATTATTACATACAATTATTATTACAAACAAATTTTTCGTTCTTGATTTTATATTTTCTTTTTTTTCTGTGTTTATTGCATAATATTTAAGTGAAAAAGAAATGATTACATTTTCATTCATAAAATTGCATTTCGAAAGCTTGAGGACTGATAAATTGAAACATGTTTTGTCTTTAAATATATTTTGTCGATGTTTGTTGTTATAATTATTATATTTTTTTAATTATTTGTATAAACAATTGTTCTTTAAATTAATGTACATCGTTTTGTTTTGAATTATTTTTGTTGTATAATTGCTTTTTGATAATAATACCAGTTCATTGCAGTTTTATTGTGTGTTTTATTTTGAGTTTTCTTATTTATTTGCCCGCATAGTGCTTTTTGGTAGTACCATAGCTCAGTCATAGTTGTATCGGCTATATCCTGATATAATTATGACTCCCGCACACATCACGGCATGTTTGTGATAATGAATCTTATTAAATACTATATAAGATGTATGTATATTTAATATACATTGTCTTCAGTTTTGTTTTATTGCGACACTTGAAATTGCTGTCCATATATAAATACAAAACATGATTTTATCATAAAAAGGTATGTTTCTACAATGTTATAGGTTTTATAGTTTCTAGTTTATTGAAACATATTTATCACAAAAATAGTGTGTTCTTTATGAAAATCAATAGTAATGCGTTTATAGGTTGGTTTAGTCCATGAATACTCTGCTCACTGTTTTTGGGTGTCGTTTGAAAATACAACATTTTCTTTTTGTCTAAAATATAATATTTTCTAGTAGTGACTACTAGTGAATCTCATGAGAAAATAATTTATAATAAAACAAAAGAACGAAAGAATAAAACCAGTACAATATCTTTATATAAAAACCCTTTACGTAAAAAAATAAGCATGAAGTTAAAAATGCTCGCAGAATATGGTGGAATCTGTGTATATTCATGGATTGAACAAAAATATCAATTAGGTTTCAGTTAAAAGGTGATTATAAATATTTACGCCAGCCCATTTTTCTCACATGCTAAAATCAAAATTCGATGTTACGTAATGAAATAGACGCTGTCATGGCTAGATTTAATAGCAAAATTATTTCTAAGTTAAACTATTCGATCAAGCTTTTTAACCATGCTTAGCCGTTAAGATATATGCTTTTCAAGCTACACATAGTCAATTGCTACGTAACAATTATATACAATTGACTATGTATGCTTGAGTCGCATGTTTTACTTTATATCAAAACAGACAGCTTATCATCATGATTATCAAGTTTTTACAACAAGGGACTATTAATTCAAATTCAAATTTATTCATTGATTGGTTAATAAATAAATAATAAATATTTTCTGACAATTACATTAATTATTTAGTTCCAAGATAAGTATCATTAAGAACTTGTGTTATGGATACTAAACAACGGATAAACATACTTAAATAATTTATTCAACCTAATAGTATCTTTAATCCTATATAAAAAAAATAATAGATTGCACGGAAACCACATGCTCTGTGGATTAAAACTAATACAACGCGCATATAGTTCTTAAAAGTTGTAAATGTAAATAAATCCAAAATGGAGTAACTTAGCCACAAGTTTCCTTTAATGTAGATGCATTGAGTGCTTAGAGTATTTTTTGTAATTCGACAACTGTCCGATAGAGCACCAAATCAAATATGCTAGCTTAGTAATGACAATAAAAATCTTTAAACAACTGTTTAAAGATTGTACTGTAAAACTGTCAAAATTACATTTACGTCTTTTAAGAAGTACATGTGCGACATAATTGCGTTCCATCTTTTGCCAGAATATTAAGATCTCGATTCATTATCACAAACGTCCTATTTGGTGATAGGTTAATATTTATTGTGAGTGTGTGTTTTTTTTTCAAAGTGTGAGTGCATCCTATGAGTTTTTATTTTGAAACAGTTGGTAATGGGATCAAAAGTCGGTATGAAACTCGTAAGTATTGCTTTAGCGGTAGGTAATTACAACTTAGAATGCAATTTTTTTAAACTTTTTATTATCCTATGATTTATTTAGAAAATAATAAAAAGCCCTTTTAGTTTCTCCTTTTCTTTCAGAAAGAAATGGAATTAAACTGATTAAGTTTAATATAAATAAAGACTAAATAAATCATATGTAGATATTAGTTTCAAAAACGTTGAGCACAATTAGTGTGAGATTTTAAAGTGCGACTGCTAAAGATTACTGTTAGTCTGATATAGAATTCTAACTTTATTAAAAAAATCATAATATAATTGTTTATCCATTTAAGTTGTTTTAACGTAAACATTCAAATTACGTCAATATGCTGTAACAAAAATAAATTGTGGCTTAACAGTAATATTTAAGCGACCGCAATTTAAAACACATGATATTCCAAAAGTTAAACTTTTGAAATTGCTGATTAAAAGTCGTGGTTTGACGCCTCTAAGTTTCCAACATAATAAAAATTTAAGGTACCAAAATGCAAAAGAACACATTAACATTGAATGACTTTTTTCTCACAATTATTTTTTCAAATGACACCTATCTAAATATATAAAAGGTATATTTCCATACAATGACTCATTTAAATCTATTTTTATTGAAAATAAAATATACATAATTAATTTGACTGAATGCAAAATTGAGACCAAATACCTACACAAAATAGATTTTTGAAAATCTGTAGTGAATTGTTACGATATTTAGCGTTGATTTAACATTTAGTGCGTTTAACATGAGTTTTATAGATTTGTCAAACTTTATAAAGAACATTGCAAAAGAAAAATCAATTTTATTCAATAAAATACACTTTTTACTTTGAAGTCAAATGATTTCATATATCACTAACTCATGATAGACTTACTATTTACACAACAATGTCCTTATTTCCCTATAATCCTTCTAGAAAACGTAGACCATCTCAGTGATTTAGGCGGTATAGATTTTTGTTTTTAACCTATAACAGCCAGTGTGACACAGAATATATCTACATTAAATACATATTCTTATGAATGTAGGCTATAATCTTCGTGTTAAGGACTATTTGTATTTTAAAATAAGTTAACTTAATACCCCGGGTAAGCTTCACTTTTCTACGAGATTGTAGCTATAAAACCAGTATTAAGATTCTTTGGATACAGTTACCCTTCTCTACAGCGGCACTGCTTGAAAGATTTATAATGAAATGCGCTAACCAAATCCACTTTCCAAGTCAATTACTATAGGGAACATTTTACTACTAATTCTAGCACCTACTAGTGATGTAAGCAGAGGCTAGCTTACGAATTGTTTATAATTTTGTACTCAGCCGTTCTCCTAAGAATACATTTAAGATTCAACTAATTCCTATTGTCTACCTACTTCATTCAGTTACAAAATCATCAAGAGTTTTCTTAAATTAGTCAGCGCTGTTACCATTTTCTATCACCAGACCTGTTATCAGAATCACCGCTGCTGTGTTTTCTTAAAACCTCAATTAAGTTAACATTTACAGCATTTCATCCAATAAAACTACATGGCATGTTGCTCAAACTGATCATTGATGAAATTTCAAGCTTATACCATCTTTTCATCATTCCCGAACAAATCAAGGTTCTTTTCAACATCACATGCCAGGAAGTGTGTAGAAAAATAATGTATATAGTAATTAGTTTAATAATGACGTTGGTAGAGTTATTAAAGTAGCCGTAGGGAATGCTGGGATCTGCACAACAGGAGAAAGGTAAATCGAGAGACGAATGCCCAAAGAAAGTGTGTATTTTTGTAATGAAACTATGAGTCAACGATAAGGTAACATAAAATGTAAAATGTTATTTAGAATTGTGACGTTAGAAGGAAGTAACTGACATTCGTAGGAATTGTTATTGAAGGTTCAAATCTTCAAAGGACCGTTAACCGAATTCGTCAGGTTTAGATTCGAATTAAGGTTTTACATTAACCATATCGATAGCTGTATGTCTTACCTTTTAACTGTTTTAATTCGGTAAAGTGACAGTTACAATTAAATTCACCTGTTAATGTATACATCAAGGTATAAAAATGTATGAATGTTAGCTTGTCATATTGTATGTGGTTAACAGTTTGGTCACTTGTATATTAATTATGTAGTAGGGCATCGTTGAATTTTAATGTACTTATGTTGACTGTGCGGTGATGCGTTCTCATGTAAATATCGTCACTGCTATGCTCGCTTCCTTGGGTCAGCCTAAGTGTGTGCCGGCCGAAGACGCCGCTCCACACGTACATTTGCTCAGGAATTGTATTTACTTTCACATTGAAAACTATCATATTTTGATAAGCCATGATATTTTTAAAGTCGCTTTTAAGAAGTCGTATTTAGCGGTGATGTTGTCTCATTGTTGAATTTATTTGATTCGCTATTTTAGCGAATTGCACAGAACGTTGGTGTTTCACTTAATTTTTGATGTATTTTTCCTTGGAAGACATGTATTCAATGATTTTACTCTGACTGAAGTTGAGTTTGAAATGATGTCAACTAAAATTCGTTAACTTCGTGATATCCGGGACTGTAGGCCTATTAGTTACAGAAAATAACAAAAATGTGTGTAACTAAAGCGCAAATGCCGGACTATTTGCGATTTTCAAAAATGTGATTGTTGTAAATTTAGATGAAAGTAACAAAGCACATATGAGCACAAACCATCCATCCTCAGAGAATACTACGCTGAATGTTTGAAATTAACTCACGTTTGAATTTATGATACATTTTATTGTAAAAAATATTTTACTATCACTTAAGTTAGTTGAAACGTTTGCAAATAATAGTATTTATTTTCACAATGAGGATATTTTTTTTAACTACGATGTTTGAAGTCGTATGGTGGTTTTGTATGATATAAAATATACCATTATATTGACTTTAGTTTAGAAGTAAGAATAATTGTGACTTGTTTCTATGCGTTTCCTTCTCCCATGATATACCGTAGGTGACTTTCTATGTCATTTTATTCGCTTCCAGCACTAAACTGTAATTTAATTAAGTAAATTTCCACTTATTTCTCAATGCCCCAACAGGTTGCTGAAAACTCGGGGCATTAAAATAAAAGAAAACACCCTTGAATCACTTACAGCATTCATTCGAATTTGGTTTGTAACGTGTGTTAGATAAATGTATTTTAAGGTGTGTGTGATTTTAGTTATAATGATAAAAGTTTTTACACACGGAAAGATTCCAAATGAAACTGCATAGAATAAAATGAAGGTGTAGCTAATGACATATCAAGTATGGCTTATTATTTTAGGATGGGAAATGAGATTGAAGTTAGGTGAATGGTTAGTGATGTTTATACGATGGAACCGATGTGTACTATTGATCTAGCGGACAATATTGATACAGTTTTGGAATATTCACATGTTGATGGAATAAAAGATTTAATAGAAAATTGTTTCGTGCTTAGTAACGCGACATATCGTCCACATAGTGGTGACATTATTGAAATAGTCAAAATTCATAGACCAATATTCAGTTTAAAAAGATTTTAAGGAGGCGTTGGATTGTGTGTTACTAGTTGGTGCAGAGAGATAGACAATTTGGAATCTTTCTAAACGAAGCTAGTCGCCAAAGAAATTGCTTTTAGGTAATTAAATGTTATTATAATAGTGTATGCACATAAGTTTAAACCTAAATTAGTTATATGATGCTTAATTGTCCACACAGAAATCGATTTTACACACTTAATGCCATCCTGCCAGATTTAAGGAAAACACAATGCTTATGATGAACTAAATTTAAATTATATCCTACTTAGCATATGGGGTAGTGTGTATTTTTAGATATCGCATTGTCTATGTTAGTTTAGTGGATAAGGCACATCTTGAGCTTTGAACAGTGTGAATCTGTCACCAATATTTTTTACATACGAATGTAGAGTTAAATGTAAATCCATTTCAAGCCGTGCTTACTTTGAAGTAGTTTAGTGGATAGATTTAAGAAATCATTTGATGCTCCGTATGATCACACGTGTAACACGATGCTTGTGCACACGTAAATCAGCTTAGACTTTGAGCATAAGAGTCGGCTTCCACCTGAATTTGATAGAAAGCAATATTGTCACAATAAGAAATATTTGCTTGGACACTTTATGTAAGGCCCGTCTAGAATTTAATGGCACCTAAAACGTTAATGTAATATTCAGTAATCTTACTGTGTAATCTACTGAAACACCATTTTGCGCCGTGGCCTTAAATTTGAAGGAATGTGTTAAATCCTTTTTATAAAAAAAAAGTTCATTTCAATTTTTGTACAGATTTAGGATTCCTAGTGTGTGTGTCACACAATCATTACGAATCTTATCATACTGTTTTTAGAGTAAGAGCTAATAAATATTTCAACTATTGTATCGTAACTTGTAACTAGGTTAGATGTTGCCGTAGAGTTCTATGTAGGTGTCGCTTTGTACTACGTCCTAAAGTAACGATAATTGTTGATTTCAATATTTCGATTCGTGCATATCCCCATTTTAACACGTTTGATAATTGTTACCTACTCATTAGTTACTTTGAGACTGTTCAAAATGTACTCTTTCGAGTTTTTCTCTAAGGGAAAGGGCTGTTTTAGCAGATATTTTTGATACATTGAGGAGAATCGAAGGGAAACGGTGGTTGATGGTTAAGAGTGTGGTCCTAAAAATAAGTGTTCCTTGCATTGTTAAGTATAAATTTTGCAAGGAAGGTAGGATTGACGTAGCGAGGAAGTACACAACGTTATACTGAACGCCAGGAGATGTTCTGTGTACTTCCCGTCCAGAAATTGAGAAGGTGTCACTTCCCATCAATGAATCGTGAGCGAGGATAATTAATGTTACTGTAACGAAAAAAAACAATGTTGTTCTTATATGAATGCGATGGTTTTCGCTGATAACTTGTTGTTTTCATATATTCATAATATTTCCTTTATTTTTTGTACTCTTTAGTATTAAGATTAATATTAAAATGAAAAACTATTCAATGTTGATTACTCTAAAACCAATAATAATGTATGCGTAAGGATGATGTAAATTAGTTTCCCCGAGAGCCTTACTAGTGGAAAAGCCTTTTCCTTAGATGGTTAAAAGTTTCCCTATTCTCCATTTTATTGTAATGTTTATGAATATGAGAGCAGTGATGACGAATTAAAACACGAGGAAAGATAAATAAGAACAACGATTATGTTCCGAATTGCCTTGTGCTCGTGTTGAAGTGAGTTGATTGAGAATGAGACCGTTATTGGTAAGAGGGAATCACTCAGCAAGAATACATCGTACAAGCGATTGACAATTGTTACATCGTCACCTTGACTTACTCTATACCTATTTATATCTCCTGAAATAGTTTGTACTTCCACTATCTAAATACAGTTTGCCGTATTGAATCCTCACCGCAGATTCCATTAGTTCTGGCCTAGCAAAGGTTTAAGGTAAATAAAATAAGGGTTCATCATTTCTTAGTTAGATGGTATGACTCAATTTTAAGACTGATCACAGTAAAAGTAAAAAAAAAACAAAAAAAAATGGAAAATCCTGGATAAATTGTTTTCATTTTAGATAAGAACTATCAGTTTGCTTGTACAATATAAATTGTCGAATCTATGTCTACGGTAGTGTTTAAATTTATTGATTGATAGCCAAAATTGGGAAGTTGGGTAGCATAGTTGCGACAATTAATATGACATCTCGTCGTTAATTATCTCCTGTCGATTTTCACATTCTATCTTCGATGACGATAGTAAAAGTAAATCGATTAACGATTGGGAAAACCATGGTAATGTTGACTTAAATAATGTTGACGTTACGGTTAAAATTGACGGAAAACTTGAAAAAAAAATGAAGAAAGTACTATTTGTTGCCAAAGTGTTGTTAGGGATAAACATGTAGTTTTAAAAATCGGTTGTCACATGCATAATTAAGTTGTTCTTGCGTGGTTTTGAAATTAAGGAGAGAAGTTGAAAAATATTTCCAATGATATATTTTTTCATAATGATCTTGAATGCTAATCAATATTTAAGGTTTATATCTGTGTAGGAATTTAACTTAAACGTGTGGTAAAATGTTTCTTTGCTACGATTCAGGCTGTATCCATTTGGGACATGAACTTAATGCGTCAGAGTTTTAGGTATTGAGAACAACCCTTACATTATGGAATACAGCATGAATTGTGGCAAATGAATTAGTTGTTTAGTGTTCATGTTACATTAGATTGTATCCGACGATCGTTTCAGACATTCTATGAAAAAAAAACTGCTAGGGTTCACTTGTTTCTATCTTTATTGCACATTGAGTAAAATCAATCAACCCACTTAATATTTTAATTTACTTCTCAATAAATATTATCTGCTTCAATATTCCTATTTTGGGATTGTGTTGTACTTTGTCGTCAATCAAATATTTCATCACGATTTAATTTAAGTATTTTCTTTATGTTGAAACAACTAATTTATTGCTATTTATTTGTAACTTAATTTATTGTGTGTTTTCAAAGCTAGTCAGTGAAGTTTCGATTAGGTTAGCTTTAAGTTTCAATGTACTTACTTGAGTTAAGTTGGTGGTAATTTATTTCGTGATTCTATTATTAAGTAGTTATTTTTCTTCCTATGTTTAAATGACATGTTTCTAGTCACAATGTACTATGTATGATACTAATCACGTGTCATATTTTCCCTTAGCATTATATTATTGAATTGTCATTTGATCTGTAAAATTTTGTAGGTTTCTTCTATAAAAATATTTCTATAATCGAAAATAAATAAATGGAAATAGGTAGCGTCTGTGTTAGTTGATGGTTGTCAAATAATAATCCTGTGTCTATTGTTTCATTTGATAATATATTATATAAAATAACAGCCATGCCAACTTTTTATTAGTTGTTAAAATTATCTTATTAAAAATACAAATAAATTTCATCGTACTTCCAATTTAATTGAAATCTTTGTGTTAGTCCATAACTATAATCCTATAATTATTTATTTTATTTATTGTATTTTCAATAAAACCTGTTTTAATTTTTGTTATTTTTCTTGAGTAGTGTAAAATGAAAGTTGGCAAGGCCTGCATACTCATTAAGTCATTTAGACAGAAACTCGATGTTAAACACTTTTATCTTTTACCTTATTGGTAAATACTAAGTTTTTGCGGAGAAATTATGATGAATGTTAAAATATGATATTACATTTTCCTCAATATTATCAGAGTTAAGTTTTTCGTGTGAATTTGACTTTAGTAAGATTACGCATTTAAATTTTTTATAGCATTTCTTTGCGAATCAAAGTCGTAAATATTACGCCGCTTTTTGGATGTTTTTTTTCTTTTGTAATATTATTCTCAATGTCTACCTACATTCCATTACTCGGTACGAAATCTGTTATTGGTTATTTCATTGATATTTTCGCGTTGTGTGGGTTGGACGACATAATACACTGAGTAACAATCTCAAATTGTCTGTCATTATTTAAGAATCATACGAGATATTGATAATTAAAAAAACTCATGCATTCAGTTATTCAAACTTGTTATTCAGGTCTTAATTAAGTATTAGCTCATAAGAATTGATAAATATCTGATGATAATTTACTTGTATGTTGTATTAAAATGATGAACACGAAATAAAGAAACTGGTTTGATATGTGTGTTTTATTTTAATTTTCACATTTATTATTACTTTATTTGATGTCCGATATGGCGTGAGGAGGGTATACTCGCCATCACTCAGCTCTCCGCAAACAATTGTTTATTTTCCGCAAACGCACTCACGTACATAGCGACCGATATAGGTTCGATTCCCACACAGGACAAATCTCTGTATGCAAAAATGTAATTATTTGTTCTGGTCTGGTTGGAACTAAATAATTGGTGTAATTGTCAGAAAATCACTGGACCTGCGTGGTAGAATATGATGCGACCTTGGGTTGTGAGAGGAGTCCTGAGCCTAATAGTGGGACTTGAATGGACTCTGTTGATAACTTTAAATGTCCACGCAGGAGTATGCTAACTTGCACTTTCTAAGTGCATACAGCTTAAGGTCGCAGAAACGGTTAACATTTTTGAAATTTAAATTATTTAGACGTTGGAATAAAGTTTATGCACGGTCTTGATAAATCATAAAGGGGCTTATTACAGAACAAGGTCTAAAGTTAAGCCAGGCTTGTAACTAGTGCTGTCACATTGTAATTGTACGGAAGTCACATTGTACGGAAGACCAGCGCCGCGGGGCCATAGTGACCCCTCGGCATATGCTGCCGTTGCGTTGCCTTTTCGGTGCCACATGTGATTATTAATTTTTATTTTTGTAAACCAATGTATCATGTGTCACAGAATAAATTTCTTTCTTTCTTTCAAAATTTCTTTCTTAATAAGCCCCTATGTTTGGTGTCTCAATTTGCAATAATAATCAAAATTGCGTAAAGGCTGGTGTACACACTCTCCGCTCCCAAAAAAGTACCAGCATAGGTATGTTGTAAGTAGTAAAATATAAAGTAACCCACTGATCAGAGTCCTCGCCACACAAGCGAGACAGAGCACCACCACACAAACCTAGGTGCGAAGTTCAAAGCCACCACGCTGATTCAGTATGTATCAGCAGTGTCAGTTGGCAGTCGGTGTGATGTCTGGTTGTAAGATTATTTAAGCCATCAAATAGGTCACCCAGCTTATTATAATGAAAACCACATATAGTCATAGCTGAGAACCATGCTTTAACTCGTCTTCTGGAGTAAGTCAGTTAGTCCGGATGCCAACCAGTAAGGAATGAACGGTACAAAGGGAATATTCCCTCCTTAAGAAAGATCACACCCTCCACACACCCATACACTTCACAACGATTGTTTGTCTTATATAAAGAGGGAGAGCCTTGTTGCCTTAGCCCACGGCAATCGGGATAACCCGGTTTCTCTAGACTTTGACATAGGGCTGAGGGTCTACTTAATGGTCCAACCAGGGGGCCTACCGCCGAACTTGCTAGTAATCGATTGTTAGGCAAAATCGATTTCAAATTGATTCTGTCAAACCGCCGAACTCATGGAACTCGATACAAGATGGCGTTCTCCATTTAGACACAAATTTTAAAGGATTGACGTAATATTTGACAGTCTCTATCTGTGTTTTTATAAATTTTATTACAAATAATTAATATTTAGGTAAAAATGTGTCATTTAAACGCAAATAATAATCATTTAATTAATTAGTCGCTTCAGTAGCCTGCCAAGGTCATTATAATCTATGGCTTTTGGCAGATTCCACGGTACGGATTAATGAACCTCAGAAAATTTAGATTTAGATGAAATAGCTAAAATTCATGAATTCGGCGGTAGGGCCCCAGTCTTTGGCTGAATTTCAGTTATACATGGAGCGACAGCCGTTTGCCTTCTACAGCCCGGAGGAAAACATAATTTTATGGTTAAACCATCTTTTAGCATATTGGAAGACACTGACTTCCTAGTAACGAATGCCAAAGATGTTAATGATAGCCGGAACCAACGGTTTAATGTGCATTCCTAGGCACGGAGCAAGCGATAATACAGTTATACCTTTACATACGCCGCCACTGGTGTTGTAACTAACAGATCAATGATAGTTATCACCATGACCACAGCGCAATACAGGCGGCTTAAGAGCCATGCTGATTGTTAGCGCTGTTCAATCAGTATTTAAGTAAAACGAGTCTGTGCCGATAATTACCGACTAATATTTTCAATAAATACGATTTGATATGTAAGCTTGTCTCTAATACCGCCTTTACGACGCTCTAGTGGGTATACAGGCGTGGGTATACCTACATACAGGCTATACTCTACTATAGGATCAATTCAGATTAGCATAGCCAAGTGTGATATATTACAAGCTACCTCATAGGATTTGGATTGCAGTCTCTGGCTTCAGCCAACAAGACTTAAGGCATCACATATTATATGGTAAAATCTGCGACGGTTGCCTGTTCTACTTTTATTTGATGGATAATAAATGAAATAATTTATCATCGTCATTTTAGCCCTGTAACTTCCCACTATTGAGAATATGCTTCCTCTCACGAACTGAGGTGAGAGGGCTTCAGGTCATATCTACTAGCCATGCAGATTGGTGGGTGCTGTGTAGCGTCCTGCTGTTAGAATTTTTCAAGCGGTTCAAAGGACCATATTAGGGTTTAACGACTATAACTATAGCAATAATTGGGATGAAAATCTTTCCGAAACTCGAAAGCACTTGATATTATAAGCCACAGTCACCTATCCAAAGACTGACATAAATACTCGTACGTCGGAGCTACGAGCACTTCCAATTCATCATCCTTTATCCCGGTGGTGTCTTAGGCTTACGCTTCAAGCCTGGTATCTACTGAACAGATTTGAAGTAATATTAGTAATTACACGGTATGGCCTCCGCAACAAGTGCCTTCTAATGTCCTAATGGACTTTACTGACATTCTTATAACGAATTCCATAGTTTTTTATCAAAGCTGGGACCAACGGCTCAACTTGCTTTCCAAGAAAAAAGAGCGAGCGATTATTTCGCACATATCTTCAAATGTCATCATTAGTGAGTGAGATTTGAATAGCTGGCTTCTGGCTACTGCTGCTTCTAATTATAAACTAATTTATTTAAAAAAAACTGGCTGTGCTACAGGGTGTATTGCTGTTTAATAAGCTCACTTCAAATCGTTACGCGTAACGCAGACTTTTGTGCACAGAGGACTTGAACTCGCCAAATTTCTTTGAGGCTCAGTGTGGATCTAGGAGAGTAGACCTGCAACTATGAAATTACACTAGAAATTAAAAAGTCTGCGTTGCCGCTTTGTTATTACCGTATGGCGCGACCTTCTACACCCCTTTTACTGCCTTTGATCTGTGGTGCTATACAGACGAGGGCCGTGTTGTCGACATAATCCTGAGCTTTGTGTAAGACGAACTTAAAATCAGGAGTGGACACCATTTTTGGTGCCGCGCTTTGAAACAGCTGCCGGAATGATGCTGGATCTTATTACAATTTAACAGTAAACGACTAAAATATGAAAGCCGCTTCATTTTAGGTTCCACTAATAATATTAAACGCATAATCTCACTGAGCGATGTTATATGAAGAAAGTTGCTAAGTAAAAGAACTCGAAAAAAGATCGCTATTACTAAGATGGTTAGATACCAAACTTAGAAGTACCAAACCAACTGAAATGATCCTGTTGATCTTAAAGACAATTAAGTATATTTTATTTAATCAATATCATAGCAGCTTTTTTTTATTTTACTTTTACTTCTCCCGACCAAAGGGGGACCGAGAGAGGTCTGTGGTACTTACCACCGGGAGACACGACGCCAGCAGTAATACCCGATAAAAATCGTCCGGCGACGCCCGCCGTTTGTTGAGAAAGAGGCGGGGGCCAGTACCTGGGTTGCAGCGTCTGACTCCGACCGCCTAGGACCGCGTAGCTATGAGCGCTTCGAAGTATAATTATCCACAAACTTCACATCATAATATAACTAGCGGCCGCTCGCGACTTCGCCCGGTGACCTTTATATAAACCTTCCTCTTGAATCAGACTATCTATTAAAAACGTCAAAATCCGTTACGTGGTTCGAAAGATCTAAGCGAAAGATAGAGCGATCCTGAGTTCTACCTTTTACCTCCGCGGTGGCAGAACGTTTGGTCTAGATTCTAGAATTTTGTGAAAAGGTCTGTTAGGTTTTTGAGTTTCGTAACAATCAAGACTAATTAATGGACATGGACGGGTGTGGGAATCGAACCTACGACCTTAGAATCGAACTAAAGTAATACAGACCTCGACTTCACAAATGTCGTTTGGCTATTTGCTCCTACGGTGCTAAAACGTCACTTATGCAATATTGACAATATTTACCAGAGTATGAGAAAAAATAAACGAATATACTAAATTGTATTACGTTTTATTTACTCTGATATGAAGTTTGAATTTGGTTTGAAAGAGTACACGTTCAACTGTTTTAGTTTAAACTAGTATAGAAACCTTCTAATTTTCCTACGTTTGTCAAAAAAACATTTATTTTGCGATCCACGATAGAATGACCTAAAATTTTACGTCGAAAAGTAAACGCAACTTTTTAACAATGGCAAAATTTACAATTTATCTTGCATATAACAATTCCCAAACAAATTCTACTGAATAACCGGACATTCGTATATTTATAGACATAAATATGTATGTATAAAGCACAACATGCAATAAACCTAGCCAAAACACGCCTCATATCAAAAACGTTCAAATTCGTAAAATCAACTTCCGTATCTACGTACCCATCGTAGCCCCGTGAATCGACCACGAATAACTTACCAGCGATGCTTTAAATTATAGACTCTATCAACAAAGTAGTAAGGTGATACAAAATGCATATTATAATTATGTTTTTTCCAGCACTCGTTCTACAAAATTCATGAAGTTCCTTTTGAAGTGTAAAATAAAATATATCTGAACAGAAGAGTGTTTTAATATAGAAAACGTTCCACTGCAGCATGTTTACATTTCATTGTGATAATAAACTGTTTAAATAGATATAAGTATACTTTATGAAGTACTATTCAACTTAGCGAATGGAGCTCTGTGCAGAGTTTAAGTGAATGGGTCAGTAAAACGGGAGTATTTAATAAAATTCATTAGTATAGAAATTGAATGATAAATACATTTTCAGTGTTGCCAGTGCGAGACACGTTTTAATTTATTCGAGCTCATGTTAAGTAATATTTTTTATTAAAGTTTGGCTTTATGTACCTTTTATCAAAGACAACTTTACTACATAGTATGAAACAAAGTGGCTTTCCTCTGTTTGTCTTAAGGTCAGTATAGACTACAATATTTACTTGTAACAGAACAACGAGCCGCTCGCCTATTTGTTATAAACCAACGACATATTGGTGTAACATTTCGAGCGTATTATTGTAATATTTCGCCGAGCCACGAGTGCGGGCGATGCGCGGTTCTGGATGAAAGACGCACACGGTCCGCATTTACCCGTAACATAACGCAGGAACGTTACATTACATGGAAATGCTTTGGAAACTGAGCTTTTGCCTATATTGACTATTCGTAAGAACGTTACATTACACAGAAATGCTCCAGAAAATGTTGTAGTCTATACCTACGTTTATATCTTTAAACCTGCGCAACGGGTTTTGAAATAAAATTAAATTTACACATAAATATTAATATTTTTATTGTATTAATGCATTTTTGATGCGATATTTTAAATAGATAAAATGATATAAGAGGAAGGTATATATGTAGGTCACGCGGACAAAGTCGCGAGCCGCCGCTAGTAAAAACTAAGACAGAAACGTAAGAAATTCGCCAAGATTAACCTTCCAGCTTGTACAAAAAGTACACTAAGAATTTGGGATTTGGTAAGTCTAGATATATATACAACATGGCACAGAATTAACGCACACCCTCAGACACCCCAATTAGAATATTTAATTATAATTAAAAAACATGCAAAATAATTTTACTTTTATTTAATTAAATATGGTTTCTTTAAGTTACTAGTTATACTCATCGAGGGCAAATCGTATGGACATATTAGCGCTTTAGCCTACCGACCTACACACAGAAAGTCACGCACGCACACATCGCTTAGCACCGAAAAGTGCCGCAAAAAAAAAACAAAAAATTAAAAAAAAAATATTTTTAAAAAAATTACCTATTTTTTAATATTTTTAATCGATTGAGTAGCCGATTTATAACAAACTACTTTCTTGGTGTAACCCTTATTCTGTTACATGTTGTATATATCTAGACTTACCAAATCCCAATCTATATATATATATATTAACTTAGCTTCATATGTTTTGGCGGGAAAGTGAGTTGTGATATCTGCAGTTTCGATTTAGTTTTTAAAATTTGTGATATTTCGAGCATTAATGTATAATAACGGTGGATTATACCCGTTAAGTGTTTGTGAACGTACACGAGTGTTGATAAATGCAACAAAGTAATGCAACATTACTTTCCAATTCTCGCAAGAAGTCCATATGAGATCTCAGTATAGTGTGGGAGTGGGATCTTTACTGAGGACTCAAGGGGTATAGGGAAGGGCATCTCATTCTCATTTTCTACGAATTAAATATTGTAAATATGTTTATAACTTGACACTGGCTAAATGTGATAAACGCACAAAGTCCTTATTAAAAAAAACTTAGCTTCATTATGTTATCTTAGCCCACTCATGTCCTACTACGGGGTTCAATTGCCATGTGGTACAGGCCTAGAATAGTGCCACCCCCTCTCATCCGACGGGGAGTCGTAAGAGCCGGCGAAGAGAAATCCTACCGGATGATGGGCAGCAGCGTATTTCAGCGTACTGGCTGGAAAGACGATCGCTAATCCGCCTGCCCATTGTGCTGATTATGTGCAAATACCCCCAAAAGAATGAAATCTATTGGGAAGGCCAATGTTCATCATTGATATTTTGATGGCTGAAATAATGATTGGGGTCAGGTCTAACAAAATAAGGTGAGAGGGATGCAAGTCATACTGCACCACGCGATCTCAGTGCTGGTGGCCAGAGACTAGTTTTTAGCGTCCTGCTTAATTATTACGTTTCGTATTCAGGAAATAAATAATTTATTAAATTAGGATTCAGGCAGCTCAACGCCATACGATATGATGATGATGATTACGTTTCGTTACATATAAAGCATTCATTTATTCGTAGCTTCCTTAAATAAATAATAATTTTCAACAATAACAGTAATTATTTAGACCCAAGATAAGTATCATTAAAAACTTGTGTTATGGATACTATATAACTGATAAACATACTCACAACTTTTTTTTTTGAAAATCCATATATACTTAATATAATATAGAAAACACCCAGACTAGAACAAATTTATTTATTTATTGAAGGACTACCAACAAAACATTACTTAACATTACACTTCAACGGGATACATTTCAAAGTAATACCTTAATTACAGGCTGCCACGACATAAAAAATATTCATATGTATGTACACAAAGGTTTGTCCTATGTGGGAATCGAACTTGCAACAGTAGAATAAGGCACACAATGTTTGTAACTTGTTTTGTTTTTTAATGTATATGCAATACTTATCCTATCAACCTTATTATATCCTAAGATATAATATTATTGTATTTATTATTATGTTATTTCAATTGATTAAGTTAAGTTTCGTTTTAAATGTTTTACATTCTGTCGTGGATAACGTCGCTGGTTACACAATAAAATACAATTAGTTTCAACCTTGTACACACATTATGTAACTGTTTGTTGTCCTAAATACAATAAAATATATGGTAGACACAACTGAGTCTTCTGATAAATTACCTGTTTATCAAATACACATTACATTTTATGACGAAAATCAATAAACATTAGTAACATACATGTAAAATATAAAAAGTATGTAAGTATGTTTATCCATTCTTCAGTATCCATAACACAAGTTCTTAGTGATACTTATCTTGGAACTAAATAATTGGTGTAATTGTAAGAGAATATTAATTAATTTATTTTATTTATTAAATCCAAATATTTGCATTACCTAATGAAAATATATCTACACCACTAGTGGTATAATATATAACCACTTATACTTAAAAATAAAAAATTGTTTTGTTGCATTTTGGTGATTTTAAGCTTTGTGATTTTAGTGTATTAATAATCATATTGTGACGTGGTTAAGTGCTATGTATTATAAGAATATATTATAAAAGAAATAAAAGTTTTTGAGTTTTAGTTTGATACCTCTACTATAATTACAATTCTAAAAAGGCGTAACCAGACTTAAAGATCTATGACATATGAGTTTAACCGCCTTTTCATCATAAGGCATACTTATATCTATTTTTACACCAAACTCGTATATGAAGCAACTATCGGCGATATTCTCCCGCGGTGGGCTGAAGTAATTTTTTTATGTGTTAAGATAGAGGTTGGCTACTGCCTTAGGGGACGATCAGAATGGATGGCCCTTGCTATAGGTGAAGTGGTTCCATTTCGTCACTCAAAGCTACCTGAAGTAGATAAAAAATGGTGTATATGAATATGATTATGAGTGTATTATTGAGTAATTGTTTATATTTCAATGATCAATAAAGAGTAGAATTATAAAAAATGATAGGAATGTATTGTTTTTATTCAGGACATATTTTATTAACTAACATAAGCCGTTAAGCTCACTCTTTTGATAATCATAAAAAAACTGAAAGCCATAAACACAAAATAAGTAGTTCATAGGTTTACCTAGTTTATGTAGGTGTTAGTTTCTCTCAAATAGGTTAAATAAGTGATAAGATATTTATTTAGGTAGATTTAATTATCTCATGCAATTAAAAAAAATATATATAATAAGACAAGATATTTACTTAGGTAGGTTTAATTATCTCCTGAAATGCCTTTTTTTATTATGTTTATATTTTATTTATAATGTCTCCCTTTATTTAACAACATTTATGAAAACTTATCTCGATGTTTGCTGCAGACCGGTAACCAAAAAAAAAATTTCATAACATATAACATTTTTATTGGCTATATGACTAGACAATAATATTAAAACTGTTTTTATTAAAGAAATTAAATTAAACTGTTTATATGTTCACTTTGGGTCATTGAGGACTCGCAGTAACAATTAGTCGACAATATATATAAAGCCCATATGTAGACTAGTGTATTCCAACTATCTTGCCTAACAAAATATGTTCAGGGCTGTTAAGAAATATGCAATGTTAAGATAATAAAGCCTGAAAACTTGGCAAAAATATTGTGTGTGTGTGTGATCTGATCATTTCAATTTAATTCAAATCATCTAATGAGAGAAGACCAATTTCTCTTCGGATTATAAGTAAGCAAGTAATTATCTCAAGGTACGAGGTGAAAAGGTAAGAGTGACCTAAACGAACTAGTGGCACTACACTTCGAGATAACTTGAATTGTACACCTGACAAACGCAGGTCGGCTCTCAAACAAGAAATAGGGTATTTCTCTTGCGACACGGCGTTTTTACCTGACCGGGGTTAGGCCATTGTAATGCCCTGCGGCTTTCCTTAACCTGCTCTTGTTTTTCTAGTCATAATAACCACTCGGTACAAAAGGTACTAGGCTACCTATTTTTGTTGGACCGAATTTTTTTATTTAAAAGAAAATAAAAGATGATGGACGTAGGATCTTTTGACGCAAAATTGGGCAAGAAGGAACTATTTATTTGTACGAAGTTGTATTCAAACCAAGTTCAATTTAGGTAAAGTTAACGTAGAAAACCAATGGAAAGCTAGGTCAGCCTAATGAAACGGGATGGGATAACAATTATTTGTGCATTCTAATATTAACGTATAGGGTGTATAGGGCTCCTATCAATATCTCAGAAGTCAAGCCAACCTCACCTGCAAGTGGTTCACCTGCTGATCTTCGGACGAGGCTCTGACGAATATACAAGCTCGCGATAAGCGACCATAGGTTCGCCACCTATTACTTAGGTAAATTTTTTGTGGATATTACTGCTGGCAGTCGCGTCTGCACGTGGTGAGTCCCACACCCCCTTTTGGTAGAGGCCAAAATAAAGAGGCTTTGGCCGAAAGGCAGTCATTTTGTTATCGTCGTAAAACAAAAAAAAAAAGAACTCAAGGTTTGTATGGAAAGTGTTAATTTTTGAAGCTAGAAGCGTAAATTATTGTGTTCGGATTATTAGCAGATGATATAAATATGACATTTAAAGCTACGCGATACAATAAAATTTCACGCGGATGAAGTCGTAGACCAACCACTTGTTTATTTATAAAGAATACATATAATTTATAGGAATGTCCCATAACACTGTAGTTGTTATGGTCTAACCAACATAATCTTTGACATAGTACGTGGACACTATTTTCCCTTAACCCTTCGTCAGCTTATATTCAGCATTACATCGATAAGGTTAGGACTCTGCTGTCAACTGGGTACAAATCCGATGCTCAACCTATACGATGACCTTGTTATGAATAGTGATTTGTGATAGCATTGGAGGATTGACCTAGGATGACAATCCTTCATGCTGTCACAAAATCACTATTACAAAATCTTTTCCGATCGCTGTTTTTTCGTACACGCTTCATAAATTAATTTACTTTCGCAATTATAATATAAGTAAGAAAGTGAGAGTGACTATGCTTATGATATATAGTTTTATTTTTATTTGACACGTCATAATGACTACATCCTGCCCGACAGTAGGCAGTCGATGCAGTCCAAAAAAAATAAAGGCGCTTCATATCGTGAAATAAGCACGGTACAAAGCGCAGCCATGACATCATGACAGCCTGCTAAAATGCCGTTTCACGCCCCGCTTAAAAGACCCGGGATCATAGAAAATAGAAAAAACATAAGCCGGCAGCGAATTCCAGATTCCTTAGTGGTCTTGCTCAGAAACGACTTTCTAAATTTATTGGTTCGAGTGCTGGTAGTCTGCACAGTATGTGGATGGTTTCTAAGACCAGCACGTGTTCTTCGGGAGAGGAAAGGAGAAGGCGGGATGAGATCGAAAAGCTCCTCAGAACACTCGCCATAGTAGTTCCGGTAGAAGACACTGAGAGATGCGACGTCTCTTCGTAGTTAAAATAAACTTGAAAGAAGTACATTGGTTTAACAGACTAAATGTTCTTATGGATCGCGATAAGTTATAAGTAAAGTCAAAAGTTTTTGTTCAAGATTGACTCAGTAAAGCCCTTATAAAATTCAATATAAAAACTAAAGCGCCCATTCTTTGCGGACAGGAACAGAAGGACCCCCACCACGTGAACCTGTGGGGCGTTCTGCTGTAGGAAATTTAAAACCACTTAATAGTGGCTCTAACTTGGCTTAGCGACCACTACGTTTTAGACCAGTGATAACCAAAACCAATTGCGTAACATACCTTTTAAAAGCGAAAGCACACGATATTACGTGTACCACAAATGAACACCCATCCATGGTTACATCTGTGAAGTCTCATCATATCAGTCTTATGGAGTCCACTGCTGAAAATTTGCCTCCACAATAGATTATATTCTATTATGGAGGCCCCCGTTCCAGACTGTGCGCAGGACGACGCTGCTGACATCAGTTCTGAGCCAATGCTCTGCAAGAAGAACTAGCAAGAAACTCAGAGGCTATGATTCATAAAATCGAGTTCATACATACAAAAATATATAAATATGTGCATAAAGGTTGCATACTATAAGGTTGTAAAGTTATATAAAGGTTACAATTACACCTTATAACACAAGTCATATTTTGCTTTTTCATTTAATTTTGAGATGAAATAAATCAAAAAGTGTATAAAGATTTTTCTTCATTTTACACTCTACTGGGTTATAATTGATGATTTCATGCTAACCGACCCCTGCCTTGTCTGACAGACCACAACAGATGTACGAGGGTTCCTACCGATCAATAGTTTTCCCCAAGGAACGTAACGGGAAGCCCGAATCAATATTCAGTTGTGATTCCTACTCCTGTTTGGACAAAATAATATTTACATTAGTTTTATCAGTGTGCTACAACCTATATCTATGTAGGATAAAGATAAAGTCAGCTAAATTATTATAATAATGCAATAATTGTTATAATATAACCTAGAAAAAAAACCGATATGGCGCGAGGGTTGGTATATTCTTCCTTAGCTCCATAGGTCTTGAGTTCAATTCCTACACAGAACATATTTGTACCAAAAAAAACCGTTAAAGCTCTGCCTTTTGGGAGACCAGAAAACACGTACGAGAATGTTATTAAGATTATTTACAGGCTTAAATAGCGAATTTATATTAAATAACAACATATCAGCATTAAATCTCGACCTTAATGGCTGGAGAGGCCTACTTTCAGCAGTGAACGATGAAACCCCTGAACCCTGAATTGTGTGACAACTATGTTCCAAAATAAAGTAGACTCATTAAATAAAATTGATGGTTATATTTTAAAGTTAGGATAAAAAGCCAATCAAAAATTTCCAATTGTCTCTGCTGGTGTAGATAAAATAAAGTATAGACAAGACTACGAAAAAATAAAACATTTATTATTAATTAAAGTGAGAAAGAGCGAATAATATTTATACATGTGTAAGCAAGACGAAGCTTTTGTTTTCTATCTCTACTTACGTATAACTTCTTTTTGTTGGCCAGCGGGGCCAGCAGTGATATCTGCCACTTAACTTAAAGGAGCTAATAAAAAAATAAGATCTAAAGTTAAACAAGGTTTATTAATAGTGCTGTCTCTGTCTTTTTTTTATCAAATAAAAGTGACAGCACTAGTTTTAAACTTTGTTGAATTCTAGGTCCTGTTTTGTAATAAGCCTCACTGTGTTGAATTTTTTTTCGCTATAAATAATAACTGTAACGATTTATTTATTATGGTAGAACGTAATTTATATACTATTAATTAATTTAAGTTTGCGGTTATGATCAATTGCGCTTTAATTGTCTGAAATCACCACAACAGCAACAGTGTTCTGGTACATTATTTTAAATTATATGTTTTTTTTAATATAAAGATTTTCTGATCGTGATATGTGATAGCATAAAGGATCGTTATCCTAGGTTAATCCTCTGTCTGTCACAAATCACTATTCATAATAAGGTCATCGTATAGGTTGAACATCGAATTTGTAGCCAGTTGACCACAGAGTCCTCACCTTAACGATGTAATGCTAAAGATAAGCTGACGAAGGGTTAAGGGAAAGTTATGTCCACTCAAAGATTATGTTAATTAGACCATAACGACAACAGTGTTATGGAACATTCTTTTAAACTATATGTCATATGTTGTTTATAAATAAAAAGTGGTTCGCGAGCGACTTCGTCCGAGTGAAACTATAATATATCTCGCATCTTGTTTGAGTAACTTTTAATGTCATATTTATATCACCTAATAATAAAACCCAACACAATAGTTGTATAGGGATCCTACCAAGACCTAAGGAGCCCAAGCCAACCTCACCTGCAAGTGGTGCACCTGCCGATCAACGGACGAGGCTCTGGCGAACATAACAGTGCCCGGTAAGCGGCAATAGGCTCGCCACCTATTACGTGGGACCAACTATGTAATTGGCGAAGTGTGGGCGTATAGTATGCCTCTGCCTACCCCTTCGGGGAAACAGGCGTGATATTATGTATGTATGTATGTATGTAACACAATAGTTTACGCTTCAAAAATGAAGACTTTCTATACAACACTATGATCCTCTATATCATCCCTTATGATGCCCTTCGGTTTGCCTTAAAATTTTAACCCTTTAATTTGTACTAGCCTTAACTTAAAACGAAAAATAATATTTGTCGCCTAACAATTGTTTTGCCACTATTATAATTTGGTTTAAGAATTGAAAGACCTAATTTTAGAATCTATTATGTAAAATACTCTAAAATATATTGGCATCACGACGATTTAGTTTATTACATAAAAGCTTTAAATTTAGCATATCTTATATTAAATGTGCTAAAGAATCAGCCTACGAACATGGAATTTTAATTCTTCTAGGGCTGAAAACATAAATTGACAGAAGCGAATCGCTGCAAATCCGACTCCACGTAGTCTTGTCTGTACTACCATAGAGTGTAATTTGAGCTTGCGTGGCGTGGAGGGCCGAGGCGTTCCTGGAGCTGAGGAGCATGAGGTAGTAACGCTCCCCGCTCTGAGGCTGGGCGGCATATCAAATCTGTATTGCCAACAACTGGAAACCATGATGGAAAAGGTAGCCATTAAACAACCGAGATTGGTCAACTCTAGCCAACTGCTGCTTCAGGACAATGCTAGACGACAAACTGCACAACCGACGGTGGCGAAACTATAGGAGATAGGATTGTAATGTCGCCGTCACCGTCACCCACCATACCTACTCCCCGGAACTTGCTACAACCGATTACCACTTTTCGGGATTTGGATATGTTCTTAGTTGACAAAAAAAAGTTATTCAGATGAGGCAGTCCAAAACGCCTTCAAAGATTTTGTTAATTCTCGCTTCCGCAGTTTATTCAGCAAAGGAATCAATAAACTCCCTTTAAAATGGCAAAAGTGCATACGTAATAACAGTACATATTATAATTGACTACATAAAAAAAATGTAAAAAAACAGTTTTCCTTTTTACATGTAAAACATAAATTTCAAATCATTACGTATTGACCTAATATGAGCCAGTATATATGTATCTATTAAATTATAAATTAAAATATCCAAATATTTTAAACTAGTTTACATTTTCTATCCTAATAGTTGGCGCATTATATCTGTCTCATACTGTATACGCTAATGGCTTCTCTATACCTACATATTCTCCCTCTACGATTATGGGTTAAAATAAAAAATAATAATTGTGAACGGAATATTGGCAAAGTGCATGAAGCCAGTATTTCATATCGCCATCGTTGTTATCGGTCGTACGCGATCGCGTGCCTTTTCAAGTTCATTGACACGGTCAGCTGATATTGGTCAAATTTTATTTTTTACAAATGCAAGAGTTGGTTCTTTTTTTGAAAAAATCTTTTTTACATGTTCCTTTTTATATATTATTATAGTGGGGCAAGATATCAGCGCAGTCACTTATGGTTCATGAAATTATGTCATCATCACAGCTATAATATGTCCTCCACAACTGAATATAGACCATAGAACATAGACGGGGCACAAGCAATGCTAAAAATATTTGAAAGGAATGTAAGTAGTTTAGCTAAGTTCACTTTAGCAAAGAGGTTTCTAGATGAAACATTTCAAATGGTGAGAGGTGGCTAGCTTTTCGCCCAAATGTGATCCACTTTCGTAATTTTTGAAAACTCACTACTATACTAGTATCTTAACTCTCAGGACTAAGACTGAAGTCGTTTCCCTAAACCTCAGGTCAAGACGTAATTTAAAAGAAATTTGATCATGATTAAGTGGTTTTATTATATTAATTCGCGATTTTTATACGCTACTTGATTTTAATATTCGATTTGGCAGGGTATAGCTTGAATCATCAATTGGTCAATTTGTAAGGCCGACTCGTACTCCGTGCACTAGGGATGCGGCGCTTGCGCATAGTGGCGTGAAAGCAATCAGTGAACTTGAACATACCCGATGCACTGTAGTTACGGGGGCAAACCCATGACTGGTTAAAACCAAAGCTGGATAATTCGCTACCCCATCACTACCTACCCTTAAAGCGATTATAATACACAAAATTTAAAAATATATATTCATAAATTTAAAAAAATCAAAGATGTTCTTAACATAAAATTAGACGTTATTCTGTCACTGTCAAATATGAGTAAAGTTATAAAAAAAAGATGTAAAAAAAAAGTTCAGTTTATTACTACATACAAAAAAAAAATTATTCACTGATGGCTTTTGATTTTATTGATAGGGCTCAACTTTAGATTCAATTTTGAGTTATAGGCTAGAGATATAGCTGTAGGGAACATAAGACAAAGGGGGACAAGGTGTTGAAGTTTGGTTCCTGTGAGCAGTACCAGGCTTATCAGTGTGCCCCGAAATTAGACGTAGTTATGCAAAACGGATCCAGCCACAAAAACTTACTTTTTTATAAACAGGAGTTTTAGTAAATTTAATATAGCATTATATGAAGTTTGTTTTTGAATTCCTGTTAAATACTGGGTATTGTTATCTACTTCATGTCTAGTATTGTTTTAATAAGTTAGACATTTATGACAGTGAATCAAAAAGTCGTTATTGTGGGTTGGATCTATTTTGCATAACTAAGTCCAAATGAACAGTGTAAAAGGAAACAATGACGAATTCTTAAGTACGGTTATATGACGACCGACAAATAAATATTAAAACAAAAACCATGACAACATATGATAATCCGTTGGCTTAATTTTTGTACCAAAAATTAACTATAAATAATAATTCGATGTATAATATATAATTGAACTTTATATACCTTTACTACAATTATAAGCTGAATTATTTTGTAAACTATTGTTAGGTACTCTGTAACTTATAAATCTTTTATGTAAGGAAGAGCGGTGCCTCCCAATTTTTGTCTAAAAAGACAGACCATCAACTAGCTGAATTGTACTTAGAAAAAAAAAAAATTTTTTTTTTGATCTAACAAAAGAATTAAGAGGAAGCATTAATATATTGCATTTTTAAACAAGCCTGTCACTCGAGTAGTAAATAAAAAGTAATAACAGAATTCTTTAGTTCTTGAGTTGAATTCTTTAGATATAAATGTACAACTAAGGATGGACATTTGTGCAATTCGACGCATTTTTTGATAAAGTACGTCAAGGGATGAAAATTGAATATAATTTAATTGCATATTTAAACTAATAACTTTTAAGAAGTAGCCTATTAGGTAAGCAGTTTACGCCGAAGTCATGTTACGCCGGTTGTCCCGGTAATCGCTTAATCAAGTTAAGAGGTACAAAAGTAAGATTGCCTAATGAGGCAACCTAAATAATCTAATAACAGTACTCCACACTCGAGGTCTAGGTGCAGACTCATCAGCACTCGAACCAAATAAATTTAGTAAGTCGTTCCTATGTAAGACCATTAAAATTGGGCCGTAATAAGTGGGTGCGTTTGTTATCGTGCTTAATGCACGGTATGCAGCGCCCTCATTTTGCTAGACTACATCGACTGCTTTCCATCATACAGGACACGTTAAAAAAAAATTGTAAGTATGGCCAGTATCGTAATGAGAAATATGAAATATATAGATATGTATGTCCAGTGGAACCCCGGTAATTCGACAAACGTGTTGCTGGGCACTATCGGACTATCGAATTTTTCGGATTACAGAGTACTACCTCAAATCCCTTATAGTCCGGATTTTTTGATAAAGAGTACCTTGCAATTTAGCTCAACATTAAAAGATTATCATGAAGGAGCGCGTACAAGTTGCAATCTGTTAAATCATGCATCAGCTTTATTTGTGAAGATTTTCCAAAACAATGTTTGTGTTCCTACATTCAACAGTGATAAGCACGTCGAATTACAAGGGGCGGACTAGACAGGGTCCGGTTTACCGGGGGTCCACTGTACTTTCATATTTCTCGATACAATATTAATCAGCGAAAGAGGTTATTGATTTCAAATAAAAGTAGTAGATGGATTATCAGCGCTCGTCATTATTTTTCATTTTATTACCTACTGAAGTGGCCGTTTCGTTTTATGGTTTTGAGCTAAACGTTCAATATTTCAATCAATCGTCAATCGTTTCAATATTTAGTCCACAAAAAAGAATTTATAAAATATTATTAAGTATTTAAATTTTCAAAGTATATTTTTACATAATAAAGTGCACCAATTAAACGAATCGGTTTCATATGGTCTGAAATTCAATAAATATTTTTAACTTGAGTCTTTTGTGATTTGTTTGGTATTACTAATGTGATTGTTGTGACCATTATCTATTAAGGCAGCCTTAGAGCCCACATAAAAACAACATTATTCATTATATTTTTTTAAATCTGTCTTCTGTGTTTACATCCACGCTAATGAAGGCACATACACACAAACACCAAGTCGCGAGTCTGATGTATTGTTAAAAGTTTCTAAAAAATGGAAATTGCGGCACGGCTTTCGGGTAAGCCAGTTTACAATACAATACAAGTTAGTTTTTTTTGGAACTAGTAAACCTATACTTTTTCTAGTCCTTATAATTTCTAAAGATTATTTTATGTCTAGAGTACTTAGAAAAAGTCATTAAGTTTTTAACAGTGCGTTTACTTAGTTTTGCAGGCCAGTCTAAGTTTGCCTTCGTTTGTAAACTTAGACTAAGTACCGATTAGCCCCCAAGAATCGATTTAATTCTTATTCAATTCAAATTTAAAATATTTATTTGCTGCAGATAAGACACAGTAAAAAGCAGAAAAACCTTATAACATGAATAAAACATTAAGATACCAGAGCAGCAATAAAAGCGATCTAATTCGGCATGTATCAGTACTTTAAGCTGTGCCTGGTTTTCAAATTAGACCTAGATTGTAACTCACTCCTGGATATAACTATAACAGAAACAAGAAATTAACAAATACAGGGAATAACGAGCATAACAGTAGGTACAGTCGTCACAAAAGATAGTTAAAATAATTAAGCTACGATAATTGAGCATTGTCTCGGAAAGCACGTTAAGCAGTTGGTCTCGGCTGTCATGAATATCTATGACAGTCGTTATTAGGAAGTCAGTGCCTTCTAACATCCTGACAGCTAGCTTAACCATATAAAGATTTCCCTCTGTGTTTCGGAGGTCAGACGGCAGTCGCTTCATGTAATAACTAAAGTTCAGCCAAATCTGTTTAGACCAGTGAGCAGACCCTTGGCCCTAAGCTTAAGTCTAGGTCAACCGGGATAGTGTTAGGATAAGATATGCCATGATAACTAAACGGAATAGTAAGAATTAATCTATGTTGTACAAATGCACAGACAGGAGAACTCTATGGGATACGTCTGACGCTATTGATTTTCGGCAATCTGTTCAAAATGGCGGGCCATCATATCGTCGTTTGTAAAAGTTTTATGACTGTACGTGGGCGTGCTGACAAGGGACCCAAAACTATAACAGAAGTACAGTCTGTTGTGGGGTGGGTGATCGAAAAATTGCAATTAGATGCGCAAATTATTTTTTCAAAAACATATTTTATTTATGAACTTTATTTGACAGAATAATATAAACTTTTTATTATTCTGTCACACGCGATGGACCGATGACCTGGTCAGGGCGGCGGGGAGCCGGTGGATGCAGGCGGCAAGGGATCGATCTACGTAGAAGGCAATTGGGGAGGCCTATGTTCAGCAGTGGACTTCAGATGGCTGATATGATGATGATTATTCTGTCAAATAGTACGTCGCAATCCCAGTGACGAGACACATAGACTTCAAATTCATAGGGTCTTGGGACCCTGGTTCGTGCCTCAGGAAGCGCAGCTATAGGGCTCAGTTCGTTTTTAATTTATATTTAAAACTTGCCTCATTTGGCAAAGGAAAGCTACGAAATAGTATTGTTTGTTGATGATACATCATTATTATTTGAATTGAAGCGATATCATCATTCTGACGATGTAAACAATGCGATCTCATAGGTAAACTGGTTTGACGTCATCAATCTGTTATTAAATGGGCCTAAAACCAAATGCGTTAAATTCGTGTCGCCTAGCGTCAGACAAGTAAACACCAATATTAAGATAAAGTAAGATGAATTGACCCTTGTTGACAACACAAATATTTGGCTGTTACATTAGACTCTCAGCTGCAGTTGAGCCCACATATTGGTAAATTGTCGAATTTTAGCCGAAAAATTGTCTCTGCAGCATTTGCGGTAAAGAAAATTCGCCAAATAACAGACGTTAAAACAGCTAGGCTTGTTTGTCATAGCTATTTCTATAGTGTTACGTCCTATGGATTCTTCTGTGGGTTGGTACAGCAGATCTGTTTTTGTACTGCAGATGAGGGCTATTCGAGCAATTCATAATTTACCATGTAGACATTAACTAAGTTTTTTTTTAAAAATTGGTGATTTGACAGTCGCTTGTCTATTTGTTTATAAATCCTGGTAAATGTACATAAGAATATTAATCATTTTAGTAAGAAAAACTATATACATAACCTAAACATAAGGAAAAAACTTAAACTAGTTGTACAAGCCACTAGGCTCCAAAAGATAAACAAATCATTTAGGGGTCAATGTGTGCGATTCTACAACAAAATCCCAAGCAATATACAGCAATTAAGCCAGCAATGAAAACAGAATCTTCACAGATTATATGGCAAATAAAAATGCTTGGAATTAAACTGTCGTTTCATACAGGCTACTCTAATCTGACTTAAAACATAAATATTGTTAATGTTATATTATATTGCATTGTATAGCGTCACAGACAAATAAAGATTGTAATTTAATTACCTAACCAATTGATAGTTGAAAAGACTGTGAGTTTCATGCCAGTTCTTTTTACAGAGCGGTGGCTGGTTATATAAGTGATGAAGTGAGATGTGGTTTGATATGATGATCTGGTTATACCAGGGTTTGGGGTCTTTATAGTACATCTAAGGCCCAACCGGGACACTAGGAAGATTAAAGGAGTTAAAAAAAATATGCATACATATAATCGCGCCAGGTTTTCTGGGTAGGCATATTATACGCCCAAATTTGGCCAATTATACTTTTGGTCCCACTTAATAGGTGGCAAGCCTATTGCTGCTATGGGGGAACTTTTATATCTACTAGGTCCTCTTCCGTTGATCTGCAGGTGCTCCACTTGCAGGTGAGGTCGGCTTGGGTTCCTAATGTCTTGGTGGATCCCCTCCCCATATATAGTTGATAAGGATCATTTATATTTGAATTCTACAATACGTAATTGTGCTTTGAAGATATTTTACGAGTGAATGCATCGATAACCCAACTGTACCTTCTGGTCTCATGACTCCCGGGAGACGGCAAACTTCAAAGTTAAAATTAGTTCTAATTAATAATGTTCTTAACTTCAACTAGGGAGCATTATGCGTGGAAACGTTCCGATTACAGAACTTTGTTCTATCTTATTTTAAGGGCCAGGTGAGAATTTCTCGCTCTAATATTATTATTACTACATTATATGAAACGTGAAAAAAAGAAAGCATTTTTTCTTATGCACTTAATTAAAAAAGTAAAAAGCAGAAAGGGCTAAAATGGCTACATCTCATTATAAGTCACCTCAGTCAGCAGCTTTTCAGAACACATCCATTTCGTAATTATTTTATTTTTCATTTATTCAAAATCCACAGCTCTTATTAAATTACAGAATTCTGTTTCAATGTTTGTTAATGACGGATTTACATATAAAGGTTTAAAATATATTACGCGATAACAATCAGAGGAGGTTAATAAGTACATATTAGGAATAGGTATAGGTATTATAATAGGTAATCACAATTAAGAAAGACATTATAAAACATTACACACACGCCACAAAGTACGTAAAAAAAATAAAAAAATGCATTAAACAATGCAAAAAAACTACCTGTTAATATGATAAGATTATCTTTAGCAAAATCATAAAAAAATGTAAGAGCTACGAGCACCACAAATAAAAACTGAAGACAATACAACAGTTCAACACTAGTACTTTAGTACTTCGTCATCTCAGCTCAATAAAGTACTGAGCTCCTGAGCACAAGGTTCCTGCCCTCGCAAATTCGCACTGGGTAAGCGTGGTGGAGTATGACCTCTCTTACCTTGATTAGTAAGACTTGTGCTCAGTTGTGAGATTGTGCCGAGTTGAGGAAGATAATGATTATGACTGAGCACGGGCCTCCTCTAAGAAATCAGTAGGGTATCAGATCATTCACTTGAGTCTGAATAAATGAGTAGTTATACTCAGCAGACTAGTAGTATATTACGTTTATATAACATGCAATTAACCACAAAATTCTTAGGCGTCTTCATTTTCAAACTAATTAACTTTCTGCGCCGATGGAACTTTTATAGGGCTGTATGTAGGTAAAGAAAAATTTTAAGATATTTACTAATATGACTTTCGAAGTTTCGGCGCCATTGCAGAAAAACACCGATATTTTTTTTCCAAAACTGGTGTTATTTTTAGTTTATGTGTAAATACAGAGGATTTTTTAACATAACCTCTTCAGCTACGTACACAAGTGTAGGAAAGTAGAAAATTACAATGAATTGTGATTATTAGCGAATCGTTTACACCATATATTTTGATAAAATTGTAGAATTTGTCAGAATCTGATAACTTTTGACAGCATAAAAATGGGTAGGTGGGATTTCACTTCTTGTTGTAATTTGCTTATGACATTATTTTATTTTGTTCATGTTTCCATATTTTTATAGAAGTGTGTATGTGTTTTATTATTTATATCAGAGGGTCCTAGTACACATTTTCAAACCTCTAGCATAAAAACATTGAAATAGTCTCATACAAACTTCCAAAGATTTTAGTACAGTAAGTTCAAAAAGCCAATGTTTGACACACTAAACTAAATGCGGGTAGTTGCTATTGACGAAACCTAAGACATTGAATGAAACTAATTGAGGGTAGCTAGAATAAGCTATAACTCGGATATGTATGGGGTGTATGAGGATCCAAGATTTGAGGAGCTCAAGCCAACCTCACCTGCAAGTGGAGGGAGGACGAGACTCTGGCGAACATAAAAGTTCCCGATAAGCGGAAATAGACCCGCCACCTATTACATGGGAACAACGATGTAATTGGCAAAATACGAGTGTATAATATGTCTCTGCCTATCCCCTCCAAGAACCTGTTCTAAACACCGTCTGTAACGCCAGCGTTATATCATGTATGTATAATTATATCGATACAAACTCAAGACATCACTAGCTTCGATTAAGCTCGGCATATTGCGATAAATAACTTTTATCGCGTTGCATCCGCAAACGAACTCGCCGACGACGATGCCTCTAGTCGGTAGTCGGTACATGCCTAGTAATTTAGTCTGGCTAATTAGTTTTGCTGTCTGGCAAATATTTAAATCAAAAACTCATTTAATGAAGAGGCAAAGGCAAAGCTTATCGCAGATGGTGCTTTGGACATAGTCTGTTTGATTTGTTGTTTTCTTATTTTATATAATATGTGTAGTTCTAAGAATATTGTATGTTTTAGTGCACGCAGCTTACACTTTATAAATAATATTAAGAATTTCTCGTCTGCTGGAAGCGGTTTCTTCTGGAAATAATAATTATGTCATGTTATATTATGTGTGTATATGACTCATCATTACATAATTAAATGGTACAGTCAGATTTATGTAGTAGATAACTTCAAAAGCATGAAAAAGATTGACGCACGTCTTGTTAAGAGCGTCAAAACTTGTTTTGATATAAATTTATGGCACTTTGTATGCCACAAACTATTTAACGCTTACTGTACGCCAGATTTGTGTTGAATATTATTTACTATTTTATGTTAGCTTCACCTCGCAGCTTCACTTGCATGGCCTACAGCTTATAGTGTATACAGAGACCGCGAATGTTTTAGGTTAAAAAGGAACATCTGTCCGTCACTAAGTTTCAAGGTTTCTTCATACCAAACTATATTGAAATTTTTGTCCAGTAGTCTAGACGAAACAGCAGAAAATAATAAATGATTACTTATAGTTTTCAAGATAAAGAAATACTAACGTTTGAGCTAAAAAAAATTGGCCCTGACATTGTAAGTTTGAACACCTTTCAGTATAGATTGCAATTAAATTGAGATACAGAGAGATGCCATTTAATCAGTAGAAAAGGGGACCAAATGTCGTGATACCTATACAGTAAAGTTATACCATATGCCAAAGTTTATGTTATGCAGTCAATATAGTCAACAACAAAGCAACTATAAATTAATAGTTAAAAAGCAATTGTGTTACGTTTATTTTAAGTGATATAAAGAATATACACAACGTAAAAATATACTAAGAATAACTAAAGAAAAAATGTTGGCAAGCATAAATACGGCTGTATTCGTTTGATCAGAATATGGCCTTAATAAGTAACATGATATAAATGTTATATGAAACGACAGATACGCAACGAAAGATACAATAAACTATTGTACTAACGGTTGCCATGAATGATCTAATCGCGATAAAAATATTGCTCAGGTGAGTAGAAGTAGCTATGTATAAATAAGCCTGGGAGGTAATCCACGTTCCCACGCAGGATCTACTAAGAAAAAAGTTACAATTATGTAAGTACCTAAGTATAAGACTGAGAGTTAAAAAAGTTAGATCGCGGCTACAATTTCGGCCGATTAAAATTTCGATGATATGGTGCGAATGCTATTGGGATTAATAGTAAAGATCAGCCAAAACACATTAATATTAGAGAAGCGGTAGCCACGCATAAGTAAAGCCGCAAATAACAATCAGGTAAGTAGAAGTATAAGCCTGCCAGGTGAAAAAATAAAGTTCACGGCTGCAATTTCGGCCAATTCAGATGTAGATGTTTTGGTGCGAATGCTGTTCGGAGGGATCCGGAGGGCCGCCCCCTCGCAGACAGACGTATTGATTTTTGTGCACTCACCCCATGGGGTAGTTGTTATTAAATATAAAGCCGGGGAAGTGGCGGGAACTATTCGAGGTTACATTTGGGGGGTGCCGTATTATAAATGACTATTAGACGTTATAGATGGTGGCTTTATTTATTTATTTAAAACGCACACAGGCATACATGAAAGAAAAACTTATGATAAGACAAATTTGGTATATGGCACAGCTAAATCCGTGTAGAAATATCTTTGGACTTGAGATAAAGTTGGCAAGTATGTGCATTACATAGAAACAAAATAAGATACAAAAATATGCTACTACGCAAGATTGGAATGTTTTTAGTTCTGAAGAAAAAGTTAAATTTTGAAAGACTATAACTTAAAATGGATATTTTTATTACTTATCTTAAATGTTCAAACATTGATTTTATTATTAATTAAACATTAAGTCAAGTAATTTTCAATGATAAGAGTTTGCAGCAATATTTTTAATAACTAAATCTTACAAACAACATAAATAAATCTTATAGTATTTTTTTTTGTTTTTCACTCCAAATTGCAACAACTTTTATGGAAAGCGCAGATTATGTTACATTGTGCCCTATTTATTAAACTCACTGCCTGCTCAAGTTAAAAGCCAGATAGATGAAAAAAATCTTAAACCTAAATTAAAAGCGTACTTTACTGGTTTGTAATTCTCATTTCACACATTTATAACAATAGTGTAGCTGCGGAATTATAGTTATGTCAAATTGATGTTTACTTTGTGTAATTATTGTTATTATTTTTAATTAATGGTGTAATTTATGTTATAGCTGATATCATGAGTATCCGATGTACTGTACAAAACTTACTGTTTTTTTTTGTACATCGTAATTATTGTATTTGTGTAATGTATGTGTATAATGTAAACATAAAATAAAAAAAAAAAAAAAAAAAAATATGATTAAAGTTTATAGTGATTTTTATTGACTAGAAACTAGCATTATTTAATGAGATTTTACAGATCTTACAGTTGATTTTTCAATAAATAAACAAACAGTAAATAATTTTTTACAATTTTTTATAATTACACTATTTTTTAGTTCCAAGATAAGTTTCAATAAGAAATTGTGTTATATTACTATATAACGGATAAACATATACAAATACTTTATTTTTAAATACATACTTAATATACAAAGGAAAACACCCAGACCAGAACAAATATTTATATTCATGCACATAAAGATTTGTCCTGTGTGGGAACCGAGCCCACGACCTAAGGAGCGGATTTTCAATGGCTTGTATTTTAGACTAGATGTTTGCATGTGTATAGTTTAAATTTTTTAATAGAGTTTATAATAATAAAGATATATAGATAGATAGAAAATTTATTATTTATAACCAATTAAAAAATAAAACAGAAAACAATTGCAAAAAGAAAAGCGATATAATTGGATTTAATTGTTGTTGCGTCTTTACAGGTGAGTGAAGGTTTATATAATTATCTAGTTAGTAATAAGAATGTGTAAATTTTTAAAAATTTCATGTCTCTACGATACATCAATATCACGTTTTTTATTTCCAGTCTGAAATAAGTGAATCTCTCTTTATAAAACAACAATTAAAGCTATTTATTCCTATAGTCGTATTCTGATACTTGTTATAGTATCTTCAGTCAGTCAGCATCGTATATATACATTTATCTGTATATGTCGTAAGCGCTCTAAATTCGACGATAATCAGACAGGCATACGATCAAACTAGTTTCCATTGTGTCTATTTATTTTTCATTTACCAAAGAGATACTATAACATATATTTTATATTTATTTATTTATGGCAGGTGTATAGGGACCCTCCCGAGATCTTAGGAGCCCAAGCCAACCACACCTGCATGTGGTGCACCTGCCGCACAACGGACGAGGCTCTAGCGAACCGGTAAGCGGCATTGGGCTTGTGATATTGTGTATGTATCTTATTTATTTATATATATAGCACAAGCACATTAAATAATATATATATTAATAAAAAACAAATTAAATGTGTTGACTTTTGATATAATCGTACTTAAAAATTACGGTGAACATAACATAATATTCGGTAGACTTAAACTTTATAACTTATGAAGGATTTGTTATTCAAATTGTGTTAAGATATTTAATAAGTTACCAAACTCAATGAGAGAGCTTAGTTTACCCCTATTTAAAAGAAAACTACATCAATGGCCTTAAAATTTTATGTTTTTATTCAGTAACAGAATATTATAATACCAGAATTTATATTATATGATTTGATATAAGTCGTTATTTTGACATGAATTTTATTTTATTATGATTATTACAATGACTACTAATTCCATTTATTTTACATTGACATTCACACGCCCTGCTTTGGCAAAATAGATGTTCTATTACATGACATAAAAACCACATTTTACACTATTTTATGTGAATACATTTATTTCATATCATTTTATTTATTCACTGGGAATTTCTCTTTGATATAAGAAAATCGACTCAATTTTTTTTTCAGCGGCGTAAAATCGTTTTAGCAGTGTAGCGTATACTTTTTAATCTATACGGGCGTGTTGGTAATCTGTGTTAAGTGCAAATTAGTGTGTCGCCGAAGCAGAAATGGGATTTTCATTTAAAATGGCAGGAGCGCCGGGTATTGTGTGTAGGTATTTATTTAAAACCGTTACGTATACGTGTGAATTGAACATGTTTTTCCACCCTCTGTTTGCTAGTACCATCTGGATGTTAATATTGCATATCGACTTTTAAAAAGGAAGTTTTAGAGCTCAATAGTTCACGCAAGTCAAAACAACTGTAATGTTCTTAATTATATTTCTGATGAACTAAATAAATCTAGGCTCTACTGAGCACGGAGCAAACAAAGGTGAAAAGTATTGAGTACTCCACTACGCTGACCCAGTGCGTATTTGGGCCTAGTGTATGGCCTCCTGCTGTAAGAATTTTTCAAACCGCCTAGTTCGGCCTCTAACGACGAAAATCACATTTAGTGATCACCGAGACCAACGGCTTAACGTGCCTTCCGAAGCACGGTAGCGTTTGATATTTTTCGCACAAAGTGTCTAACAAATCAAAAATAATATTATAAATTAGAAACCATTAGATAAATTTAAAAGAGCATAGCCTGCTTGTTTCTTGCCAAATCTTCTTACAGAGCGGTAGCTCGGAACTGGCACTTAGATTCACATACACTTAATTATTTTTTATTTTTAAATTGTTTTGTTGCATGTAAGTGAATCTAAGCTTTGTGATTTATATTTAATTATGAAGTTTTCAAGTACTATGTATAATAGTTTATAAAATAAATAATTTGACTTTTGACTTAGAAAGTAATTCTGTCTGTCTCGCTTTCACGCCAAAACTACTGAACCAATTTAAATGAAATTAACTGAGAAAGGACATAGGTTACTTTTTAATTGGTATGTAGCTATACCTGTAGGTCACGCAGACTAAGTCGCGGGCGGCCGCTAGTAATAAATAAATCACAAATTATACAATGTCGTCAAATAGCCATTTCAATATTTACCTATCGGTAACGAAGTTTACATGAACATACGAGACGGGAGTTCCAGACTTTCAACTGAGATTAAATTCAATATGGAGGAAATCAGTTTCATTACTCCAATCTCGTTTCAACAACTGCCGCGGATTTGTTGACTCAAAAATATCGAAGGCATCTCGCCAATGAGCTGTACGAGTCACTCGTAAAGTACCGCGAGCAACACCACAATTTCGTTATGCAAATATAGCGTTTGCGTTTCATAATTTAGAGTAGAAAGTATTCTATAGATGCCTGATGGTTTTTCTTGGGTTGTAGGGTCGGCAAAAAAGTTATTACCATTTTATTAATAAAAAAATCGACCTGATATAATCTTAGTGTCCTTTTTTACACATTAAAGGTACCAAGATCTGACGAACCCAAGCCAATCAGACCTGCAAGTGGTGCACCTGCCGATTAACGGACTAGGCTCTGGCAAACATAACGGTTCCCGCTAAGCGACAATAGCCTCGCCACCTATTACGTGGGACTAACTATATATTTGCGAAATGTGGGAGAAAATATCCATCGGGAAAACAGGTGTGATTGTATGTATGTAGAAAAAAAGTTCGATTAAATTAAATAATCAATTATTATGTAGTACGTAATTTTTTTGGAAAAAATAAATGTTTTTAACGTTACAAAATTATTTGTATCAAAATGTATGACTTACGAAGTAACCTAACCGGTGTGCACATTAAAAATACAAATTCAGCTAGAAATCCCATATTTATATGCAGATGTTAACCTATAAATAATACTGTTAAAATACTGGAGAATATCTTCTATTCTATTCTAGATATTCATCGTTTTGACAGATACATAGTTAAAAATAATTTATTCTATTTTATAATTTACTTAAAATAAAACTAAATACGAACCAAATCAAGAAGTTTATTATACGTGTAAATAGTTTCTGCTTTGACACGCAGTAACCGCAGGTACAAAACATTCTTTGTTCATATTACACATTGCAATCTAACAATAAACTATGTAGAAGCTTCCCTATGAACTAAAACTTTTGCGCGTTAGTTTTTACGTTGTTGATAAGAGATTTCTTGAGCCTTAAATAAAAAAAATACTTATATACCTGTCCTACTAGGTCACATAAATTTTCCTACAAAATTACGGAACGTCTGAACAACTTTTTTGCTGACTGTACAAAGTATGTCAAATACAGAATTCATACGGATTGGTGAATACTTGGCGGTATTGCCGATGTTGTTTTGTTGATATTTCAAATCGACTGATTCCCTATTCATCAATTTTCTGTTTCATGTAACAGAAAAATATCGGAAATTTACTATTGACACTCTTTTGTGAGTAGTTTTGTGTTAAAATTACAGTGTATATAAATGTATATATATGAGTTTGAATATGCTAATTGACAAAACTTTTTAATATATTGAGCTAAATATCTTATAAATAAAATTACGAGTCCATAATACAAGAACAACGTGTTTTTTATAAGATTATTTTCTTGTACATATGGTAATAGAATATATTTTATGTACTGTATAGGGAGCATTACCTAATCGAAAGTAGGGCGACAATCCTAAACGAAATTTAGGGATAACTTTCAAAAGTGTTGCAGCATTATTATCCGCATTGGCCTCCTATCACTCTTCTCCCAAAAATAAATTATTCTGAACTACAATGAACTTTTTTTATTATCCCGAAAAACAACATAACAATGGAGCCCGAATTGTATTACACTTCCGTATCGGCTCTATTTGATATTTTCCGAATTACCTGAGACAAACAGACAGATAAGTCTTTAAAGTCCTTAATCTCGCTTTGACTTCTAATCTAAAAAACTTCAACCTTGTTTATTTAATGTGCAAATATGCAATCGTATACCTATTATCATAATTTTAGCCATTTTAAGGACCGAAGGGGGACTAAAAGGGGGTGTGGGACTTACCACCGGCAGACGCGACTGCCAGCAGTAATACCCACTAAAACGAATGGGGATCCTACCAAGACCTAAGGAGCCCAAGCCAACCTCACCGGCAAGTAGTGCACCTGCCGATCAACGAACAAGGCTCTGGCGAATATAAAAGTGCCCGGTAAGCGGCAATAGGCTCGCCATCTATTACGTGGGACCAATTATATAATTGGCGAAGTGTGGGCGTATAATATGCCTCTGCCTACCAACAGGCGTGAATGTATCCTAAACTAGTAATATTGCATACGTATGTATGCATCTATTTTAATTGAATAAATAAATCGTCCAAAGAATAGCTTCCCTATTCGGAGGCTCTTCGATCAGATAAGCTTTGATCGTATCTTCAATGCGACGTATAAATTTGTCGCGATAAGACCCAATAAATCAGTTTGCGACTACCGAACGATATTAACTCCACTTCTTACCTTCGGAGCTTTACCTTGTTAAGGGTGAACATGTGCAATTTCGATTATATATTGTTATTTAAAGTCTTCTTGTATAACATATGAACTTAGTAAGTTTCGAATAAGCCAGATGATTGGATTCTGCCTACATATTTGTTATATTGAACGACGTCACACGTGAGAAGTTTACCAGAACAATTCAAAATTCATTAAAATATATCAAGTTTGAACCACCGGGTTTATTATCATTATCCACCTAAGAATGTCCTCAGGTACCTATCTCGTGTACCTTGGGGAGGTACCTTGTCACGTAAACCGATTGCAAGATTGCATCCAGGGTAAACCCGCTACCTCTTTCAGGTCATACGTTCATCTTGTGTGCCGTGTGGTACTGACCTAGAATACTGCCATACCCTCTCATCTCACCGGGAGTCGTAAGAGTCATATGAGCAAAAACTTTCTTTCACAAATTAAGATAAAAGGGATTTAGCTTATCCTCCACTACGCAGACCCACTGTGTGTTGGCGGAGGCAGGTGTGTGGCGGCTTACTGTTGAAATATGTCAAGCCGCCTTATGAGACCTCTGACATGGCTCAACAACTACTTCTCATTGTGGTAACCAATTCACCAATTCACCAATTGCCTAATGGGACTTCGACGGAACGGTCCCCTATCCAAGAATTGGCCTTTGTATGCTCTGCTTGACTTTAACAATCGTTTGCGGCCACCTAATACCTTGGAGCTACGAGTACCTCTCAATGACCAAACAATATAAAAAAATAAAATATTCATACTAGATCGATTAGTATTTCTCTTAAGAAAAGCCTTCTGAAGTGTGAGTGGGGAGGCCATTGTGTTAGATTTGAAATTAGCATATAAATGGCTCCGAACGAGAACATTGAAATAAGAGGAGGGTGGGTGAAGTTTCTTTTGCAAATTCATTCGTATGTCCGTACTGTACGCTCATACAAATAACGCGTCGACGGGTCAGTAGCTAGTACGTGAGTGAAACGTTACCTCTTTCGGGGTTCTTAACATAAATAAATAAGTCATGTTACCTTTTTATATATTTATATACATTAGTCATTGTGATTCAGCTGTAACTTACTAATTTTAATTTTAATTTCATTTTCTTTGGTGTTTTAAAATATTTTAATTTATTGTAAAAACTTGTGTGACTGTTGCACACGAACTTTATTAGGTCTTCACGGAAGACCAGCGCTGTTGTGGTCCTTCACTGCAGCACCTGCTGAGTGGAGTCCTTTATAATATACTTCATTTGGGAAAATCGTTCGCAAAATTGGGTGTATAGGGATCCTACCAAGACCTAGGGAGCCCAAACCAACCTCACCTGCAAGTGGTGCACCTGCCTATCAACGGACAAAGCTCCCGAGGTGCCCGATAAGCGGCAATAGGCTCGCCACCTATTATTTGGGACCACTTTGTCGAACGTGGGCGAAGTGTGGGCATATAATATGCCTTTTCCCAACCCTTCGGGGAAACAAGCGTGAATGTATGTATGTTGGGAAAATCGTTTATCTTAATGTTTCTTGTAATTATGTTTTATGTCAATTTTTCTTTGTTTTTCATTTCCTTATAGGCTTCTGACGTGCTCTCCGAAACCTGTAAAAATGTTGAGTATTCGAGTACATGAATTAATAATTATCTTACTATAACACCAACTATTGAGTTTTAAAAATTAAGTATTATGAAGAACATGTGTTATGGATACATAACGGATAAACTGATACATAAACACACTTGCGAGTGGAGATGCGGAGCGTGGCCTTCTGCACCGCTTAACTGAGCTCACGTCACGTCTGGGGACTCTCACTTACATTTACAGTTTCAGCAATTCAGCGGAATATGCTTTCCACTTGGAAATAATATTATAATTTAAGTATCTATAGGTCCAGTATTAAGCAAATAATTTTCAAATATATTTTAATGTGTAAGATCTGTCTGTATCCCAAAGAAAAAATCACTTCACCCTCAACTTTAATTTTTGCAGTCTTCGAAGGTGTAGACAATATACTTTAAATCATCATAGTTTTTTTTTGTTTTAAATAATGTCTTCGTGCGTTTAGCACATTTAGCCAGTGTCAAGTTAGTATATATTAATAATATATAAATCATAGTAAATGAGAATGAGTGATGAAAAAGATGATAAATGGTAAATAAGATACCCCTCCCTAAGCCCCTTGAGTACCTAAGTACTCAAGTACTAAGTATCTAAGTATAGTCCCACATCTATACGAATATAGATGTGGGACTATACTGAGATCTCACATGAACTTCTTGAGAGAATGTGAAAAGTGATGTTGCACTGTTTTGTTTCATTTACCAACACTCATGTACGTTCACAAACACTTAACAGTTAATAATCCACCGTTAATTACACACTAATGCTCAAAATATCCAAATTTTAGAAAATAAAACAAAACTGCAGACATGTCGCTACACTTTCCCGCCAAGAAGTCCAATCATCAAAGTTATGCCTCCATAAGCTTCAAATGACATTTAAGAGGTGGCCTGTATCTAGTGTCATTTTGCGAACAAAATCAAATCATCTTCAAGATTTACTTCATTGATTGGTTTCATTTAGAAGCACAAGTAGAGGTATCTTAAATCTAAGAGCGCAACTTCGCTATTGGTATATAATTTAATACAGTAGTTTCTGCTTATTGCACAACCTCGCTGACTCTCTCCGATAATATCTCTTCGATAATCTTGTAACCATCAATCCTTAATCTAACTATTATCAAGGAACATTAAACCAGTTTGAATTACTGAAGGATTGTACTACATTACTGCGACAGTAAGTGTTAAGGTGCTTAATGAAACGGGAAAATATGAATTGATTTAAATACTTTAATTTGTTTATTTGGATTATAAATATTACAAATTAAATATTTATTTCCAAATTAACTTTTGAGTTACTGCTTTATTATCTCATTAGTTTTTAACAATAAACAAAAAAATAATAAGACATTTTTAGTTTATTGTTAAAAACTAATAAGCTTAATGCACAAATTACAATTCTAAAACCCTATTTGTCGGTAGTGCTTATAAAATGAAATTATTATAGGTTTTCCTAAAAAAATACATAAAATTTATGTATATCTCTTCTTCTATATTTTCTTCTTATTAGTTCTATTATTTCGTGATAATTTTTGTTTTGTAATTAACCTAGATAAAATCGAAGGAGACACAGATTAAGTCACGTGTTGACCAATTTTTTAATGGTTCTGAATTCTATTGCCTACACGATTATGATACTTCATGGTTCAGTAAAGACACTATCACTGTGCGAATATCCCATGAATGTATCTAATTGAAACTTAGAGAGTACCTACCACTCATAACATTTTCTTTGGCGTTCTTTGATTGCTTGAATTGATAACTAAGCTAATATAATCAGTCAAAAGTATTTTTGAATTTAGTTTACAGTTATGCCACCATTATTGATTATGTAAAGTAGACTTTTACTAGCAAAGTACTTTTTTTAAAGTTATAAGTACCTGTACAACTGAAATCTAGTCGCCTTAAGAATATTGGCATTGTTAAGAAGCCTCGCAAAAAAACGAATATACACGTCAATTGTATCCGAAATTATTTCATTCAGTCTTTGAAGCGGATTTAAGGGTTTTAGGAATACGTAACGAGGTTTTACGCGTACAGTCCTCTCCTGGATCCAATTACAGGTTCGAGTTGTATGAATATTCAGAGGAACGGAGCGCTGACTCGATTATCGATAATTCAATGGATCGGATGATTGAGTTGGCCGATTCGTCCGAGATATCTTGGATTTTTGCTGCATTCGTCGGATGCGGCGACTGACATTATTATATTACACAACGTATTGGTCTAATTCTTTGTACAAACTCGGATTTCTCTCCGTTCAAATAAGGCCAGATCTAACGAAGTGGCACAAAGCGGCGCTGTTGGATCAGCCAGTAAATTACAGGTTATTTCAGTGTAATTTAATTCGTTATCATTTAAGTTAAGTATATAACTTCAGTCAAATGGTGGCTTTCTCGTAACCGTAGTGTGTCTTCGTATGCCTTTCCCGGTCACATTTTGAACCCATACTGCTGCGGCTGAACATGTGAAGCACCTCAAATGGGTAACTGGTTTAATGGGTAATGGATAACTTTTAGTGCAATGCTGAATTGGTGGAGAGCTTTAGTTGGGCTCCTTAAAGCACTGGAAAGATTGCATACGCCTTTGCTATATTATTACTATACTCTTCTGCGAAACCAGTCTACTCAGATTTCCAGTCTACCCAGAGTACCAGCCTACCCAGAGTACTAGCCTACCCAGAGTACCAGCCTACCCAGAGTACCAGCTTACCCAGAGTATCAGCCTACCCCGAGTATTCTCGCACCTTGGATCGTGGAAGGAAGCCCTTATTCAGTAGTGGCACCGTAATGGGCTGATGTACGATTTGGATGCACCTTATGAGTGGGCCGCATTTCGGTCGTCAATCTAACCAAAAAGTTTATATACTAACTGGTTCCATAAATACAATGCATTACCAGTCGCAACTGGCCTTTATAGAATAAAGAATTGAAATAAGTATATTGCTATAAGAGGTTTTCCATTTGAAAGTATAACATACATTTTAGGTACGAGTTCTCTTTAAATCCATTTGTCCTGACTTCTGAAGCTTCGGACGAGATATATTTTTCGGATAGAGGATGGAATTACCATAATTCTCGGAAGTCCATCTGTCTAACAGCACCATCGTGCCGTTCTCATGAATATTCCGGCGACGAATTTGCATTAAAATATTAATATGTAGCGGGGATTCTAAAAAGGCGAAATTAACTTGCTTCTTCGTATCCGCAGAAAAATATGCCGTTCCGGATACGACTAAGACACAAATATGCATAATGATAAAAACTAGATGTTTCTGAATAAAAACGCTCGTTCTTACAAATGAAATTATCTTTAATCCACAGCATAACTCAATAGCAGTCTTAAATATAATATTTATCAAATTGCTTATGCTTAGTAAGCGTCTTCTCACAGAGCGGGGGCTCGGAACTGGCACTTAGATTTACTTACACCTAATTTTCATTTATTTTGCATGTAAGTGAATCTAAGCTTCGTGATTTCAGTGTAGTAATATTTAGTTATTTTTTTATAAATATTTTGTTTTGACGTTTTCATTACAGTATATGAACACAGACATTATAGTATATGAAATAAAGAACTTTTTACTTTACTTTACTTTACATTACTTTGCTTGCTTATGCTTAGTAAGCATTTCTTTGGTGACCGATGTCACTAAACGTATTCTACAGCGACAAACTTCTTCCATTCAGAAGCATAAGGGGCTTATAAAAGGTGCTTACAGGTAAATATAGTTCCAGTCGTGCAGTCAGCGGCATAGACAGTAGGTAACATCAAAACCCCCATAAAGATGAACTCACGTTTCTATTGCCAAAAGTAACGCTTTTGGCAATAGAAACGTGAGTCCGTGTGTCTGGGCGTGTTCCTTCCTATCTATAATGGCGCTTTGGGTGTCACCAACTGTTTGACGCTACCTGTTAAACTACATATTTCTACACTAAAATTGATGAATATTGCTTCTTAACATAGAATTTAAATGTAGACAGAATTGAAATGGTTTCCTGCCCCCCGGTATTCGTCGGACACCTATTAACAATTTAACATCATCGTCAGCAGTCCATTGCGGGGCATCATTTCATGACTCATTCAGGCCTGAGCCACATTTCACCTTTCGAACTGCCCAATAGGAGCTGTGGCTTGACTTGCTCAACACATACAACACATACAATAATAGCCTGGGAGACAGACTTAATAAATAAATAAATAATTTCTAACAATTGCACCAATTATTTAGTTCCCCATTCATCATTAAGAACTTATGTTATGGATAATACATAACGGATAAACATACATTTTTTGTGAATTCATACTTAATATACATTGGCAAACACCCAGAGCAGAGCAAATATTAATATATTTGCTATAAAGATTTGTCCTGTTTGGGAATCGAACCCACGACCTCAGGATCGGAGTGCGGGTATATTCGCCACCACGCCAAATCGGTACACAGAATTAATGAACATTTGAAAGCGCGGTAGCGCTCTTTATCCAACGAATATATCGGTGCGTCTACTATTCTACCAGTGATAGTTTTGCAGCGTTAAAAGCGACATAGACTACTTTTTAATGCAAAAAAAGGTTATAAGGAATAGAAATAGGGGATCGAAGTTTGGATGTAAAGCCTTTTTTCTGAAGCAAGCAGTTTGCTACTATTTTGTAAGGTTCAGTATTAAATACTCAAATACTCATTTATTGGTAATACAACATTACACGTCACAGAAAAGAAAACATACATAATTATTAGAATTATTAAAATTAAATTAAATTACAATATCATGAGGAATTAATAATGTGTGAATAAAAAATGTCAATAACAAATGAATCAAGAAATATAAATGCAATTAATAAAAATAAACGGTCCATAATTATGAAAATTAAAATAAAACAAAATGTCATTACTTCATATAGTCATTAATGTCATAGAACGTTTGCTCAAGAAGATATTTTTTTTAGCTGATATAAATATGATATGTAAAGTTACTTCATCAAGATGCGCGTTATAATCGCGGTCCACCACGACATTTAACCCCAACTCCCTAACCTACCCCTAATCCTAACACCACCGATATTTTTCATTAATAATCCTGATTATGAGTACCAAAATTATTGATAATTGGCTGCGTGTGATGTCCGAGTTTGTTAAAATTCGAACAAGAACATCACCAATCAAATGCAGGTTCCCCTAAGTTTCTTCGGCTTCCGGAAATGAAGGGAAATTGGTTTCCCGCCGGAACGTTAATTGTATTACAACGACTCCACCAGGGAAGTATAATTCAAACAGTGTGTATGCTTTTCTGTAACTTTCACATGTATTATAGTTTGGCTATCGGTCAAGTTGGTATCCAGATCATCATCATCATATCAGCCTTATAAAGTCTGAACATTGGCCCGCCCAATAGATTTAATTAAGATTATTCTATTGGGGTTATTTGCCCATTCCCCACGCTGGGCAAGCGGATTGGTGACCATAGTTCCAGCCAGTACGCAGGATGACGCTTGAGAGCTACGTTTTCTACCCAGCATAAGGATCACCTTGCGCTTTAAGAATACACCTGAGAAGTTCATAGTCTTAAAGTTATTTCAGGGGTAAAGTACGAAAAAGTTTGCAGGGATTTTTGGTTAAAATTAACTGTAGATAACTAATTGTCACGTGGAATATTTGGGATTATGGGAGTGGTAATTGTCACCAAAACTCGGACTGTGGCGCGTTTTATTGTGTGGTACTATTGCAGTTTTCTTTCAATTTTCAAACACCATAAATGAAAATCGTTCTTCCCTCAATATTTTTGGGCATGTCTTTTGTGATGATGTCTAAAAAAATGCGTAGTCTATTGTTCCGACCAGGTTCTTTTTACAGCCTGTATATACATGATTAATACTAACTACTAATAAGTATGCATATAATACAGTCCAAGTACTAAAAGATATTTATTTTTGGCTTCTTGCAATTACCTTCGTAATGCCGAGATCTCATCCAATAAGCCTCCCTTTAACTTCTAGCTCGTCTGTTCCATCACCTGGATCCTACCGCGCGGGAAGTCAGACTTCTAATATTATTAGCTTACCATCCAACAACTCCTGGTCATCGTCAGCCACTTTCCAGTTTAAGGCAAACAAGCAACCACTTGACACACCTAGGTACTATCAAAGTCCAATAAGAACTTATAAACACGGCGCCATTATTTGAAAAGCCTCGAACCGCTACTTAAGGTAGCTTCCATATTGACAATATTTTATTGGTATCTGATGGTATTGGCATTATTTTATAAATAATGAATGAAACTTAAATTTAAATTAATTCGACCGCGAACCGGCAAACGTTCAGTACGGCCTCCTACCCAATAGAAAAATCTGGTTAGGGAAGTGGGAAGCTGGTGGGTGCAGGCTGCTCAGGATCGCTCAATGTGAAAATCTGATGGGGAGGCCTATGTTCGGATGTGGCTGATATGATAATAATGATTTAAATTAATGATAAGAAATGGCCACCGAAGTTGTGTTCATTAAGACCAGTCGTTTACCTGGGGTTAACCTTACGTGGGGGCCGAGTACCTCCCGGCAGGGTGGAGAAGGCCGCTAGGCCAAACGTGACACCCAGAGGCCGACGATTTTGGATGCCCTTAGTGCTGACTACCGGGTAGGGAAACCAAAAGATACTTATGGACGGCTCAGCTGGTAAGCAGCGCCTGGAGGGTCTTAGGCGGCGGGGACCGGAGGCCCCTGCTGTCTAACCATACACCCTTCGAGAAGCCAACCCCACGCGCTATGGTCGTACACGGAGGCAAGAGGGGCGTGTCCATTGCGCCTCTCTAAAGAGGTCCTCCCGGTTCTGGCCCGACCGACGTTGGCCGCAGGCGGGGTGTCAGACGCTGCAACGTAGGTACTGGCCCCCCAGCTTTGTCTGTTAACAAGCGGCGGGCATCGTCGAAAGAGACTCAGTGAGTATTACTGCTAGCGGTCATGTCTGCCAATGGTGACTCCTCTCGGTCCCCCTTTGGCCGGGAGGCAGTGCGTAAATGCATTTTGTTACCGCCGTAAAAACGGAAGGTCTGACGTGGTCTTCCTCTTCTGAAATTTCTATTCACCCAACTATAATTACCATTAATTAACTACCATTTAATAGTCACAAAAATCGCTATCTCGTATCAGCATTTCCTATATCTAAATAAGCGATCTCACCTTCCAATTAACGAGCGGATTTGTCAAACTAAACAGCGTCGGCCGCGCTATTTATAGCTATATGCTTGTACAGCAAACAATTAAACGCTTAAACGCTGAGATATTGTAAATTCACTACCTTTAGAGGGGTTTTGGGGGGATGAATGGGGTCTGGTTACGTCACGTCCTTAACTTGTCCAAGTGAGATTATACTGCATAAACTGAATCAATGCCATTATATTATAACATAAATGATTATGACTTTTACGACAAATTTTGATCTCATTATTATATTTTATAAAATAAATCTATGCACAATTTTTTCTCTCATAGATAGATATTCTCTTTATTGACCAAAATAACTTAAAAACTACAGATTACAATAAATATTGAAACACAATGAAAAAGCCAATTTAGCCAATCATACTCGTCATCATCTGAGCCCATAAACGTCCCACTACTGAGCACGAGCCTCCTCTCACATACTATAGGTGCGAGGGTATTGAGTCATACTCCACCACGCGGACCCAGTGCGGATTGGCGGAGGCAGGTGTATGGCGTCCTGCTGTTAGAATTTATTAAGCCGCCCATTAGGCCTCTAACATGACTTAACGACTACCACATTTAGTGATAACCGGGACCAACGGCTTAACGTGCCTTCCGAAGCACGGAAACGCTCGATATCAAATGCCACACAAACGGTCACCCATCCAAGGACTGACCTCTGTAAACTCTACTGTACTTCGGTGATCGTTTCCGACCACCGAGCACCGCAGAGCTACGAGCGCTACGATCATACTCGTATCATTCGTTAATTCTCCGCAAACGCAATAGTGAGTAGTATTTGTGTATGTTATTTAGTGTCAATAACACATGCTTTTAATAATACTTATCTTGGTACTGATAAATAAAATAAATATTTTCTTACACTTCTTACACCAATTATTTAGTTCCAAGATAAGTATCATTAAGAACTTGTGTTATGGATACTAAACAACGGATAAACATACTTAAATACTTCTTTTTTTTGTAAATAAATACTTAATATACATAGGAAAACACCCAGACCAGAACAAATATTCATGTTCATGCACACAAAGATTTTTCCTGTGTAGGAATCGAATCCACGACTTCTGGAGTGAAGTGTAGGTATACTGACCCCGACGCCATATCGGTTGTCAAATAATTGGTCATTGGTGTAGTTGTTACATAGATTTATAATATATTATATGATAATAATAATCCTATAAAGGGGAATAATTTTTGCGCCGAATAGGCTCCAAAACTACGGGACTGTTCTAAAGAATTATTTTATTTCAAGTTTTTTTTTTTAAGAATTATTTTATTTGTAAAGAGGATGTATCCTTGTATGTGGCTTTCTGAATGAAAAAAATTTGATGTCAATGTATATTTATTTTGGTCTGGGGGTTTTCTTTGTTAGATGGCACTGTGTGAGATGACCATGGATAATTGTTTTTTATTCAATGATTTCTTCGTTTATTGTATAGTGAATTTTGATAAATATACCTGAACACAGTAATATATTACTAATACGGCGGGTAGACATATTTTAATACTTGGTTGTAATGTGATCTCTTTGTAGTACTTTAAGGAAACATAATTAGTTTTGTTATTGTACCCATAACGTTATTCAATATTTTCAAAGTTAGGGCTACTATGTATATTGCAGCTAAGTTATGTCGTTTTATTATTATACTTAAATGAAAAATTAATTTGATTCAATTAATAATCTGATGTGTATGTGTGCCTCTTAATCAGCGGACGAGGCTCTGGAAAACAGGGAGTTCCTGGTTAGCGGTAAGAGGCTCGCAACCTCTTAAGCGGGACCAAAATATAATAAGCGAAATTAAAGCGTATAATATATAATTTATTGATTCAGGCGTTACTTTGCGGAAATCCATTGTAAGCAAGTGATGGATTAATAATATCTTTGTAACAATTCCCACGATACTACAATTTCCCGAGAAACTATTCAACACGACACGTGTTTCGCCCTTACACAGGACATCTTCAGGTAAGATATTTTTACAACAAGTTTTTTACAAAGATATTTTTAATTCATCACTAGCGTATAATATGCCTCTGCCTACCTCTTCGGGAAAACAGGCATGATAAAATACATCTCTGTGTATCTGTAATCTATGGCACTATGGAAACTTGGTATTTATCTGATGAAAACTCACTGCGTCTCTGAACCACCAAACTGTTTTTAAAGTTTGGTTTGTTAAGAAATTAATAATGTATTGTTATTAGTTTGAGGATCAAACTATTTTATATTAGAACCTACTCTATTCTGTTCATCTAATATTCGTAGTTTTTAGTGGTTTCGTAGCCCGTAGCGCGCTATCGATATTAGCTACGACGATCTACGGCGTAGCACGTAGCTACTTTAGCAGATGCCATCTTGTTTGGGTACATCTGTTTACATAAGATATATACATACATACATTAACGCCTGTTTCCCCGAAGGGGTAGGCAGAGGCATATTATGTACACTTCGCCAATTACATAGTCCCACGTTATTACCTATTGGTGGCGAGCCTATTGCCGCTTATCGGGCACTGTTATGTTCGACAAAGCCTCGTCCGTTGATCGCCAGGTACACCACTTGCAGGAGAGGTTAGCTTGGGCTCCTCAGGTCTTGGTAGGATCCCTATACACATTGTTTACATAATGTCACGCCCATTTGGTTTGGACAGAAACCTTGCTTCAATTATTCTTAATCCTTATATAATTGTAGGAAATTTCACTTTTGGGGAGTATAGGGCTTCCAAGACCTTATGAACCCTAGCTAACCTCACCTGGAAGTGGTGAACCTATGGATCAACGGACGAGGCTCTGGTGACACAAAAGCTCCCAGTAGGTAGTTCGTGGGTAAAAAAACCTTTCTGGAAAAGCAAGTGAATATATGAACATTTGTATGTAAGTGATCCGACAAAAACAAAAGTTACCGACATAGCCCAAAGGATTAGTAAGTTCAAGTGACAGTGGGCCGGTCATATATGCCGTAGGACCGATAACCGATGGGGTAGACGTGTTCAGCAGTGGAGACCACGTCTCGGTAAGCGCAGTGTAGGACGTCCTCCGGCTAGGTGGAGCGACGACATAGGCAGAACGGCTGTCAGCGGTTGTAGTCGAAGAGCTGAAGATCGAGCTCAGTGGCGTGCCATTGGAGAGGCCTATGTCCAGGAGTGGAGAAATGTAGGTATGTAGCACTTTAAGTACAGAAACGTGTTAAATAGTCAGAGGTGGATAGCCCTTAGTCGCCTTCTGCATTATCTTTGGGCAAGACATGAGGTGTAAGAAATCTTTGGAGATTCCGCAACTACACGGCCACACACAGTATACTTACCAGAATACTGTAAGAACAAACAAATATATTTATTTTTCAGGGCTTACAATGTTCAATTTTTATTTCAATACACGTCAAAAGAGCACTTTTTCGACCGATTGGGCGTAAAGAGCCAGAGCCAGTGCACCATTTGCAGGTGAGGTTGGCTTGGGCTCCTCAGATCTTAAAGGTTGAACGAACACCCAGAGATTAGCGACTCTGGGTGCCCTTAGTACCGACTACCGGGGGGGAAACTAAGAGGGACCTGTGGAGGGAGCAGCGGGCGGGCCAGGAGGGCCCATCAAGCAGCGCCAGCGGGGGCAGGGGGGCCCTGCTGTCTAACCATGGACCCTTCGAGAAGTCGGCCACACACTCTATGGTCGCACAAGGAGGTAGGAGGGGCGCGTCCACTGCGTCTCTCTGAGGAGGTCCTCCCGGTTTTGGTCCGGGGGACGTTGGCCGCGGGCGGGGTGTCAGAGCTGCAACCCAGGTACTGGCACCCCGCCGCTTTCTCAACAAGTGGCGGGCGTCGTCGGAAGATTTTTAGTGGGTATTACTGCTGGTGGTCGTGTCTGCCGGTGGTGAGCCCCACACACCTCCCTCGGTCCCCCTTTGGCCGGGAGACAGTGCGTAAATGCTTTTTGTTACCGACGTAAATAAAAAAAAACGGCTCCTCAGATCTTAGTAGGATCCATATACATTATACGATTACATATCGACTGAATACATTACGACTGTTCTATATACAAGAGGGTCTCAGGTCAGAGTACACCACGGGGGTATTGTCAAAGGCGTCCTTCTGTTACTCATACCAGAACAGTTACTCATTTTGCGTACGCTGCCTAAACTATAAAAGATAGAACCACAAAATGCACTAATTAATTGTAGATCTTATAAATATGTACTAAAAAGTCCGCAACACACTATACCTATCTATGTCAAGTGAGGCACAACAACCATTTTTTTATTTAAAAATCTTGAAATTTATTTGGACTACATTTAAACGTTTTTATTTTACTTATGCTATTAATCCTTATCAAAATAAATTATTTGAGAAGCCGCCCAATAGGTTCCCTTACTCTCCTTATGACAGAGACGTGCAGCTTAACGGGTCTTCCAGGCACGGAAGCGCTTAATGACAAAAGCCACCCAAACGGTCACCTATCCAATTTTAAACCTTTGTAAACTGTACTTAACTTCGATGATCATTTTCGACCTTAATTACTTTTAAAGCTATACGCACTTTTTGATGATCTTTTTCGACCTTAATTACTTTTAAAGCTACGAGCACTTAAATGAACGAATCAATAAACTGGTATAGCGTGAAGGTCGGTATCTGCTCCATTCCACTTTTGAGGTCCTGGGTTCGATTCCCACACAAGGCAAATCTTTGTGTGCATGAACATGAATATTTTTTCTGATTTGGGTGTTTTCTATGTAGATTATAGATATATCCTATATTTCCATATAAAAACTCAGTAACAAATAAACATGTACAAAGGTGAGCTTATTTCTATAAGAAATCTCTTCCAGCCAACTCTAGCAGAAGTGTCGGAGATTAGTGTGTGGGATCACAATAAGAAATAATATGTATATAGTATAATAATATGATTAATAGTATGTCAATATGTATGTATTATAGAAATAAAAAGTATTTATGTATGTTATTCATAATTTAATATCCATAACACAAATTTAAATGACACTTATCTTGGAACTAATTAATTTATAATTGCAAAAAGTTGGAATTGTCAAAAATATTTAATTATATACCTACATCAAACGAACGAACTGATAAAATTACCATTCGATCTCATAACAGATTAATGTCATGAACATTTTTGTACACCCGAAAGTACCTTCAATCGGAGCGAGGCCATCTAACTCCACAAAACAAAGGGAACACCATTCCCTTTGATACTCTGAATCATTTATTAATGAGCGCGAAACACGGATTCTCCGCTGTGTCAATTATCCTGACAACATTTCAGGTAATTAATTCTTCTTTAGGAGATCATTTCGGGATGAAATTTATTTTTTATGGCACATTTTTTTTGTAAAGATATAAAGGATGAATTACGAGCTGGATTTGTTTATTTTGAATTGGAACCGTACCGTCAGAAAAACAGCACACTGAGCACTTCATCAGCAACATATGCTAGCATTATCCCGGAATTATTCTACCAGATTTGGCAGAATTTTAGTTATTGCCGTCTGACCTATGCAGCCTACAGGAAAAGTTCATATGGATACACCAGCTGTCAGGATATTAGAAGGCACTGACTACCTAATAACGACTGCCTTAGATGTTTATGACGGTCGGAACCAACGGCTTAGTGTGCTTTCCGAGGAACGGAGCAAGCCATGATTATGCACATAACTTCAAATTCATTTATTCAAGTTTGGCTCAAAAGAGCTCTTATAAACGTCAAATCTTAAAAACTAGCGCGCCCATTCACTGCGGGCGGGAGCTTGATCGTAAAAGAACGGGCAAGAAAATCGTCAAGGTTAGTTTTTTCTCCCGCCAGTTACAAGAAAATGTACTTAGTAGTAAAACAATTTGACAAATCTACAAAAACCTGTGTTCTGCAGTCACAAGATTTGAAATAAAAGAAACAAATAACTTTTTTTTAAATTATACGAGCATGATTACGGATAAACATAGTAGACATGAGCAGACCAGTCCCCACTGGCGGCACCCGTTCACGAGTATGACGCATGAAACAGCCATCGTTTCGCTCAACCATATTTTAGGGAATGTAACGACCCAACGCATGACGCTACCACCGGAAAGACATTTAAGTGAGCATGACATACTCAAGCTACAGGATAAATAATTTTAACAAAAATAACATTACATTGATTAAATGTGCTGCAAACCACAAATATTTTTGGTCTTATAAAAGATATCATTTACAGCAATTCAGTCTTAATATCTATATAATCATTCAAACAATACTATGCGTTCCTAATGAAAAAGAAATTCCCATCAGTACAAAATTTACTTTAAAAATCACAAGGGTCAAATCTCTAGTGTAGTTATAATTAATGTTAATAATGCACCAAATGCTTAGTACACAATGTTCCAATTTGTTTCAATTTTAATGACATTGAACTAACAAACGTAATTAATATTGTATTATTACGAACAACAAAACGCTACTTCATTATACCTAAAACGGGGCTTAAATTAAGTATGATTTATAGCGTATTCCACAAGACGTCATTAAATAAAAGCATTTATTTTATTAGTAAGAATACTTTGTGGACACATCTTTAGAAAATGCTTTATATACAACATATGAGCGATTGTATTGTATTTGTATTTCTTTGTTCAGAAGCACATTAGTCGGAATATTGAAGTAGAAAAGTCATCAATTGGACTCGAGTAAAGCCTTTGATAGCAAAGACCTGGCTTAGTGGCAGTATTTTTATACGTCAGTCGTGTATAGTGCTCTAATATAAATAACAAAATAGACGAACAACCCACTTGTCGACTTGCACACAGAACTTCCACGTTAACAAGGCTTTGAATAAAAGAAAGTCCATTTACCTCGGGGCTCTATCGCTCCCAAGAGATCAGATCTGCTCTCCAACAATCTTATAAGTGCATAGCATCGATCGTACGCACACAAACACCACACAGTAGGGGAAACAGATAGTTTAAACTCTAAAATTATACTGCTCTTATCGGTGACGCAGACGCTTCCAAATTATAATTGATTACACATCAGACTCAGTGCTTCTAACCGAAAACTAAACAGACCTTGTACTACACAACCAGGCGCGTGCTATAGGGAGGGTCACGTGGGACATGAATTATACACGCCCCCCCCCCCCGCAATTAAAAATGTACTAAATAAAATTGTGTATTGTAAAGTCAAAATTCAAGTTTGGCTAATTAGAGCTATTATCGAAATTGCAAAACTTTAAAACTAGCGCGCTTACGAACTATTGGGCTATGTAATATAATTTACTCGACATCATTTTATTATTACTACGCCCTCCAAAATTTCAAGCTGCGACCGCGCCTGTATACGACGGATAAACATGCTCCAATGCTTTGTTTATGAGCACACTGCAGTGAAAGCTGTTTAGTATGACTCTGGTATGCCTGTATTGACCAACGGCCTAAAAAGAAGCACTTTTTGATTCCTTATCAAGGTTTGGTTGTCATAAAATTCTTTACAACAAAATCGGATATAATGACTTTTTGTCGCTGTCAGACTTACCAGATATACAGACCAAAACAAGTACCCGTACTAATTAACACAAATATTGGTTCAGTGTGGGATCGAACTGTCTTCTTCCATGCCTTATGAGATGAACGAGAGATGAGAAAGCAGTAAGTAAATATCTGAAATAGTTACGCCCATAGACATAAATATATAATAGATAACGCAAATGTATGTACTTCGCGTGTCCGAACCCCGACCAATCGTCGAGGTTGCCCGCCGCTACTGGGTCGTCTGTTTTTTGCAAAAATAAACGATTTCATTTTTGAAATATTTATCATTGGCTGCATCATTGTTGTTGAATGGTCGTCACATTAGGGGGCTTATTATAAAAAGACATCTAAAGTTAGACCAGGTTTAAAACTAGTGCTGTCACAGACATTTTAGAGATAAAGACAGTGACAGTAAGTAACTGACAGTGAAGCCCCTTGGTGTGTAAAAGTCGCACGCTTAAAATCATACAAATCATGACACTAATGCGATTGTATATATAATGTCTGTGGCAACGTCTCTTAAATTTGTAAGCTTACATCTGAAATTCCCTCAAAATTATAAATTACATCAAAATTAATATATACCTATTGTATTTAGTTATTAAAATTTTAGTATTAGTTAGTAGTAACTCGTACGACTTATTTATCGCATATAACCCATCTCTCGATTAGTATAAATTTCTTTCTTTTCACTGTAATCAAACATAACATGAGATTCATTTATAAATTTTAAAAAGTAGGTAATTAAGTATTAGGTAGGTAGAATCTCATACATTAATTTATACATACAATAACGCCAGTTATCCCGAAGAGGTAGGCAGATTCGAGTGAGGCGAGATTGTATGGTATGAGAATGGAATCTCGTCTAGTGACAATGTGGGCAAAGTCACCTCTCACCATTTGATACGTTTCATTTCAAAATCTCTGTGCTAAAAGTAAACTTTCCTACAACTATATAAATCCCTTTTAAATAGTTTTTAGCAAGGTTTGTGCCCATCCCAAATAGGATTTATGGGCGTGACAAAACTCCTGCTCTTAGGAAATTGAGCGCGTAAGTTTAAGTTGACATTTGTTAGTGCTTCAGCGGAGCCCATATTGAATAAAGCATTTTTATTATACTAGTATTAATTGCGTAGGCCTATTTTTTTATAAATGTCAGATTTTTGTTTAAATTTTCTTTTATACAAAATACATGTTCTGACAATTATTTAATTTGGCGCAGTCGTTAGGAAGTTATACATACATTGTGTTTTTGGCGATATATTGTGCTAAAAATACAGTTTCTGTTGAGCATTGGCTGTGACGTAGACAGCAAATAAAACAAAATGCAATCCCCCCACGAGACAACAAAGGCAAGGGGGGCAAAGATAAACTAACGGAAACGCAGGCGATTACCGCCCTTATTCCTGTTGCACATAAAGGGCATCGCTTTGTCGTCTACACGCCGAGGAAGTGTTAAGTGAAGTTTAGACTTAATTGCGTTTACGTATTTCATGGCGCGACTGTGGACGTAAATTTTTATAATTTCATGAGATGTTCATATTAACTAATAAAAATACCTTTTATCTTGAGAAATAAATATATGATGTTCCTATAGAGTTCCAAACTATGTCTAACCATTACTAAGAGACATTCCATAAAAAATATCGTTTGAACACAATGTTCATTATTGAGTTAAAAAACTGCATATAATAATATGCGCGCAACAGACCGCTTTTTAGTGTAGCTCAAGAGTGCTGACGTTATTTTGAGAAAAAAAACTCAAGGAATAACGCAAAAATATTGTTTTATCAAAAATTATTAAAAAAAACATGACTGACCTTCAATAACTATAATGCTGGACTGCTTGGCGGGAAAGTGAAGCGTCATGTCTGCATTTTGTTTTCTAAAATTTGTGATTTTCGGAAGTTAATGTTTAATAACGGTGGATTATTAACCGTTAAGTGTTTGTAAACGTACATAAGTGTTGGTAAATAAAACAAAAGAAGTCCATGTCAGATCTAAGTATAGTCCTACATCTTTACTAAAACTCATCTTTACCATTTAGGCCTTCTCCTTTACCATTTATAATTTTTATCACCAGTCGTTCTCATTTACTATAATTTATATGTTAGTAATATACCTATCTCTTACTTGACACTGGCTCAATGTGCTAAACGCACTAAGCCGGTATTTTAAAAGTAAAAAAAACTATAAGTCTATTGATTTCCCAGGAATAGTATCGAAAAAAAAAAATCCTGATGCTGGGCAGAATACGTAGCTCTCGGCTTCGATCAGGGTCTTTTACAGACTGTATGTATTCTTGGACATTTAGACCTCAATTCTTTTTACCCATTTGGTTTGAGAAAGGATACCCATCAGTAGATGATCGAGCTTTACTGTCGTCAAAGATAAACTCTACATCATATATCATCAGATATTACATTAGTTATTTTTAAAGAATTAAGAAAATATTTCAAAATAATTTCACGACATTTTAGGAGTTCGTGTACACTGACGATGTAGTTAAAGATTAGGTTGCCGGTCTCACTGACGTTTGCACACCTAAGGCTCAAATAAATTTTAAAGAGATATTGTATCATATTTGATAGGTTAATGATAAATAATAAATGCTATATTATAACTAGACTCCCTCTGTTTCTACAAAGAAAGTATATGCTGGTGCTGGTGCTGGAGAAGACCTTGAAAGTTAATCTGGTAAGCATTTCTTCTCCTTCCATTAACCTCAGACCTTCATAGACCCTATCTCAACTATATTACCTTTTATATACCTTTCATATGCCTTATATACAATTTATATCTTTTTTGGTCGTCATCTTCCCCTCCACCCGCTAATTAGTAAAATATATACATACATAAAATCACGCCTGTTTCCCCGAAAAGGTAGCTAGTAGCATTATATGGCAATTACGTTTGCCTATTGCCGCTTATCGTGAACTTTTATGTTAGCCAGAGCCTGTCCCGTTGATGGGCAGGTGCACCACTTGCAGGTGTTGTGTGCTTAGGCACTCTATATTATTCGCAGTAGTATTAGTATATTTCATACTAATATTATTGCGAATGTCACTTTGTTTGTTCATGAAGCTTTCGCGCTTAAAGTATATCTGATTTTGGCAAAAACCGGGGACGGAAGGTAGTTACATCAACAGCGAATATTAAAGTAAAAAAAATAACATCTGACGTAGACAAGTGACCGGCACAGAGAATAATAACTTTTCTTGAACAATTGTGAAATTCAGAATTACAAAATGAGTGCCTTCGGAGGTTATTCTAGTCGCACAGTTCACAAACGTATCAGTAGGTTACTCTAACGAGCGCCTGGTGTAACATAGTTTAATTTATTGCTTTGTCTTTTACTACGACATCATTTATATTTTGAACGAAACATACATTCGAACCTGTTTCCCCAAAGGGGTAGGCAGAGGCATATTATCCGCCCACACTTCGCCAATTACATTATTGGTCCCACGTAATAGGTGGCGAGCCTATTTCCGCTTATCGGGAACTGTTACGTTCGCCAGAGCCTCATCTGTTGATCAGCGGCTCGTGTTGCACCTACCACTTGCAGGTGAGGTTGGCTTGGGCTCCGTATATTTAAAATATATTTCGAATATTACAGGTAACATAATCTCTATGTAATATATCAGACTCTTAAATAAATCGTATCCTTATTTTTAGACAAGGGTCGTGTGGTAACGGCACCTTCAAATAATTCTGCTCCCCCATCACATGTCTTGCCCAAGACTGTCATATTAGAAGGCGACTCAGGGAATGAAATATCGTCTAGTGTGTTGGGCTAGCAACTTCTCACAATTTTTTTTAAAACCATTTATTCATTTTAAAATATACAGTAATGACATTAAATATATTTCTCGCCAAGCTATATATTTGACCCGTTTCATCTAGATACCTTTGTGCTAATAGTGCTTTGCTATGAGAGTCTGTATTTTAAGTTAAGACACCTTCAACTAATTCTGGCCTCCATGTCTTGCCTAAAGGCGTAGAAGGCGACTAAGGAAATGGCATATCGTTTAGTGTCAATGTGGTGAAAGCTAAGTTTTAGAAAGGTAAGGGCTAGCGTTTAGTCTAGAGATCTTTGCTACACCTCTATAGATCCCTTTCAAATTATTGTGGCAAGATTTCTGAAATTGAATATATAGGCGTCAGATTATGTATTTTAAGACAAGACATACTGCTCCCACATATTAACTATGTCGGTGTATCTTGCGGAGTAAGTAATTAAAAATGTTGGAAGTCAATTAAAGTTGAGCCAGCCCGGGTTTGGCTGGAGTCGTAATGAATCGCGTAAAATCAAACTTCGGTATTATACGGCTACAATGTCCCGGTTAAGTGGTTATCGACCTGTTTGACAGCGTTCTAGCACTAAATGGGAAAATTCTTTTGTATTTTGCCGTTATTCAAAGAAAAGTTTTCCAACTCTCTTCTAAACGAGTTTTTCACGGGTTGTGACATTCGGAAATTTTTGGTTAACTTTCAACTTAACTGAATTATGTCTTGTTAATTCAAAGGTCGGTTAGGAACAATTTTGACTAAAATGTCATCGCATCTTATCCAAATGATAACTTTAAAGATTAACTGAATTAAAGTTAAATGCTTGTTTAGTTATTTTTTTTACAGTAATATTATAGCATAGATGCGAATTGAATTTTGCTGTTTAATTACCTTTCTGATAGTGTAGCTACTCTATTTGAAAGAGAGTACAGTCACGAAAACTAAAGACGAAAAAGGATTCAAGCTTATCAACTGATCGAGAAAAGAAAGTAATTAAAGATAAGTAAGTAAGGATTGTCCAAGGTTGTGTTACAGTACATGTGCTGCACCTATAAACTAGCTCAAATAATTATATAAAAAACTTTGGCGTCATCAGTATGTAAGTGTTAATAAGAAAAGGCGTTTTTTCTCTGCCTAGGGCTAAGGATAAGTAGTTCACTACCATAATTTTGCGGTTTTCTAGCAGGGTCTATGTCTAGCATAGTTAACATGAGGGTTCCGAACGCCTCCTGCCGAAAGCTTTACGCGAAGGTTGAGGGGTCTATGGCCCTTTACGGGGCCCCGGTGTCGGCGCGTTCTTTGCAGCGACGAGCAGCTATCTGAACGCGCCCCAAAGCGTAGTGTCTGCTTTACTGATCCGGGGTAGCACGAACTCCGGCGAGGCTGCGAACCTCCTTGCCTAATTGCCATGGGATCTGGAGGCCCTAGTTAAAAATTAAGTTAGTTGAATAAAAAAATATTGAACCAAGCGCTTTTAATTATTACGGCCGAAGAAGCAGAACATACTTAATTCCTAGGATTTATTATATAAATTAAAAATTATTATTACCTAAACTTAAAAAATATTTGTTACAGAGCTTTATTTCACAAAAAGATGTTCCGGAATGAATAGTTGCTTAAATAATTATGTGTATGTGTAGTTTTTAAGTAAAAAAGTAGCTTTAGATAAGTTTAAGTATTAATTAATGTTTTTTTTTTAAATGTATATCTAGTTATTAGGAGCGTACGTCGCCAACAAAGTGCCATGCAGTTTGGCGATAATAATAACTTAAGATAAACAGCCTCGCGAGACCGTAAAGTTGGAGTCATGGAGGGAACGACAGTTGCAACCCCGTGCAGAGCCCACCACGATAGAGTCGGTAAGTCCCCTCTTTGAGGAGTGCCTAAAGAGCCTACCGCCAGACGCAGGTCCTTACCGTGGCCCGGGACACAGCAGGCTCAAGAACGAACATGGATGGTTTATAGGCAGTAAAAGTTTACCACGCCCTTGCGCTTCATCCACAGTGGGAGACAGTCATATTATGATTTATCATAATTTAAAAAAAAAGTGTTGTTGTATTGTTGATGTTTGAAATTGAAGAAGAGCTCATAAGGTTTTAGCTAATTTTCTTTGAGATACGCACAATGAGAAGTGGCTACATTTAATATATCAGAATGGTGATTCCGCGTCCCTGCACGCATTCGCAAAGGAAGAGCTAATTTACATACTTAAAGTCTAAAAGGATTGTTATCAAGGGATTAATTGGCGGCAAATCAGGAAAGGCATACATACTTAACTTACTAACAAGAACTTAATCTGTTTTATAAATAATTTTAATTTATATTTGTCAACTCGGTTAGTGCCGGGTATTTTAAGCGGGGCGCGAAAAGGGTTAATTCAGACAATTCTGGGTGGGTGCGCTTTTTATCGTGCTTACACCACAGTACGGTACCCCCCTTATTTTTCTGGACTGCATCAACGGCTTTTCATCAGGAAAGATGTCTTCATTATTCCGTTTATTTGTAACATACTACTTGTTCATCCAATCCATATGTTCTGGCACATAATATTTCATTTTATTGCGCTTAAAAGTTTTAAAAAACACTAAGTGCGTATCTATAAATGTGATATAGTAAGAACATAACTAGACGTGCTTTAGTGTCAAATGGAGTATTGTTTGTATTTCCGGCTATAAATCAGTAAATTCACTCGAAGTTCCGAGAGGCTGTCCTATGCACCAGTGACGTAGGTATTATAAGCCGGCCAGTCCTGGAGCGACGCGAAGCCCAGCTTTGTGCGTCCTGTCCACCACACGGTACTTCAACACAGAAGGCCACCTTAAACTTAGTTCCAATTGTTTGAAGTTTAATTAAATGCATTATCATCAGCCTATATATGTCCACTGCTGGACATCGGCCTCTCAAATGGCACAGCACTGTTGATCTTCAACTCTCCGTCTCCAAACGCAGCCAGCAGCAGCACCCTGTACTGCGCTTACCGAGACGTGCTCTCCGCTATAGGACTCGTGATGATGATGATTTGATGATGAATTCCAGTTTAAGTAGTAATGAACTGTGAAAGCTGTCAGTAATCATCTCTTTCTTACTGCTAAACATAGCACTCCGGAAGACGATAAATTTTAAACCACCTCATCGACCGATCAATTACAAAAAGCACAAAAATTATATATATGAATATTTGTCATGCTCGAATGAAAATTTCAAACGCAGATTTTTCCAAGTATTAACTTTTTTCAGGCTTCTACATTCTTCCGCTAAATAAACACTTAAATATTCAGATCGTGGTTCTGGACAACACGTCAAAAACTATTTGCTGCCCGCTCTGAAATTCTCTTTCTGCAATATGTAAGTAAGCTATACACATAAGTATTACTTGCGTCTTCTCAAGCAATACTCGTAATTGCAATTGCTCCTGCATTCGCTAACGTGACCGTACTGTATGCTGACCACCCCACCGATAAACCGCTGCTTGGATTTGTTTGTAGCCGACATTCTGTCTGCAACATTTCGTGTCCCGAGCGACAAGCGGCCATGTTTTGCTGATATGACGCCGACATGACACCATTGTTGCGACCGGCAACATCAACCCTTGTTCCAGAGCAAATAACGTACAACGGAAACGTTTCCATTGTGTTCCTTCTCAAATATAGTTTCTTGGATATTGAATTATAAGAATTAATTACAAAATCATCTTTATTATCCTAAAGGTAAAAATAAAATAAAATATACTTTATTTTCTGTAAGATTAACAGGATCATTAAGATTCGTAATTTTTTTACAAACATAATGGAAACACGATTCTATTTCTAACAACAATGAAAGAGATATGAGCGGTACCATAATCAAGAAATAAAAGCAAATGCACTCTTTGTCAAGGTATGTCAGTTTACTCTATCTGTTGTGTTTTTTCTCAAGATATCGATAAGAGTCACGGACAGACTGACGTCAGTGACTCTTGTTCTATGCGTTATCCCGATTGCGACCATATGAGCCCGGGGACCATCCGCTTAAAGCGGTACGGCAGTAAAACTTTTAAACCAAGAGAAACTACAATGGACACACTCAACTACCGGAAAATGCAATTTTATTAATAACCGTAGCCTGCCTGCAGCATACCATACAGATAATTATTTCATACCTAAATACATCCCCTATTAATTGGCTTCCGTGTCGCATCTATCAATCGGATTATTAAATTGATTAATGAATTCGCACGGTTTTAATTCGGCCATGTATTCCGAGCGCTTTAACGTGAAACCGATTTGGTGATTGGTAATCAGATAAAGTAATATGTGATTGTGGCTGTTTGGTGACGTTGACTGCGAAAATGGCTCGTTTTGTAAATTCAATCATTTTATTTCTGATTTATAAATAAACATTTAAAGAAAATGATCTTTTCGTTTTCACACAACGCAAACACAAATTTCCTGTAAGCGACTACATTATAATTATCGAACAATGGGCATTCATTATGCCTCTGTCTAGGTATATGAAAAGGCGTAATTGTATGTGTGTTTATTATGTGAATGAGTGCCATGAGTAGGTGGGCTTATCGTGTTTGACAATGCTTGTGGGACAAGAGCTTGTTATGAAGCCCTCGCATTTTGCATGAATCGAATGCTTACCATTAGGCAGGATGACGGAGCACTATGACGAATGAAATGGCGTTGAAGTCAATATACCTGCACCCAGCTCCTAAGGTCGTAGTTTCGATTCCCACAGAGGACAAATATTTGTGTGCAGGAACATGAATAGATATTATTTTCTATGTATATTAAGTATGTATTTACAAATAAAGTATTTATTTAAGTTGAATAATTGTTGTCATAAATTTAAACAAATTATTATTATTATTGGTATAAAACCTAGATGACCTTCGAAGCGAAAAACAGATATATTTCTATCTAATATCTGTCGTATTATACGTAAAAAGTCCAAAACATTTAGTTCTTAATTGATATTAAACACAAATGACTGAAGAAGCTCTTCACAAAGAGCAATAGGTCTGAGTTCCACCAGGACTGACAATTTATGCGTCTGAGGAGTTCCCTTGAGGCGGAAACATTTCGTTCAAGCTATCGGTAATGCAATAAAATGCAGACAGACTGCCGTAGGACGTAACTCTGCGCGTGCAGATAAAAATTTCCATAAAATTTTCTACTTCAAGCTATAAGATCCGGTTTTATTAGGACTATAAAATATTATATTTATTATGTTACAGAATTAAAGGAAACTGTTAGCTTTAGTTTTACGTTCATTAGTTAAACCACAAATAATATCATACTATGTATTATAGTATAAATATTAGGTATTATAGTATAATATTATAGTATAATTATTATTATTAGTACTTACTCAAACTCAACGTTGCAATTTAAAAAAATAGGTGTCAGTCATCTTTAATTTTTTAGATATATAATGATAAAACAACAATTATGTACTAATAATTGGTGTTTTATTAATATACCGCTATGTGGCGCTCAAGCATACAGTATTGCCTGGAAGAAATCGCAGTAAGGCCGCCAATTGTATCACTTTTCTTATGCAATTGTTTTCTTGTTTTATTTTAATTTGGTGTACAATAAAGAATTTTTTATCTATCTATCTGCCTTATCCTGAAACCTAAATAATTATTAAACATACTATTCATAATTTACTGGTGCATCATTAAATTTGTGATAAGAACTAATTTCAATTTACGAATATAATTATATGATGCAATTACTAGGACAAGTATTTGGTATGATTGTAAGAAAATTATAAATTATTTAATGACACCAGTTTGGCGTAGTTGCGTTACGTTTTGCGACCGTGAACAGGGAAGTCTGCCGCCCTCTGCCGCCACAAAGGCTGCCACAGGTGTCGAACGATGCGACGCGACGCCCATAGCCGCTACACAGGCTATATATCACAGCTACGTACCTACCAAACTAGGAGGTAGCTCGGTTACTCACTGGCCAGACTGGCGCGGCGTGTCTAGGTGTCTGTGATGAGCGGGAAAATTATACATAATCTCACGCCTTTATATCCTATTTGGGGAGGAGTAGAAACCTTGCGATCACTTTTTAGAAGCGATATATCGAGCTGTAGCAATGTCACTTTCAGCACAGAGATCTCTAGGTGTCAAATGGTGATTTTAGCTTCGACCACATTGACCCCTACACAAGATTTCATTCCCCTTCTCGGTTTTTACGACGCCCTCGTGAAAGATATGGGGTGGGAGATTAATATTGAGGTGCCGCTACCAATTGCATGTGCGTTGTGGTGAGAAATGGTGGTTTTTACGCTGTGTGCAGATAAATGTGTAAAAACATTAATAAGTTCTCCGCGTGATATTTTTAACCTCAAAGATCAACTATTATGTACTAGGTAATCTGAAGTAAAATTTTGAAAGTTGTCGAAATATAACAACCATGAAATATACGCATACACCGTTTTGAATCATGGCAGCAAAAAGTTGAACAACTGCCTAATCAGCCAATCAAGGCCTTCACGACCGGGGCGTGCGCATCATAATGTACATAAACACTGCTTACCCTAAGTCAACGAAAATAAAAATTCGATGACAACTTTAGTCCAACCACCTGGTCTAATCTCTGGCTCTCCACGAACGCTACATCCTATCTGAAATCTCGGTGCTCAACCCTCTCGATGGTAGAGTATATTAAATAACCCATAATACCATTCACGATAGGGCAGATAGGCGTGTGTGCGATCTGTCTCGACGCATCGATCGTCACCTGTACTGTACTGTACTGATAGGGAATGAACTGATTCAACTGTAGCAAAAGATAAATTTGTGTTGGTTGATATTTTGAAGCTATCCAGTTTAACCATAGAATGATGGCAGTCCATATAATAACTGAAACTCAGCTTATCTGGTTAAACCAGTAAACAGACCCCTAAACGGTTATTATCTTTTAACTTTAGCTGCGTTTACAATGATTTGTCTTTGGGTGGATAGTTGTTTTTGAGTGACATTTCTGTAGAGCAAATTCTTAGTTGAATGTGAATGCGAAATGAAAAATTCAGCTCCGACTGGGCACTATTAATGTGGAGGTACTTTAATACTAACACGCCCATACACTACAGGCAGGCCTCTGCAGAGAAGAATGGATCAAGAAACTCGTCAATTTTGTTCTCCTGCAAGTCGGTTCCGTGTACTTACTTTATTTTTGTGTATTGTAAATTGCAAAAGAAAAACATAAATGTACAAATAATCCGCTAGCTCAAAATTCGCAGTTAAATAAAATGTTTCTGTTAGTATTTACACATGTATTAAACCCAAGGTAAGAAAAATTCAGGTCACTACTTTACCACGCGGGCCCAATATTGTTATCCCCGACTGGGTCCATGGTTAGTTCTAGCTATAACATTAAGATCTTTTGTTACACAGTGGATTTAAATAAAATGATTGACTTGAATCGACCCAGGGAGCAGATTGGCTCATTCTGGTGTGTAGCAGCCGCGGGCGAGTTGCTAGAAGCTGAAACCCAGGTACTGGCTCTCGCCCCTTTCTGTCAACAAGCGGCGGGCGTCGTCGGAAGATTTTTAGTGGGTATTACTACTGGCGATCGAGTCTGCCGGTGGGGAGTCACACACACCCTTCTCGGTCTCCCTTTGGCCGAGAGGCAGTGCGTAAATACATTTTGTTATCAACGTAATAAAAATAAAAGCCGAGACCAACGGCTTACAGTCGCTTCGGAGCCCGGAAGTGGCGATATTACATTATATACAAACGCCGACTTATCCAAAATTGGCCTCTGTATAACCTGCTTTCATTATCATCACATCAGCCTTATGTCCACTGCTGAACATTAGCCTTCCCAACAGATTACATTTTTTTGGGGGTATCTGCGCATAGTTACCACGCTGGGCAGCCGGGTTGGTGATAGCAGTTCAAGCCAGTACGCAGGATGATGCTACTGCCCATCATCCGGTAGGATTTGTCTTCGTCGGCTTATACGACTCCTCGTGATATCAGAAGTGGTGGCACCAATCTAAGCCAGTTCCACACGGCACCTTCGGCTTTACTTTTGTAATAAGCAACTAGTACCGCGGAGCAGCGAGCGCTTCAATGTCAATTTGAACTTATGAAGTATGACTTAGGTGTATAGTGATTCTACAAACACCTTCAAAACCCAAGCCAACCTCACTACCAAGTGGTGCCTGGTGACCTGCTGATTAACGGACAAAGCTTAGGCGAACATAAAAGTTCCTGCCGAGCAGCAAAAAGCTCGCCACGAGCGAGCGATCAATATAATTGACAAAATAAGGGCGTATAATTTGCCAATCTAGTATGTTCATTAAAATCCCAAACTTTTATTTTCTATTTATATTGGATTTATATGTTTATAGGAAACATCGTCTATAAATTCTAGGGCGGCAGACTATAGCACATAAGTCACAAACATTAGTTAACTTATTACTTATGCAAAATAGAAATAAAAATTATTTTTGTGACCTATGCTTTAGTCTGCCGACCCTAGAATTGTGTTTAATGAAATCCAATACAATAAAACTTCCATTTTCTATATTATCCTTTTCTAGCCCAGTTATTGGCCCTATAAAGCGTAAGGTCAAGACAGATTGGGAGAGACATTCGCAAGGTTTACTATCGATAAAACTGAAGTGGTTTCCGCCGATAAACAAGTACAGAATACAGAACAAAAGTTATATATAGCTTCTTATACTCGTATAAATTTAGATTTTCACGAAAAGAGAAAAAGGCAAGAAGAATAAGGTGACAAGAAGGCTGGCAGCAACTTCTGCCAGCATATTAGCCTGGAAATCCAGAGAGGAAATGCTGGCAACATTTTCACCGTACCCATGGGCCCACAGTTGGAAGACATTAGTTTTAAATTTAGGTAGGTAGTTTTATTTAAGTTACTAGTAATAAAAGTTTCCATTAATCACCGAAAAAAGAAATAAGTGTTCTTTAATTAATATATTTCACTTTCAATAATTGATAGAAAATTAAAACTTTTATATACAAAATATGTTATATGACATTGTAAAGTTTTCGAATTTGTATTTTTATTAACTTTCAGCAATGCCTACTTTAATCTAAGCCTACATAAAAAATTTAAAAAAGAAGTTTTTAAACAGCTACATTCTGTAATTATATTACCAGATATCTGTGGTATTGAGCACTTCTTCTCTCGCTATCATAGACGGACAGACCTATTTTATTAGGTATATTGAAGAAGACGGCAAAATGCCTGACCACTTTGTGTCTCTTGATATATTTATTATCCTAAGGTAGTGTAAAGTAGGTAGTAGGTATAGTAGCAAATCGATATTACATACAACATATTTTCTCCTGTCTACATATCATTTGATCCAGGCATCCTGACTACCACATTTTTAATGTATGAGCCGCAGGCAGATTAAAGAAATGCGGCATATTATAAAACGACAATGCAAATTGTGAGCATATGGGAAATGTTTTTTTGTTTATACATACATACATTCACGCCTGTTTCCTCGAAGCGGTAGGCAGTGGCATGTTATACGCCCACACTTCGCCAATTTGTTATATAGTGTAGTATATTGGTCCCACGTAATAGATGGCGAGCCTTTGATCGGCAGGTGCACCACTTGCAGGTGAGGTTGGCTTGGGCTCCTTAAGTCTTGGTAGAATCCTTAAATAAAACTATTGTTATTCTTCACGTGGATTGTACCTACAGTTTTCCCTTAAAAATCTAAAAGTAATAAGATCAAGCAAGGATCCGGTAACCGGGTGAAGTTTGTAAAAAAGGCCATCGCAATGATCGGCTTGGAAGGGATTTTAAATATCTGCGCAAGGAAACCTAACAAAAACATGAATTACTTTGGGAGCCACTCGTTTCCAGTAAAATCAACAAAAAAAAAATACCTTACTTTCACAACAGTTTATTTGCCTCGTATTATTGTGAAACGTCGCTTCCTATAAGATTTTGACTTTATATAAAATGAAAACTTAAACAAGTGACAATATTTTTTTTTTAAATCTACTTACTTTTGTTAAAATATCTTTTCAAGGAAATACTATCTACATTTCATTTCTTTTACAAAAACTTTAGTGAAGCTACTGCAATGATAAAACCAGAAAAATACTTAAGTTTATGTTTCTTTAGTCTGAACGTTCTTTTGACATCAGCGTCGTCATTGAGCTAGTATAAATAATGAGACTTTTTCTTATTTTCCTTTCAATACAAGCTCTATCGCTCTTTGGAAGGTGGAGGTAACTAAATAAATTTTACCTTTTTCATTTCGATAGCTTACTTCGTTTCACAGCGATGCTGCAGTTTGTACAATTATAGGTAAGAATTGTGTTTATTCAATACTCAACGCTTTTGTAGGGAGCGAATGGTACTCTCTCCCAAAGGAAAGATCTGCCACCGAGCGGATGGATGTGCCCGGGGGCTGCAGCCCAGCTCCTTATGGTTGGGTGTTGTATATATAGCGACGAACCTGTGGAATTCCATTTGAGCGATTCAGAATTTCATTTATCTGCATGTTTCATTCACGGTGTTTCCGCACTTTTTTAAACATCGTGTACGCATACAAACAAGCGCCCTGCCTCATGGAAAGTGCTCACCACATTAGGGCTCTAACACACGGGCAGAACATTGACGACAGCAGAGGCCAACGCGTCGGATAGCACGACGAAGGCGTGTCAAAGTGAAAGCTAGCCACCGCATCCTAACGTCAACTGCTGTTCCAAACGCTGACAACCAACTTGTAAGAACGCTTGCAATACCAAGGACATAAATATCGCGTTGCAATTCAAAAACTGCCTCACTCCTGTTTTTAAATTCAATGTAACGCTTCGTAAATTTGAAATATCCGGCCTCCGGAGAAATTATAAGAATAATACGAAGGAGCCCCTGATGGTGCCAAGCACTGCACTTAAGAAGGCCTAAATGAATACATGTTACCGTGATTATCTAACGGTATGGAGCGCTCTAATATTTTTAACACTTTTGACTGTATGTACCATCAAGCAGGATGTAGGCAAAACAAGTCACATTAATAACGGTACCTTAGTTTTTACTTTATTTAAATTTAAAAAAGTTTTCGTCTTGGGCGCTTCATTCATGTCTCTAGTAGCTTGAAAGACAATTGCAGCGTCCCAATTTGAGCTCAGAATTCAATATATCACCCTTAACGAACAACACTGCTTTATTCACCTTGTGCACCATACTGTGTGTAACATATCTACTGTTGTGAAAATGTACGCCTGCGTGACATAACATTTAAAAAAGTACTTACTACCTCTCTTAACCCGACGTGCAGAGACCAGAGAGTATCTGGTTTGCAGCGTCTGACATTCCGCCCGCAGCCAACGTCCCCCGGGCAAAAAACAGGGAGAATCTTCTTAGTGAGGCGCAGTGAACGCGCCTTTCCTACCTGCTAGTGCGACCATAGCGTGTGGCTGACTTCTCGTAGGGTCTATGGTTAAACAGCAGGGGCTCCCTGCACCCGCCACCTAAGTCCCTCCTGGCATTACTTGGCGGGCTCTCTTGGCCCGCCCGCTGCTCCCTCCACAGGTCCCTCTTAGTTTCCCCCCGGTAGTCAGTAACAAGGGCACCCAGACTCGCTGGTCTCTGGGTTTTACCTTTTCCCCAATGGTTCCTCCGCCCTACCGGACGATACACAGCCCCGACACGACACCACGACAAGGTGGAAGTCATAATTAATTAAGCAATTTTTGACAACCAATCGGATTTAAAATCCAGTGTATTTTAAAATCTTAATTTTCTGATGACATTTGTAAATATTATTAAGGTTCAGTTTATTTACATTTGCAATATAAAATACCAACCTACCTGGTTTTTATAAATATAAAACAATATTCTTAACATTCCTTTTGTGAATGTACGAGTAATAGCGACATCTGCACTTTTTTAACCACACTAACTTCTATGTGTAAACTATGGTTTGTTTCTTAATTTGCTTCCGTGTGTTTTGTCAGAACTAATCAAGCTATGAAAAGCTACTCCGTCGTTGCAGATGTTGCAGCAGCCTTGTATAACTTGTGTTGAAGGAGAGTCATTCGCGGATTAAGAAGAAATTGTGTAAATCACGAATACAAAATTCTGCGTAACGTTCAGATAAGTCTTGTGTAAAAACCATACACCCATAAAAAATATTATATGCGGTAAGTGAAAGCTATTCCATAAATCGGGAACTAGTACTTAATATACTAGCGATTAAAAAGAGGGTTTTAATGAAAAACAAGAAATAAATAAATATTCTATAATATTTTTTCTTTTCCTAATCCCGTATTTTTATTACACACCAACGAGGGAGACAAATGAAATGATGGATTGGATTGCACCTTTTAAATAAATAGGTACATATATTATGCATCATAAGTACATACATCAAAATGATACTTATGATGGCAAAATTATTAAAAGAAAGTTTGACTAACAGGGTCCGTGATCTTCGATCTAGAAGTTTCTGCTATAACATTTCCCGTGAACAGTCTATTAAATTGTTCATCGGGTATCAGGGGAGTGGGTTCCACATAAATATCTAAAGGTGTATGATATTCCATCATTTTAAAGGGAATACCAACATTGACTGCAGTCGTTCTAAAAGTAATTTTGCAGAAATTCATAAGAGAACCACCACTTGCTAGAAAATTCATTCTGTTGTTGGTGCTGTTTATGTTTTATTCTCTTTTATTATGTTTCGATATATATGACGTCCCTGTATCCCAGGAAATTAATTTATTTCTCTTCTTCTTCTCCTTTTTTAAACTAATGGCACAATGTAATCAAGGGTAGTGACGACAATGCAGCCAAATTTATTTCACAAATGTCAAAAAGTCCACCCTCATAGGCGACCTCTCAATTGTCATTGTCTAAACACGTCAAAAAACGAAAACATATAACCAAAAAGATCCCTTACATACAAAGTTTGAACTTCTTAGCGGGAAAGTGAAGAGTCGTGTCTGCTTTGTTTCACTTTTTAAAATTTGTGATTTTTATAACATTTATTTTTAATAACAGTTTATAATTGAACTCAAAAGATCACAGCGATTTGTACTTAAAGTTAGTATTTTAGAACCAATTCGATATCCGACTATCTCTTCATATAGAATCCGGCGGCATGTTAAACGTAAGGCAACTACATATTTTGGCAATTATTATCCATAAATTTATATATACATTATTAGTATTGCTGACAGGGATTTATCAACTATAAGAAGAATCAAACATTACGTAGTATGTAAAAAAAGCTATTACGACTCAAAATTTATAATAGGTGCGTTTAAAAGGGCACCCTTTTTAAGAAATAAATAAAATACATAAAAAAAAATTAAATGCAAAAGGAAAAAAAAACCGAAACAGAATCTGTTTGATTTCAACAAAAATACGACCAAATACCAGAAGTTCAATGTGTGTTTTCATTGTTTGTTATATATACCTATCAATTGATTTGTGCCAGTCACAAATCAATCAAGAATAGATTTTCTAAAGAAAATATTAAGTATTAGTATTTTTCGGAATACACATGTCTCTACTCTACGCTGTCTTATGTGTCGTAGCTTTAATATATTCAGATTTCATTACAAAGATTCTCATCTGGATTTTGCATTTTGAACTTATCAATTGAACTTGTTTAAATATTATTAAGAAATATTAAAAATTTCCATTAACCATCAACAAAAAAAAAGAAGACTGAAGACTAGGCAGTATGGTGATATTCACTTTAGTCATTTCCTAACCTGTAGATATATAAAAAAAAGTGGTAAACTATGGCGGTTACCTGCAACTCTATTGTATTGTAGTGTTAATACAAAATTGTTTGTAATTTAAAACTGTGTAAAAGTGGCTATGTAAATACGAAGTTTTAATAAAGACATCAAAATGTCTTTCTCATTTGGTTCTCCTTCGAGTGCACCAGCTACAACAGGTCTTGGTACTGGATTTGGATTTTCTACTGCAAAGTAAGTAAAACAAGTGAATAAATACATAAGAATAAAATCTTTTTATACGCGTGCGTTCAATAGACAACTTTATTCAGACAATAGGCTATAAAAAAACATTGTTGTCACTGACAGCAAAATTTTACTTTATAACCCCAAATGTGAAATCCTTTACATTCAGGCCAGCCACGCCAGGTTTTGGTTTTGCGGCAACATCTCAAGCTTCAACGGGCATATTTACTCCGGCAACATCAGCTTCTACATTTGGCAGTGCGACACCTGCATTCGGTAATAGGCCACCTTCTTTCGGAGGTACTCAAAACCCAGTGTTTGGATCCACATTTGCCCCTGCGGTGTCTTCGGTACCTGCCTTTGGGTCCACTACAATACCAGCTTTCGGTGCTTCTACAACACCAGCTTTTGGTGCCACATCAACAACACCTAATTTCGGTTCAACCTCTGCCGCTTCATTTGGTAAGTATAGAATGATAGGAAAATGTTCCTATGTATCTATGATGCAGAATGGTGTAAGTGACAGTAGCCAATATCGTATAACTTAATATATCCAACAAACAAGGATTTAAGTATTAAAGACAACACCAATTAAAAATAAAGGTTTTCTAGAATTAATTTTTTTTGGAGTGGAGTAATCCCATGAAATGCTACTCTCCTACTGCTGGGTACTCCACTACATCTCTTGCAGAGGTTCTTTCTTTGCACCCCATTTGTTGCAGTAAATTACTTCTAACAAACAATGAAAGCTACCTCAATAATAGAAAAAGTAGATGCCTCATTTTAATTTCTAAGATATTTAAGCCCATACCATTTTAATTTCTGCCATTCTTCCTATGTTCCTAAGTTGGTCATCCCAAGCTTTTTAATTACTTTATAGGAGCAACAAGTACTCCATCCTTTGGTGCAGCAACAACACCAGCATTCGGAACAACCACCACACCAGCATTCGGCACAACCACCACACCAGCTTTTGGAACCACAGGTCTTGGTGGTGGTGGAATCAACTTTGGAGGAGCGTCCACATCAGCTCCTGGCACAGGTAACTTTTATGTTACTTACTGCATCTTTTTCGGTCATTTCAAAGTAAACCTCTTGGTAGTATAAAGCCTTTAGTCTCCAGTAATTTACTGGGGTATGACTCGGCAATAACTGGACTTCGACTGTACTGAATAAAATGAAAATTATGCATTTATGCAAATAACTCATACTACTTGACACTAGCGAATACTGTAAATAAGTAAGTCCATATGAGTTGATAAATATCAAACTCCGGTATGTCCACCCTATAAATTTTTTTGACATTTGTTCTATAAAATATAGCGAACAAAATTGTCTTTCGATCACTTTTATTCATTTACAAATATGTCCACATTTTTACTATAAAAACACTGTCAAAAGGTTCGGTTTCCTTTCAAAAGCCAGTAGGTCCAAATGGTCATTTGCATCAAAATGATGTATGTCCGAACAAGCCAATCAGCGTCAAGCAGTCGGCCATCCATGGCCGCCATTACCGTTTTAGAACTCACGCGCGTGTATTGTTGATTGCAATTTAAATTCATTTTAATTGTATAAAACAGCAAAAATGAGCTCAAATATCCAAAATGTTGAGCCTGATAAAGCTAAGTAAGAGGAGTAACATAAAGACTCAGCAAAAGAAAGCAGAAAAAAAGCAGAAATTGTAAGTAACGTTGCTGTTATTGTTTTAAATGGGTGCTTAGCCAGGGCCGAACTCCGCGATGGGTGGGATTATATTTGGGTACCCGCTATTGTTCCAAAGTTTACAAATAGCTATTGCACGCAATCATATGAAGAATATTGTGGCTCTCTTCGATGAAAGACTTTTCAGATTATATTAGTAGTATATTATCTCATAAAGAGCCGCATACAACTTGACATACAAATTAGTATGGATAATAATTTGTGAACAAGTCTGTGTTTAACAGTGGGAGATTTAGGCTTAAAACCTATCTTTAAATTTCATATAAATAGTGAAATGGATCGAGTTAGTAAACGGAATTATTTTTTTATGTGTTGCGAGTTTGCGAGCTTGGAATAGAAGCCACAATTTTAGCAGGATTCTATTGTACAGCAATATTAAAAAAGGCTTCCTTAATTTATTCAAATTCGAGCGTCCATGTTGCAATATTATATTAATGTTAAATTATTTACAGGTATTCAGCACTGGGTTTACCAAAAAAACCACCTTGCAGACATAACTCCAAAAGCCTAAAGTGTATGTTACTCACAAGTAGAGACTTATTTTACTTTCATAAGAAACTTTATGTTAGTACTTCAAAAAATGAGCAAGACAATTATATCATAAAGCACATGACTGTAACAAAAGTGAAACGCAATCGGCCCAGAAAAGGGATTAAAAATCCAAGATCTTTTTCAGTAAAATTTTTCATACCCAATTCTTCTACAAGTGTTCCAGTGCCAGTATGTAAAAAGACTTTCTTGGGGGCTACTCGACTTAAGTCGTCCAGGATCGAGGGAGTAGCTAAGAGGCATTTTAGTACTGGTGGGTTGGCCAAAGAAAATAGAGGAGGCGACAGGAAACAATTTGCTTTTGCATCAAAAAGAGAAGCAGTGACAAAATTTATAAAAAGTTTTACGCCATTAGAATCCCACTATTGTCGAGACCAGATAAAAGTCCGCCAATACCGTGAACCCGGATTAAATATAAAAAAAATGTATGAAATGTACAACGACCAGGCTCTACCGGGATTCGGCGTCACACATAGTTTTTTCAGAAAAATATTTAACACACGATTTAATATCGGATTCGGTAGCCCGAGGAAAGACGTATGTTCTCTGTGTCTCGAACTTACAGAAAAAATTAAATTTGAGAAGTCACAAGCCAAAAAACAAGAATATATGATACAGCATAGAATTCACAAACTGCGTGCAAAACATTTTTATAAAATGTTGCAAGACGAAGATCCCGACCTGAAAATATTCTCATTCGACTGCGAGAAAAATCTTCCGCTACCGAAGATACCAGACCAAGCAACGTATTATGCCCGACAACTTTATTTATATAATTTTACAGTCGTAATTGGCTCTTCGCATACAACCTTAATACCTAAGAATGTCCAAGCGTACATTTGGACTGAAGATGAAGCAGCTAAGGGTTCAAATGAGATTTGCTCAGCCTTGTATCATTGTATGAATACAACAGACCTAACTGGTGTTAAAAAAATAAGGCTCGTTTCAGACGGCTGTGGCGGGCCAAATAAAAACTCGATAATCATATGCATGGTTATGAAATGGCTGCTTGAGACAACCACCAATATCATAGACATTGAAATGATTTTTCCCGTGACAGGCCATTCTTTCTTGCCCGCCGATAGGGTGTTCGCATTAACAGAAAGAGTTATTATGAAAAAAGAGAATATTATCAAGCCCAGCGAATATGAAGACGTTATTCAAGAACACGCAACTATTCACAAATTATCGACTGAAGTACCAGTATATGACTGGAAAGAAAAAACTAAAGAGTTCCTCAAAGCGACGCAATCTTGGCATTTCCAAATCAGCAAATGTAAGAGAATTATATTCAAGAAAGTCAATAGACATACAGTTCGCGTTTGCGGTGAAATTTCTTACAGAAATGACCTTTGTGACAAACAATCTTTGACAAAACGCGAAAAGAGACTGAATGAGCTCTCACTGAATTCAATCCCAACTGGAGTTCCGGTAAAAGCAGCTAAACTAAATGATGTGACGAAGCTCTTGGAAAAACATTATGGGAATGAATGGCAGAACTTTGAAAATTTATCTTATTATAAATATGTGCTTACAAGAGACAACAAATCAATGCTTAGTGATTTAGAAAGTGTGGTAGATCCCGGAGGCATGGAAAACGTAGAAATTACAGATTTCGTGTAATTAAAATAAATAAATTGCTTTTATTTTAATAGTTTAGTTTTAGTTGTGATTAGTTTAAGCCAAAAAGCTAACTAAATTTTCAATAAATAAAATGATAAATAATTTTTTATTATTGCTTTCATTTGAGTACATACAAAATTTTGTGGTACCTACTTTTAAATAATAAAAGAGGCCAGAAGCCCTGGATAAGTAATCCAGGGCTTACGGGGGCGACGCTTATAAAACATTTATTTGTATTTATTAATAATAGTGTAGTATATCGTAAGTGATCTATTTTGTTTTCTACTGCGTGGGCCACGACTGCTGGCATTTAATTTTTTGCTTCCCTGAGTTCGGACCCTAGTATCAGTCAATGACAGGTCTGTTCAAAATCAGGTAAGTCCAACTGTGCATTTTTTTCAAAATGCAGTATGTCCACTGATGTAGTTCAAAACCTAGTATGTCCAAACCAGATTTAGCAGTTATAGCATATTTTTCTACCAACATGTTATATACAAATGTTGCCAGGGATTTAAAATCAGCAAGTAAGATAAAATAAACCTTAAGCTTTTGTTAAAACGATAGATTGTACGAAAAAAATAAAATGCTTCATATCTCCTTTTCACTTATCAAGGACATATTGGCGTTTGATATTTATCAACTCATATTTAAGATAAAAAAAAACACAATATAAAGTATTATGTCTTGAGCACATGCAAAGTAGTGGGGACGTTAATGGGCTGAGAAAATGTTGATATGTTCAAATTGTTTATTTGCAGGTCTCTCTTTTGGACCACCAGCCACAACATCAGCAGCTACACTAGGAGGACTTGGCGGGCTTGGATTTGGCACTACAGCCCCAAGTTCAGGCTTAGGACAAATTGGCTCCATTGGGACCACAACTAACACTAGCAGCTTTTTTGGTAAGGATAATAAATAACATAATTTTTTAAAGATTTGAAATGTTGATTATTGCATGTGAGTTGTTGTCTAATCCATAGGTTGAAATAATTCACAATCCAGAGGATTGGTTTTCGACTCTCACTTGGCCACCATGGACAAGTTTCAGTTTCATCTTATTATCTTCTTCATTTCGTAATTTTTTAATGAAAATTATTATGCATTTATTTTGTTTTAGTATAAATTTAATTTTATATAGGTCACGTTTTGTTGAAACTTTTATTCAAATTGCAAAAAAATAAGATGTTTATGTAGTATCGCTTTGAAATAAATACATCTTGCTTGATGTTAAGCAGATGTTGCACTCTATATATATATATAGTAAAGGATGTCAAATTCAAAAATCTTAAGTTGAAAGCAATACCTCTCCATATTTGCAGTAAAATGTACCCACATCAGAGTTCGCCCCGCTCAACACCCTACATACCGATAACTCAGACTTTTCAAATGCTACCTTCAGCTCATATGAATACTTATACAAGACCTAATTTTGAATTGAGCCCTATAGTGAGCGAAAGTAAAAGAGACTATACTATCAGAAGCCCTACAAGAGATAAATATAGAACTATTACACCACATTGTGAGATATAAATATTTTCCTAGTAGTCATAGCACTAATTGTATTTTAAGTTTAGCAGTAGATTAGTAGAGTAGCACCAGATTGCTATCTAAGCAAAAGTAACATTGAATTTTTAATGTAATTTTGTTTTTTCCGTTTACTAAATATACCACATATATGATACGTAAACTAAAAATGCAGTGGCATAATTGTTTTTCCGAATCTCGCTTACGGAATTCAAGCATGCATCAGCCGAGAGAAACACGGTTTTCAGGTAATTCCATCTCTTACACTCTGTGTATTGTAGGATGGTGCGGCTGACAGGTGACTATAACGTAAACTCTTACGTTCACATTTATTTTTTAAGAAAACGAATATTTGAAAATCATATGTTTTTTCCTTTTTTCCAAATGAATCTTATTGGGTATTTAATAATATTTTATTTTACACTAAAATATCTAATAATATGATATTTATATTATTAAATATTAGAAAAGTTTAATATATTTGACATGCGTGCTCAGTTAAGTACTATGTCCACTAACAGCCATTTTTTGCTAGAGATGGGACATAATAATCGGAATAGTATCTGTACTGTAGTTGATATAAAATATCAATCGAAGCCAGGGATTGTTTTGATTAGTTTAATTTTATTGGACGTATTTTATTGTATTCGTAAATGAAACAAAACTCATTCATTTAAATATATTTTGCATCGTCGCTACTGCTTTCGTCCTCCGATTCGGTAAAGGATATAATCAAATTCTTATCTATAACATTATCTATATATACATCACGGTCCCAGTCTGCCATGATATCTCTTCTTGTTTTATTTATTACTTTAGCCCGATCTTCAGCTGTTACATTTTTGATTGCGTCATATAAAAGTTTCATCATTTTGTTAGCTGTGAAAGGAGGAGCAGCATTGTTCCTTGCAGCGTGACCTGAAAAAAGATAAAACTATTAGTAAACTACACACATGTACTTATCAAAAATATGATGATAACAAGTGTTATTTTTTGAAAAAAAAAAAGACTTTAAACAGAAACGCTGGTTGGCCCGCCCTTAGAAGCCTTTTTTCCAACAACAAACTAAAAATAACATATATACGGTCGAATGGAGATACCTCCTCCTTTTTTGAAGTTAGTTAAAATTCAATGTTATCTCTCTGAATTTTTTTTAGTTAAGACTTCTTATCAAAAACATAATTAAATATTACTAGAAAACAATCAATCGATCCCAGGACGTCCATTTTTGACGGTAAATTTTTTCTAGTATATATTTATTGCTAAATATAACAAAAAGCTTACCTTTTATTTGAGCCCAGATTAGTTCTATAGCATTATATTGGCAGTGGTATGGTGGTAGCCGTAAAACCTGGTGCCCCCTTTCTTTTGCCATTTCATCCAATGCATATGTAGGCGTTTGTGGTTTATGAAGTGGCACTAAATGAAGGAGCTCTATTTTTAACATATCCATATTAGCTGCAACTCCCATTTTATTTAGCCACTTCACTAGATCACTTTTACAGTTGGATTGCGTTGGGGGTTTATTTAATTGCACCGAGTGATACGGCGCATTGTCCATTATGATTGTCATGGGCTCCTTTAAATTGTCCAATAAAGTACTGAACCATTTTTAAAATTTTTCATAATTAATTTCTTCGTGATATTCAGAAGTCTTTTTTGATTTGAAAGCGAGTAGGCAATTTGGAATAAATCCACACATATTATTAAAATGACTTGTCTGAATAACATAAAGTATTTGATACCAAAATGAAATAAAATTATATTATATATAATACCATACCATATATACATATATTATACCATATATATTATTTTATACATTTAAAATTACTGTATTGACGATAAAAAATATATTATAGTTTATTAGTAAATACTTTCTGCTTTTAATCGATACAGAAATGGATTGAAAATCGATAATCGATTTTTTACGGATGTAACTAAACGTTGCCGATCTCTAGTTATGTCAAACTGACATGTTTCAGCCGCACCATCCTACGACGTAGGGAGTGTAACTCTGCCCACTATATGGGCGCACTGTCAGGTATGATTTGCATAGTTTTGACGATACCTGACGCCACCTACCTTTGTTAACCCGGCGCCGTTGTGGCGTCTAAATCAAACAGTCGTTGTGGCTGGGCATATTATATATATACCCGTTAACATTATCACACCCTGAGTCAGTTTTGTGCCAAGTAGTAGTATTTAATCAAATGTAATAAAAACAATAATTATGAATATTAAACAATTATTATAGAATTAACATAAAATCTATATTTTTATTTAATTATAGCATACTTTTTAGAACTATGGATTGTACCTATAAAAAAATATATAACAATAACAAGCTAAGAACAAAAAACCATCGTTTTTATTACTAATGAACATTGTAATATTAATTATTCAAAAACAAAGCTCATTTTATTGTTACAACTAGATTATTCCTTATAACGATCAAGGCAACTTTAGCATACTGGTTTATACCAGTATCAACATATAATTATGTTGCATACAAACAAATTTGCTTGTTGCAATTCTTACAATTAATTATACCTGGTTTTAAAGCAAGAAGTTTGCTTATTCGTTTTCGTAACATAATCATGTTGTTAAGACTGAAAAATAATAAACAATATACTAATTAATAACCCCAAAAGCAAAAAATACAATAGTGTATCGTGGACGTTTTGGCCGGGTTTGACATACACCCGCTCACTCTTCACAGACGTGTAAAGTCTAAGCACTAAAAAAAGAGCTCATACGCTTGGTGAGGTCAACAGCCGCAGCTACTATCACACAGCTACATTCACGGAAATCGCTGGTAAATTGATCAAAAGTTATTCACAATTTAAAAACTGCCGGGTATCAGATACCCAGCCACAATGGCGCCGGGTTAATTAAGTACACAGTTGGATAATACGAAAGTGCGAGATCAGTAGTACCTGTACCAAATGGAGTACCCAGCCCCATCTCTAGAACTGAATAGTTAATGTGCTTTGAATTGTATGTATGTACTAGGTTTCATTTAACTTGCATTTCGTCTGCTTACTGGTAAAACATGATAAATGCACTTTTTTTCTAAAATGACTTATGAATGCATTTATATGTAATTTTCGATGCTTTATCTACTGGTAAAACAGAATAACCGATAGGACCGTTAATACAAAGATACCCTAGTTAAAAATATAGTAACCTACAATGAAATAGCAATAATCAGTCAGATAAACCGAGGTAAATCACCTTACCATTGATTTCGAGCTAAACTGTACAAGTAAGAGACCCCCCACACTAGCGTCTTTCCAGCGTCGTCGTCGTGCCAACGTCCGCGCAACGTCCACGCGACGTCGACGCCGCGGCGACGCGACGCCAGCGCTAGCGGCTGCCGAATGCCGAGCGAGCGCGGCGCTAGCGTCGCGTAGCCGCGGCTTTACCCACGTACAATCAGTTTAAAAATGGATTCCGACGAAGAAACACTGCTGTTGATATTACTGATCCAAAAATTACGTAAACGAAAAAGAAAACGTCGTCAACATTGGGAACATCCTCTGTGTAGTGTTAGAGTTCAGGAAAGCGATTATTTCGTATTGTATTGTAAACATATAAAAAATAATAAAATACACTTTTATGATTATTTACGGATGCCAAAACGAATATTTGACGAGCTATTACAATTAATACAGAACGATATAAAATATCAAGATACCCATTTGAGGATTTCTGTGTCACCTGAAGAGAGGCTTATTATTACATTGAGGTAAGAAAAAACGCTATCTTTAAATCACGAACAAAATTTTGTGTTTATTTAGAAAACTTACATGAAACTAAATTACAGATTGATTAATGGTATTACAAATCAACAATATTTTTCCGACAATTGAATTACATATTCAGGTAATTATTAGCATCCTCTGTAAATATGTCGCCGTACAGTGACTCTTGTGAAGTGTCATCACTTTGTGTCGTTTCAGTTAATGAATTGGTTGACAGTGTTGTCGTCTCCCTTGCCGTAAAATATGCTTGTTGGTCATGATTTGGCATGGTGTATCTCGACATCTGGGTAAACTTTTTGATAATACCCATTATTTCCATCTTTGCATCCATTTTGTAATTTGTATCTATCGCACCAAAATCCTCTACAAGTGACATAAAAAACTGTTGATCACTATAATTTTTGTCCTGACTTTTATTCAGCATTCTTTCATATAAAATGTTTAACATTTTTTCTTGGGTGTTTTGTTTTGTTGTATTTTGGTTACTAGATTTGCAAGTGGACTGTAATTTTTGTGGTCTAACATGTGATAGAGGGTTTAAAAACCCCAAAATATTGGAATACAGATACTCTCTGCTTGTTGATGCACCCGACCCACTCTTTGTCGTTTTATTTCTTTCCCTTGTGTAGCGATCTCGTATGCTCTTCCATTTTTTTTGTAATTTTAAAGCTGAAACAAATACTATTTTTTTACAGATATTTGGCAACTGGATGTTCATTTAAAGATTTACAATATTCCTTTAGAAGGGGCTATTCAACAGTGCAACGAATAGTACGGACAACATGCTTAGCGATAATTAAATGCTTATTTTGTATTTGCAAACCACCCACACAAGCAACAGATTGGATTAATATTGCAAAAGGGTTTAGAGATAAGGCAAATTTTCCGAACTGCATTGGAGCCATCGACGGGAAACACATCAGAATAATAAGACCATGTGAAAGTGGCTCGCTTTACTTCAACTACAAAAAGTATTTTTCAATAAATTTATTGGCAGTGTGTGACTCGAATTATGAATTTATTTACATTGATGTCGGCAGCTACGGAAAATCTTCAGACTCGACCATTTTTATGGAAAGCGATTTGAAAAATAATATGGACGAAAATGTGTTAAATATACCCCCACCAGCTCCAGTAACAGAAAACGGCGAGCCTCTTCCTTTTGTACTCGTAGGCGATGAAGCATTCCCTTTATCAGCTTATATGCAACGACCTTACCCGGGAAAACATTTATCACACCAACAAAGAGTGTACAATTACAGACTAAGCCGTGCAAGAAGCATAGAGTGCAGTTTTGGCATCATGGCAAACAAGTGGAGGATTTTTCATAGACCCTTAAACGTGGGATTAGATTTTAGTGCAGAAATAATAAAAACTTGTTGCATACTACATAATTTTGTTAGATCAAGAAAGATTCGAACAACATGCGCTGAAACCAACATACCATCAAATTCCGCAACAGTGGATAATGAAAATATCGATATACAAGAAATCATACGGCTATCGACCGGATTTGCTGAAAGAAATAAATTTGCTAATTACTTCGTTTCAAGTCTTGGTTCATTAACATGGCAAAGTGACAAAATATAAACGTTTTACACTTACCCTCTTCATTTTTTTCTCTTGTTGTTTTTATTTCAAACTCTCGAATAAACAAATTACACATCTCTTCCCAAGCCTTTCTTTTCAGAATGCGATCACTATATTCCCTTTTTGACATATCCCACAATACAGGCCGATTTTGTATTTCTTGAATAAAAAGTTCAGTATCAAACACATCTTCGAGCGGTGACTGCATTTTGGACGTGTGTACTCTATAATGACAACGTTACAACTGACGAGACGCGTGCGGCGCAAGAGGGCGAGGTGCCGGAGGGGAGCGGGGCAAGTAGATTGCGTTGTGCATTGTACTAGTTCGCAAAAAACGTTGAACTGGCGCCGCGCCTACGCGTCGCCAGCGCCGCAGTCGCTCGGCATTCGGCAGCCGGCCAGCGCTTACGTCGCGTCGCCGCGGCGACGAAATCGCGTGGACGTTGCGCGGACGTTGGCACGACGACGACGCTGGAAAGACGCTAGTGTGGGGGGTCTCTAAGTAATGATATATCACTTTAAGATTTTTTCGTTGTAGATGTAACTACACCACATCTACGTAGCTATGAATATTATGTCAGGCTAAAATATGTTAAACTCGTTTATTTACATTTGTTTGCTATAAAATACAGGTAAAAAGATATAAATGCAGTGAAGGGTACTAAAAAGCAACGCTAATTTACAAAAAAATGATTCTTTTATCACGATGGATTTAAACATCAAGTGTGTCAAAAATAATTCTGTTACATTTTATCGATTTCTCCCACCGTTATAAATAATACTATTGAAAAATGCAACCAATGTGGTCTGTATGACGCCGAAGACCAAAGAGAACATCCTAACAAAACTAATGAAGCTGCTGTCGATGTTTGCCGTGCCCAACAGGGTCCATAATTGTAACTTGTGTAGATGTAAGACCTTATGTAAAACATTATGGAGTGCAATAAACATTGAATTGAATTGAATTGATTACGTCAAAAATCATATTGAGTCTTTCCCTACCATGGGCCACATTATATACGTAATTCATCGAAACGTTTACATTTAGATGCTTCGTTGTGCTGCGAAAATGTACTAGCTTTACCAGTTTAAGTGAAAAATGCACAGGTTGCAAGTAGTAGACCAAAAAGACGCAGAACTATTGAACAACCGCATGAAACTAGCCAAGTACGTCTTAAAAAACTTAATACTAAGGCTTTGCCTATAACTAAAGCAAAGTAAGAAGATCTTCTAAAGCTATGTGATACAGGTGTTATCCCTGAAGAATACCACGGCTGGTTCCAACCTTTAACCGACATAGATGGGCCTGATCACCTTTTTTTTTTTTTGATTTACGTCGGTAACAAAATGCATTTACGCACTGTCTCCCGGCCAAAGGGGGACCGAGAGAGGTGTGTGGGACTCACCACCGGCAGACACGACCGCCAGCAGTAATACCCACTAAAAATCTTCCGACGACGCCCGCCGCTTGTTGAGAAAGAGGCGGGGCGCCAGTACCTGGGTTGCAGCTCTGACACCCCGCCCGCGGCCAACGTCCCCCGGACCAAAACCGGGAGGACCTCCTCAGAGAGACGCAGTGGACGCGCCCCTCCTACCTCCCTGTGCGACCATAGCGTGTCTGGCCGACTTCTCGGAGGGTCCATGGTTAGACAGCAGGGGCCCCCTGCCCCGCTGCCTAAAACCCTCCCGGCGCTGCTTGACGGGCCCTCCTGACCCGCCCGCTGCGCCCTCCACAGGTCCCTCTTAGTTTCCCCCCCGGTAGTCAGTACTAAGGGCACCCAGAGTCGCCAATCTCTGGGTGTTACCTTTTCCCTTGCGCCTCCTGCGCCCTACCGGGAGGTACTCAGCCCCCCCACCACGACAAGGTGGAGACCAGTCGGAGGGGGGGGGGGCCTGATCACCTACCAGAACCTGCAATTGACGAAGATTCTTCTAAAGAATGAAATCGTCCATAGTATTCATTTACAATCAAATTTCCTTGATTATACTTCCCTACTCTGATTTCTTTATGATTTGTGATTACGAATGAATACTGTCTGACTTGATTATTAAATTATACAACTTCAGTAACACTTTCAAAGATGTTGAACTTATTTGTATGAACATTTTTATAATAAGTGCACAATTTATTTTAAGTCCTACAAGTAAAATCAGATAAATGCAGAGTTTCACCCAATAATTCCACAAATCCATTACATACGCACCTTTTTTCTATTATTATGCCTAGCTTTTACCATAAGCTTGTTGTTTCCATTCAAATTACTAAGATTTTAAGGCACAAATAGGTTTTATCTCTGTTTTTTTTAATTACAGCTAAAACCAGTTAAGTGCATGCCCTCCATCAATAATAACTGATTTATTGCTTAATTTTCTAATACTGGTATTGTTTTAAATTAATTGAGTTAAAGTGTAATATTTTACCTATCAATTGGCATAAATATAATTTACAAAAAATAATTTTAATGAGAGTACTAAATCGATTGAACTTTCAAACCTTATTATCTCAGTTCAAGGAAATATGCATTTAACATACTTTACCAGTAAGCAGACGATTTAATTGTACATTCAACATTATAGCTACCTATAATAACGTGGCGCTTTTAGTTGTTTCACCTAGTAAATTAGAAATCTATCTATCATGTTTGACATGAATGTATGTTTGTAGTTAATATAAATCTCAATGCAGCTAGAAAGATCGCTTAGTCAAATACCTATTTTTATTTTGGACTATTGTTATTTTTCATTAACAAGACAAGACCCATAGATGTCTTCCTGATTATTTTTTATGGATTTTTGGATTTCCAACTAAAGTCCATTTCCATTGAGTACTAACTAACAAAACTTAATTCTATTTATCCATAAGTTAATATATTGATATTACTTTGTCCTAGGTCCAAAATTAGAAACTACAAATGCGACTGGTACTTTATTGCCCACAACAGGTAAATACATCATATATGAATATAACCTTTTGTTATATGGTTCCCTGGCGCTCTTAGCTCCGCGTACTAAGAGTTATCAGAGGTACTCCTTGGAATGGACCATTTGTATGGCATTTAATATCGTACGCTTCCGTACTTCGGAAGGCGTTCAAAAATCGTGGTTCTGCTTATCACTAAATATTGTAGTCGTATTAGGCGGCTAGAAATAATCTAACGGTAAGACGTCAGGCATCTGTATCTGCTAATCCGCACTAGGTCCTCGTGGTGGAAAATGATCTGAATCCCTCTCACCTTGGCTGACCTTGGTTGGTGCTCAGTAATGGGACTATCATGGCCTTTTTATTTCGTATGGAAAATCAGACTTTTATTGAATAGAAACCATCCATTTTTCTTCATCCAGCTATGTTTTAAGGATTTTTTTTTATTTACTTCGGTAACAAAATGCAATTACGCACTGTCTCCCGGCCAAAACCCCACACCCTCTCACGGTCTCCCCCGTGAGAGGGTGTGAGGGCTCACCGCGGCACACGCGACCGCCGGAGTTCTACCCACTAAAAATCTTCCGACGACGCCCACCGCTGTTGAAGAAGGGGCGGGGGGCCAGCACCAGGGGATTTGTAGTTTCTGGCACCCCGCCCGCGGCCATCATCGGAACCTGGAGGACCCCCTCAGGAGGCGCAGTGTGTCGCGCCCCTCCTACCTCTTTTTGCGGCCATGACGTGACTGGCCGACTTTTGGGGGGGTCTATAGCTAGACGGAAGGAGCCCCCTGCCCCCGATGTTTTGGGGCTGCGTTAACCCTTTCGGACAGTCCTGCAACCCCGGCAGGCATCGCCTCCTCCCCAGGGGGCCCTCAGGGTGCTGACATCTCTTTACGGTGCGCGTGGATCTTGAATAAGGATATCTTTGCCAGTTCATACATATCTTATAGAAAAATATATGTTTTGTCCTTAATTTTCCATAGTGCCTTTTTGTGTCAAACAAAAAGCACAGGATGTATAAAATATAATTTATATTTGTTGTATTTTTATTTGCAGTAACACCAAGTCTTGGCCTAGGTGGTGTGGCCCCTGCAAGTGGGACAGGAGTGGGGAATGCAGCTGTCAAGAGTAAGTATAGATTAAATGTGGTGGTGTTTCATCTGAATTCCTCACACCTTGGTTTATGTAAGGCCTGTTCTCAGTAACATAATTACTGTAATATTTCTTTTTTTTAGCTGAACCACCGAAACAACAGAAGTTGCCAAATGAATTATCATCCACAATTGATACCTTCAAAGAGTTTGTTAAAAAACAGAAGTCTCTTAGCTCTGAAGTTATGCGAGTTTCAGTCAAACCTTTACATAAGGCAAGTATAAATTTTATTCTTTATGGACATCAAATTGCTTCTTCACCGTTAAAGTTCTTGCTGTAGTTACTGCTGTTGCATGGTTGAACCGTGCTTTACAGTGTGCAACCTAAAATGATACAATCTGTAATATTATGATATAATTGGAAACGCCAATGCGCCGAATGTACTAAATGCTCAAAATAAATAGTCAATATAAAACAAACATTAAAATACAGAAAAAGTAAAATAACCACCTCTAAAAAAACTAAGTGTACAAAATACTTATGCCTTTAGTACACTGTACAAATTTTATTGTGCCGTGCCGTGTGGTACCAGCCTAGAATAGTGCTTCCCCAACTCATCCCACGGGAAGTCATAAAAGTGGACGAAGAGATATCTTACCGGATGATGTGATGATTATTATACAAATTAGGCACACTGTAAAAGCGATACTGGACACAAAAATAAAAAATAAATGATTCCTAATTTGATATGATTATTCCAGGTTGCCCGTGATGCTGAGGAGACATTAAGAATGGTGCTATCGTTGAGTGGTGAAGTGAATCGGGCCAGAGCGCATTCAAGACGACTTCGGGCTTCAGCCGCTGCGGCGCTCGCTGCCGCTGAGACGTTAGCGAGAGATACTACTGCTAGAGGTAAATAAATAAATTAATAAATATTATCTCCATTACTGTTTGATCCCATATTTCTGTTACACAAATTAATGGAGGATGAACAAATAAATAAAGTATTGTTTAAGATGTGCTTCAATCAGTTACGTTTTATGGTTATGTCCAACGTACCGTCGCATTTGAATACATACGATAATAAAATAACACATCGTAGAAGAGATTTGTTGGGCTAGACTGGTCACTGATAAATAAAGCTTAGTAAAAATTATCTTTGATCTAGTTATTAGTTTGTAAAGGACGAGACTACATTCTTCACCAACTTTACATTGTCTTCTTTACTATACTCGACGCAATTTTTTGCTGCATGCGGCGTGCGAGGGCCATTAACTATATTTCTTACCCACTCCTATTTAGCGGTATTATGGAAATCGCGCAGTGAAGCAAAACGCGCGTATCGATATGTTGTCAGTGAATGATTTCAAAATTTGAATAAAATAAAACAACATAGCTTATTTGTTTGTACGATGCACATGTTCACTGTTTAAATATGAAAATATTAACAAATAAATAATGTGATGGATCGAAATATCTTGATCTTCTTATAATTATTGTGTTCAAGCGCATACTTTATTCACTAACTAAATAATTAGTTTGATTTACGTGCTTACTCAGTACTCATAATATAAATTTTCAATCTGTCTGTTTTTATTTATAAGGTCTGGAGCTTGAAAGTACAGCGCCACCAGCGTACGTGAAGGAGCTGATATCAGAATTGGAACAGCAGCTGATTACATTCCGAAGACAGATGGAGATTGCAGACAAGCAGATGCAATCGTCGCCCAAATTGCTCACAGAACAAGGTATTATAAATATTTTTTTATTGTGACTTGTCATTTTGACCGCATCCTGCATGATGGTAAGCAGTGAATGCAGTCCAGAAAGTAAAAACGCTCCATACCGTAAAAAAAACACTTTAACAAGCGCACCCACTTTAACAAGGACCCATGACGGTCCGCAAAGATCCTGCTTAAAATATCTGGAACAGTAGGAGTTGGAACACACACAATGGCACACATACACATAATCAAATCATTTATTGCATTTATTACATTATACATAGATGGAAATTATAATAAGTCTAAACTTGACGCCCTGCAAGGGCACATTAACAGTTAGTTCTTTAACAATAATTCTTTTTAAATTTTTAGACGAGCCTAGGTGCAATGTGTATTAAAATTATAGGCTATACATACAATATTTAAATTTCCTAAATGTATTAGATTAATTGTTATGATTGTATTGTCAGAAGGCCAATCAGAACGTAATAGGTGCCGATCCTGGTGCCGCTGTAATAATAACTAATTCTTTAAATAAACGAGACTTGTTTGTGTATTAATAGTACTGATATAGCATCTAATGGGAAATTGGCAGTATTGCGTTCCACAATGGTTTTAAAGGGTGGTGAATATTATAAATTGGTACATTTGTGGACCCTGTCGGGCACAACATAGTGTAGGAGAGAGGAGGAAGGGCGCCGTATAATTCTTATTATTATTAAATTACTATTATTAAATGACCGTTATTAAATTATTATTATTTATTTATTTATTGAGTATGTATCAAATGATGTCAATAGATTTAAACAATATTATAACTGTTAGTATAGGTAAAAACATTAAATAAAAATATAGCAACAATGTCACATTATATATTATTATAGTTACATGTAAAAGAGTTAATATATTAATAGATAGAATAAAATAATGTAAATAGTCTGGTTAATAATTAAAATAATTATCTGATGCCATGTGACGTCCACTGCTGAACATAGGCCTTCCCAATAGATTTCCACATTGAGCGATCCTGAGTCGCCTGCATTAATTTTATTACTCTTTTTCAGAATTAACCATGGGTATTCGGCGCATGCACGAGTCTCTAGTAGCATTGGCGGGTCGACTTCAAGCAGTTCATTCCCAAGTAGAAGAGCAAAAGGAACAATATCTCAACCTGAGAAAATACGTTCTCAAAGATCCTACAGATGTGTTCGACGATCTGAGCCGTATGTATATTACGTCTATATAAAATTTTGTATTTAATACATATATTATCTCACGTCTTTATATTATGTATGAAGTGGGCAGAATCCTTGCTAAAACTATGTGTGTTATTGTCATCCCAGCATTATCCTAGTTGTGCCTTGGGTCTGGTCAAGTTTGCCTGAATTTCGTTATTGCACAAAGCGACTGCTGTCTGACTTCCGCAACCCAGAGGAAAACATCATTCTATGGTTAAATTAGCTGTGAGAATATAAGAAGGAACTAACTTCCTTATAATGACTGTCATAATGTTCGTGACAGCCGAACCAATGGCTAAACGTGCTTTCGGGGGCACGGATCAAGCGTTGATTATGCACATAACCAACCAACCCGAGACTCCCTAAAATTGCAGGCTATCGCTGCTTTTTACTGTTCTTTGATCTATGTTATTGTGCCAATTTAAAAATAGTTTATTCATTATAGGCTTCTCTATGAATAAATTTCCTTCCTACCTTCTTTTATTTTTGCGACGTGATTTTTTTATTATCAATAATAATAAGTGAGTGAGCATCTTTGTGGCTAATATCGAGTGCTTCCCTACTTTGAAAGGCACGGTAAGACGTTGGTCCCGGTTATCACTATATGTGGTAGTCCTTAAGCCATGTTAAATACCTAGCTGGGTTACTTGAAAATCTCAGGAGGAAGCAGGTTGTGACACTGCCTCTGCCGTTCCGCATTAAATCTGGGTATCTGAGTATGATCCAATACCTTCTCACCTTATATTATATACAATAGATTTGTATTGAAACCAATCGTTTTTAACACCTACTGGTCACTGCCTATATTTAGTGACGAGAAATCCAAACTGATTCATCTACACTTATGCCGCTTACGATAAATATTTTACATATGAAGTCGTTCATGTCACAGTATTTAAAAATACAACAGCGCGCGTACAACCGACGGTTGGTCGGGGTTCACCGACGAGAATCATATGTATTTGCGTTATCTATTGTATATATCTGTATATGTCTGTAGGTCTCCTATGCTCATTAATGGGTCGATAATTAACTGAGATGATAATGATGATTACCCACGCTGTTGTATATATGAACACTTTATTGTACACTAAATATAAAAAAACTAATCAAATCACATAAACAAATATATGGCACAATGGGCGGCCTTATTGCTAACAGCAATTTCTTCCAGGCAACCTTAGGATGGACAGGAAACATATAAAAAATAAATTATATAGGGTCGTTGTAGTTAGTAATGCAACTTTAAATAGTCCATAGCTAATTTGATGTCACTAACAATATTATATTGTTTTAGCAAGCACAAACTTGGATCAAGTATTGAAGGATGCTGAAAGCTCCCGTAAGAAGACCAAAATTGGCAACATGCACGATATTAGCTTCGGAAGCGCTGTGTTGTCAGACCCAAGGGCTGCTTTAGGTAAGTTTATTGTATGCACTTCTCAAGCCTCCAGACTATACATAATATATAAATTCTTACAATTTCACCAATTATATAGTTCCAAGATAAGTATCATTAAGAACTATACTAAATAACGGATAAACATATTTTTTTGTAAATACATACTTAATATACATACGACAAATATTTATATTCAAGCACGCTAAGGTTAGTCCTGTGTTAAACCCACGACCAAAGGAGCGGAGTGAGAGAAGGTCATTAGATGATTTTCCATGCGGAAAAAATACTGACCTCCACGCAATATCGGTCATCAAAAAGAGTACACTTTCCATTAATTGATTTTATAACCAGAATAATCATCGATTCCACCAGATATGTGCGAGGATGCGTTGCGATGTGCGAGGATGCGTTGCGAGAAATGTGTTTGTTAAGAGCCAATAGAATCACTGCGTTGAGCGAAGCAATGTAAATGATGCCATTCTATTGGTTCTTTTACAGACAAATCCCTCTCACATCTCTGAAAACTCAGCCAAAGAGTGTTTAATAGAAACGTGTAATTAAACTGGCGAGCATTTTATTGTTACATAACATAGTAGCTTTTTTATACTAGCTTTCACCATTTTTGGGAAATCCCTAGAACTAATAGTAACACCCTTTTTAACTACTTGTGCCAGTGTTTTTCTATTATTGTATGCGCAATTATATGTTATTATACGAATGATTTTAAAAAATCTACTTAGGTCATATTGTATGGACTCATATAATATGAATATTCGTAAAATATTTTTCACTAAAGCCTTAATAGTTTTATAGTAAATAATAATATGTACATTGTTTTTTTCTATTTACGATATTATATTATACTAAATAAATATAAATATTTTTTGACAGGTACACCAGTTATAAAAACATAAACACAAATCACTGTGTATTATAAGAGTGTAATAAAGAGTTTTTATCCCGATTTTTTAATACTTTACAGTCACAAATTTTGAACTTCACTGAAACATCTATTATTGCACAGATTAGAGTTCACACTAAACTTCATGTGTCACTGGGTGGTCTGGGAAATTACTAAGTGTAATATGTGGCCCAAGCTAGTAATACATTTTAAACCATTTTATCTTATAAAATTACCTTACAGATAGAACTATAGAAATTGTCTTTTGCAGGAAATATTCAACTGTTGGCTGGACCAACTCCGTTCACATACTTCGGTACCACTTTGTCCCCATTTCCAACGGCTGATACCAGTGGTAAGTTACTTTAGGTAGTACGTCATATATTGAACTAAGCACTGCATGCGCTAAGGTTACCTAAATAAATATCTATGCACACTTGTCTTAACCTCATCTGAGGGTCATATTTAATATGCTAAAGTAATGTGATCTCAAAGTGATGCTAATATGATACAGTGCGTAAATATAATACAGATGTCACCTTTGATAGAGAGAGAGATATCAGCTAATAAATATGGTAAAAAATGGTTACTTAACAACAGTGTATAAATTATGTAATAGACTTGCACATCCAATTTTAAATTCACAAATGTGTATGATTTTATTAATCCTTTCTGAGGGATGTAAAATATCATGGGAAATACAACACAGGAGCATACCCTGTTCCAACAAACGGCTTAAGGAAAACGCACACTTATCCGAATCGAACGAAACGATTTTTAGAATTCTTCATAAGTAATTAAAAAAACTTCGCACACTTCCAGATTCGATGCTTCACGTGTTCCAGATGATAGCACGTTGCGGTTAAAATAGCGGCCAACCGGGCAGTGCCTATAGCGACCGTCATGATTTGCAAATGAATCGGGCTATTTCCAACATGGACGTCGAAGTAGTCGTACGAAGCTATGTATATTACGCGCTGTATCGAAATACAAAGTAGCCGCAAACTGGCAACCGCAGTGAATCCTTGTAGTACGCTTAAGCCTAGTTCGGCCTAGGCTAGTAGCGAGTCTTTAGTAACTAAAACTGAAAATTTTGACGAGCAGTTACTTTGTTTAATTTCTTCGGGCGAGTAGCGCCTTTTACCACCGCGCACTGCTGACTGACTAAACAAGTCTAAACTTGTTATTTCGAGTACATTAGTTGCCGCCACAAAGTCCTTTTGGCGGGGCAAAAATACACTGAGCGAACGTAGCGAATGAGTGGCATCCGCATTGCAGTGCGTGTGTCAATTCACTGGATAGTGCGTGTGTCAATTAACTGGATAGTGCGTATATAGCCTAAGCGAGTGATAAGTGCACGTTCGTCTTTAACAGTTCCGAAGCATGAAATCAATAAATACCAAATGCCAAACAAACGATCAATCAATCAAAGACTGATACCTGTTTACCGTCCTCCCTATTTTGTTGTTACCGTTCATATTGTAACTTGTGTTGATCTTTATATCATAAAAAATATTTTTGCTATCAGGGCCCGGATGGCAACCGACACCTCAACCCTCTATGAACTCGTCGTTTAACCAGACATCATTCATACCTGCACCTACAGAAGTGAATACTGGATTCCAGCTTCAGAAACCGCCAGGAAAGCGCGGGAAACAATGATATTGGCGTTAAACAGTGACCATTTCTCGGTAGGGAGGTAACGAATAAAAAAATAGTTGGCCTGTTTATTTTTACATTCGCAGGGCATTTGTTTATTTATAAAGGGGGAGGCAATATAACTTATATTTCTTTTTTCTGTTTATACCATATAGTGACGCTCAAGCATGCGGCCCATAATTTCAAAAGAAACTGCCGCCGTACCCTTGGGTTGTGGAATGAACTCCCTGGAGAGATTTCCCCAAGATATTACATAATGAGGCTTTTTATCAAGTGCGTGAGACAGCTTTTAATAGGTCTGCAAACGCCTCTGGTATTGAAATCGTCCATAGGCTGCGCTTTTCCATTAGAGAGGCCGCGTGCTGAAGTGTCACCATTGTCTAACATTTATAGCCGATATAACTTGACCAATTTAGGCTAAAGTAAGGGTCTAAGAAATATCCCAAATCTTGTAGGTTATGATAGAATAAAGAAACTCACTAATATCCGCGGCGCATAAATTAATCAATGACCTTACATAAGCAGCACAATATTGGGTCGAAGTGCGGCATGGGGGGGGGGGTAACTATAGCAATGGAGCGACGCATCGCTAGAGCTCATTAACTTTGTTTTTTTATTTCTTTTGTTTAACTTACGTGCCACAAACTACATGCAAACATTGAAACGTCACACATATTTATCGGCTGGCGTATAATACGGTCAAGTCTCCCCTTTAAATAAGAAAGTAAATGTATTAGACTTACTTACCTCCCTAACATGAAACGGATACTGTATTGATTTTTGTAAGTTTTGAAAGACTTTGAATATCGTGTTAACTGATAAATTTAATTATATGTTTGTAAAAACGTTATGTAAACGTATTACTTTGTCTATATTAAATAATATTTCGCTTATATTTGTTGCAGGCGCCGATGGTTGGTTTACCTGCCATCTGCTTCTGAGGTCATGGGTTCGATACCCATACAAAACATTTGTTTCCAAACTTCAACTCTGCTTTGTTAAGGGCTAACCACATATTGCTGTGTAGGTAGCGCTGTGTGAGATGAACAAGGTTTTTTATTTTTTTTTCCCAGTAGTATAAATATTTAATAATATCACGTGAATGTTTTTGAGAAACTTAATGCGAGAACATAATTTTACATCCATATTGGACTTTTTTTAAATTGTCATAACAATCTCAAGACTTGCCCACATATATTTTTAGTAATAAATTAAATATATGTATAAAATAAAAAAATCAAGTAAACATTTTTTTGAAATCTATGCTGTTTGTTATTAATAACGGAGATTAGAGTAAATGGGTATAGAAAAAATAACTGACGTCTGTTATAAAGATAACGAACGCTATATATATGAGTAATATAGTCATAGTAATAAAGTGTATGTAATAATACATTATATGTAATAATAATAAAGTTATTGTCATTTGTAACAGCGGTTTGTTATTCGTCATGTTAATGTATTCATACGCTCACGCTTGTTCATACAGTGAAATTCAGATGATGAGATGAGGTGCAATTTTAGAGAATTTTTATATAATTTACTTTCTTTCTTTTTATTTGTGGCCATTAATCGAATCTATCTTCGCCTTTAACAATACTTAAATTTCTTTTTCTGTTTTATACCATAACATACAGCCTTTTATCAATTATAATAATACCGTTTATTTCAGGTATTTAAACCATATTTCTCAAAAATAAAATAACATACATTATCTAAATATATACAAAAAAATAATATAAAAAGAATGGACGAATACCTAACGTTTGAAATAAGTGTATGTGACAAAATATTACGAACAATAATTTGTTATCACATGCACTTAATCGCGTCGCTTTGAGCCTCCGCATGAGCCCGTAGAAATCAGGACTCTGTTCTCCACAAACATGTCAGTTGCACTACACCGCCAGGCCATCCGTAACAGAGCCCTAAAAGGGTTATTATATTGTACACGAAGATTGTTATAATCACTCTTTTTGTATCGATACAGATATTCTATCTCATTAAGTCCTTTTGGCTTTCGTTGTGTGTGTAACGTGTACCAATAAGCGTGCTTGTTTGCGTGAACGTGAGTAGCGTCAGCACAAAAAATCGGATTTCACAAATAATATTATTTTTTAAGATTTTAAGAGTAACATTTAGTTTATGTACATACTATGATACATTTAGTTGAAATTTATCAGCATTAATATATGTAGTAAATAAAATACAAATTTATTTAAATTACATTTAAAAGTATGTGCTATAGAGAAAAAATATTTATGAATTGTGAATCCAGATCAAAATATTTCAAATACTCAGTTAATTTTTTTGTTTTACATGTTCACAGGTTTTTCGCCACATTTCATTATTGATTTGATCTAAGCTTTCATTGATCAGTTTCTCAGTACTCGTCATGGTTTTATCAATAGTTTTTGATGCAATGTAATGTTTTAAAATCCCCCACATATTTTCAATCGGGTTTAATTCTGTATGATAGGAGGCGTAAGATTTTGCTTTTAATAACATCATCGATTTTATAAGTTATTAGCGACCCGCCCCAGCTTCGCACGGGTGGTATGCTAATATGAATAGTTACGTATATTACATAATTACAGAATGTCTCTATATAGGCCGCGAGTACCTACCACCGCCGCAACCATAATTTTTCGATTTAGCGTAAGTTTATTCGTTTGATATCTTGTAAAGTACTGATCGAAATTACATGACGTAATAGACAAATTTAATCTATGTCTAATGTCCAAGCTTACTAACATGTTTATTTAGATAAGAATTAATGTTATACATACTTAAAATGGCTTCGTTAATAAGCCATTATTTTTAGTAAAAAGTAAAAAATTGGTTATTTTGGGGTATTCTTGAGAGATAGACATATACCATCGAGGACTTTTTTGAAGAATTTTGTAAGTTGTACAATATTGTAGTACATTATTTTGACCAATCTCGTTGGCCAGCGTTTGCAATATGAGCGCAAAAAAGTGAGTTGTTTTACGACATCACATTAGAAATCTCAAAAATTGACAGTGTTCCACTTCTATATTATGCATGTATTATACATACAAACCTTCCTCTTGAATCACTTTATCTATTAAAAAAAACCGCATCAAAATCCGTTGCGTGGTTTCAAAGATTAAGCATACAAAGGGACATAGGGACAGAGAAAGCGACTTTGTTTTATACTATGTAGTGATGTGTTCGCATTTGTGTTTTTTTATAGCATCATACAAGGCCAATTTAACGAGAGATTCGTCAAGCCATTGCTGCGTGTCTGCTTTCTTTGTATTATACGTCGATAATTTTTCAGCTCGTGTATGATAAGAAGCATTATCTAACACAATAGCGAGGAGGTAGGTTGGGTAACATCTTTTTATCTAGCCATTTAACGTAATTATCATAGCTCATATTTGAGTGATAGTCGCCAGCTGATGAGTTAGCCTTATAAACCAAAGCAGCACTTTCAATAAAGCCGTCCTTTGTACCTGCGTGCACTAACATAAAGCGGGTACCGGTGCAATTTTTTTTAAATGGTGTGGTTATTTTGTTTTGCCCAGGTATTGTTTCGCACATGTGTCGAAAGAACTAACTCTCATCGGTGTAGAAACTGCAATTGTTTTCTGTTTTACGCCACTTGTAACCAGTGGCGTAGCTAGCATAGGTGGCACCGGGGCAAAAGTAATTAACGCGCAAAGAAGAACTATAGAATACCCCTAAGGGGATTTTGGTATGACAAAGAGAAACTTCATGAAAAAGATGTTCAGCAGTATTTATAGGAGGGGGCTGTGGCGACCTGCTAACTACGGAATAGGGTATATGACTAAGGAGATAAATGGCCACACCGCCGTGACTACTGGAGACGCGATCATTACGAACTAACTGAAAACCAGGCAAGGAATAGGAGTATTAAGTTGAAAAAGATACGCAATAATCAAGACAATAATGTAAAGGTTTTTATTCAGACTAACATAGTTGTTAAAACATAAGAACTCTATCGTTGCTAGGTAACACCTTTACCATAGACCATTATATAGTAGATAGGCACCTACTTCACATCCTCCGAACTTGAAAAAGAATTTAAGTAAATTAGGTTTATTCAGCAGCTTAAATTCTTTAGTCCCATTCTTGAACTTAGATTATGTAACCTTGGGCCGAACAGCGGTTTTGTCAACATGTCGGCCAGCTGTAGCTCCGAAGAAACTTGTTTTACAACGAAATCTCCGTTGGTGGCACATTCTTTCACAAAGAAATGTTTAAGTTTGATGTGCTTCGTACACTTGTGGTACTCATGTTTCGGATTCTGTGAAAGTTTTATCGCCGACTCATTATCCAGGTTTAGCTCTGGTTTTTCAATTACAATGAGATCGTTTAACAAACGCTTCAACCATAAAATTTCTTGCGCACTTTCACTAGCTGCTATAATCTCCGCTTCAGTTGATGAGATGGTGACGGTCTTTTGCTTTTGGCTTCTCCAACTCACAGCAGCTCCAGAGAATAAACATACCATTCCAGATGTCGATCTTCCAGTAGTAGGGTCTCCTGCAGTCGCTGTAGCAGACTAAGCGTGGAGACGACTTTTTCTCAAACATTAGCCCGTGCTCTAGGGATCCCTTCAAATACCTGAAGATGCGTTTCACCAGCATAATATCCTTCTCAGCAGGTGATCCTAGGTTTCTAGATGCGACACCAACAGCATAGGAGATATCAGGCCTTGTGCCAACTGACAAATATGCCAAAGCACCTACAGCTTGCCTGTATGGGAAATTCGGATTGGCGTCCCTTTCCCCTCCAGTCTCGTTTTCTTTGACAATAGGCGTTGGGACAGGTTTACAAGTAGCCATTAGCCATTCCATATTTTTCGAAAACTCTCTAGGTGTAAGCTTTTTGACATAATGTTATTTGGTTATTCTTTACCTCAATTTCCATACCAAGAAAATACGAGGCCGGCTTGCTGGTTATTTTAAATCGCGCTTGCAACTCTTTAAAGAATTCTCCTGCTTTGCTTGTGTTGTACGCTACAAGCCCGTCATCAACATAAAGGCAAATAAAGACTGGCTTGTCCTTTATTTCGTATATATAGGCAAGGATCTGCCTCAATTTACGTACTCAAATTACGTTTTAATTTACAGACTCGTCGTGTGCCATCCTGATAGCCTTCAGGCTGTTTCATTTTTTTTTTCTTTTACAGTGCCGTTAAGAAAGGCGGTTGACACGTCAAACTGTCTTAGTTTCAAATTTTCTTGAATAGCTGTGGCAAGCACTGCTCGTACAGTGCTGAGGCGAACCACTGGGCTAAACGTTTTATCAAAGTCCAATCCAGGTTGTTGAGAGTAGCCTTTGATTACCATTCTGACTTTATACCTTTCGACGGAACCGTCAGGGTTCATTTTTACTTTATATACCCATTTACAAGGAAGAGCCTTACGTCCTTTGGGTAGATCAACTATATCCCAAGTTTGGTTATTGTTCAGTGAAGTAATTTCACTAAGCATGGCTTCCTGCCATTTATGTTTGTCCGGAGAACTCATTGCTTCTTTAAAAGTTACAGGTTCTCTTGGCTTATTTTGAATTTCTTCAGCTGCTGCCAAAATAAAATCATCATACCGTATGGGAGCTGTAATATTTGACCTATCTCTTAAATTTCTCAGCGGTCTTATATGAGCGGTAGTCAGTGTTGGCAAAAAAATTATCTGATTAACAATTACGATTAAAAATTTAATCGATGTTATCACGATTAAAACTAATTAATCGTAATCATTAATCGTTAATCTCGATTAAAATATATGATTATCAGAGGGAACAAGTTTCAAATTAAAAAAAACAACTAGTTAATCAGATTTTGTATTTGAGGATTTATAAAAATCACAGAAGTCATTGAATTACTAATTGTTACATTTTGTAATTAAAAGTTTATATAAAAATTACTTAGATAAATGATTTAAATTACATTTCATAATCACTCTCTTCTCAAATAATTCGTCAGACATTTTGTGTGACCTAGGTATATTTAGCATGGTTGCAAAAGAAAACATTCTTTCAACAGAACCGGAGGATGGCATGGGTGTGTTATATTTAATAAATACTGTTTTTAAAATCGTATAGCGTTCTAAAAGGTCCACTGCTCGACTACTTTCAGCGAAAAAATTGGAAATAATTAGGTCCGCTCTTTTTCTTAAATCTATCGTGTCAGCTTCACTACCAGAATCCGAGTGAAAATCAAAAAACTCATCGTCTTTTTGCGAATTACTTCCCTGTTCTTGGTTTTCAGCATTCATTTCCGGACCTTCCAATAATTGCGCCTTGACCACTGATTTCAATAAATTAATACATTTTAACTGATCAGCAGGATTCAGGCACACCAACCACTTGTTCTTGAATCGAGGGTATGATAACGCTGCAACGACTGCATGTCTGCTTATTTCACTTGAGAGGTCAAAAAAATTTTCATATCTGCTTTCGAGACTTTGTAAATATTTTATACAAAGTTGTTCACAATATTTAAAATTGTGTCGTGTAAGCTTTTGTAGCTTTTTTCTTAACGCATGTAAACATGGCATTAAAATGCCGTAGAATGTGTCATCACCTTCAATATGTCAAGAGCGTTTGCAACTGGTGCAGCACATAACAGGTGTTCTTTGATGTATGGAAATTCACCATCTCTTAGTGGATTTTTAATTTCCAGTGCTCTAGTTAATTGTAAGTAGTTACCCTTAATTTTTAGAATTTGTTTCAAAGCATCATAGAAGCTGTTCCACCTCGTAACGCCGGGTCGCGTGAGTGTATGTCCAAGAATATTTTCTATTATCTCCGCTGATTTGGGGCGACCAGCAGCACTCCACAATTCGTTGCACTTATCAATGACGGTTAAATGTATTTTTCCAAGAGGTGAATTTCTATCAGACAGTAGGGCTTTCACATCCGCACTAGCTATCAAATTTAATGTGTGTGCATTACACCTCATATGAAATGGCAGGGTATGATCTTGTGGAAGTTTACCAGAGTTTTCTATACTATAATCTTCTATAAACAATGGATTGTCAAGCTGGCTTACTTCTCTCGTATGAAGCTCTACTAAATCTTGATTTGGTAATGACTCTATTTCCAAATCATTTTCGCTATCACTAGATGTATACTCTTGATCTGATCCACATGTTTCTGTATCTATGCCCATTACCGAAGTTTTTTTTACACCAAATATTTTAAAAGCTTTGACAAAATTTGAACCATTGTCTGTTACACAACACACTAAGGTACCGGCGGCAATTAAGGCCCACCTAAAAGAATATTGCTTTAAATCGGAGTATAATGTGTATAGGATGTCAAAAACATATTGTTTACATAGCTTGTATATGTTGCTGTAATAAATTAAAATCGTATAGCGTTCTAAAAGGTCCACTGCTCGACTACTTTCAGCGAAAAAATTGGAAATAATTAGGTCCGCTCTTTTTCTTAAATCTATCGTGTCAGCTTCACTACCAGAATCCGAGTGAAAATCAAAAAACTCATCGTCTTTTTGCGAATTACTTCCCTGTTCTTGGTTTTCAGCATTCATTTCCGGACCTTCCAATAATTGCGCCTTGACCACTGATTTCAATAAATTAATACATTTTAACTGATCAGCAGGATTCAGGCACACCAACCACTTGTTCTTGAATCGAGGGTATGATAACGCTGCAACGACTGCATGTCTGCTTATTTCACTTGAGAGGTCAAAAAAATTTTCATATCTGCTTTCGAGACTTTGTAAATATTTTATACAAAGTTGTTCACAATATTTAAAATTGTGTCGTGTAAGCTTTTGTAGCTTTTTTCTTAACGCATGTAAACATGGCATTAAAATGCCGTAGAATGTGTCATCACCTTCAATATGTCAAGAGCGTTTGCAACTGGTGCAGCACATAACAGGTGTTCTTTGATGTATTGAAATTCACCATCTCTTAGTGGATTTTTAATTTCCAGTGCTCTAGTTAATTGTAAGTAGTTACCCTTAATTTTTAGAATTTGTTTCAAAGCATCATAGAAGCTGTTCCACCTCGTAACGCCGGGTCGCGTGAGTGTATGTCCAAGAATATTTTCTATTATCTCCGCTGATTTGGGGCGACCAGCAGCACTCCACAATTCGTTGCACTTATCAATGACGGTTAAATGTATTTTTCCAAGAGGTGAATTTCTATCAGACAGTAGGGCTTTCACATCCGCACTAGCTATCAAATTTAATGTGTGTGCATTACACCTCATATGAAATGGCAGGGTATGATCTTGTGGAAGTTTACCAGAGTTTTCTATACTATAATCTTCTATAAACAATGGATTGTCAAGCTGGCTTACTTCTCTCGTATGAAGCTCTACTAAATCTTGATTTGGTAATGACTCTATTTCCAAATCATTTTCGCTATCACTAGATGTATACTCTTGATCTGATCCACATGTTTCTGTATCTATGCCCATTACCGAAGTTTTTTTTACACCAAATATTTTAAAAGCTTTGACAAAATTTGAACCATTGTCTGTTACACAACACACTAAGGTACCGGCGGCAATTAAGGCCCACCTAAAAGAATATTGCTTTAAATCGGAGTATAATGTGTATAGGATGTCAAAAACATATTGTTTACATAGCTTGTATATGTTGCTGTAATAAATTGGGTATAACGAATAAGAAAAGCATATTTTTTAATAAAAAGATATACTTTTTAAAAACCCTTCTCAGGGGCCTTATTATACTACGGTAGTATATTAAAGCCCATTTAAAAATTTGCTTTATTTTTACAGTAAACCGTCATAAATTTACCTAGAAATAAGTTAAAATAAAAGTCAATTGCTGTTTTTAACTAATTTAATCATTTTCCTTTATTTATTTAACATGGGCCTTATTGCCCTCTTAATATTATTCGTAGACAATTTAAATTCAAGGAACTAGTGGTCTTAATTAAGGTACATTAGAATCACAACATGTTAAATAATCAGTCAACTTAAATAATCAGTTCTTTTCTTTTTAAACAAACAAGATATTACTTTCATATTTATTTATAACACTTAAAATCAGACTTTAATTAAAGGTACTTAACTCAGTTGTTTTAATCATATTCCTAGTATTAAAAAATAGACTCTCAGAACAAAAAAAAACATATCTTAAATGAATCTCTCTCTGAAACAATTAACAAACAAGTTATTTATACTGAGACGGTAAAATATAGTTTTCTGTCTTGTTTAATCACAATCACAGCAATAAAACGTATCTTTATCGTCGGTTGAGAGTCCGACACACTCTTCGTGGTACCATTTTAAACATTGGACACATTGTCGCATGTCTGATACAGAATAGAATAGAATAGAATAACTTTATTGCATAAATTTTTTACACAGTATACCTTCCTTACATTACACAACAAAAAAAAGTATTGTATGGCTAAATGCCTTATTTTTAACATTATTGTGTTAACGTTTATAAACTTTAAACAAAAAAAATACAAAAAACAATTTTTTAAGAATAATGAACAAAAATATAATTGAGGGTATACAGACAGAATTTCTTTACCTCCCGTGCTAGTCCGAAGACTGTGTTACGGCAAGGTAAGATTCTCGCCATAGCATTACCAACTGTATTACAATTAAGTAAGGGACACTTTTTGCAGAAAATTCATTGAGGATTTACTTCTTTGTATTTTAAATGCCAATGACAATTTCAATACAAAAGATCCATTGAATGGTTTCCGATAACGAGTGGCTAGTTAAGCGTAAACATGTAGTATATTCAAAGAAGTGAGATAAATTGAACTATATATGAATTAATATATTGGTTCCAACAATGCATTTTTTTTTTTTTTAGAACCTAGACAGTAAAAGAGTGATTTTACATGAGTTACATGAATACAGCATACAATTTTTTTTTATTGTACAGTCAACAGCAATAAAACGCATACGTTTTTGTTTTTAAGGGTATGCGATTAGGGTAAATGTTAACAAAACTTTATAATACGAGCTAGTGCCTCCATCTATACCTACCATTTAACCTAAGTAAGAAATAATAATATGAAATATAGTCAAATAAGGTATATAATTAACTACAACCTACAAAACATTTTATAAACCATACACGTCCTTCCTTGCAAGCATGGCAGAACCATTCAGATTCAATTATTTTTGACTTCTTTACCTTACTGCTATCTTTTCCAGACTTATTCTTACGATCTTTAGTTTTCTCTTTGGCTTTTTTTTGATTTTTTTACCTTTTTCATCTCATTTTCTTTTATTTCTTCTCGTTTCTTAAAAAGGTCCCTAGTGATCCGTTGACCTCTAAAATTGATGGCCTTTCTTCTTGGCTTGTCCTTGATTACAGCATAGTTTGGAGTAGGCATAAGTTCGTGGAACGGGGATTTAGTTTCCTTTGTTTTAAGACTAGCTAGCGGAGTATCGTCATCTGAGTCTTCTTCGGACGTATATATATTGATTCTGGTGTGAATATTTCTATTCAACATCTGTACAGCAGCGTCAGGCTCAATATCAGTCTCTGAGTCTGAACTTAGAATAAGAGGACGTTTTGTTACAATACCAGATGTTGATGGTTTGGGCGATGGAGTTGAAGCATTGCAATCAGTATTTTTTCTTAGTGGTTCTTTCACAGGAAAGGTTGACGTAGCAATATCAGTTAAACTCCTTACACCAATTTGCTTTTCTGGGGTAACAATGTCAGCTATAGTACATTCTTCGATGTTAAGTATTGATGGTGAAACAGTGTCAAAACGTGACATTACTTCTGGGTACTCTAAGTTTGGCTCAATAATAGTTGAAGTTTGTGGAGGTGGATGTTCGGTCAAGATCGCTGGTGCAAATGCTTCATCTGGTAACACATCAGGGTCAAATGGAAACAATCCAGTCGCCCTGAATCCATTTATTATATTTTCATGAGTCAGTGCCCTCGACCAAGCTTTTGAGAATATTTTGTTGAAGTTCGATTTCGTCAAGCGTCTGTCAGGATTTTGATACATGTATGTCATAGCTTCTTGATCCCAGTGATGCTCGAAAGACTTATTCACGGATTTGTCGAGGGGTTGAAGTTCATGTGTTGTGTTACTAGGCAAACAATAAAGCACAATATCATGCTTATCTGCTTCTTCAACAATTGTATAATCCAGGTGCGAGGACGCTCCATCAAAGATTAACAAGACTTTTCCCTGCGTTTTATACTTCCCTAGATGCTTGATGAATTCTATAAATAACTCCGTGGTCATACTTCCTTTTGGAGCCATCTTTACGATAGATCCAGCTGGTAAGTTATCTGTATATTCTGGTTTTTGTCTTTGGCCTTTAAAGATGATCATTGGCGGGATAGCGGTACCAACAGCATTAACACACATTGCGATGGTAACATTTTCGGCGTGCTCAGGTGCAATCAAATGGACTCGACGAGCTCCTTTTTGTGCCAAAACAGTTTGTTGGTGATGGATAGTAAGTCGACATCCCTTTTCATCCATATTATAGAGGCGTTGCGGGTTCTGTAGAATGTCTAATTCCTCGTATAGGTCTTTCACTTCTTGAAAATGCTGAGCAACAATAGGACGGTTTAATTTTTGTGCTCTGCCTGGATTCATAAACTGGGCTTTTCTTTTGGAAATTTCTGGGTTCCTTTTCAAAAACATTTTAAGCCAGTCTTTGCCCGCAATACCAAAGTCTTTATTGAAATTATGCTTAATACCATGATTCTCGCAAAATAAAAATGCTTGGCGCCGTATGACTTTTGGAGTAACAGGTACACCAATGTTAGCAAATCGTATGATCCGCTGTACAAGATCTTTTTCTTGGTGATTTGTCAATATTGAACGACGACCTAAGCGCCTAATATTACTTTTTGATTTTATATGATTTCGGAGAGTGCGTCTTGGAATGTTGTGACGTTCAGCTGCAGCTCGTTGCGTCAGTTGCCCTCGTTCTATTGCCGCTAAAGCGGCCCTTAAATTGTCCTCTGTCCACTGGGCTCTCTTCGGAGGCATCTTAATCAAAATCTGCAACAATATTACACATATATTGACAGTAAAATTTACATAGTAACATGACCTGGAACAAAAAAAAAACAATCTGATACTCAAATATTAAGAGGCCAATAAGGTTGGGCCTTATTAACCTTATGCCACGTTTTTACAAAATAACCTGATAAACCTAAAAACTCTTACGCTAAATAGGAAAACCCATATTCTTTGTATTGTACAACACATATTTAAGACAACTAATACAGTAATATTACTTAAATAATGAATTAAACATAAAAATACTTACAGTTTCTTGATAAAAAAATTGTAAAATTGCACAGTAGCCGGTCACTTCGTCAACACACCGCATGCAACTGGCAAGATGGCGGCGCTAGCGACTGCGGACGGATACCGAGATATTCATACCGACAATTTGCTTGTGTGCGTAAACAGTGAAGTGTCATAGAAATGTTTTCCCGCGAAATTTTAAATGTGGGCCTTATTACCCCCTGGGCCTTATTTACCTCAGGTACCTTACTTTTTTACAATCGAGATCGAGATCTTCAAATATCTCTAAAAGCAAATCTCTTATGCGATCAAAAGTATGAGATCCCTGAAATCGACGGCAAGCTATCGCTGCTGATTGTCTTTGTAATTGCGTATCTATCCAATGACCGGTTACTCCTAAGAAACTTCTTTTCTTTGATGACCATATATCAGCCGTAGCACACACATATTTTGTGAGCGATAATTGATTTTTTATATTATCAATCTGATCGGATGACTGTTTAATTATTTTATTTCTTAGAGAACGTCTACCAGGTAATTTAATTCCATCATTATTTATGTTTAAGTGCTCTATAATTTTTATGAAATATGTATCCTCTACAGCTCTTATAGGGATCATAGAATGAGTGAAAAAATTTACCAAATTACTCTTGAACACTTCCTGTGTTATAGGTGTTCTTGTAGTTTCCCTGTTGTTTTTTGTGGATTGGCTTAAAGCTTGGTTAGATCCTTTATTTTTCTTGAATTTATTTTCCTTCATATATTTCTTGTACTCGTCTACAACGGAAGAACCGTGTTTGCGTTTTAAATGACCGACAAAATTTGATGTGGTTTTATCATATCCTTTTACCTCAGTTTGATGTTGATCCGGACATTTCATACAAATAGCGACAATTTTTTTATTAGAACATTTCTCACGTAGAATGCGGTAGAAAGTACCATCAAATAATGGAGAAGATGACAATTCGGTGTCCGTTCTTGAAAATGAAGTCTCGATACTTGAATTATCCGACAAAGACGTTGACGGCTTACCACAATCATAATTATTTGTACAAACAGTAATCTCCTGATCCGAACTCATCTTAACTATCACTTTTGTAGTTTAAAAACGATTTAGCAACGAAATGTGTTAACACGTGTTAGACGCGCGCTGATAGGTTATGTTCTATTGTCACGATCTCACAATAAAATGGCCGCTACAGAATGGGCGTACAACGCTATCTTTTGAATTTGTGACGGACAGCATCGATTACGATAGTTGATCGTTAGTTTGTAGTGATGGCGCTAAGTGATTTTTTTCTTAATAAAACAAACCTTAATCTGCTTAATCAAATTAATGATTAACGATTAGCGATTAACTTAACTAATCAGGATTACGATTACTATTTTAATCGCGATTAATTTAATCACGATTATGTTTAAATCGATTAATTTTAATCAAATTAACCAATCGATTGCAAAATTAGTCGATTAATGCCAACACTGGCGGTAGTGCTTTCTTCAATATCAATATTGTATACAGAAGAACCGGAAAGGGATTCATAATCGCTTTCTATATTATCCGATTCCAATTGAGGCACTTCGCCGGTATTATTGACCGCTATCTGTTCCAGATTGTCATCAGTGTGATTTTCTTTATTTTCATTATACGTGATAGCCACTTGTCCGAGTGGTGTTTGGAGCGACTGTTGCTTAGAACCGTGTGGAAAAACATTATCAGTAAATGATTTGTTCTCACTTCTTTCATTGTAGTACATCGCCTTCATCACCCGTATATCTTTCGAAGTACAAACCCTGTTCTTGATAGGTAAGAAGATTCTAAAAGCTTTACTTGTTTCAGAATATCCGGTGAACATACCAGGAATAGCCTTTGGTGCGAATTTGTGCCCGTTAATGCCTTTTAAAAGATAATACGTTTTGCAACCAAAAATGTACAAATGATTAACGCATGGCTTTCTCCCAACCCATCGCTCGAATGGTGTTTGGTTCTGGATGGCGATACTCCTGTTTGAGAGGTAGTTTGCAGTGACTACTGCTTCGCCCCAAAATTTTAATGGTGCCTTTGCATCAATTATCATTGCTCTCGCTTTCTCCACGAGGGTACGGTTTTTCCGTTCCGCAACTCCATTTTGGTTCGGGGTATAGGGTGCGGTTGGGTGCGCCAAAGTTCACCTAAAATTTCAACTCCGAAAATTGGAACTCCGAAAATGTTCTTCCTAACATTTTTCATCCTAACAATCACAATTACTAACTACTCTGTCTCTAATGTTTTAATTCCGAATCATTCAACTTCATAATGTCGGTAGCAATAAACATCTATTATACTATTATTTCTTTTCCTATATTTTGTCAACATAACCATCTTTTACACTATTATTGAAAGTCATACCTTTTTTGTCTCAAGTTCAAGTTTGTTGGCATATTAGCACGTATATTTGAGGAAGTGCTTGCTTCGCACTCACTAATTATATGAATTGGTTTTTTGTTTTTATTAATTAAAGCGTCTTCTTTAATTTTATTTAGAGCGGTGTGTACCTGCAAAGATAAGAGTAAATCTTAAGTTAAAACTGCGACCATAATGCACGAGCCGAGCGAGCGAAATCTCGCTGCGGTCATTCAGCCAAGTTCCAGAAAAAAATCGGTCATATTTATAGTTCTTGGTTTAGGTTAGGTTACAACTGTGACCACACAACGTACGATCCGAGCGAGCGAAGCGAGCGTGCCGCGGTAGCGGCCGGCGAAGTACCAGAAACGAATCGAAAACGAAAAAAGTCATAAACATAACCGTAAATCAGTCGTATTTTCACTCATACTTAGAAATTACATTTGGTAGATAAATGTTTCTTTCTAAGTATGAGTGAAAATATTATGGTAATTATGTTTAGGGATAAAAACGTTAGGATAAAAAACAGTAGGAGCTTTAATATTGTATGTTAACGATTTTATTGATAACAATTTTCGGAAACATGAGTGTTATGAACATCGACGGTAGCACTACAAATAGTATGAATAAAAACTTTAGGATTAAAAATTTTAGGAGGAGTGATCATTCGGATTACAAATCGTTAGGAAGAACAATTTCGGATAAAGAACTTTAGGTGAGTCAATATGGACCCGGTGCGGTTAGCCTTCGCTGTATTCCGCAACTTTTCAAGTGATTGTCAAACTCTTTGTTTACATACTGACGAAACTGAAGATATATTAAAAAGGGACAATAAATAAGTACACATACACATATAAACAACTCTATTGAAATAGGTAGGGGAAGTACGTCCAAAATGACATATCGTTTTATTAATCATCAATAACTTTAATATTATTCATAATAGGAACATATTTTTTTCATACAACTTTGCTTATAATTAATTGGTTAACAGGAATCATATAGATTTTGTCAGAAAAATCAACACTTACAAAAATATTTAGTATTAAATGAAGACCAAGAAAAATCCGTTTTGTCCATACCGTATGGACAAGTCGTATGGACTAAATGACATACACAGCCATCAACATAACAAAAATGATAAAATAAGAGATAAGAATAAAAATTAATTGCACAATTCGCAAACAAAATTTTTGGTACGCTTTGGCAAATCAGCACAGGCTGCGTGAACCCAATGACTGCACCGCATGCACCTCAACCACCCCTCACCAGGCTTTGAACGTGAGTAGAGATCGTTGCAGTAAATACAGGCACAATCATCTTCTTGGTCTTCTTGATCAGAGTGCTCTTCATTTGAGTCATCATCAATGTAAAGAGACTTAGTAACTGCTTGTTTCCTTTTACGAGTTGGTTTTTCAGCTGCAATCTCCCGTTTGTACTTTAATTCTGCCATATTTGGTGATGACGTAAGTAAGAATGTTGTCGTTCGTTTCTTTGGCTTTCGTTTACCCTGTCCACTTACAAATTTACCACTGGGAACTGGAGAAATGACATTAACTGGAACAGCTAAAGAACTTGTCGATGCAAATGAACTTGTGGATGGTTGGGAAATGTCTAACGGGCCAGTCAGTGTGTTATGAATATCATTAGTGACTGCTATTGCGTCTGAAGAATCCGATGAAGTAAATGGTTTACAAGAACTAGTGGATGGCTTTGATGAAGATTCAGGGGCCTTATTCTGTTCCTGGGCTATAATCTCGCCAGCCTCCTGTTCTATTGGCATCGATGGAAGGGTCTGATCCTGGATTGAATCTGAGTTATCAGCTGTGGAAGCTATTGGCATATTTGTTGTTTCAGCTGGTTCAAAAAAGTGATCTGGAAATATGTCTGGATTAACTGGCCACAGTCCAGTGTTTTTGAAACCATTGCATGCATTTTGAACTGAAGCAGTCTTTCCATAAGCTTGATTAAATAAATATCCGATCTGAAGAGCTGTCACCACTCTTCCTGGATGATTTCTAAGCCAGACAGAAATTTCTTGGTTAAAATATGTCTTCAGCGGTCCATAAAAGCACACATCGAGAGGCTGCATACGATGGGTGCAGTGTGGTGGAAGACAAACAATTTCGATTCCATTCTCCTTAGCAAAGTTCAAAGCTTCGAATGACTTATGGCTGGCATGGCCATCGACAATAAGAAGGACTTTATCATTATGACTAGCTTTTACAAAGCTTTGAAAATGCTGGAGCCACTTCACGAAAATTTCAGTGGTCATCCACCCGCTTTCTTGAGCTACTCCTATCGTACCAGTTGGTGCTTCATCCACGAGCTCGTTTTTCATATTTTTCCTTGGGAAAATCATGAAAGGAGGTACATACGACCCAGCTGCGTTCATGCAACACACAACTGTCACATTAGATCCCCGCTCCGCGCTTGTAATGGCACCTACCTGCTTCCTGCCAGTGGTAGCCAGGATCTTTTGAGGTCTTTGGACAGTAGACAGCCCCGATTCGTCCACATTGTAGATCCGGTTTGCGTTTAATTTGTGTTTGTCTATGTATTCTTGATAGTTATCGAAAAACTTTCTTACTTGAGGTCTATTAAAAGCTTGGGCTCTGGCTGCGGAGGTAGGCTCCGGTTTTCGTAAAGATATGTCTTTATGGCGTTTTAAAAATCCATCTAGCCACTCCTGGCCAGCTTTACCCTTATCTTTATTAAAACTGTGTGAAAAGCCATTCTTTTCAGCCAATTCGAAAGCGAGTTCTTGGACCATTGTACGCGTTAATCCAAACATGCGAGTTTCAAGTAGCTTGATGTGCTCAACCAATTGTCTCTCAATTTCAAGAGGAAATGTTAGCTGAAATCGGCCTAAACCTTTAGCTGCAGGTGCAACTGTTTTATTTTGTTCCAAAGCATGCCGCCTTAGTGTAGCTTGTGGCACTTTGAAGGTCTTAGAAGCCAAAAGCCAACTCATTTTTTTGCTCTTTAACAGCTTCAATAGCTTTTTGCATCGCTTCTTGACTCCATGATTGCCGATTACTTGTTCTCTTATAATTTCGGGGCATATTGCCAGTCTGTAAATTAAAAAGGTTTACGTAGATTTACTTTAAAAAATTCTTACCACCATCTCTTCGGACAAAATGACACATTATGTCGTTATGTCCATAGTGGTTGTATATCATTTTGTACATAGCCTCAAAAAATATTACGATTCGAAGAATAATCTTGTTGCACTGACAATAATGTTTTAAATTCTACGCGATCACCTCAAACACGAAATGCTTCGAAATATAAAATTATAGGACAGTAAAATAACAAAAGAAAACTTACCGAAAAACAAAAAACAAATGACCACTAACAAATTTCTTTCCAACCTCAAAACACAAATGTCAACATGGCGTCCGTTCTGTATTTTAAACGGCTCTCAAAAGTCCAATGGTATATTTCCGGTGTAGGTGCTTCTTGATTGGCTAACTTTTGATAGTTTATAACGCGTAGTTTTTTAAATATCACTAATGTGTCGTTTTGTCCGTATATGTCATTTTGGACGTACTTCCCCTACCTACTTATAAAAACTAAATCTTTTACGCGTGTTTTTGAATCTGATCAATATTTCAAAACACCTTGGTTGTGTGGATGTGAGAAAAGCAATAAATTATTTTGTTTCCCGTGTTTGGTGCTTGGGACTGGCGCCGGCGGTGGTGGTAAATCTGCTTGCACGGATACGGGTGTTGACGATTTAGCGCATCTTTCAATAAAAGTGAAAAAACATTCGCAATCTCGATTTCATATGTTATGTGAAGTGAAATTGGCATCTATCGGGCGACAAGATATTCGTAAGGCGCTCGATTCTGCGTATCGCAAATCTATAAGAGAGTTCAATGAACGCGTTGATGAAAATCGATATATTTGAAGGCGTTTAATAGATTGTGTGGTGTTTTGTGGTGCATTTCAAGTTGCTTTACGGGGACACGATGAATCTACGGAATCCCTGAATCCCGGAATTTACAAAGGTTTGGTTGATTTTGTGTCAGACATCGATTTGGGTATGAAGCAGCATTTAACGTGTGTTTCGTCGTGTCCTCTGAAAGGCAAACCACGTGATGCAAGCGCTTTTACGCATGCAACTACTCTTTTCAGAATGTTTTCCCAGTAATTTATTTCTTCATCTAATTGCATTGTTAATGCGTGGTCAATGCGACCTAACACGTTACTTCATTCTTTCATTTGCAGAACAGATAATTTGTGAGTAGGCGAATTCGCATGAGATAAAACTCGATGATATTAATTTTTCCAGTCATTGAAACCTTCTTTTTTGTCAAACTGACTCTCCCCGCCATTAAAAAGTAGACAAGGACCACAATAAACACATCCAGTACTTTTTTAAGCTCCGCTACTACTTGGAACGTCGAGTGTTGGTTCAATAGTAGGATCTTTAATATCTGTAGACGGTTTTCCAAAGAAATCGTGTAATTTCCGCGTTTTTTTAATCGTATTCTTTTGCTTATCATCTTTTTCTTTAGCTCGCTTGCGAGACTCTGCCCCACTTAACCTTACCCTTTTCTTTCCGTCCATATTTAACCATGCAACACAAAGTTTTTACGTAAGCGTTTACTAATTAGTAAAAAACTAAATCCGTCCGCTCACTGCAATTGCTATACGCACATTGTTGACGTAACTCGCAGGCGCGAGCGGGCAAGCGAGTAAGCGTGGGTGGGGGGAGGGTAGCGCGACGCACCGCACTTGACTACACGCCGTACACGCGCGTAATAACAATCGATACCTATAATTCCTAGAACACTTATATTAAACTAAAGTACAAACTATTTTATATGTACCTACGATGTACGAAATTATTTATACTTTGATATCGACGTCCCCGGGGAATAAATCGGTAATCGCAAAAATCAAATTTTACAGGACAAATGATTTAGTGTTTTTGGGGTATATCTCTTCAACAAAAGGTAATCCTGACAACATTGTTATATGACGGAAAAGCTAATTTTTACTCGAATAGTTTATAGTATTAAGTGTAACCATTAAATATACACAGAATTAGTTATTCACCAAAATACATATTGCCGAAAATGGTTTCATATAACTTTTAGGGTATTGATACCCTACGATCCTGACTTATAAATATTATTCCAGTAATGTTTAGTTACCGAATTATTCTTGTAATTTTCTTAAAAATCATAGGCATAATATTGCTTTACTGGATTATTAAACGTGTTTTTTCTTTACAGAGTTAGATTGTAATGTTCAGTTACCGACTTATTGTGATAAAATTTTTAATTAACATAAAAGGGTACAGTAGTGCAACCCGTAGTTTGTAGAAATTTTTTGGTAATCATATTGTCGCAATCATTGAAAACGATTATGTAAAATAAATTTGTTGTTGGTATCTTTGAGCAAATAATTAAAAAAAACTCACAAAACTTATTAAAATTATTACGTTTATTGGGAACAAAGTTCTCTTAGAGATCAGAAATTACCATCAGTAAAAGTATAACAAAAGTAGCCAAGTAAAAACATTAATAACTAATCTTAATAACTAATCGGTATTATCAGTGGCATCATCAGTATCATCGCGATCATCACTATTTTCTACCGAAATTAAGGATTCATAAAATACGTGGTAATACCGTGGAATCGCTCCACTATTGCACAAAGACAATAAATCTGTATGCAACGCCTTGCTTATAGGAAGAGGTTGATGATAAGCACGTGCCAATACAGTGTCTTCTATCAGCGCAACTGTCTTAGGTTTTCGCCCAAGTCGTTTCGTTTGAAATGAATTTGATATATTTAATTCAGAGTATGCCTCATCAAAATCATATTTAAAGAAAACCTTGTCCTGTTGGGACGATAATACGTGAATTTCCATTACATCAGACCAGCGTATCGTATTCCCATCTATATCGCGACGCCAATTCAAAGGATTTACTAATTTTTTTATATCTAATATATCTGTTTGCTCCAATTCTTTCATAGTATATTTTTCTCCCGAGTTTCTCCGGAGTTTAGGATTATATTATATATTTGATCAGGTGTGTAAATAGACTTATTTCTCATGTTCCTCTCAATACAGGCATGCATCGAGTCTCCCTCGTTCTGGCTATGTCCAGTCTCGAAAAATCTGTGCGTTATAGACAAATTTAATAAGTTTGCTGCATACGCATATAAGGCAAAAATGTACCTGTTCTTATTTTGGCCATAACAACCATCCGAATAAAAATAGATCTTGTTAACACCTCGCTCCTGTTCACTCTTCAAGAATTGTAACAAACAACTCCCAATTTCTATGCAGCCTCGTTTTGCGATTTGGTAATGCCACACGTAGCAATACCCTTTTTTACGTAGAGCGTCAAAAATAGTAAAATTGTACACAGGGTACTTGCGTTTATAATGAAAAATGCCTACAGCGGATTGTGGAATACTTAACAATTTTTTGCAGGTCGAAGATAGCAATTGTGCTATCGTTTTTGTCAATTGTAATTTTTTCTTCATGTTTAATTTGCCGAATTCTCTCTTTTCTACTTAAATGACGTCTATAGCTTTCTTCTAAAGACTCTTTCTCTGATGGACTGGCTTGCTCATATACAAAACATGTAGAGCATTGATCTTTTTTAGGCTTAAAAAATGAGTAGTTAAATTTAAATTTTTCTATTGCTGTATATACCATAAATTTCTTACAAACAAGATTTCTACATTATTTAAAGAAAAAAAATATTTTATAGTCTGTGCGATTATTTTTCCGTTCTAGAGTCATTCGTTTGATATTTTCGGTTTTGGTATGTTTAATAATATACATCCATTGGCGTTCTCGATCAGAAAGCTTATAAAATTTATCAAATAAGTCTTGCCTCTCTGAAGAAGTAAATTTGCTGCCACAGTTCATTTTACATGAACACACAGGACCCATGACCTTTTGTGAATACTTTTTCTTATTATGACAACCTTCGTAAGCCTGACCAGCATTTTTAAGTAATTTATTTTTTTTGCTAGACCACTGGTCTGCATTCATTGCACGTTTTCTGGTTCTAATTTTTACATTGTGTGATGTGGAAGGTTCGTCTGAATTACTTGGCTCAAATTCGATTGAATTTCGTGTTAATTCAGTTCTAAAATTGGGATGTTCATTTTGGGAACGATCAGTTAGTGTGATATCAACAGACAAGTTGACGTCAGTTTTATTAACTTCAGGGGAGCTTTCAGGTTGCAATGTTTCCTCGAGTTCTTCAATTGACAGATTATCGGCTAAAGGATAACTAGGTACTAAACTTAAATTTGCAAATTGCTTTTCTTTATTGCACTGGACAGCATCGATTGTACAATTATGTTCATTATTTATTTTATAAATGGTGGTAGAAGAAGCGATGAAATCGCTGTTCGTTAAAAGTAGCGATAAATTTGAAATAGTAGAGGGAGTATCAATTACCTTTGAGGTTTTCAAAATTCTATCTATGCATTGGGAATTTCCGCTATGACCCGAAAATGTACTTGATGGGCTATCTTGATGGACTGCATTCCTTTCTGGACTTGGAACATATTCTGAACAATCTGGAGAAAAATCAGCATCACTCACATCTTTATCATAATCAGCGTATTTTTTCTTTGGTAGATCTGAAATCAAAATAATATTATTGAATAAATAATTGTCAAAAATCCTAAACTCAAACTCACGTTTTTGGAAAAAAAATACTATAAAAAAGTTAGGAACTTAGGAAGACATTAAAAAAAAAATTGTAAACCCTTTAAATTGGCGTCGCGTTAACGATAAGAATACAATACGCTGGTGTGATGTACCTAATATCACAACAGGACAAGATTTTCTTTAAATACTTGTACCTATATACGGATAATTATTAGTAAGAATTATATTCATATGTACATACCTCGTAAATTATAATCAGTTATTGTTTTCATGGACAGTGATTCTACAGATTTGCTCTCTTGCACGATATTAGCACAGTCCCCACTTGAAGTAAGTCCAGAACCTGAAAACACATTAAGTATAAGTTAGTTTGACGGTACAATTGGCGCAGTGGTTAAGCAATTGACTTCTGCGCTCCAATTTGCGGGTTCGATTCCCGCACGAAACAAATATTTGTATGATCTAGAGATAGTTGCTTCGGGTCTGACTATTTGTGTATGTAAGCTTGTAAATGCACAGATGACATTTAAAGAGTATCCGACCCAGGAATTGAACCTGAGACCTCTTGCACAAAGTAGTACAAATTACTAGTACAACTGCTTCCTGCAATTTTGCTGTGTCTCGCACACATTCCAACACGTAACACGCAGGGCAGCAGTCAAATAGCTTAGTTAGTGGGCTCAAATGTTCATCAAAATATAATAGATACAAATCTATTATTTCATCAAAATTAATACCGCTACTAATACCAACGAATGTACATAATTATTAACTAGTTACAATGTTAATTTAATTACATAACATTTTGATACTTACTTGTTGCAACCTGATCGTCAGTATCGTCAATCATCATCAACATTCTTCTAACACGATGGTTTTTTAAAGTACGACCTTGATTCGATGCCATAACACTTATTTTCTTCAGTTGATAAAATAATTATAATATCAACACGATGTAAGACGCTAAACTTTGCAACAAAAATCACGCACAATAGCTATTACATTAATAACGTTATGTCACTTAAGAACAACAAATGCAACTAACTCTCGTGATTCACGTAAACAAACTATTATGGTGAGCGCAATTATCTGTCGCAGTTTATTTCCGTGTTAAGAAAGAGATGCACTGACGATCGCGGACGCCGGATATTAGTATTAGTGTGCGTAATGTGCATTACATGTAGAAACACGTCCTTGAGTCGCCGAGCGCGAGCAAGTTACCGCCAATACGTATAGTAGGTATAAATTTATGTCCCGGATGATAACTGTAACAGTGCATTACCGAAAATGTCTACCACAAAATTTACGATAATAAACCTGTAATCGCGTTAACCGGTTTTTTTTTAAAAATATTTTACTGTAATATTGTACTTTACCGAAATGTAGCCACATAATTTAATTTGTAATAATGTATTTCGTGATTGTTCTAGTGAACGAGAAATGGAAAATTTCCAAAGAACAAAAGTGTTATAAGGAAAATCGTTGGAAATTACCGCAGAAAAAAATTGAAAAAAATTACATAAGTGTTTCCCGACCCATAGATACCGTAAATGGTATAACAATAAGAAGTCAGTAATAGTATAATACAGGTTTATTCCTTGGGGGCGTCGATATGTAAAAATAGTAATTTAGGAAAATTTTAATCATACGGTACGCGATCCTTTTACATATTACGATACTTTGCATTTAAGTTACTTCTTGTTAATCTTGTTATCATGAGTGATTTATTTTGGCACGATTTGCCGCCCTTAATACCTGGCCGCCCTAGGCCCGGGCCTACTGGGCCTTAGGGCAAATCCGCCACTGCCACTAGTCCATGATATGCAGACAAAACCGTATCTCTACTGACTACTTTAGATAGGGCATGCAAGGCATATGATTTATTTAATTTTTTGCAAAGTTCTTCTGCTTGTTGGTTCCATGCAAGTTTGCACTATTATACCTAAGAATTTAGTGACTGATATTTGGTCTATTTTTTGATTTTTAACCCTTAAAAGCCCAGAATTCAGTTTTTAAATTTAAAAAATTGAAATGTATTCTGGTAAGCAGCTAAATTATGGGAAAAATAATGAAAAAAAACATTATTGTTTTTTTTAAACTTAATTTTATTAAAAAAAATTGGTTTCAGTTTTGATACTTTGGGCATTAAGGTTAAAAAATAGTCACTTACAGAGGGTAAGTGACTATTTTTTAACCTTAATGCCCAAAGTACTAAAAAGTAATTATGCATGAAATAAGGCAAAACACTGGTTTTTCTTGTTGTCACAAAGGGAAACCTTACATTTTTTACACATCCATGATGTGAGTTTTCGGCAGTTTCCATATTTGCATTTATTTCTGGACTCTGCAAAGATTTTTTCATGTCCAACACCATCTTTACACACATCTTGTGAAGGCACTACTTGCACACCTGCCCGTGATCTTTTAGGAGTGGTTACCAAGTCTTGGCGGCTTGTACTTGGCCTTCCTCTTTTGTTTTCTGGCCGACTCTGGTAACGGCACAGGGTATCCGCCAGGTCAGTCCTGAATTCCGCTAACTTCATTATCTCTTTCTGAGCTTTCCCTTTCTTGATGTTCACCTTTTTGTACAACACCCAGGCATTTATAACTGTCATATCCAGCAAGTGATAGAACAGTCTCATGGTCCACTTTCGTGATTTTATACGGATACGGTATCGGCCAATGAAGCTGTCCATCAAGTCGACGCCGCCCATGTGTGCATTGTACTCTTTGATGACACGTGGACATTGAATTTGAACATTCTTCTTTATTTTTTTGTCATACCGGGTTATGGTCTCTACTGGTTCGGAGCCAACATAGGTAGACAGTAATAAAACTTGTTTATTATCTTTCCAGCTTGTAGCTGAAAAGTCCAACCCATCAAACGTCGCAACATTTTCATGACACTGTCCTCTTGGTACACTAGACTTCATCACTTCTTTTTTGTCAGGCAATTTGCACGGCCTTCCAAGCCTGTTTCTCTGCACAGTTCCAAGGCAAAAAATACCGTTTTGTGTCAGGTAATGAAGTAAGGGTATATTGGTGTAAAAGTTGTCAAAATAGAGGATATGGTTAACATTTCGTGGAATAGGACGCAACAATCGAACAACTGTATTAGATACCACTCCTAAATCTGGTTCGTTTGGCAATCGTTCATTATCTTTAGATCCTGAGTAAACCTCAAAACAACTATACGCGAATCCCATGAGACAGCACAACACATACAATTTAAATCCCCATTTGTGGGGTTTATTAGGTAGGTATTGCTTCATAAAATGTTTTATTTTAGTCGCGCACATTTGCTCATCCAATGAGAGCCGATGGTCAAATAGCACACTGGTGTATCTTTTATTCAAGTAATCTATCACTGGTCTAACTTTATGGAGTCTATCGTGTTTCTGGTGATCAGGTGGCAAGTGTTTTGTATCATCATTCATGTGAAAAATTTGTCTAATTTTGTCGAATCTATTTCGGTTCATCGTTTGCGCTATGGGATCAAACTTTACACTGTTAGACCAGTATGATCTGACGCTTGGGTAATGATAGACACTAGTGAAAATAAGAATCCCAAGAAACTTACGTAGTTCCAAGATAGATACTGGGTCTGAGAAGTTGGGATTTTTTTTAGAAGGCATACTTGTTAGTCTCATCCACAAGCAACATCAATAATTCTTCCTCAAAAAAGTACGAAAAAAACTGAAAAGGTGTTTCTAATTCCAGTATAGCTTGTGGGTACTCTTTATTACCTTGAAAATCAAAAGCCTTCTGTACTACGTCCATGTTTTTTACCTTCCAAACAATATTTCGAGAATTGAAAGTATTGGCTGTAGAAGATGTGTGACTTTCTTGATTTACTTCTGAAAAAGTATCTGCGTAATCAGTGTTCAAGGGTAGATCAATGTTAGGCTCAGGATCAGCATCAGGGTCTTCCTCATCTTCTAGTTCAGCTTGCAGCTCTCTTTGACTTGAATAGTAATCTATTTCATCTTCATTTTCGCTAGCCTCGTCCTCCGAAATTTCGCCATTTTCAAGTTGTCTCAAAAGGGTTTCTATATCCTCTGGTTTCATTATACCTATGAAGAATAGGCAAAGCATTCACACCAACACCAAAACAGGCAAAATAATAAATGAAAACAGGCAAAATAATAAATATAAAATATCCATCACCATGTATGTAAATGTTGTTTTCGAACAGCCCTGAATGCCTGAAGTATCAAAATAGATACCGGCATAAATCGTAATTTTTCTTCTAATAGAACAAAACCATGCGAAAAATACTTATTGTACAGTAAAGAGAAAACACTTACCATTCAAAATAAAATTATATTTTTCGCGTAGAAAAGTCTCCAATTCTACAAATATTTATTGCGATTATTTTTCTTCCTTAGGCACACTTATGTTGTACCGCGGGAAAGAACATCTGTCATATATTTTCAAACTTTTGACAACTGACGTTTATTTTTTTTCAATTTGAGTTAAAGCAGTAATAGACAAAGATAAAAATACATACAGCCAAAATAAATAAAACAGACGAAGTTACTGTGGAATAAGAGTAAAATATCTGGTTTCATTTTTGATACTTGAGGCGTTTAAGGGTTAAATGTCACGCAAACACCGTGGATCCTGAGATCTTCGATCTTGTTATAATGAATCTTTTGCACTGGGTTATTTTGAATGGCCATTTCGCTGTCGGCTTAAAGACCTCTTGAGAGGGAAGGGATATTCTTATGTAAGACTTCAAAGCATGAAGTCTTACATAAGAATATCCCTTAGATTCGTTACCGTCGCACTACTTGAAAGGATGTCGCAATCTTCAGGTTGGATGATTACTTCTCGTTTCTTTAGAACCTTTTCTACATTGCCGAAGACCCTGTCCGGGGGCATAAAACTATGCCCTGTTACGGGAAATATTATTACAATACGTTTGACAAAGACATTTTCCAATAACCATGTAGATAGCATACCTAACATAATGCTATTTTTGTTTTGCCCGCCACAATGTGGTGGTGACCACATCCGCGGCAAATAAGCGTATTATGGCGATACATGATAAATTCGTTTTATTTAATCGATCATACATGGCTGATGCTATTTAATTAGCTGTTGTACCAAATTCGTTTTCTGTCCAAGTATATGCAAAGGTTGTGTTTTTATTAAGTTTGTCTTTGGAGGATCCTTGCACAACTGTGATATTATATAAATGAAATTGTCGACTATAGTAAGAATTTAGTCTGAAATTCGAGGTAGTGACTATTTTTTTTGACAGTCAAAGGAAAAGGTTATCATATTATTATCGTCTTTTTGCTCCTTTAGCATTTAAAAGAACGCCTTTGCTCGTAACTTATGCACTGTATATGCAGTCATTAGTTATTTTTTCTTGAAACGATTATTTTCTTTTTTGAATCTCTCTTTCAATTCTATACAAGTAGAGCAGACATCAGTACTGGGGGTACCGAAACCTAAATTAAATTCTCTGGTAAAATATGGTGGAAATATGATTGTTTTACAGGAGATCGAGGATTATCGTTTTTGAATATTTTATATAACTTGTTTATCCTCTTAAGACCTGAAGTTGAACCAATTATGATTATAATGTTTTTATGGTTTTTTATAAATATATATATATAGGGGTATAAATAAAACACAAAAAAATTTCAGTTTTTTTTTAAATTATAAGTAATAAAAAATAATAGTGCACATATGTGTACCTTAGGTTTCAGCATGGGGCAAAGCTCTTATAAGTGTGGTAACTTTCAAAACAATTATTTTTGAGCACACATAGATAAATATTACATTTCACACACATGATGCGGCAGCGTGAGGAGCACGTTGGATGACGACATTTCAAGGCCGACTTGCTGTCCACAAATCGCGGCAGATGACCCACGTTGTCCAGTCTTACTTCAGGTTGTGGTTGGGGTACAACCGGCCGGTGTTTTTTTGTAGGTGGTTCATTGGCGTACTGTAGTCCGCTGTTTGAAGGAGTCGAGCTGGATGCTGCAAAAGAGCTGGAGCTGGGACGAGATCTGAAGCCAGGAAGAGAGAAATTGGGTTCAACCCTTCCGCCGCTGTATTTCATCATCGCTTTAGCTAAATTTAGTCTGTACTGGAGTAAACCTAACTTGTTTTTGCGTTGAACATCTTCTTCTGTGCAACAGCGGGTGTAAATTATCCAGCAATTGACGACAACCAAATCAAGAAAATGGCAAAAAGTTCTTACTGTCCACTTTCTTGTTCGCATTGCACTTCGGTAGTATGCATTAGTCTGTCGCACAAATCTATTCCACCCATGCAGGTGTTGTAATTTTTGACTGCTGCTGGCTGAGCTACCTCTATTTTCAGTAGTAGGGATTCGTTCATTCTGGCTCACTTCGTTCATTGGGTTCATTGATGTTAAAATCACAAAATAAATTTGCATCCGCCTAAAAAAAAAAAAAAAAAAAGTTTGGTGTCAAATTGGGGGTTTTGAGGTGTGCTGATTCCAAATCTGTGGTCCTTTTTAACGTGTGACATGTATTTACAAAGTTACAAAAACAAACGACACCACCCTACTTCATTAGTAATGATCTCATTAGTGAAGACTTACTCCATTAGCTCGCTACTCATTAGAAAATTAGCCTTCATTAAAACAAATTTATAGTCTAAGAGATTAGTACCATTTAAAGAAACAATAGTCGAAGAGACAAGTATCTAGTAGTAGACGAATGTCTATGAATATTCATTCTGAATCAAAGTGAGCATTCATTCTGGCTCGTAGTAGTAGAGATTCGTTCATTCTGACTCAAAGTACTAACCTAATCTAACCCACCTATAACCTAGCCCACCTATAACTTAACCTACCTATAACTTAACCTACCTATAACCTAACCCACCTATAACTTAACCTACCTATAACCTAACCCACCTATAACCTTACCTACCTATAACCTAACCTACCGATAACCTAACCCACCTATAATCTAACCCACCTATAACCTTACCCACCTATAACCTAACCCACCTATAATCTAACCCACCTATTACCTAACCCACCTATAACTTAACCCACCTATAACTTAACCCACCTATAACCTAGTGTAAAGTGTACAATCATAATGGTATGCCCAATGTTGCTTTTCATATTACCTTTACTGTTGTATTGAAGTAGTTACAAGACACATATGACCTCCGAGTTCTTAAACACTAAAAAAGCTTTATAAGCTACTCTAGCTATAGTACAATAATATATGCCAAAAATTCTTCGAAAGGCTTCGATATAAAATAGAATTTATATAACCACCGAAAAGTGGGAAAATATTAGTAAAGTAAGTTGTAAAATAATTGATTTTAATTCAGAAATTTGAAAGATTCCTCAAAGAAAGAAAGTAGAAGTAGTAAGCGAAAACAAACTAAAACTCTTTAAATTTCTAATTAATATAAATGCCCCTTGCTAACGTTTTTGAAACATTAACTATATTGATATATGTATTGTATTCTAAGATAAGTAATATTATTCAACAGCGATTTGTTTCCCAAAAAATAAATATATAAAATGAATCAATTCTTGAACCTAAACTACCCATAACCTAACCTTGTAATAATATATAATTTTAGGGTATTGATTATAAATTCCACCAAAGGCTTATATTATTACTCTTTTGAAGCAAGTACATTAAACAATACTTGTCACAGATAGAAGTTAAATTAACTATACATCAACAACGCCTAAACCCATCAAAAGAAAACCAATAGATGAACTGTTTAAAGTTACAACAAAGAACAAGAAAAAAATGCTATCGAATTCACTGCCACGAGCTCAAGATTGTGGCATTACAATGCTAACTTCAAACTTGGATGATGCTAGCAACGCAACCCACTACATAAAAATAGAGATCTTTGATATGAAAAAGATATCAAAAGTATCACTTATCGAACATTGGAAACATTCTGAAATGCGTGTAAAGCTGTACACCAAAAACCATACCTACATCAAACTATGAAAATGTGCAAAAAGTAATTTACGATATTGCAATAGAAATAACAAGTGATAATAATTGTAAAAAATATCATTTTAAAAATGACTTTTGAGTATTATTTTATGCAATTAGTTAATATATCATTCCTCAGTTTATTATAAGATCTCATTATGTTAATTGCCTCTATATTACACTTAAAAACTCAAACATTATATCCGATGGTCGTATAGTTGATATATTCACTATTAACCAAGTATTTTTATATAACTCACTTTATAATATATAATCTATAAACAACTTTTTTATATTTACATTTTAAAATTATATGTAACAATTATACACTTTCTTAAAAATACATTCTTTAATACATACAATAAATAAATAGAAGCTACAAATATAATTCTTTTACAAATTTTATAGTAAACAAAACTATCATTTTATCTTAATAAATAATGACCCCACGCCAAAGTATCAATTAAATTAGGTAAAATATGACGCTTTGTATCATTATGTTATGATAATGAAATTTTATTAATTTTTTGGGTGATTATTTTGTGTTTTATTGATTTGAATCTATACATGTCATGATAATGAATGTTTTGATCGAATAGATATGATTTATAATTTTGTAAACTTAATTGTTTCGTAACAGTTTTATTTACATTAAATGCATACATTTTTGATCGTAAACTAACAAATTCTTCAAAAATTTTACCATTATTTTTGTCTTTGAAAAATCTTAATATTTTTTTATTTATTTTGGATTTTATTTATTATATATTTTTTTTTAACATAAATTCATAATGAAATTCATACATTAGAGTTTTGGAAATATCTTAAATGCAAAATCCTAGGTAAATTTGTTTATTATAAATATTATATAATAAATCATTTTTATTTTGTGTCATTGTACTACGGCTAAATTATCTGAAAATATTGAAAGACTGTGAAATTCCGGTCGAGCGATTTAGTCTTGTACACTTAAAGATTTACCACGATTTTCCCAATGAGTTAAAAGTTTTACGTTTACTCTCTTCTCTATATTCTTCATTGTTTTACCGAAAACTGAATTATTCATTAGCTTATAAAAATCCTTTTCAAAATCAGATGTTGCTTTTGTCCTCAAAATAGTATTTAAATCTACATATTTTTAAAGCCAAGGACTTTGATTACATTTTAGTACTCGATGAACTTTTTTTAATCTCATACTTAATTTAATATATTGCTTTAAATTTCTATAATGAATTATATATTTATTTTTATCATTAAGATTAGGAATTAATTTTTTATATTTAGAACCTCCAACACAAATGTTTTCTGAACAAAGAGGTAAATCCGAATGTAAGTTATGAAGCTCATTAGGGTACGTTAAATCTACTTCTAAAATTAAACCATATTCGGAGGTATCCGATATATCAAAATTGTTCTTCGGATGTAACCGTTCAAATCCTCCTTCGGGGAGATATTGTGACATAGCCCATCCGTATAAATTATTGGCATCAAAATATGCCAAATAAGATTTATCTGTAGTGTTATCATAATTGTTTAAGTATTCATTATTAGCATACTTACTACTACATTGAGATACAACACCACGAATACCACCTCTTATAAAAGCAATTTTGTCAAAGTCCGTTAATAGTTCTAATTGTATTTTGGTGTACTTTAACATAGCATCTCAACTTAAGCCCGGTGCCGTATAATAGTGCGCAGGGTCAAGATTATAAGTAGCAATACAAAGGTCTCTAAAATTCTTCAAATATATCAGTTAGAAGTAGAATATCAGTTTTTTGACATAAATTGGAATAATCACACATATTTACACACTTAAAGCGATTCCAAACATCTTGCGCATGGCTATAATCATTGTCAGATACGTTTGAATTTGTTAAGGTGTTGTAAAAATCATGTTGATCAGGTAAATATGTTACCTACTTTTAAACTATCAAAAGAAGTCATAAACTCATAAGGAAAAATACCTTTTTTTCTGAGACGTATAAAATCTTCATTAATGGGAAAATTCTTTTTAAGAGTGTAAAATTGATTATCTTCAATATTTTTAGCTAATTGGTCAAGACTACACGGAAAACATTTTAATGAATCTTGAAATTTATTCTTTATCTGTTAATACGTAATGTTTTTGAAAAAGATATATATTTTTCTTTATTATGAGATATTATTTGCACTGGCCTATCTATCAAATTTAGAGTATGAACAATAAAATGTGAATCATAATGACTTAAGTTATGTAGAAGCACGGGAATTAAATTTGGGGCTCTAAATTTCTTTGCACATATTTCATGTGAAACCCCCTATAATTGTATACCTGTGTACCAGTCAAAATCTAACACTTTTCAATTGTTTAAATTAGTTTCACAAACATGAAAAATTTTGCAATTACTAATAATATTTTCATCTTCTACAGTCAATGATTCACACTTCTTATAACACCAAGAAATCTTGTTTAAAATGTATTATTATTCTAAACTAACAATTTCGTATTATCGCTTTCTCTGAAATTGTTTATTTTAAAAATTTCCTTTAAATATAATTAGACTATCACATAGATACTATCTTATTCTTTTTTTTATAAAACAATATTCTAAAATATAAAAAATATATATATCTATACTTCAAAATTTTATTCAACTAATTTTATTTGAAAAAAATATATATATCTGTAAGTACTTCAAAATTTTATTCAACTAATCTGATTTGAATAAATTATTTAAATAATATTTTTATTCGATTTGAATAATAATTGTAAAGAAGTTGAGCAATGTGAGTTGTATGATTCATGTTTGATGAAGATTTCGTATATGCTTCGGGTGAAAATCACACTTCTTATAACACCAAGAAATCTTGTTTAAAATGTAGTATTATTATATTATTATAAACTAACAATTTCGTATTATCGCTATCTCTGAAATTGTTTATTTTGAATTTGAATTTTGAAGTATAGATATATATATTTTTTATATTTTAGAAGATTGTTTTTTAGTAAAAATTTCCTTTAAAATATAAATAGACTATCACACAGACATTATTGTATTATTTTTTTTTCATTTATTTTAATCAACGACAGCAAAAAGGAGGTTTCCTGAAACGAACTTTTATTCACAGTTCAGATCGCGATGTCAAGCGTTATAGAACTGAAGAAACAGTTTCATCTTCTTCTAGCGTATCCGGAGGACCCAACGTAGTTTTACTTTTATCTAGTGGATCAGGAGGATCCAACATAGGTAATCATTTAAATATAGTGAATTGTGACGGTTGTCAAAAAACAGTTAGTAATCGATATTTTGCAAATCATTTAAAAAGTAACATGCATAAAAACAACTTTTTGAAATTACATGGTACGTTTGAAAACGTATCAGTTATTGAAACAGCTTTTAGACAAAGAATTGTAGCGTATAAAATTTGTGATACGTCAAATCGATCTCTAATACCAATATTTGAAACTCCCGAATCGTTTATGAGTTCAATTATAGAAGATATATTATTTTTAGTTGAAGAGTCTATCAAAAATATTCTATTTTTAAAGTTAATTTCATATTACATGCTGATTTTTACTTTGTTGAATACAAACAAAGTAAAAACGATGCTGTAAATTCATTCGATTTTCAAACTATTAATTTTATAGACGATTTGAATATACTTTGTTCAACTTTGAGTGGCACTTTATCAAATAAAATAAGTAGTTTCGAAAAAAAGACAGTGGATAGACTCTCATAAATATAAAGAGCGTTGATATGAAAGTAAATAAATTTAATCCTCTTCGTTGTACTTCACATACAGATTTACCTAAAGACATTAGGTTAAAAATAAGCTGTAATTAACGTTCAAAATTATTAGATTAGGATTAGAATTTGATCAAAAGAAGAAACAACACAGCGTTATTGGTCCTCTAACTAAACGAGATAAATATTTGATAAAACAGTAATTGCCGTTTGTACCATTACTCAAATACAACAAAGTTATATTACTACTCTTAAGACTCTTTGTAAAATATAGAGGAAAAGATATAAATTATCTTTATTTTGAACGTTAATTACAGCTTATTTTTAACCTAATGTCTTTAGGTAAATCTGTATGTGAAGTACAACGAAGAGGATTAAATTTATTTACTTTCATATCAACGCTCTTTATATTTATGAGAGTCTATCCACTGTCTTTTTTTCGAAACTACTTATTTTATTTGATAAAGTGCCACTCAAAGTTGAACAAAGTATATTCAAATCGTCTATAAAATTAATAGTTTGAAAATCGAATGAATTTACAGCATCGTTTTTACTTTGTTTGTATTCAACAAAGTAAAAATCAGCATGTAATATGAAATTAACTTTAAAAATAGAATATTTTTGATAGACTCTTCAACTAAAAATAATATATCTTCTATAATTGAACTCATAAACGATTCGGGAGTTTCAAATATTGGTATTAGAGATCGATTTGACGTATCACAAATTTTATACGCTACAATTCTTTGTCTAAAAGCTGTTTCAATAACTGATACGTTTTCAAACGTACCATGTAATTTCAAAAAGTTGTTTTTATGCATGTTACTTTTTAAATGATTTGCAAAATATCGATTACTAACTGTTTTTTGACAACCGTCACAATTCACTATATTTAAATGATTACCTATGTTGGATCCTCCTGATCCACTAGATAAAAGTAAAACTACGTTGGGTCCTCCGGATACGCTAGAAGAAGATGAAACTGTTTCTTCAGTTCTATAACGCTTGACATCGCGATCTGAACTGTGAATAAAAGTTCGTTTCAGGAAACCTCCTTTTTGCTGTCGTTGATTAAAATAAATGAAAAAAAAATAATATAATAATGTCTGTGTGATAGTCTATTTATATTTTAAAGGAAATTTTTACTAAAAAACAATCTTCTAAAATATAAAAAATATATATATCTATACTTTAAAATTCAAATTCAAAATAAACAATTTCAGAGATAGCGATAATACGAAATTGTTAGTTTATAATAATATAATAATACTACATTTTAAACAAGATTTCTTGGTGTTATAAGAAGTGTGATTTTCACCCGAAGCATATACGAAATCTTCATCAAACATGAATCATACAACTCACATTGCTCAACTTCTTTACAATTATTATTCAAATCGAATAAAAATATTATTTAAATAATTTATTCAAATCAGATTAGTTGAATAAAATTTTGAAGTACTTACAGATATATATATTTTTTTCAAATAAAATTAGTTGAATAAAATTTTGAAGTATAGATATATATATTTTTTATATTTTAGAATATTGTTTTATAAAAAAAAAGAATAAGATAGTATCTATGTGATAGTCTAATTATATTTAAAGGAAATTTTTAAAATAAACAATTTCAGAGAAAGCGATAATACGAAATTGTTAGTTTAGAATAATAATACATTTTAAACAAGATTTCTTGGTGTTATAAGAAGTGTGAATCATTGACTGTAGAAGATGAAAATATTATTAGTAATTGCAAAATTTTTCATGTTTGTGAAACTAATTTAAACAATTGAAAAGTGTTAGATTTTGACTGGTACACAGGTATACAATTATAGGGGGTTTCACATGAAATATGTGCAAAGAAATTTAGAGCCCCAAATTTAATTCCCGTGCTTCTACATAACTTAAGTCATTATGATTCACATTTTATTGTTCATACTCTAAATTTGATAGATAGGCCAGTGCAAATAATATCTCATAATAAAGAAAAATATATATCTTTTTCAAAAACATTACGTATTAACAGACAAAGAATAAATTTCAAGATTCATTAAAATGTTTTCCGTGTAGTCTTGACCAATTAGCTAAAAATATTGAAGATAATCAATTTTACACTCTTAAAAAGAATTTTCCCATTAATGAAGATTTTATACGTCTCAGAAAAAAAGGTATTTTTCCTTATGAGTTTATGACTTCTTTTGATAGTTTAAAAGTAGGTAACATATTTACCTGATCAACATGATTTTTACAACACCTTAACAAATTCAAACGTATCTGACAATGATTATAGCCATGCGCAAGATGTTTGGAATCGCTTTAAGTGTGTAAATATGTGTGATTATTCCAATTTATGTCAAAAAACTGATATTCTACTTCTAACTGATATATTTGAAGAATTTTAGAGACCTTTGTATTGCTACTTATAATCTTGACCCTGCGCACTATTATACGGCACCGGGCTTAAGTTGAGATGCTATGTTAAAGTACACCAAAATACAATTAGAACTATTAACGGACTTTGACAAAATTGCTTTTATAAGAGGTGGTATTCGTGGTGTTGTATCTCAATGTAGTAGTAAGTATGCTAATAATGAATACTTAAACAATTATGATAACACTACAGATAAATCTTATTTGGCATATTTTGATGCCAATAATTTATACGGATGGGCTATGTCACAATATCTCCCCGAAGGAGGATTTGAACGGTTACATCCGAAGAACAATTTTGATATATCGGATACCTCCGAATATGGTTTAATTTTAGAAGTAGATTTAACGTACCCTAATGAGCTTCATAACTTACATTCGGATTTACCTCTTTGTTCAGAAAACATTTGTGTTGGAGGTTCTAAATATAAAAAATTAATTCCTAATCTTAATGATAAAAATAAATATATAATTCATTATAGAAATTTAAAGCAATATATTAAATTAAGTATGAGATTAAAAAAAGTTCATCGAGTACTAAAATGTAATCAAAGTCCTTGGCTTTAAAAATATGTAGATTTAAATACTATTTTGAGGACAAAAGCAACATCTGATTTTGAAAAGGATTTTTATAAGCTAATGAATAATTCAGTTTTCGGTAAAACAATGAAGAATATAGAGAAGAGAGTAAACGTAAAACTTTTAACTCATTGGGAAAATCGTGGTAAATCTTTAAGTGTACAAGACTAAATCGCTCGACCGGAATTTCACAGTCTTTCAATATTTTCAGATAATTTAGCCGTAGTACAATGACACAAAATAAAAATGATTTATTATATAATATTTATAATAAACAAATTTACCTAGGATTTTGCATTTAAGATATTTCCAAAACTCTAATGTATGAATTTCATTATGAATTTATGTTAAAAAAAAATATATAATAAATAAAATCCAAAATAAATAAAAAAATATTAAGATTTTTCAAAGACAAAAATAATGGTAAAATTTTTGAAGAATTTGTTAGTTTACGATCAAAAATGTATGCATTTAATGTAAATAAAACTGTTACGAAACAATTAAGTTTACAAAATTATAAATCATATCTATTCGATCAAAACATTCATTATCATGACATGTATAGATTCAAATCAATAAAACACAAAATAATCACCCAAAAAATTAATAAAATTTCATTATCATAACATAATGATACAAAGCGTCATATTTTACCTAATTTAATTGATACTTTGGCGTGGGGTCATTATTTATTAAGATAAAATGATAGTTTTGTTTACTATAAAATTTGTAAAAGAATTATATTTGTAGCTTCTATTTATTTATTGTATGTATTAAAGAATGTATTTTTAAGAAAGTGTATAATTGTTACATATAATTTTAAAATGTAAATATAAAAAAGTTGTTTATAGATTATATATTATAAAGTGAGTTATATAAAAATACTTGGTTAATAGTGAATATATCAACTATACGACCATCGGATATAATGTTTGAGTTTTTAAGTGTAATATAGAGGCAATTAACATAATGAGATCTTATAATAAACTGAGGAATGATATATTAACTAATTGCATAAAATAATACTCAAAAGTCATTTTTAAAATGATATTTTTTACAATTATTATCACTTGTTATTTCTATTGCAATATCGTAAATTACTTTTTGCACATTTTCATAGTTTGATGTAGGTATGGTTTTTGGTGTACAGCTTTACACGCATTTCAGAATGTTTCCAATGTTCGATAAGTGATACTTTTGATATCTTTTTCATATCAAAGATCTCTATTTTTATGTAGTGGGTTGCGTTGCTAGCATCATCCAAGTTTGAAGTTAGCATTGTAATGCCACAATCTTGAGCTCGTGGCAGTGAATTCGATAGCATTTTTTTCTTGTTCTTTGTTGTAACTTTAAACAGTTCATCTATTGGTTTTCTTTTGATGGGTTTAGGCGTTGTTGATGTATAGTTAATTTAACTTCTATCTGTGACAAGTATTGTTTAATGTACTTGCTTCAAAAGAGTAATAATATAAGCCTTTGGTGGAATTTATAATCAATACCCTAAAATTATATATTATTACAAGGTTAGGTTATGGGTAGTTTAGGTTCAAGAATTGATTCATTTTATATATTTATTTTTTGGGAAACAAATCGCTGTTGAATAATATTACTTATCTTAGAATACAATACATATATCAATATAGTTAATGTTTCAAAAACGTTAGCAAGGGGCATTTATATTAATTAGAAATTTAAAGAGTTTTAGTTTGTTTTCGCTTACTACTTCTACTTTCTTTCTTTGAGGAATCTTTCAAATTTCTGAATTAAAATCAATTATTTTACAACTTACTTTACTAATATTTTCCCACTTTTCGGTGGTTATATAAATTCTATTTTATATCGAAGCCTTTCGAAGAATTTTTGGCATATATTATTGTACTATAGCTAGAGTAGCTTATAAAGCTTTTTTAGTGTTTAAGAACTCGGAGGTCATATGTGTCTTGTAACTACTTCAATACAACAGTAAAGGTAATATGAAAAGCAACATTGGGCATACCATTATGATTGTACACTTTACACTAGGTTATAGGTGGGTTAAGTTATAGGTGGGTTAAGTTATAGGTGGGTTAGGTAATAGGTGGGTTAGATTATAGGTGGGTTAGGTTATAGGTGGGTAAGGTTATAGGTGGGTTAGATTATAGGTGGGTTAGGTTATCGGTAGGTTAGGTTATAGGTAGGTAAGGTTATAGGTGGGTTAGGTTATAGGTAGGTTAAGTTATAGGTGGGTTAGGTTATAGGTAGGTTAAGTTATAGGTAGGTTAAGTTATAGGTGGGCTAGGTTATAGGTGGGTTAGATTAGGTTAGTACTTTGAGTCAGAATGAACGAATCTCTACTACTACGAGCCAGAATGAATGCTCACTTTGATTCAGAATGAATATTCATAGACATTCGTCTACTACTAGATACTTGTCTCTTCGACTATTGTTTCTTTAAATGGTACTAATCTCTTAGACTATAAATTTGTTTTAATGAAGGCTAATTTTCTAATGAGTAGCGAGCTAATGGAGTAAGTCTTCACTAATGAGATCATTACTAATGAAGTAGGGTGGTGTCGTTTGTTTTTGTAACTTTGTAAATACATGTCACACGTTAAAAAGGACCACAGATTTGGAATCAGCACACCTCAAAACCCCCAATTTGACACCAAACTTTTTTTTTTTTTTTTTTTAGGCGGATGCAAATTTATTTTGTGATTTTAACATCAATGAACCCAATGAACGAAGTGAGCCAGAATGAACGAATCCCTACTACTATTTTCCGATTTTCTTTTTTACACCACCTTTTGCAGGTATCTGCAGGAGTGCTCCCTGTACAAGTAGACAACATTGTAACGGCCTTTGTATCCATCCATTTCACGACACACACATTTTCATCGTCTCTTACTTTTTCATCCCACTGTCCCCTTTCTAATGCTTTGTCGCTCTTCAGCTTCTTCGTTACTGGTCCAATCCTATTTAGCATTGCAGTTCCAGTTAAAAAAATGCCATTATTTTTATTTAGTAAATGGTCTGCCAGCTTTAGACTTGTGAAAAATCTATCTGTGTACAAAACACAGCTATCGGTAATTGTGCGAGTAAGTTTTTCTACAATACCGGCTCCAAGTCCTAGATTTTTCATTACTTCTATAGGTAATGTATTTTTCCCAACATAGATTTCAAAATCTAATACCAACCCATCTCGGGCAGCCAGCACAAAGTTCTTCAGGCCCAGTGGGTTTGGCTTAGCTGGTACGTATTGTCGGTATTCACATCGTCCGGAAAACGGTATCATTTGTTCGTCTATCGACATATGTTTAGAGCGTGGCAAACTATGGCATTTTCTCAAAATGGGATCTATCAGTGGTCTGATTTTCCACAGCTTATCATTGGCATTTGACTGGTTTACGTCCACTAAGTGCAGATAGTTTCTGAGCACAAAAAAACGATCGCGAGTAATTGTATCTTTAACTAAGGGTACACAAAGATCTCTACTCCAATAGAGCTTCCCTTGAGGATATTTGAGGGTGCCCATCATCAGCTGCACTCCAGCAAAGTGGATCATTTCAATAGCATTTGTACCTATCGATTTTAAATTCCTTTTTTGAGCTGAATATAGGTTGCTTTGTTCTGATAGTAATTCCCAAAAGTCTAGACCCAAATACTCAAAAAAACAGTACAAAACATTCATATCTGAACTCCCCTGTGAAATGAGCACGTCATCTGCAATATCTGGCCCACGGCAAGGCATTATATTCTTCCGCCACAATGATCGTGATGTACTTACTTCTTCAACATTTCTGACTTCTTCAGTGTTTTCGTCGAATTGCCTCGCTACTTCATCTTCGCCATCTCCACTATTTTCCACGTCCTCTGATTCTTGTAGAGCTCTTAAGACTTCTGGAGGCAAGTACTCTTCATCATCATCGTCTCCACAACACGACATACAAAACTAATCTTTAGTCCTAAGGTACACATATGTGTACTAATAAAACAAGACAACAATTACACGATAAAAAGTATGAAAAATCTTAAAACTTACCTTTCTCACGTTAGTCCAATATTTTAGCAACACAAATCAACAAAAATATCGAGCTAAACTTACTATTAAATTTTTTAATCGAATTTCAAAGATTGCAAGTACCTGTCTTTTGAAAAAATGACAAACGTAAAAATTCAAATCAAAAATTTACTCGATTAACTTTCTTCGCGAAGCTATCTATTGACATAAGTCGAAACTATAAATCAATAGTAACTCATTCTAGTACTAGAACTCGTCACAAGATGCCGCTACTAATCATAACATAAAATAATAAAAGGTGCACATATGTGTACCAACGGTCTCAATAGGATATACTCAAGTCAGGTTACGTCAAGTTTGCGTTCTTAAGTGGATGATCGACAATAATGTGCTTCGATACATTTTAGCTTCATAATATAATCGGATGGACTCCTTTTGATCTTTAAATTTTTTTTTTTTTCGATTATTTCCTCGTCGTTCCCTGGCAATCTGCCCTGTATAAAATAAATGCTTCAAAGCATACTCTACACGATATTTTGTAATGCCAATTATATTCAGGAACGTTTTTTGGCAAACAGGAACACAATCATTGCTAGCTCTGTAAACACTATATTTTATATTAAAATCTCAACCTAATCTTAGGTTTTTGGTAGGTTGCCTTCTTTTTACCTTCTGCGTTTTACAGCACTTTATATCAAATCATCTTGTTCAATCCGTTTATTTGAGGAATAAAATGAACTGTGAAAATTCATAATATCAGTCATTGTCAAAGTTAAACACTTAAAATGTTTATTTTTATGTGAACAGATTATTCGTTCTGGTGCTTTCTTTGGCATGTACCTGTAAAATAGAAAAAATGCTGTAGTATAATAGAGCATCATGTCTTTGCAGCGCTTCTATTTCCCGTTGGCCTAACTTGACGACGAAGACAGTGATTTCAAGTGTTGGGCGTACATCACTCAGGACAATAATATTTATTGTAAAGCACTAAGAGACGGAGAATCTTCTCTAGTTGTATCATGACTTCCACAATTCTCATGTGTTTGATCGAGATTTGTTGTGTAGATGTTTGAGTTTTAGCCAAAGCCATAACCTCGTTGCAGTTTGATTCTAGCAACAACTGTTTGCTACACGAGGGACCAGGTTATTGTAACGTATTTTCTGGTAAGGTATCTTGTGGCTCATCACGGAGTTGATTGCTTGATGACAAATCGGAGATTGCAAAGAGCTTTCTAGAATAGCAGCCGGATAACCGCAAGCCCTAAAGCCCGAAATAGCATTAGAAGGCGTAGTCGCTCGAATCCATTTTTTTCGATACGATACCGATTATAAATTTTGACTTTGAAACGAAAATAATCGGCGATACCGATACAGATACCGATATTGATGGCTTAGAAGATAAGTGCTTTGTGTATGTTAAACGAATGTGAAAGAAGTTATTAAGATATTGACACCACATATACATAGACAAACACCTTTTTCCCTTCAAGACTTTGAAGACTGTAAAGGAAAATTTCTTAATTAATAAAAATAAATTCAGTAATGAAAATGTAATAAAAACCATTTATTTGTTTCAAATAAAATCAATCACATAGTTATTAAAAAAAGATACATTAAGTCAGTAATTAAATTTTCCTTTTTGTAGGTTTTTGTTAAGAAAACAAAGTTTATTTAAATTATCAGAAGATAATCTGTTACGCAAATCATTTTGTATCAGGCCTGCAGTTGAGAAGAGACGTTCTGAAGCAACTGAGCTCATTGGATAAGACAAATATTTTTGTGCAAGCTTTTATTTTTGAATATTTATCTTCTTGGCGCCAATAGATCTTTGGATCTTGTTTGATTGGAATGTTTGGAAATCTTAAATAAGATTCTACCTCTTCTTGCTCAGAAGAATGAATGGATATGTTTGATAAAGGCTCATCGTCTTCTGCTTCTTTTATCAAACTGTCACAAGCAGACCAGATACCCGAGAAAATTTCATTTTGATTTTGTCGCGGTGCCTCTGTAGAATTAGGACTTTCTCTGCATGTATTATTTGTAATTATTGAAATAAGCACTCTTCTCGCATTCGTGCTTGTAGATTGCAGAGTGAACGTACGCAATTTGTAGCGCGGATCTAGTGCTGTTGCGAAAATAAATGTTTCATTGCTCTCTAAATTATAAAATCTATCATTGATTCCAGCTATCAAATTCAGTACAAAAGCATTATATTCAGGGCTGTAAGCATTATCATCCATTGCCGTGGTGTTCTTGATACGTTCTAAGACTTTTCGCAAACTGTTGATCAGCGGTATGGCTTCAGACAAGCAAGCAGACTTTTGACTAATGAACTTTGTAGCTTCTTCAAAATAAGTCAAAACTGAGACAACCTGTCCCATTAGTACCCACTCTTCTGTAGCCAATTCAGTTCTACATTTCACATGGGGTAAAGATGCTTGAACTGCAACTCGCTGCTTAAGAAGTCTCCTAAGCGCGTGAAGGGTAGAATCCCAGCGAGTGCTGACATCCTGGATAAGCACATGACAAGGAACATTATGAGATTTCTGCATTTCAGTAAGGATTTTACGACCTGACGTAGAATGACTGAAGTGACCATTTATAGACCTCGCCTTTGTAATCATTTCATTTTTTTTCTCTTCTCCTGAAAACGCATACATCATATGTGCCATACATCTGATACGTTTCACACCCACTTGTGTTACAGCAAGTCCCATATTCGGTGCATTATCTGTTACTACAGCTCGTACCTGTTCGTCGATACCCAAGAACTGACGTAAGTTTTCAGCTATGTTTTCACCGCTATGCCTTTCGCCTTCAAAAGGAAATACTAGGTAGGCAGTAGTTCTTAAGGTCAAAATTGTTATTTACTCCATGAGCAGTCAGACGTATAAAGTCGTTCACGTTCACGAATGAAGAAGCGTCGCTAGTCCATAAGTCAGTCGTTACAATTATGCGCTGAAGTTCTTGCAAAAGTTCTTTTATTTTCGTTTTCGCACGACAGTAAATATCACATTCGAGTGCTGATATTCTGCACAGTATGAGGATGGTTTCGAAAACCAGCACGTGTTGTTCGGGAGGGGAATGGAGAGGGCGGGATAAGATCGAAAAGCTCCTCAGAACACTCGCCGTAGTAGTTCCGGTAAAAGACACTGAGAGATGCAATGTCTCTACGCAGCTGTAGATCCTCGGGTGAGGCTATTACCTTAGCATCCTCTATAATGCGAACCGCTCGCTGTTGCAGTCTGTCAAGTGCGTCGAGGAGGTACTTAGCAGAACCGTCCCAAAGATGGGAACAATACTCTACACTCGATCGCACTTGAGCCTTGTACAACAAACAGCACTGCTCGGGAGTGAAAAACCGCCCCACCTTATTAACTTACGGGAGACAGTTAAAATAACACCCAACAATACTTGTTATAAAAAAATAACACTTTCCAAAACATTAATTTATTTTTAAAAGTTTTTAACCTCTGCAAATTGCGTACATGCGATCGATTTAATAAGTATTAAAAAATTACGTAATTAAAAGTTTCTAAAAGGAAATAAATATTCACGTTTTTTTTGTTTACCTGACGGGCACTTATTCCCAGTTATCATTGATCTATAAGTATATACCTAGTATATGCGTACGAATTTTGAGTCACTTACTGTTATCACAATTGTGGCAAACATAATGTGCTTCTTGAGGAGTGCACTCCTCATGCGCCTACATTGTACATTGAGTGCACTGTATCCACATTTCATTCGGCCGACTGGCACTGTTAGGTTCCATGCAAACAATACCAAACCATTCGTCTTCTTCTGAACTCTTATCTTTGTCAGATTCAACAGTATAGTAAGGTGCCTTAGGAGTGCGCGGTTTACGATCACAGTCAAGTAACTCGAATAAAAAGCGTCATTATTAAATCAAAATATATTTATTATAAGGACACATTAATCAACTTCGAAATAATATATGAATAATTAACAAAGTCTTGTTAGGTTTTAATTAAAAAAATAAAATGAGATCTTAGTCATATGCGCACTCTTGTGAATATCATCACACAAGAGTGCGCAGAGTAATCCTTAAAAGTACGCAGGGTTTCCAAGAGTGCGCCCCAAGCCTATTCGCATAAATCGCACTTGTACACTCCGTTTCCGGTGTATGATGTACATTCGTCGTGCCACCATTCAGTACAGTCGATACATTGGATCCAATCTTCCGTTATTGGCTCCTTAAAATTCTCTCCACATCCAGGACATTTCCAAATTTTTTTTTTCTGTTTTGGTGGATTCTTTGGTTTACTGTATGTCTTTTTAGGTTTCTTTTGTGTTGATTTAGTTTTTGTGTTTTTCTTTTTTCAGTTTGTCTTCTTCTTCCTCTAGTTTTCTCTTGAACGGAGACGCTGTTATTATTTCTGATCTTTTACTTCGTTGAGATGGTTTTCGTAAAGCCGTTGCCCTCGGGAGCGGTGAAATATCAGCAAAAGTAACTATTGGTGTATTGGATCTTTCTTCAATATTGAAACTATGTGTAATATCGGATAAAATTGAAGGGCTTTCTCTATTGTCATCAGGGGATGGTTCTTCTGCAATGTTTAAGTTTACAGGTGTACTAGTCATTGTCCTTGAAGTCTGCACTGGTACAGTTATAAGATTATTGTGTGTATCCTCATCTGGCAAAAGTATGTCGACGGTATTGTAGACTCTCAACACCTGATCTAATGACATGTCACTAAGCAATGGTTCTTCTTGCAGTGCAATGTCGGTAGGAGAAGGAGTAACTTGCTCAGGTATATCAACGTTCAGTGATACTTCTTCAGATAGATGATCACTAGAAGCAGGAATATGCGCTACTTGTTCAGGTATGGCAATTGGATACGAAGGGCCTTGTGTGGAAGTACCTGCCTCATTCTGCTCATCATTGAAAACATTAGCACATTCCACGGGTCTATCAGTTACTAAACTGGCCAGAAAATCAGCGTCGGTAAATAAATCTCGATTGAAGGGGTATATTCCTCCCACTTTGAACCCTTCTACAGCATTTGAAATATTGGCTGTCCTCATATAAGCAGCATTGAATAAAGTAGCTACTTGATAAATAGTTATAGGCCTTCCCGGGTGGTTTAACATCCACTTTTCACACTCATTGGAATAATATTTTTTCAACGGTGAAAAGAAACACCTATCAAGGGGCTGCATTTTATGCGTGCTGTGAGGAGCAATAGTCAATACGTGAATATTATTACATCTACAAAAATTCACAGCTGCCAAAGATGTATGTGCTAAGTAATTGTCTAAAATCAAAAGAACTGGGCATGCCTCAGTGGGTTTGACATGATATTTAAAATAATTCAGCCAATCCAAAAATAAATCGGTATTCATTCTATCACTTTCTGTTACGAGACCTATTGAGTTGGCTGGAGCTCCATCTAATAGTTCGGCCTTCATTCTTTTTCGCGGGAATATAAAAGCAGGTGGTACGTAATTTCCTGATGCACTCATTGCGCATACAACTGTCACATTGATGCCTCTCTCTGCGCTACTTATTTTATTAACACAACGTTTTCCTTAACACTTAACACTTTTGGAGCTTTATTTGGAACAGTTGTAAATCCGGATTCGTCCATATTATAGATATTACATGCCTGAAATTAAAACTTTTCTTGCAGAGTTTCTAGTTGATCATAAAATCTATTTACTTGTGGCCTGTTAAAGCCCATAGCACGGGCAATACTTGTCGATGTAGGTTGCCGTAAGGAAATTCTATTAGCATGTCTCTTCATAAAATCTCGTACCCAATGTTTTCCAGCCATCTTTGTTTCGCGATTGAATTGGTGAGTATAATTATTTCTTTCCGCGTATTCGTAAACAGTAGTCCTCATCTTTTTCATTGTCATACCATAAAACATTTCATCTAACTTCTTTATGTGCTCAATTAAAGTTTCTTCTATTTCTGGTGTGAAGGTGGCTTTATATCTACGCGACATCATCTCGCTTTAGTCTTTTTCTCAATGTAGACTCCGGCACTTCTAAAAGCTCAGCTACTTTTCTTTTACTTTTTCCCTCTTCAAACACCATCTTTTTAGCTAGATCTAGTATCTCCTGTGTCCAATTAGTTCTGTTAGTTTTTCTTTGGTTTAACGCCATCTGAAACAAAAAAAAAATAGTTCACAAGAGTACGCAGTATCCCCAAGAGTGCGAATGCGCACTCTTGCTGTGCGCGCTCATGGGGAAATGTCCATACAAAACTTAATTAAAGCTGGTTACGCCATCTATGGAAATATAGTTGAAATAATCTTGTTGCCGGTAGGTAGTGAACAGTTTTAGACGTTTAATTATTAATAAACACATTCCCAACTGAAACTAATGTGCTACACAACATTCTTAATATGAAAATATTTTAACAAATGAGTAGAAAATCAATAATCTTACCTTATACCGCCAAAATCCGTTTATTTTGCTCCAAACTTTTACACGCACTCTGACCTTCACTGAGCCTCAAAATACAACTGAAGTTGGTTCGAATCGTTCGCAACTGTAGCTACTATCAGCTCTGCGTACTCTTGCGAACCGCGCACTGCTGCGGCACCTTACCCTATTCTTATGTTTCTTTCATTTTCCTTTGATTTTGCTCTTTTTTGATTCTTTTTTTTTTACTATGCCTAGATTCTTCTTTATTTGTTGTGCCTGTTTCTTCTTTTCAGCTTCTTGTGCTTCCTTTTCTAAAGCTTCCTTTTCTGGCGTGTCTGTGTTTTTTTTTTCCCACCACTAAGGTTTGGCACTTTCCGTGGAGGTGCCTTTGGTAAAGGGCGTACCACTTCGGGAGAGAAATTGTTTGCTACTTTTGAAGTTGATGCTAAAGCTTGCACTGGCTGAAGTAGTAATGAGGTTTCAGTTTTTGGAGTTTCGCCACTAGGTGTTTTAGTAGGCGTTACCTCAGATAAATGTTCATGTGTTGAATACTGAGTCATTTCTTCTAAAGCGAATGGATCAACGAGGTCTTCTAGAACTTCCTTCTCTGGTGCATGTTTTAAAACAGGCTGCGGTGTATTTGTAATTTAACTCAAATCAAATCATTTATTAAATGTAGTGAGCAAATAGGTGTTATTTCCGGTGAATATTCCGCTGAACATTCAGTGTCATTTGCTGATTCAATATCAACAGGCATTTCTGGGTATTTTCTCTAGGCGATGATGTTCGTTCTGGCGTCACAGCAGCTTCATGTGAATTCTCTGGAGCACTAATAGTCAGATTTGATGCACTGAACTCTTGCTAATTAGTTGAAGCTGAAGTAGTATCGCACTCCGTGTATATAAGTTGTATACTACTTACAATATGTATTGTATATATATATATAGGTATATGAGATAAAGCGATGAAGCGATAAGCGAAGAAATAATAGACTGAGTATCCATACTAGACAGTGAATCCGATAGGATTCCTGATCTTGTAAAAAAGCCATTCCTTAAAATACCACAAAGTAGGTAAATGTCGCCTGTACTAGATCCGGATTTCATCGATTGGAGGTGTTTCTTGAGCTCCTTCCGGTAGTTAGTTCTTAAAGAATTTAATTTTTTCTTCACATCATCTACGCGATAGGATTCCTGATCTTGTAAAAAAGCCATTCCTTAAAATACCACAAAGTAGGTAAATGTCGCCTGTACTAGATCCGGATTTCATCGATTGGAGGTGTTTCTTGAGCTCCTTCCGGTAGTTAGTTCTTAAAGAATTTAATTTTTTCTTCACATCATCTACGCGTGTTTGTGGAAACATCTCTTTGTATTTAGACAACAATGTTTCGTAATCTATTTTTTTCTTATCACAGTCATCATATTCTTTACTCTTGAAATTCCTCAGAGACGGCAATTATCTGTACAATTGGATACATTCGCTGATAAACTCTCTTTCCTTAACTTTTGGCTTCAGTTTTTCCGCCATTTTGAACACGCGTATGCACACTTCGTGACGACGAATCACAGACTGAAAAATATTGCACAATACTGAACCTACACGATGCATTAAACAATATTGTGCAATAAAAATTAAACTCGCTCAAACTTTCGATCAATCATTGTGCAATCTTCAATATTAATCCTGAACGGTCAGTTATATTGCAAAATTTGCAATTTTGCGCAATATGATTGACCGTTTAGGCGGCGCACAGTGTCGCGACTCCATAGAACGTTTTATCATAAATCGGATTTTAGGTGTATGATGTTTTTGTGTTGTGTTGTGTACAAAGAGTGGGTACCTAAGCAAGCGTAAATAATAAATAATAGATTTTAAGCATAAAAATTTACTTCAGGTAAAAATATTGATTTAAAATGGGATCTACTATATCTTTCTTTTGTCTATTTCAAGATATTATTGTTGATATCAATGGATCAGATGTTAACAACAAGATCGTTATTAAATCTTTGTTAGTGTGTGATCTAGATGTTTTGCGAGTATGCGTTTCTCTGTAATTCCGTGCATCTTTATGCCTTCCTTCTAGAGCATCTTCAGAGAGCTGACCAATGGGCAAAGTAAATGACTCGATCAGTTCAGGCGAATGTATAAGTACCTTATGTATAGATGTTGGTATATTATACCACGAGTATAAACTTAAATACAAATCAGTCGTCTCCTTCAAAAGTCCTCTAAATTTATCTATATTAATTTTTAATCCACTAGAAATCACTCTGTTGATGGTACAAAAATTTTCGATTAGACTTGGATGAATGCCGGTTATTTCACTAGACACTGCGCTATTTTTGAAAAATGTCCTAGCAGTGTTGCCATCATTTGTTGATCCAAAGACTAATCTTTTATAATAGACCCATCTTTTGCTTAAATTCCTGTTGAATTCTGCGCTTGTTATCATTAAATATTGTCTTTTGTGCCTCACCTCGAACTTGCCAGCACTTAAGAGGTAATCTATATGCAACGTGAAGCAAGAATTCAAAAGACCTTATCCAATTATGCAGTGTGGATAAACCGTACTTATACCTCTCTGTGTTAGGAATTCTTTTGGACACCGATGGCGAATTCATCATTTTTGGAGTAGCTCCACATATATAGCATGTCTGAGTGGAACTAACTCCGCTCAGTTTGTGACAAACAGCTCCATCAATCATAGTAAATATCATTTCATAAGAAACAGTGACAACTTTGCAAGGATCTTGTAATTTAACTACGTAGGATTCTAGGTTATTTATGGACTGAGTTACTCTGCTTTCTTCTTTCCTTATAACATCACTATTTTCCTTAGTAAATGATAGTCTCATAGGCCGACAGAAATATGTGGATGATGGAGTTTTATTTTGCCATATTATGCTGTGATCAATATCTACTAATTGTATTGGAACTAAGGCAGTTAAAAACAAATATTCATCTGTACTTTCAGCATCATAAAACTTTTGTTTGTACGTACTATGTCCAGAAGAACCATCAAAACCCCACTTGCATACTAAATTCAAACAAGATCCTGCAGTTATTATGGAGTTTTCCTTTTCTACAGTTTTCACAATAGACTCAGCTGTTTTGTTCAATAAATCTTGCAAATTTACTTCTGCTAAGGTTTCAGTGGTACTAATTGTTTTAGGTAGAAGCTCATCCCTTACTTTCATTATTGTATAATAACTAGGAAACGTATTAGGATGTAGTGAATTTATAACTTCTCTTAACCTATTATATTTGCGATAAGATAAAGCAAGGTCAATATACAAGGCCAGTGCATCAGTGGGTGATAACAAAGACGACTTTTCTATATCGGGTGACTTATCAGAGGATTTATTTAATTACCATTTAGCGGCAAATTGCAGTTCATCTGTGTCTCGAGTTTTAACTAAGTCCAAAACACGTCTTTTTTTCGAAGCAAGATTGATATCATTGAAACTGGTTTTCGGTCTTCCTCGTTTTGTCTGTGTATCTGAAGATGTGCCTACTGATTGGTTCCCCAAAATGTAATCTTTTACCACGGTTTCAAAGACAACATAGTTATTAAGCCACGTTTTGTACTTTACATTCATTATTTCAGATTTTCTATTGCATGCTCTCCAATAACCACCTGCTCTCATAAAAAAAAAGCATGCAGTTTTTCTCATACTATTCTTAATAAACTGAGGAGACTCTTCCAGTCCATAAGATAATATTAACCAATTAAAAAGAGTACGGAATTTATCTTGGTGCTTCGCTGAAAGCCATTTTTCGAAGCATTCAGAATTTTTATTTGGCGGGTACTTGAACCTAAAACCAAATATCTCGTAAATCGCATGGAAGAGAATTTATCTCACTCATATTAAAAAATTAAAAATGTATTATGATGTAATTTTTTTTAAAGTCTAGTCAAACTTTCAATATAGTTATAATTTTTCATTAACAGTAATATGTTCAATAACTTACCAATGTCGGACATTTCACTTAGTTTTATATGATATTTAGCAACTACAATTGTTATTTATTGATTTAAAGTATTTTTTTGGTATAATAAACACTGTTAATCACATGTGAATATATTTATGAATGAACGCTACTGATTTCAACGCATCAATAAGAACATGAACTTTGAATACCCACCATTTCTTCTGTATCCACGTTAGAAAATTAAAACTACCCACGTTCGATAAGGAATTTAGTAAGGATTGTATTGCCATATCCATTATAAAAATGAAAAATCTGATTTATCATAAAGACTCGCAACACTGTGCGGCGCCTTAAAACTAAACATAAAATTAAAAAACAAACATAAATCGCGCTTAGGTCGAAGAGTGTAAGATGACATATTTATAGTCTAAGATGACACATTATGTCATCTTAGACTTTTACGGTATGTCGTCTTATCATTATTAATTTTCCGAGCATAAATCACAGGTAAACTGTTTCTTTCTTGCAGGTATGCCTGCTCATAGTGTATGACATTAATGAAAACACAGTTGACACTTTACAATGTTCTTTTGGCCTAGATTGGCTAAATAGTTTATTGCAATTAATGCAAGCTGGATCATCATCCTCCTCGTCTGTATCGGCGTAAGGATCCTCGACTTCCTTCCTCATAATATTTCAAAATACCGAGGCTTCAGATCATCATTTTCAAAAATAACACGCTTTGTTTTCTTTGGACTTTTTAGAGTTATACGATTTTCTCTTTCTCTTTTCTCCTGCACTGCTGCTTTAATCTCATTTATAAATGGACTAGCAGTGAGAACTTGCGATCCGCCGAATTTTCTGTTTACTTTTGGCTTTCCCGTAGAGGCAGCTTAAAGCTGCGGTAGTGGTGAAATATCATTAAGTATGCACTTTGTGGTAAAAAATATTTCTGTTTGTCTAGTCAAAGTTAGATTTCCACCTGAATGTGGTTCTTTATTGTCATCACCGATAGCTTCTGGAACAGTTGAATTCGCTATTAGCTCTTGATAATGATTTCCTAGAACAGAGGCGATATTCATCTGTTTTTTAGCAATAGTGGGTTGATGACACGATGGCGGTTCTTTGTCATCTTCACAGATAGTTTTGTGGAACAGTTACAGCTCTTATCTGCGTTTGATAGTTATTTTTCGGAGCAGTTTGTGGGCATTAATAAGTGTGTTTGAACCAAATTGGCCGAGACCGAGATGAAATGTTAGCGTCATGATCTTGTAACAAATACGCAACAACATTTCGTTGACAAATTACAAAGGATGATGGATGACTTTCAACTTCTCGAGAAATGGCATCTTTTTTCGAAGCAATGGTGACATCAATTTGTTCGTTGGCATAAGTGTGTTGCTTAGAATTAGACTCTAGAAGCATTGGCGGTGACATCAATTTGTTCGTTGACATAAGTGTGTTGCTTAGAATTAGACTCTAGAAGCATTGGCCGGCCTCAAAAATTGGCGTTATGATCTTGTGACAAATGCGCAACAATATTTGCTGACAAAATTGTAGGGGATGAGTGACCACTTTCTACATCTTGAGAAGTGGCACCTGCTTCGAAATAAAAATCTATTTGCTCATCAGAGTTGGCAGCTGCAACGTTTACCTGTTCAGCATCAATTGATTCTGGGGAATCGGATTCTTCATGATTTAGTTGAGGCTGCGATAAAAACTACTGGCAACCGGCTCGTCATCGTTATTCAAGTCGTTTTCGGTAACTTCGCTGGGTAAATACATGTCTTCTGGGAAAATATCTGGATTAAACGGATAAATTCCGCTTTTCTCAAAACCACTCGCTATATTCCTGACTGAAGCTGCATTTTCATAAGCTCGTCCAAAAATCTGAGCAACTTGGTATAGGTCTATGGTTCTTGCCAGGATGGTTCTTCATCCAGGTGGACAACTCGCGATCATAATACGCCTGAAGTGGACCAAAGAATGATAAATCAGTCGGCTGCATTCGGTGAGTGCAATGCAAATCAGAGCATTATCACGCCGTTGGCCTTTGCGAATTCTAGTGCTTCCAGATTTTTGTGGCTGGAAAGACCATCAAGGATTAGTAGCACCTTGTTGTAACAGTTACATGAACAAAACCCATTAGGCCTCTAACATGGCTTAACGACTACCACATTTAGTGATAACCGGGACCAAAGGCTTAACGTGCCTTCCGAAGCACGGAAGCGCTCGATATAAAATGCCACACAAGGTCACCCATCCAAGGACTGACCTCTGTAAACTCTGCTGTACTTCGGTGATCGTTTCCGACCACCGAGCACTGCAGAGCTACGAGCGCTTATACTTACAACACTTATACATTATACTCATCTAATCAATCAATCATCGATCATCATTAAATGTTAAATCAAGTTTTCTCCGCTAATTTTACACCATTCAGCCTCTTATTAACTATGATCAACTTGTTTATTGCTCGCATTATCTCCTTATTGTTTATGGTTCACTGTCAGGTTTGTTATTAGGCAATAAGCCTGACTGGGTGCCAATATTCTGAGTTTGTAATATCTCTTCAAGGTCGTCACTTGAATAATGGGTATGTGCGGGTGTGTCGACATTATCGTAATCTTGAGTACGAGTCCTATAACCATAATTGTTATCTGAATTGTTGTTGGAGCCAATGCTTGAAGGATACCTTGGTCTTGGTAGATATTCATATGTACTGGTAGATGGAGCTGATGGTATAGGTTTGCTATACTTCATCCTTTTTATTGCACTCATAATTTCAAATTTGAAGTCGAATTTTTCACTGTCTGACATCTTTTTCATATCGGGTAATAAGGATAGCAAAAAAATTTTGTCGGGATCATTTTCTTCATTGACAGACATTCTATTTAATATAGATTTTTGAAATGGTGTTAACTTCTTGTTATTACGCTCGGAATTGGTTAGTGTGTTCGACGGTAGCAATGGTGGAGTAGTTAGTCGCGGTGGACTAGTAGTTGGTGGTAGCGAATCACAACTGGTACTATTTTCATCTTCGGGTAAACTGAGATTGCTATCAGTATTTCGATGTTCTATAGTGATATCAAAAAAAGATAAAATCTTAAAATATGAAGTGTTTCTCTTCTTAGCTGGCGCGGCACTACCACTCTTTAAACTGTCTTTTTTCTTTTCTCTTACGTAGTAATCCCTTAAATGTTTCCATTTTTTTTGTAAGTCATCAACTGAAATATAGAAATATATATATTTAGTAATAACCAACTTACACTAACAGAATATTATTGTTGTTCACAGTTACTTGTCAACTGGAATGACCTTCCAAAGTTTATCAGAAGATTTTTTAATAGGCCGATCAACAATTGCTCGTATAGTTAAAGAAACATGTGTTGTAATTTTGAAGATATTACAACCAATTGAAATGCCAGAACCTACAGAAGAAATGTGGCTCGACATTGCAGAAACTTTTTTTCTACAACAAATTTTCCAAATTGCATTGGTGCCCTAGACGGCAAGCACGTGCGTATTGTGTGCACAGCACTATCCGGTTCTCGTTTTTTTAATTATAAAAAAATTTTCTCACTTATATTGTTGGCTGTTGCTGATGCCAATTTAAATTTTATTATGATTGATGTAGGTGCTTACGAGGGGGACAGTTGGCTCTCTCGTTGCCGACCATCATGCAAAAGATGGTCGACAGCGAGATGGCGTGGGAGGCGATGGCCTCCTTCTGCGAAGTGGTGACGTCGCAGAAGGAGGCCGCGGAGCGGGAGAGGGAGCGGGATCCGCTCTTTCTCCGGCTACGCCATTGGCGCAGCAGGCGGGCCAGGAGGGCCCGTCAGGCAGCGCCCGGGGGGTCTTAGGCGGCGGGGGCAGGGGGCCCCTTCCGTCTCGCCATAGACCCCCCCCAAAGTCGGCCAGTTACGCCATGGCCGCACATAGAGGTAGGGGGGGCGCTGCAAATTGCGCCTTCCTGAGGAGGTCTCCCCGGTTCCGATCCGGGGGACGTTGGCCGCGGGCGGGGTACCAGAAGCTACAAACCCGGGCACTGGTGCCTCGCCCCTTTTCAACAGCGGTGGGCGTCGTCTGAAGTTTTTTAGTGGGTAGGACTGCGGTGGTCGCGTCGGCCGCAGTGAGCCCCACACCCCCTCCCGGTCTCCCCCTTTTGGCCGGGAGACAGTGCGTAAGCAGCATTTTTTTACAGACGATAATAAAAAAAAAAAAAAAATGGAGGGGGACAGTGCCATTTTCAAAAGATCAATATTAGGAATCAGATTGAGAAGAGAAACATTAAATTTACCAGTTAGTAGAGTACTACCAAACACAAATGAACCAAGGCTTCCATTTGTAATAGTAGGCGATGAGGCATTTGCTCTTGACAAACATTTAATGAGACCATTTCCAGGTAATAATTTAACCAGAGAAAAACGTACATTTAACTATCGTCTCAGCAGGGCACGAAGGTGTGTAGAATGTACATTTGGTGTTTTGTGTAATAAATGGAGAATCCTACATACTCCAATTTGACTTCTCCTGATTATGCAACTCATATAGTAAAAGCAGTTTGCGTTCTTCACAACTTCATCAGAAAACGTGATGGGTACAACTTTAAGGATCAATTTTTTGAACACAACTTAGAATAAGTTGTGTTCAAAAGTTCTCTAAGTCTATATCATCAGAATCGTCACATCAGAATATCACAAATGCCACTACTGCAAGGCAAAAATTCATGGAATATTTTAACAATGAGGGGAGGGTAGCTTGGCAGGACCGCATTGTACAATGATCGCTTGTGATAAATAATAAAAATGTTTAATAAAATCAATAAACTTCCTTGTTTCATTTTTCTTTTTGGCACTATAAGTACTCCAATCTTCGTAAAATTCTTCACCTATTTGTTGCCAAGCTATTTTTTTCCTTGGTCGATCACTATAACTTGCATCTCCATTGTTCCATAAACACGGTCGCGATTCAACCGCGATAATTAATTTTTCTGAATCAAACATGGAGTAGGTACGGTCTACGTTTTAATGAACCAACAAAGCACGTGCATCTCGTGCGCAGACAGAGGCGAAATAAACACTACGGGCGGACACGCGGGGCGCGGGCGGGGGGCATGCCTGCCTCTCGCTGCTCCCCGCTCCCGATCTCCGTCGGCAATCGAACCGAACTTCGGTCGCGTATAATGTGTGTTCTACAGAATACGTTGCCGCCGAATTTCCGTTGAACTTACGCCCGACTGAAGTTCGGCTGTACGCTATAACGCAACGTAATTTCGGCATAATGTGTCGCCAGTAATTCAAATGGCATTGCAGGCGTAATCATGCCGAACTTCCGTCGCGTATCCTCGGCATAGTGTGTTTAAACCAGCGGTCGTCACACTTTACTGACCAAGGGCCACACATAACAATGTGAGCACCAGGGCCCGGGCCGCAGTATATGCTGTGATGTTGTGTTGGAGATGTAAATGAAACGACGTTTGAGAATACACTGAATGATTTATTATAATCTAAACATATTTATATATAGGATTACAAGTACATGTTTAGGTGCCACATCACACCTCCCCTTTTAATAATAAAAAAAAAGAGTATACATTTTTTTTTTCTTAACAATAATACATGATTAAAGAGATACACAAATCTTAACTCTGCTTAGTTACATTGGTTTTATAGTCTTTAATAGAAAAAATACATTATGAGGATACAATTTATATAGGTTATGTAGGTAAATAAGTAGATTATATAGGTACTCTTGCTAGTCTAAATTGGTATATGAAAAATTAACATATGCGAAATGTATATTAAAATGAGTCTGAAGTAAAGTGGTTTTATTTTATATTCAACAATAATAAAAAAATATATCTTGACAATTTCAACGTATCTATGTAATTTTGAATGGCTTAGTTCTATTCTTATGTGTTATATATTCTTTACCATGTTTTAATATTTTTACATTAAAATCTAAGTCATCGATGACAACATAAGGTCCTTTATAGATAGGATCCATTTTATTATCTGATGTATTTCTTAATAACAATAAATCACCCTTTTGATAACTTATTGGGTTTACATGAGTGTCATACATATGTTTTCTCACTATCTTACTCTCAACTAAGTTACTATGTGCATCTTTTTGTGCTACCTGAAGCCTATATTTTAATTCACAGGCATAATTGTCGTGAGCATATAAAGGATCAACAGTATTTCCGCCTAAATTGGATGGTAATACACAACGCTTTCCAAATACTAGTTCATGCGGTGTATACTTGGTTCCCGTATGTACTGTATTATTATAAGAAAAGCACCAGTACGGCAACCAAGCACTCCATGCACTCGTTTGATTCTCACAATTAATTCTAAGATACGCACCCATTGATTTGTGGTTGTTTTCCAGCGCTCCAATGCTCTCGTGATGATACGCTGTGGAAAATATTTGATTGACTTTTAAGAGTTGGCATATCTCTTTCATAGTACTAGATATAAATTCTGACCCACGATCTGTCGCTATTTCTCTGGGTATGCCAAATCTTAAAATGAAGTTTTCAACAAAAGCTCGAGCCACACTTACCGTTTCTTTACTGTATAAAGGGTACGCCTCTGTGAATTTCGATAACTCACATTGTAAAGTCAAAATATATTTGAAGTTATGTACATCCGTCGGTAATGGTCCTACTATATCTAAAAAGACCTTTTCGAAGGCAGAGTTTGCCGTAGTCGTGACTTGCATTGGCTGTCTAATGTGTACAGAATACTTCTGTTTCTTACACTGTTCACACTTAGAAACATAATCAATCACATCTTTTTCTAAACTCGGCCAAAAATAATATTTCCTTATATTATTAGTCATCCGTCTAATGCCCGCGTGGCCACTTGTGGGCAAAAGATGGAAGTCGTTTAGAATGACGCGCCTATTATCTAAGTTGTCTATTTTCTTCGCCTTACTGACTATACAAATGCGTGGTCCGGACCACTTATCGTAACTTCTTATTTCATTTATAATCCCAGCGATAAAATCTTTATTATAATCATTTCTTAATATGCATATTTCGTTTATCGATAACTGCTTACATAAACATAACAATTCTCTCACCAACTCGACTCGCGATATCGGAGATAGAGATTTTGTTTCTAAATATATTATCGACTTACTGGGCACATATGTAAAACATTTATATCTCTCTAGCAATATTCCTTTTCTTAACAATATACTTAATTGCCTAGAATTGATTAATGAAAGCTCAGTGATATTCTTCGGTTTTTTAATAATTTCCACCACTCTTGGTTGATCAGGCCTCGAGTGAGTGTCAATATTATCCGCCGTTAGATTATCACTACTCTTATCACTATTAGATTGTAATTGTCGCCATTGTGCTCTAGTCATTACGCTAACTATATGCTCATTCATCGACTTTAAATCATCCGAGGTAATAATTATTCGTGATAGCGCGTCTGCTACCGGGTTTAACTGACCTTTCAAATATTCTATAGTGAAATTAAATTCTTCTAATTGTAATCTAAATTTTAAAAGTCTACTAGAGGGGTCTCGCATGGAAAATAAATAAACTAATGGTCTGTGGTCGGTCTGTATCTTGAACCGTCTGCCGAATAAATAAGGTCGGAAATATTTAACACTCCATACTACTGCTAAGAGTTCCTTTTCAATAGTAGGATAATTCATTTCGGCCTTATTTAGACCACGACTAGCATAAGCTATAGGCCGCCCGTCTCCATTACATAATACAGATCCGATCGCTTTGCCTGACGCGTCGGTTTGTAGTATAAACTCATTGTTAGGGGAAAAATTGGGATATTGTAGAACCGGCGGGTTTATTAAAGCAGATTTTAACTTATGATAAGACTGTTCACATTCGTTAGTCCATACGAACTTGACATTTTTGCAGCATAATTTATTCAAAGGGAATGCTAATTCACCGAAGTTTTTAATAAATTTTCTATAATAATTAACAAAGGCCACAAATCGCTTTAATTGGTCGGCATTTTGTGGTTTCGGATAATTTTCTACCACCTTAATTTTTTCTGGGTCTGGCAAAATTCCTGTTCCAGATACTATATGTCCTAAATAAAGAATCTCTTTTTGCAAGAATGTACATTTTGAAGGGTTCAATCTTAATTTTACTTTACGCAATCTGAAAAATACGTCTAATAGATTTTGATTATGAATAGCCAAGTTTCTACCCATAACTACTAAATCGTCTTGGTAAATGAGACATTTATCATAATTTAAGCCCGACATCGCTATGGTCATCATTCTACTGAAACTACTAGGACTAGTTTTTAGCCCCATCGGCATCCGAGTCATCTGATATTGATTTTTCCCCGTAGTAAACGCTGTACACGGTCGGCAACTTTTTTTTAATGACGTCTGGAAAAATCCTTGGTATAAATCCAAATGAGTAAAGTACATCGCTCCCGATAATGAATCTAAGACCTCGGTGATATTAGGCAAAGGGAATTTATCGTCAATTATGACATCATTTAATTTACGATAATCAATTACGACGCGCCACCTTTTAAAACCTTTTTCGTCCATTTTCTTTGGGACTAGTAACAAAGGACTAGACCATGGACTCCGAGACGGCTCTATTATTCCGTCACTTAACATACTTTCAATTTGTTTATCTATTTCCGGTTTCTGAGCATACGGTAATCTATAAGATTTAGTGTAAATAGGAACAGTATGTGGTTTCAACTCAATTGTATGTTCATATACAGACGTAGTGGATAATTTATCTCCTGGCAAGTGAAAAATGTCAGGGAATTTGGCGCATATATTTTCTATAGATTTTTGCTCCTCGATATTCAAACCCTTTAAATTTAATGACGACAATAACGTCTTCACTCGGTCCGAATCAATTGTCGGTCTATCAAACTGACAAATAAAATATTCGTTTAATTTACTAGTATTTACTTGAAAATAATTTAATCTAACATCTGTATCCCGAGTGTTCAAAATACGTATGGGTATTTTCCCGTTTATAGGTTTATTAATACTACTAGCCAAGAAAACACCTTCACATAAGTGTTGGCTTGCCACCACACACTCATCTTTCAATTCCGTTTCCACGTAATGTACAGACTCGCTACGCGCCGGTAACGTTATATAATAACCTGAATGATCTGCTAATCTACATTCGAAACGTAAGGTAATGAATCCAAAGTCATTTGCCCATAACTTCCAGGTGTTCAATTCAAAATTCAAAATAGCTCTATAGTAAGACAAAAAATCTTGTCCTATTATACCATCGGTCATACAGGTAAATCTTTAAATACAATAAATTTGTGCGGAAAGCTATAACTATCATAATTAAGAGTTAAATACACGTAGCCAACAGAAATCATATATCCACCTATACCTTTTACACTAACTCTCTCTTTATGGTAAGGAATTTGTAAACGTTCCAAACATGCGAGCTTTACTCCCGATATGGAAGCGCCCGTGTCGATTAGCCAGCAATGACTTTTATTACAAAGTGTTAATGATACTTTGTTTAAACTGTTACATGATAGTATGATATCATTCACGAAAAAAATGATTTAATGATTCCTCGTTAGAACTGCTTGTTGCTACCTGGGTATCATTTGTTATGACATTCATATTCCTTGGTAAAACAAAACCTCGACCCCGATTATTAAATTGTCTACCCCTTGTTCGGAAATTATTATTGTAATTTCCACGGTATTTATTATTGCAATATCCACGGTTGTTATTGTTATTAAAGGAATACGGTGCCAGAAAGCGTTGACCTCGCTGCCGAAACGTATTTTGTGTCCAACTTCTTGGACCTAAATTATGTTTGTTTCGATGTCCGCGCTGACCTCGTCCTGCTAAATAATTTGATCCTCGGTACATACCCATAATCTCTGATGAACCTGCGGGCACCTCTTCATCTTGAGCTGCCTGGATTGCCTCTGTTAGTGAGGAAAAATTACGCGCAGCAATAATCGTACTCAAACGACGGTCTCGTAAGCCGTCAGCAAACTGCTTAATTGCCAATTTTTCGTTCACAGGCTTTAAAACACTATAATTATCTGAATTGCCTTCAGCTTGCGAGACAGTTAAATCTACGAATAATTCTGATAACTCTTTTCCATAATCAATAATTGACTTACTATTTTGTTTACTATGCAACAACTTTCCGTGTATAGCGGTATAGCTTTTCTGAGGTAATAAAATTTTTCGCATATCCTTTATAAGCTCATCGACAGATTCATATTTTGTTGATAATAACAATTTTGCCTTTTGAGATAGTCTACTTTTTATTACAAACTGAACTAATTTATTCTTACACGACGGATTATCTAACACGGAATCATAATACTCGATATTCTCAATAAGCTGCTTGGTATTATCAACACTATCATTCATAACAGGCAAAAGATGCAACGCCGTTTTTAATTCAAAGGTATCCATGTTGACGTTATCTAATCTTGGGTTCTCTTCTCTAGTTACAGTACACAAAGACAAAATTTCGGAAAACAATCTTTCGAACTCCTCCGAAAACTTAGTAATTAATGAAATTTCCTTATCAGAATACTTTTTTAAGTTTACTTTATATATTTCTAAAAATTCATGATACTTTATCAAAATATTATTGGCCTCCTCTTTTTTAGCTTCTAGAATCTTACCTTGTCTACGGCTAGGACCGATTTTTATTAAATAAGTTCTAATAATTGTCAGCTCCTTTAATAATATATTTAATTCTTCGGCCATAACAATTACATTTAGTCTAAAGACAAATATTGCTTGTCATTTTAAAAAGGATGCACATAATAATTGAGAATGATTTAAAAAATATATATAAAGTATATGTATGTATAAACTAATATAACTACATAGCTAACACCATTTTTATCCTAGGGACAAGATATAAGATAAGTACGCTCACCTCACTACCGATTTAATTTTTCGCACTTTAACCGTAAACACTGCTTAAACCATGATGCTCACACGCGCGCGAAACATATTATTAATATACATGGTTTTACACGTTGATTACCTCGGATTTGCCAACCTGAGGTATGGGATCTCTGGTCATCTGATGCCGTCGCAAAATGCTGGAGTATCGTCTCAAGGTCACCTCATTTATTTGACGATTTATCTGTTTCTTATGACATCGTCTGTACAGCTTATATCCGCCGATAAGCATAGAAGTCGCCAAAAGAGTACAAATCACCACAAGTATCGTATTTGTAGTTTCATGTTGTTGATGAGCATTGCCCGAATTAGTACCGGCACCGGCAGCCTGAGCAAGTATCACTTCGTCCTTTGAACATTTACAACCCATATTTTACGGAAAAAATAGAAAAATACTTTGTGATTGTGGTATCGCTAAGACGTGCGTCGCGCAAAAAGATTTCTGTACTTAGTTCCATATCGAATCACTTCTTTAAACTTTGCACTGAACACGATTGTTTAACATAGTTTGTCCGTATATGGGAAGCACGCGCACGGGCCCGTGTCGACTCCTGTTACTGGCAGGGTCGCCATGTGATGTTGTGTTGGAGATGTAAATGAAACGACGTTTGAGAATACACTGAATGATTTATTATAATCTAAACATATTTATATATAGGATTACAAGTACATGTTTAGGTGCCACATCATAATGCGAAGGCGTTTCAAGAGCTTTTGCACACTTATCTATAGTAGTCTTTAAATGCGAAAATGTACGTCTGTACATACAGACGTACGTACATTTTACGAGTAGTATATGAAATTTGATACGGAGATAGTTCAGCTCATTTAACACGTTCGCGTGAGCAACCTCATTTCTGAATGTTGGTACTCAGGCGCACCATTTTCCCATACAAAGTTAAGCAACGTCTAAAGACGTCGCGCCGTAATACGTACGTCTTAGAAGCATATTACGTGGCGCAACGTTATTTGACGTCCGACGTCTGTATACGCTGCCGCCACCACGTAGGTCTGACATACCATGCTAAACGACACAACGTTCATAGGCGTCAACTTAAATTAAGGAAATTGAAATGATACAACTGGATATAAAGGAAAAAAAGTTAAATCAAAAACTCTTAATTTTCTTATTTTTACGAGTCCAAAATCTTTATTACTTTTTAATCAGCCTTAATTGTACATGTACCTATGTATTAATAATTAACAAACAAGATAATGTTAGGAATGTATAATAAAATAAGATGTAGACTATAGGTTTGTGGCTGTTTGATTATGCCACTCTTCAAAACATGAAGGGCATAGAGCTGGCTTGTCTGGGCACCCTTTGCACCTATAGCTAGTTTCTCTTCGTGTCTTGTTCTTAGTACACATCTTGCATTTCAAAAATGTATTCTTATTAGAAAAGATTTTCTTTGGTATCTTTTCAGGCCAGTGACCAGTCGGAAAAGGTGTTTCATGATTCGAGGATGGTACAGATTCTTTTCTTACTTTCTGTCGATTATCATATTTATGATGTTTTATTAATTTGTCTGGTTTTAGAGCTGGATCTAATTTTAAGAGTTTTATTATTAAATCCTCTCGAAAATCTATAAATTCATAACTCTTAGCATTACTTTTACGATATTTTTTATAAATATAAAAGCTGTTCCAAACTGCTAGGTCTAGTATATGGAAAAGTACCTTTTTATACCACCTTACTGTCTTACTGGGAGATGAATAATATGAGACCATTTGGTCGGAACGGTCAATACCTGACATATATTTATTATAAATCGAGACTTCCAGCGGTTTAGATTTAGATTGACCGTGTCTGTTATGATCATTAATTATTTTAGGATGGTTTAGGGTGGTAATCATGTGTACAGGTCTTTTGTCAACCCATTTGGACACGTACACTTTATTTTTTCTAGCCCAAACATGCTGTCCTTTTTTAAGTTTTTTAGAAACAACTTCTTTAGGATTACCTTTCCTATTTGACCTTAAAGTTCCATTGGTATGTGTTTTTAAATCTAATAGTTTTTCAGACAAGGGCACCGAATTATAATAATTGTCCATGAAGAGATGGTGGCCTTTCAACATATACGGCCTCATTAGCCGAAGAACGAGTTTTTCTGTTTTCTTTCCTTTATCAGAAGGATCATCAGTCTTCCCAGCATACATCATTATATTAAGAACATATCCTTCTGCAGTCGTCAACTCGTAAAATTTTATTCCATATCGTGCTTTTTTGCCTTTCATGTACTGTCTGAACTTAAGTCTTCCTCTAAACAACAGTAACGATTCATCTAACGAAAGCTCTTTTTCAGGTTTGTAACAATGTTGAAATACTTTACACATGTTATTTATAAAATTATCGATCTTAGCACTTCCTTTTGCATTTAAGTCTGAAGCGTAAAGACATCTTAGTATTTGTTCGAATCTTCTTTGTGACATAGTATAAGGAAATATTGGATGATAATAAAGAACGTCTGAATAAGTGAACAGTTTTCGTTTTTTAGGCACAGATATTTGTCCTTGTAATAAACAAAGTCCTAGAAATTTAAGCAATTCATCTTCGTCAACATCTCTGAACGAGTATCTACGACTATGTCGCGTCATTGGTCTATTTTTATTGCATAGAGCCTCACCATATTTATTTGTATGTTCGATAACTTGCCTAACAATATATACTGAAGTATTTTCATCAATATGAAACTGGACGCCTGTTGATGTAGAATCGAAATTGAAGTCTGGGATATCTAATTCTGTGTGTTCCCAATTTACAGTTGTAGGTGGTGTAACGGGCCTGTTATGCCTTTCCGGTACATTGCTTGGGCCTGGTTCTGGGTCTTGCATTGGTATATTCGAACTATAATCACGCTCCTGTTGCTCTTCGACCGTTTGGGTAGTATTACACCGGAGTATTGATTCCGATTGCACAGATTCACACGAAGTAATAGAATCATCGTGACTTCGTGGAACATTTTCAATTAGTGTCACATCTTGACATTCGTCAGAATCAGTTTGTAGAGATTCAGTTTGGTTCACATCAGATGATGACGATGAGCTCGAACTAGACGTACGATTATGCATTGGAGCTGTACTTACGGGTTGAGATCTATTAGAAGAACGATTACGACGACATAACCTACTTCCCTTTACAGAAGTATTGCTGTCACTACTAACTTCATCATTACAAGGATTATAGTTTACGTCAGATCCATATTCATCATCACCACTAACACTAAATGGATCTGGTATCGTACTTCCCGTCGATGACGCTTCTTCGAAAAGTTTCATGATACGTTCTTCTTCCTTATCCATCTATAGCAATGCAATATTACACCTTTACTAAAGCAAATAGCAATGTAACTATATTTTTTCGTTATTATAAAAACCATAACACCATTTATTTTATGATTATACCATATTCTCACTGTTCAAAACAAGCAAATGCAAAAAAAAACAGAAAAACCGTTACGAACTTCTGATTAGAAATTATATCAAATTCATGTTAGTTATGACATTATTTGTTCCTCAAAAATATGCGGATACTTATACCAAGTAAGTGTAATAAAGAAATTTATAATATTTACTAACCTTTTATGATAAAATATTACGTAATCCAGATAAGTTGGATGGCGTTCACAATACACACACGTTAGATCGTCTCACTGCGCGCAGGTCAACTGGCAGTGGGGATAGCGGTACAAGGGAGGGCGTCATAAGACGTTGCGAGTGTGTGCGCGCTACCTTTGCATGTGTGGGTACAAAACTAGAAAGATGTTTACTTTTTTTGTCATGCGGCGGTTTTGGCTTGAAAAATCGAACGTGTTGCGGCGCTAAGTAGATGCGCCATAGGAATTTGCTCTTAAAATCGACGCCCAAAGACGTTCCGTCAAAATAAATATGACAAAATAGAGGACGTCGTATGCCGTTGCGCCATTTCAAAATTATATCAACACGACGTTGTAAGACGTTGCTCACGCGAACGTGTTTATTCACTTCGCACTAGCTGTGCCCGCGGCCGCCTCGTCGTTTTTGTAAGAGTTGATTGATGTCAAAAAAGTACTCGTTTATATTATTCATTACAATATTTATTAGAAAATTCAACTTAAAAAAATAACTTTTTTATAATTAGGAATTATGGTGTTGAAGTTTTTTAATTATTTCTTGAATATTGGCCTCTTTTGGACTACATGCAATCTTCAATGTGTCTTCTAAATAAGTGGAAAGACGATTACGGTATTTATTTTTTAAGAAGCTCATTTTCGAAAATGATGCTTCACAGAGGTATGTTGAAGAAAATATGTTTAAAGCAAATTGTGCGCAGTCTTGTAAAGATTTATACCTGCTAGGAACATGTTTCCAAAATTCATTGTACTCCTGCTTTTCACGGTGCTCAATGAAACTAGCTTTTAGTTGTGTGTCGTGCTTTAAGTCAATGATTTCGTTTATTAACTGTGTTTTAGAAAATCCAAACTGGCCAAATAATTGCATGTCTTCGTTTTCAACGTGCCAAGGATTTTCTACGAGTATAAAGCAGTTCTTAATCTTTCGCACATCGTCAAATCTTTTTTGTATAGAGATATATGAGATATGAGAGAACTCAGATATTGTTTTAAATAGGATATCAAATCTTGATGAATAGTACTGTCGGTAACAGAAACTTCGGATTGCAGATCAGCAATAGTTGAAAAATCTCCTGCTTCGAGTTCGTGTATATATAATAGTAGTTTGTCTTCAAATGCAAATACTTTATTTGTCATTTGCCAATTATTTTGTTAGGTCCTTGCATCTCTAAGTTAAGACTATTGAATTTCATAGTGATATCAGTCAAAAACGCCGCTAGTGACCAGTTATTTTGCTGTAGTTGAGGGTATTCTTTGCCACTTTGTTGCAAAAAAAAGTAATATTTCGTGTTTCAAATGAAAGAATCGTTTTAATACTTTTCCCTTGCTTTGCCATCTGACGGCTGTATGTAATATAACATCGGCATAATTAGCTTGCAATTCTTCAAGCAGCGCTTTGAATTTTCGATGGTTAAGCGCGCGCGAATAAATTTTATAATGTTTACAATTGTATTCATTACGTCTTTTAATACGTTATTCGAAATTTTACAAGCCAAATTTTCTTGATGCAGCAAGCAATGAATGGGCAATAAATTAGGTAAATTCCATTACTTCTTCAAAGTTCTTCATTAAAGCGATCAAACCATTATTTGCACCCACCATTGACGGGTTTGCCAAACTTTTTGGCAGTATATGATTAGGTATAAATGAGACAAAAGATGTAGTATAGTCTGGTTATAATTATCCAAAGGTGCATCTTATATACTAACGACTTCGTGTTGATAACAGATAGTAGAAACATTTAATAGACATTAAACGTGCGATAAGGAACATAAGATTGCGATGTAGATTGTAGATACAGCACAAAGATATTGTACTGTAACAACCCTTTGAAAAAATAAAAAAATATATGGTAATAGTGTTTACAATATAAATTTGACCTAGACCTTACTAGTTATTTGCTGCTGTATATAAATAATAATGCTATTGTACGCGGTGGAATTTGATGACGCCTGTTGTGGTGTGATTTTGCTGACGTCTGTTTACGAATAGCTTGCTTATATCAGCGATTTTATAGACGTACTACTGGCTTCACTTTACGTCCCGATCGTGTAGTGTACGTGTATGAATGCCTGTCGCAATCTTTTGCATCTGGCACGTAGTTTGATTCGTCATTGATCATGAAAGCTGGTTTCAATCTATCAATTGATATCACTGTCTCTTTATCCCTAATTCTAATGCAAAATGTTTTATCTGCTTTACTAATTACTGGGTAGGGTCCTTCATACGGCGGCGTCAGGGCTTTCTTAATTCTATTACACCGAACAAATACGTGTGAGCATTCTTTGAGTTCGGAATGCACAAATATATCTTGCTTGTGGTTTTTTCTTTTCGGAATTGATGTCATTTGTGTGATGTCCTTTTGAATTTGTTTTACAAACTCTTCGTACGTTGATAACTGTGTTGCTGATGACTCAAAAAATCCTCCAGGGAGTCGTATTGGCGTTCCATATGTCATCTCTGCTGAACTATAACCTGTGTCTTCTCGCAAGCTACTCCGCAATCCGAGTAAAACTGTTGGAATTTCTTTTAACCAATATTGTCATGTAATTTACTTAGTTCATTATCGGTTGATTGACATTTTTCCAATTCAGCGTAATCGATAGGTGATGGCACGTATATTTCCTCTATTCGAGATAAGGCATCGGCGGTAATATTGTCACGTCCGCTTATGTGTTGAATGTTGGTACTGTATTGTGAAATGAAATCTAATTGCCGGACCCGTCGCGTTGTATCATTTGATTATGGTTTTTGGGAGAATGCGTATGTCAAAGGTCGATGATCCGTAAATATTGTAAATTCTCTTCCCTCGATTAATATGTGAAAATGTTTGACGGCCATGTATATTCCTAACAGCTCTCTGCCAAACGTAGAATATTTTTGTTGAGCTTCGCTCAATTTTTGTGAAAAAAAATCCTAATGGTTCCCAATTGCGTCCGGATTTTTGTTGTAAAACTCCACCAACGCAAGTAGCACTAGCGTCGGTCATGAGCGCTAGTGATGCGTTGCGGGAAGGATGCGCTGTTAACACTGCGTTTTTCATGCTTTCCTTGCATTTTTCGTAAGCTTTGTCTGCTTCCGTAGTCCAAGGAACAGGTGAATTATCGTTCTTTTTAGAACCATGTAGATATTCGTTTAAAATTCTTTGATTTTCCGCTGCGCGTGGAATATTACTTCTGTAGAAATTGACCATGCCCAAAAATCTTCTTAATTCTTGAATTGTTTTCGGTTTGGGAAATTCCATGATTGCTTTGTAATTCTCTTCGGTAGGTTGTATTCCTTGGCTCGTTATATGATAACCTAAGAAATCTATTTCCCTTCTGAGAAATTCGCATTTTTCTTTTTTACCATGTGTAATGGGCTTGCCCATGGGCTATCTGATGGTCGGCAAATTCCGAGTTCTATCATATTTTGAAATTCCTTTTTGGCTATGTCGTATTTTTCTGGAGGTAATGGTCTTGCCCGAGCTGCGACGGGTGGTCCTGTAGTGATAATGTGGTGTTCAATCTTATGTTTGGGCGCATTGCGGAGAGAGGACCCTTTCGTGATGTCTTCATATTTGTTTAAAAGTTGCGTAATACGTGGATTCGTTCCCACTGCGATAGTACGAATTGTTTGTTGTGTCGCTTTTTCTGAAATTACATGCGTTGTCAGCTCTGTAACTTTGTCGATAAGTTTGCGACCTGTGTCAATCAAGAATGTAATACCACTTTTTCGGTCGGTAATACTGAGGCGTTTGGATGGATGAATAGCACAGAGATCCGCCGTAGTCTGTGCTTTGATTAGTTTCCCTTGTCGTTTCCTTGATTAGTTTGATTAGCAATCTGCGCGTGTATGCATGAGTTGCCAGTGGGTTGTCTGCTGCGGTCTGCGGTGAGTCGAGATGCAGGAAGGGAGCTCCGTGTCTGCGGTGAGTCGAGACGTGTTGGAGTTGAGTGACGGTAGGGCTGCGTCGGGTTGTGACTTCGTCCGAGCTGCTGGTGTGCAGAGACTGTCACGCTGGAGTGAGTGCCGCCGAGTATGATGCTTCCGGCGTGGGCTGCAGGACCAGGAGGACGAGAAGCCGTCAGAGGCTGCCGAGGAAACCAGGTAGCGTAGGATTGCGCTGCACGTGGAAGTCCTTTTTAAGGCTTAATGCTGGCTGCTGTGGGCGTTGAGACTGCTGACGGATAAGAGGCGAGAGAGCGATGAGCGATGCGACGGGGTTGAAAGCTGCTGATGTTCTACTGGGGTCACCACTGTAGTATTTCTTCTTTAGATAGCTTTGCTACGACCGCGAAGTACTTGTTATCGCCTCCTTGTTTTTGTGGCGCTAGTATGGCTTCTAACTGCGTAAACCATAATCTAGGTTGATCCCTCCAGAATTCCGGAATGCGTGATAAAACCGTTGTGCCAGCCGCTATTTCCACTGCTCCGTGCTGATTAACGAATGATTTGCAAGTTGGCTGAGTCATGTTGCGTGTTTTTTCTCGGGCGTGTTTTTTAATGTGCCATGTTTCTTGCTGCGTATTCGTTCGTCGGGGTCACCAATTTGCCAAACTTCTTGGCAGTATATGATTAGGTATAAATGAGACAAAAGATGTAGTATAGTCTGGTTATAATTATCCAAAGGTGCATCTTATATACTAACGACTTCGTGTTGATAACAGATAGTAGAAACATTTAATAGACATTAAACGTGCGATAAGGAACATAAGATTGCGATGTAGATTGTAGATACAGCACAAAGATATTGTACTGTAACAACGGGCAACCATCAACACAACTTATTAACAGGTATTCCGTATTTTTCTACAAATTCTTTTAAAACTTCCATAAAGTCACAACCTTTCGTATGACCCTTCATGGTAATCACTGCTAAGAAATCTTCTTCTATGATTCCGTCCATCCATAGTGCAGTACCTAACAAATAACGGGCACTGAGACAAAGAAGTTATATCCGTACTAGAATCGCAAGCAAGACTAAAGTATTTACAGTTTTGTAGTTTGTCAATTACTGCCTCAAACAAATGTTTCGAAAAATCCTCAACACGGCGGCGACAGGTGGATTCAGAAAGTGTAAGCTTATTAACTTGTGCCATTATTTGTTTACTATTTGAAATTTTTTGAAATAACGTTTGGGAAACAGTTACCATACACTCTTTCATCAATTCAGCATCAGTAAAAGGTTTCATTCGTTTTGCAAGAATGTTACACACTTGAAATAAAGCTTTTGCCTCATTCTGTCCAACTGCTGTCGTCATTAGGTTTTGTTGACGATGAATTGACGATTTTACATGAATTATTTTATTTTTTCTTTCAATCGTTTCTAAAGAGAAGGCTTCGGTAAATGAGGGATCCTGCCGTTTTGCCAAAACTATTTTGACAAAAATTTATAATCCAAACAAATTTTAGCAAACTTTTTTTACACCAATGCAACGTTGCGAATTATTTTAGTACGCAAATTTTCATTTGGTCAAATTTTTACTCGGCAGTATATTACTACGGATAATGACATTATGGCATTAGGTTTTTTAACAAGTAATTTATTACGGCAAACAAACTTTAGACAAATAACATTTAATCAAATGATTTGTTTGGACATAAAGTTTTACGTTTATTATTTTAAATAATCACAAACTAAGATATTAATACTAAATATATACTAAAAATAAAATAGTATAAGGAATGTTTGTTTAATATGTGTTCATAATTTTAAATTAACGTGATGATGATGAGTGAGGCTTAGATACATATTGGTTAGGTTAGGTTAGAACAGTGACCACAAAGCGCGCGAGCCGAGCGAGCGAAGCGAGCGTGCCGCGGTAGCGGCCGGCGAAGCGGCAGAAAATACTACTGTTGATTTATATATGGCCAATATTTGTAGATTAGTATTAATAGTAAAGATGCAAATAGAAATGGTTATTTTAAAAGTTTCGAGACGAATTATTTGGCTTATTTTATTTTACGTAAAATATGTAATACTAACTGAGTTATTGTCGAAATGTTCACTTGGAAAGCATTACGTTTACGATACAATTATTTGTGAAGAGTTTATTTGCCAAGTAATAATTTGGCAAATGAAATTTTACAAAACAATATTAGGGAAGTGATAATTTGTCAATTTTCTTTTGGTGTAACTAGGGATACCCGTAAATGAACTATGCTTACTTGTGTAATGGCGAAATAAATTGTATCGCTTAATTCCGACGACAGTTTCCCAACAAATTAAACTCGCTCACGTATGTGTATGTACCTACGAGCGACGAGTATCGTATCGTTGGTAATCGTCTCCGGATTCGAACACAAAGTCGGATTTTAATTTTTTTCATGATTATGCCATAAGTATCGGTAGTATAGGTATATGTAGTATTTGACTATCAATTAAAAATATCTACTTTAACGCGGGCCGCACAAATAACGCGCGCGGGCCGCAGTTTGACGACCACGGGTTTAGACACTTAGATGCAAAAACTTTTGGGGGCTTTTGAACAGTGTTAAGCCCAGACTCGTTCATATTAAAAATTATATGCGCCTGGATCCCATTATCAGTTACTGCCTTTTCCAAAAGCGAAAAAAACTTCATTACTTGAGGCTTGTAGAATGCCCTCGCTCTTGCAGATGGCGTTGGCTCTGGAGCTCTAAGTGAAATATTAGGATTGCGTTCTCTAAACCCTTTCAGCCAATCCCAGCCAGCTAACTTTTTCTTCTTATCAAATCTATGATCCAGCCCAAATTTTTCCGCATATTCAAATGCTAACTTTCTTATTTCTGTCGTATTAAAAAATCCAAAAAGTCGTCTTTCGAACTCAAGCACATGATCCACTAATGCTTTTTACATATCTACGTTGAAGGTTGGTTTAAAGCGAACAAGGTTTTCTGGAGTACTGTACACACAACAAGTAGTGTTGTGTCAATCGATAAAGACGGGATTAGAATTTTAAATACAACACTCTTACCGAATTAAAACCCTTCTTTCAAACATTAAAAGATAATTGGGATCTTTGCAATTCAGGTACAGACCTGTACTACATTAAACATAATGCTTTGGTACTTATTTAACTTTAAATAATAAAATCTGAGTATTTACTTCTACCTAACAAAAACAAAATGTTATGTAAACATAACTAGAGAACAAGCATGGTTTCTTGCCATCTTTCGCTCTAATTGTTGAAACTGGGCGATGGCCTGCGGCTTGGATGTTCCCAGGTGTTCATCGAACTTGTCCTTCAGAGGGAGATGGACTTGATATCTCCCGTCAGGCAGTCGTGTTGTTGTTTCTTTGTACAATTGTTCGCACTTATCGTTTGGGTCCGTATTTGCCTTGTCGTCCTGCAATGACTCCTGTTCCCAGAATTGAGCAAGATCTTCAATGTTGTTGACAACTACATGACAGTTAAATGTTTTGTGTGTGTAGTTGCCGCACACTACCCATCCTAGCTGAGTTTGTTGAGCTATGATGGATGATTTATTTGATCTGATGAGCCCTTCTACCAGAATTTCCGAATAAACATCGGCTCCCAGTAATAAATCTATATCCTGAGACACATTAAATTCAGGATCAGCAAGTTGTAAATGTTGAATGTGCTTAAAATGACCCATATCAACTGTTTTACTCGGCAGTTTGTTTGTTATAGACTTCATAATAAGTGCATTAATGTTAATGTTGAAGTTGGTGTATAACGCTTGACATTTAAGATAAAGCACGCCTTTGCACTTGGTGGTGGCTGAAGCACCAATGCCTGATACCACCGCGCTCATCTTGTTCCGCTTTAACTATAATCTTTGTGCAGCGTTTTCTGTAATAAGACTCACTTGAGAGCCTTGGTCTAGCAAGGCGCGTAAGGTAACTGTAGTACCATCAATAGCTGTCACCTTAACTTGAGCTGTGGCTAGCAGCACTTCGTTAGAGTTGTCATGCGCTAGGTGCGTGTTTAACCGCGGACCTACATTAGATTTATTTCCGCGCGATTTTGCAATCTCAATTGCGTCATGCAAGATGCTACTATGCGGTTCTTCGCAGTGCTTGCACTTTTTATCCGACATACATTTTTCGCCTCTATGGCTAAAAAGGCAATTTAAGCAAACACGTAACTCGTTAGCAGTTTTCAAACGCTCTTCCGGTGATATGCTTAAGAATTCTTTGCAATTATACAAACCATGCTTTTTATTACATCTAGGGCAAGTTATAATGTAATTATGAAATGTCTTTTTGTTGTGAAATGTTTTTGCAAAATTTTTAGTTTCTGCCTGAGTATTTTGATGTTGCAATTTAGGCTTACTGTATGTTGCATTATGAACTGTTTTCGTTTGATTGTTTTGATGTTGGCTGTTTGTGTTACGTGGGCGATACGGACTTGATTCCAGTGACATAAATTTGGTCTCAATGAATTTCAGGAACTCCTTTAAAGCTGGCATGCTTCTCGGGTTGTCCAATGTTGCTGTAAAAAACTGGTTTGTTTCGGGATCCAGCTTTTGCATTAAAATATAAACCACCAAGGGGTCCCACGACGAGGTATCAAAATTTAGATTTTTGATAGCCTCGATGCACTCGATAGTAGTGTCATGCATTCTTTTCAGCTGAGACGCCGTTGGGGTTTGTATGTTGGGTTGGTTCAGCAGAATGTTAGCCTGGTAGGTGAATAATAGTCTCTCATTATCGTATCTCTGCTGAAGAATCTGCCAACTGGTTTCGTAATTGTCCGGACTAATGTTTAAGTGTTGAATCAATCGCTCAGGTTCTCCCTTCAATTTTGACTTCAAATGTTGCATTTTCTGAGCGTTAGAGATGAAAGTGTTGCGATGGACGATTTCTATGAATAAATCTTTAAATGTTGTCCACTGGGCGTAGCTGCCACTGAATGTAGGAAGTTCAATTTTAGGCGTAGATTTTTCCTGATGTTTGCTATCCCAAGTTCTCTTGTTTATTTGTTCCTTGCTGAATTCATACAGCCTTTCTAATCTGTTGTAATCTGTCTCAAACGCTCTCGTGTCGTCCAAGATGTTGTCGAGTTTCCAGTAGGTACTATCGACCTTTTCCCAGCGTTGTGTAACTGTCTTCAACTTATCTTCAAGTTGCCACTTTTATTTCACGTTCTCCAGATCCATGTTTCTTACCGCCCTCTCAAAGGCTTTAATGTTCGACCGCTGTTCATTCATTATGTCCCTTGTACGCTGGTCTACGTCTTTTCTCTCGTCTGATATTCTCCTACTATTATGTGGGGTCTCCTCGTCGTCATGTTGTCCTAAATCCTTCGCTTGAGTACATGTAGCGCTACTTTCTCCGTGTTTTTGGTGTTGAGTAACGAAGCCAAGATTTTCATCTTCGATCTTAACTAACAATCTTTGTTTCGACTTGTTTATCATAGACTTGGTTTCTTCGTAGAGTTGTTCTAATCGATCATACACACGATTCTCGTAGTAAGGCCCTGACTTTTCGCAATCAAATAATGATAACTTAACGTCGTTTTTCTTAAATTCGCTCCATAAAGTTTCTAGCTTGTTAAGTCTATCATCGTGATATTCAAGAGACGTTTCACGCGAGGGACCATCTTTCATAAAATTATCCTTGATCTTTTTAATTGCATCAAGAATTGTAGATTGATTGGTAAGAAGGTCATCGTAGGAAGCCATTGTTGTTGTTTAGCGAAGTTTGGTGTACACGGAATATTCCAAGTTTCCCAAAAGGTAGTTAAAATGGAACGTGCTCACCGGGTTTGCAGCTACCGCCTGTTGCTATACTGCTCTGCGATCTGTTACCATTTCACAGTCACTTAATGTTAGTTTTTACACTGATTTTAATGTTCTGTTATGTTAATGTTCAAATGTTCGCACAAGTGAATTATACCACGGCACTGATTCTACTTCTAAATGCTCGAAGGACCAAAATGTAAGGGCAGATGCCTTTACATTTAATGTTGAATGTTAAATGTTCAATTAAATAAATGTTTATGATAGAAAATGTTTAATAAAAGTTGATTATAATAATGTTACAAAAAAATGTTAAAATTAAATGTTTAAAATGTTAAAAGATGTTAAGCGAGCTCGATGATAAACCGATAACTGACGTACTTGCGTACGTGATTTTTCTAAATTATATAAATTAACTTAATGTGCAATAATACAAACTAGGCCAGAGTACAATGTGCGGTTGCTGACCGTACACATTCAAAACATTAAATAACATAATATTAATGAATAAAATACTTACCCGGGGCCTGTTAACGTTGACTGACCGTGACACAGCCTCACTCACACTGCTCGCTGTGGCGAATAAAAGAGCGGCCGACCGAATGGAGCGGGGTCGGTATTTTGCTAACTTCACTCGATACTTCGAGAAGCTAAAGTGGTAACGTCGCTCCGCGTAGTACTTCTCAATATTTTAAAGGTGTTTTGAATTTACAGGGGACTGATAAAGATAAATAAGTTTTAAAATTAAAATTATTATAAAAATTAAGTAACAAAAAAATGAGCCTGAGTTTAATTCTATATTTAATAGAAATAAAAAATATATTTCATGTGCCTTATTAATGTCGAATAGTAATGCCGAGTTATTCGACTATTCGCTATAACAACTATTCGCGGCAACTCTAGGATACAATAAGCAATGAAACGTTATACGACATTAAATACTTTAAATATAATATATTTGAAATTTTTTATTGAAAACCTACAAGTTGAATCAACCTCTAGCTATATTTCAGAAAATAATTAAGGATGTAAGATTTCATTAAATTATAATATTAATAATAAACATATAGGGTAACGTACTAGTTGTTGGACACTTTAGAGTAGGAAGTTGAAAAAAAATATGCGAAAAATTCAATATTTCAATTAATTTTTTTAATGGCTCATTATTTGGTATCATAATGAATGTCCTTAATAATATATACCTTGTTATCATAGAAATCCTCCTATTAGTATAACTAATAACATTCTCAAATTATATTAGCAATAAACATAGTCATTGAACACAAAATTTAGTTATGTGACAGCAAGTAACTAGTTATTGGACAAGGCTAAATCTTAAGATTAACTTTTACCTAGGTAGGTATTTAATGCTTTAACAGAAATAAACTTTAGTAAATCAATATCAAATATCATTAAAACTTTCATTTAAGTATGAAACATACATAAAATATAATTTTACCCACAATAAACTATGTTCAACAGAAATCTTATAAAATTGTTAAGCATGCATAAGCATAAGCATGTTATACTAAATTACAATATTAATATTCTTACTTAAATCTGTCTGAATATCACAATCAGTTACATAGAAATTATAACAAATCAAATCTTTTCTGTATAAATCATATAGTAGATTATCTTCCAAATCAACTTCCTCTTCAAGGCTTTCATCATCCAATATTTCTTCGCACAAAGTATCATCACCATTGTCTTCTACATAACACTTATGACATATAAAAAGATCAATAGTTATATCGTCAGGTAAATGTTGTTGGTGTCGTTTAGGCACACATTTAACGTGAAATAATAGGGAACACATATCACAAGTCAGACGATTGTTTGACTTTGTTGCCTTTGCACAAATTGAACATGCATTAGTAGCAGAAATATGTCAGGCATATTTCTCTTACTAATTTTATCATTAACCTTTTTCAACTTAGTTTCTTCTCTGAGTCTCTTCTTTTCTTCTTTTTTCTGCAGTGCTGTATCTTTTTTAATCTTTTGCTCTTTGAACATGTTTCTGTTACTGTCAGATGTAACTGCAAAGAACAGGTGTTTTAGGCAATGTTAAGTAAGTTCCGAGTAAACTGTCAGTCATTATCTTAAAAGCTGGGCTATTTTCAATGACATCCTTTTCTATTTCTGGTGTTTGATCTTTTGAAGGTGTTTGCCGATCATCATTGAGTCTAATTGATTCTGGTAAGGTTAATGTTCCATTCAATTCACTATCAACCATATTCCTCATATCATCAAAGGTTGTTGTGGGTAAAATAAATTGATTCAAATCTTCACTTTGTGAAGTCTGAACGTATTTAGATTCATACGTATCTGAAATCGCACATCACACAATTTAGCACCATTTAATCACACAAGACGGCATTTTATTGACAATGTTACTACTCGGTGTCTCGGGAGATACTAACGTAAAATAAGCGTAGTTTTACGCATGTGTATGCGTGAGCGCGTGTATTTACACAAATGAGCTGAGTTTTCTGACTGTAGTGCTTTCAATAGCCATGCGCTATCTACCTTTTTTTACTTGATCTGAGTATATGTACCAAAAAAAACAAAGTTTTACTATAATTTGTTTATTATAATGACACAAGTATATTTAACTTGTTACGAAATACAATAAATTTCTAAATATAACGTGTAGTACACATATATCAAACTTTGAAATGCGTTATTATGTAAAGACAATTTAATTTGCAAACTTATAACTGAGAAATAAACAACATTCTATCCAAATATTTAACTCTTTATTGCACATAAAACAAAAAAATAACAAAACATTACAAATTAAAAGGACATGTACAAAGGCGAACTTATAAAACAAGGATAGGTAAAATACATATGCAAAAAAGTAAAACAAAATAAATTAAAACAACAAATTTCGTAAGAGTATACAATAGCAAATAATATATACAAATATATACATATACAAAACTCATAAGAAAACATATACTGTCTATCCAAATAAAAAAACAATCAACAGTTTAATTAAAACGAAAAATAAACAACATTCTATCCAAATTAAATAATCTATGTACTTTAAAACAATCAACAGTTTAATTAAAACGAGGGTAATAGACCTCTATAACATAGAAAAAAATAAATCAAATCAAGAAACTTAAAATTTTTAACGGTTAAGCAGTAAATTAACACTCTATTAAAACTAAATAATGTAAGTACTTTAATACTTATTTAAAATCACAATAATTTGTAACAGTAAGTCTAAAAATGAACTTCTATCAAAATAAAATGATTTAAGTACTTAAAACAATGAACTGTGCAATAACACGAGAGTACAGTATAATAAAAAATAATTAAACTTATAAACTATTAAAAAAGTCGGCATAAAAAAAAAAAATCATTTATTCAAGTTTGGCTCAATAGAGCTCTTATGAATGTCGTACTTATAAACTAACGCGCCCATTCACTGCGGGCGGGAGCTTGATTGTAAAAGAACGGGCAAGAAAATCGTCAAGGTTGGTTTTTTCTCCCGCCAGTTACAATTAAAATACATAATATTAAAACAATTGTGTTCTGCAGTCACAAGATTTGAAAAACAAAGGGAGACAAAACTCTTTTTAGCAATATTAACATAATTACGGATAAACATAGTAGACGTGAGCAGACGCGTTACGCTCAACCATATTTTAGGGAGCGCAACGACCCGACGCATGACGCTACCACCGCGAAAATATATAAGTGAGCGTGATATACTCAAGCTGGATAAAAGGATTTTAGTAAAAATAACATTAATATTAGAAGACTGAATTAAATAAAATTAAATGTGCTGCAAACCACAATTTTGTTACTGTAAAGTGGTATACCATATGGTATCAGTTAAGCTATGCAGCCATCAAAACAATTTCCAATAAATCGTATATAAGCAGTCTTAATTAAAAATTAAAATTATAAAATTACATAGACAATGTATGTAGGTAATCGTTATATTGTAAAGAGGGCCGCAGAACAAAACTTTTATCATTGTAAATGTTACATCCAAGCGTTTTTGTCATTAACGTAATCATTAACCGGTGAATCAATACCCTTTCTTGGTAAGTGATGTCTTAACGGTTTGCTTAAACTTTTCAAAAGGCAAATCTAAAATATCTTTTGGAATTTTGTTATAATATTGTATACCCTGCTCCATAAACGATTTGCGAATTTTTTGCAGGCGTAAAGAAGGATTTAATAATTTATTTCTATTTCTAGTATTAAAACTGTAATCATCACAGCGCCTGTTATAGGTTTTTATGTTTCGTTTTATAAATATTATTATTATTAATAATGTATTGAGAGGCAACAGTCAAGATACCTTTTTTCTTTAAACTTTTCTCTAAGAGTTGTTCGTGAGATTAGTCCGTAAATACATAGATCTTACAGCCCGTTTCTGTAAAATAAAAATTGTTTTTCTATCTGCTGCTAGTCCCCACATAAGAATACCGTAAGACATTAGGCTATGAAAATAACTAAAGTATACCATTCTTGCCGTATCAACATCTGTTAATTGGCGAATTTTGCGAATAGCATAAGCTGCGGAACTAAGTTTGCCAGCAAGAGTATCAATATGTAGACCCCACTGAAGTTTTTCATCTATAGTTATTCCCAAGAAAACAGTAGAATCTACTAAATCTAGTTTCTGACCGTCAATAATGATATTAGTTTCGAGTTTCCTTACGTTTGGAACAGTGAATTTAATACATTTCGTTTTTTTAGCATTTAGCTGTAAGTTGTTAACAGTAAACCAACGAAGCAGCTCTGCAAGGGCGTCGTTTACATCGCTAAAGTCCTTTTTATGTCGATCAATATTAAATACTAAAGAAGTATCATCAGCAAATAATACCATCTCAAAACGCCTACTCATAAAAACTGGCAAATCATTTATATAAACTAAAAAGAGAAATGGTCCTAAAATTAAACCCTGAGGGACCCCCATACGCACAGACGACCCGGGTGATCTAGTTCCGTTAATATCTACCGTGAATTCGTGAACAAAGATATGATGACAATAACTTTTGGGCTAAGCCTCCTACACCATAGTATTTTAATTTAAGAATTAGAGTCTGATGGTCAACACAGTCAAAAGCCTTAGACGGATCACAAAAAACTCCTAGAGCATTCTGCGATAACTTCCAAGCTTCAAAAATATGCTGCATTAAAGCTGCACCAGCATCTGCCGTAGAACGGCTCTTTCTAAAACCGTACTGCTTTTTATGTAGAAGATCTTGTGAATTAAAGTAAGTTGTTAACTGATTAAGAATAATTTTTTCAAAGACCTTACTTAAAACTGGTAAGATTGAAATAGGTCTATAGTTACTTTTGTCCTTTTTGCAACCGGATTTATGTAAAGGAATAACCTTACTCAGTTTCATTAAGTCCGGAAAGGATCCTTGATTAATACATTCATTAAATATGAACGCATGGTATGGGGTAGTGATGCAACGGAACTGGTATAACGGAAGCAGAAACGGAAACAGATGTCAAAAAGAAATCTTAACGGAAGCGGAAACGGAAGCGGAAACGGAAGCGTTAATACTGTGTAGAAAAACAGCACAATTTTGTATTTTTAGATTTTTTAATATTAAATTTGTAGTAGTAAAATATAAACTAGTAGTCAAAATTAAATAGCGGCAAGTTATATTTAATAAAGAGTAACTTGGCCGCTTTTTCACCTTTTAACCTATTTCGATGTTCTTCATATATTAAACCAGCTCCGCTAAATAATTGCTCGCTGGCTACACTGCTGGGGGGAGCTGATAAGTATTGGCGAACTATTGGCAAAATATGGGGGTATTTGTGCGCATTTCCATTCCACCACATAAAGGGATCCTCATGAAGAGGTAGTCTTTTCTCTTTCTTGTACTCCCGAAGGTGTGACTGTATCTCTAAAAGTAAATTGTCACCATCATCAGCTGTAGAAAAGTCCTCCTGAATGAAGACCAGGTCATTTAAACTTAACATCGATTCCAATATTTGTAATGATGATGATGATTTGGAAGTAGAAGGCTGCATTTCAATGTCTTCAATCGCAATTTGAGTTCAGCTTCTTTTCGGGGAAGGTACGCAGTCATCACCTTGAATGGAATTGTATTGTCTGGTTCTAATACTTCTAATAGTGTTAATCGTCACATTAAGTAATTTAGATTCAACCTGTTCTGCGATGACGCTGGTGAAAAAATGCGATTTATATCGCGGATCCAAATACGTTGCAATAGTGTATTTGTCGTCTTCGACCAGGTTTCCAAATCTTACACTTGAATTCAAATCATCGCGTAATTTTGTTGTAAAATTTATGAATTGTTCTGAAGTATTAGGTTTCGTCTCTTCTTGTTGTAACGTGGTCAAGACAACTTGAATTAAAGGTATGACTGATGAAATACTGATTTGAAAACTACTTAGATTTCTTGTTATTTCTTCAAATGGCTGCATTATTTGCACATATTTTTGAATATTCATCCAGTCTTCGGGGGATATCATCGCGATTGGATATGCGCTTAGGTACAAGACAAGCTAATCTTTGAGTTTTGAAAACCTTTCCATCATGTAGAATGTGCTGTTCCATCTTGTAGGGCAATCCTGAATGACAGAAAGGGGAGACTGATTAAGGCGTTCCTTTTGAATTTTTGTAAGTTCTGTCTGTGCGACCAAGGAATGATTGAAATGGGTGGCTATTTTTTTCAATTTAGCAATAAGTTGTAGGAGCCACTCTTGAGATAATGAATAACTAATGTTTGTTTCTGTTAAGACTATTATGTCGAGACGTTTTAGACTACTACTTATAGTGGCCAATAACTCATTAAAATGTTTCTTGAGCGAGCGAATGTTTATATGAAGTATACTTATGGTTTCTTTCTGTAAACACGAATTTATCCAAACATTTAAGTCATTCACACTACTAAAACTAACACAGTTTTCATAAATGAAATCTATATTATTAAAGTCCGCGAATTTTACGGCTATAGTTTACACAATTAATAGGTAGATAATAAATTAATAGGTGGTTACATACCTTTGAAAAAGTTTAGTAGGTACCTATTTAGATTTTAATAGCTCATTTAGATCATTTTCGGTTCTGATCCATAGTGCCTGTTCACCTTCAGATTTTTTCACTAGTACCTTTCCATTTGCCACCCAGATGAACTTGAATTTATCACGCAATTGTTTCTTGGTGTTCCATATTAGTGTCTTTATTGTCTTGGTCAAATCCTCGTTTATAAAAATCGTATCGGTCATCGGTCCCCCAGTGACGACATTGCTCGTAATATTTGTGTGCGTGCGGCGCTTCGACAGCCAGATACTACCAACAATAATTGATGGTGGTTTTTCTCCCTGCTTTGGCGGTCTGCTGCGTCTTGCCCATTCGATTTCATCACTACACACACCCATTATACCTCCAATCTTTATCACGAGTTCTTTGACGTTTTCACTCGGTAAATGTTCAACCCCAACAATTTCTAAGTTATTTTTTCTTGTAGACTGTTCAAATTCTAGTACTTTTTGTTTAAGAACGATGTTATTTTTTTCTAGGTAGACACATTTATTACTTATTGTTGTCACAGTCTTCTCAAGCTTCGTAATTTTATCTTTGGCTTGTTCTTGTTCGAATAGTAGTGAGTCATACTTGTCAGAAAGAACGCTCAGGCTTTGTTGGATAGTATCTAAATGCTTTTTGAGTCCAGGTATGGCACTAACCTTCTTCTGTATATCTTTTAATATGCTTTCATAAAGGATATGAACTTCTTCCGGTTCCTCTGCCTCTGATCCCTCGTCCTCACAATTGTTACAATAGATCCGATTTATTCCTGCTTTCATATCCGCTGCCAGTCCACTTACACAGCTCCTGTGGAAAGTTCCTTGGCATAGTGCTTGGCACATGAAATGCGATCCTTTTCTCGAAAGTATTTTTTTACATTTTTGACATTCCATGACGGTTACGAGAAAATAAAATTTCTGACACTAGTTGTAAATGAGTACGTGCGCAGCGGTTGACGCTGTCAATTTTATGTTTGTGTTAGTCTTGGTTATCATTCTTATTATCAATTTTAATTGTAACTTTGCATTTTTTAGTTGCCAAATGACATGGAAAAGTTTATGGAATACTATGTGATAGGGTCGGTATTATTGCAAGTACGTATGAAACCAGGATGTATGCCCACAAAATTTATTTGCCAACCAGGCATGAAAACACACACATCTAACAACGGAGCGACCCTATATAGCTAAAAACCGAAGGATGATGATTGTTGAAGAGATTCTTGGAGAGTGTGAAAAGCAGTTTGAAGAAAGTACTATAGTTGAAGAGCCATCAAGTCCAAAAGAAATTGCATCTTGTAGTTCAGGTATAGTTTACTAACTTAAATGACTTTGGTTTAATTAATATACATCAGGGGTGGCCAACATAATTGAACCCAAGATCTCTTGTTCAATAACGAGACCCTGCGCGATCGACCAATTACATACCTACTTCTAGAATCTTAAATGAAACAGCATAGTTGAGTACACAATCATGAAGCATTTTTTATTTTATTAAGAGAAAAAACATAAGTGTGAAAATTATGTATACTAACTACTAATTTACATATTATATTAGTGTGAGCATTGCGTCTGAGTATCTTCCACTAGTTTAGCATAATCAGGTTTGTAGTTGGAGATTGCCAGCCTTAAAGAATCCAATGTATGAGCGTCTGTCAAGCGAGAACGGTGTTTACTTTTTGTTTGCTTTAAGTAGGAAAATGCCGATTCACATAAATATGTTGAACCAAAACACGAATGAAGTTGTTCAACACACTTCTTCAAATTTGGATATTTTTCGTTGGAAACCAATGCCCAGAAATCATGACCTGACGATGACCTTGCTTTAAGAAATATGTCGCAGCGCAGAGTAATAATTTCGTTTTGTAACATCATGTGCTCCATTTGAAATGTATCTGCAAATTTTGTAGCCAATTCATAGATATCACTATGAACAATGGAATCATTGAACGGATAACTGATGAATTGAACCAAGTTCTCAATTTTTCTGAAATCACCAAAGCGAACTTCGAAGTCTGCGACCACTGCCTTAATTTCTGACGTATATTTCTTAGAAATGAAATTGTATGTAGGATGTTTTTCCATATGATCCTTGATGTTAACAAATTGTTCAAATTTTTTCTTCTCTATGTCAACTATCATAGACTCTGTTTGACATTGAAACGCTGCAATAGAGCTTATCATTTCTGTTAATGTTTTATTCTTGCCTTGTAGACTCAAATTTAATGTACTCAGTTTTCCAGTAAAATCTGCCAAAAAAGCTAAATCACATTGCCAGTCTAAATCACGCAATTGCTGATAATCATCACCCCTTTCATCAAGAAATTTTATTATTTCGTCCAATAGATCTCGAAATCTTTGCAAAAACTTGCCTCGACTCAACCACCTCACGTCAGTGTGCATTGCCAATTCTGGTTCCTTCTCATCTAATTGCTGTTTAAAGAGCCGCCTTTGGAGGGATTTTCCCTTTATAGAATTTACAATCTTAAAAGAAATATCCATCACATGTTTCGTGTTTAATCTCTTACTAGCCAGTACTTGTTGATGAATTATGCAGTGGTAGCTAATGAAGTCTGGAAAATCTTCGTCTTTGTGACAAAGAGCAATAAAACCATTGTGAATACCTGTCATTGCAGGAGCTCCATCAGTTGTCATTGATACTAGTTTATACAAGCATAACTTAATCTGGCAAATATATGCTTTGAATTCCGTGAATATATCAAGGCCACGAGTTTTTCCTTTTAAGGAAATCATACCTAGCAGTTCTTCTTTAGTCGAGAAATCTTCGAAGACCATCCGAATAAAAACAAGTAATTGTGCAGTATCAGTGATATCTGTTGACTCGTCAAATTGAAGCGAAAAAGCAACGCAGAGGGCGATATCTTTTTGTAGTTGTTCGTTTAAGTTTTTACTTATTATTTCTATACGGCGCATCACAGTATTTCGCGACAACTGTAATCCATGAATAGCTTTTTTAATTTCGTTTTTATTTTTGAAATTAACGAACAATGAATCTGACACTTCTTCGAAGATTTCTTTGATGTATTCTCCATCGGAAAAAGGTTTGCACTTTTGTGCAATTCTGTAGCTTACTTGGAAAGAAGCTTCAGTTGCAGCCTTACTTTGCTCAATAGGCCCAGAAAACATGTTTTCTTGGACTTTTAATTGCGATTTCAGTGCTTGCAATTTACTTGCTCTTTCTTATTTCGCTGTTAGGTGGAAAGTCAGTCTGATATTTGCTATGCATTGTATTAAAATGTCGCTCTAAATTTCCTTTTTTGGGCATTGCCAGGGATGTATTGCATATTAGGCAACAACATTTTTCTTTCACCATAGTAAAGAAGTAGTCCAATTCCCATTCTTGGTGAAAATGGTAAACTTTTGATTTCTTTGGAGCACATTTATCAAGAATCTGTAAAAAATGAAATTTTAGGAACATAATTTGTATAGTAACAAATGTAGAAATCCAATTTAATGAGAATAATAATATTCCTAATGATGGCACAAAGTAAACGAGCGGACAATATTTTCTAGTTTTTTACCCATTTACTAGGTGGCTAATTAGTTTGATACACCAAGTACAGACGCCACCACTTCCAGCTGCCCCAATCTGTCAAATTTCTTTGATCTATTTTCAACCATATTACGATACAATAAGGTTCAAATTTCACTGTGAAATTTTGATAGATTAGGGTAACAGGACGTGCTGGCGTCTGTACTTACCTAAAATAATAAGGCACTGACTAAAAGAGGCAGTTGTAAATAAATATAATATAGATTCTATATCGTCTTCTATTGCATCATCACAAATGAGACCATGATAAAAACTCTGTGCATCTTGTGGAATAAGATGCAATATGGACTGAATATCGGCTAGTTGCGCTGGTGATACTGGCTTTCCAAAAGGCCAAAGTGGAACTAAATGTTCCGACAAGATTACAGCTGGTCTGCCACGAACAGGTGCTCTCCCTATATTTACTTCGACAGCGTCACCAAAAAAATCTGTTTTAAAATAAATTGAGTTTGGTAAGTCTTTTTTCAGGCATATTTCTCGAGTTTGTAGCCAATTAATACATTCTTTATTAACGCTACGTTTTCTGTTAATAATCATTTTTTCAACTTTAGAAGTTCCCAGGAAATCAGATTTTGCCATAACTGTAACTCTAAGCGGGTTCTTCTTCTTGCAATTTTTCATAACCTGCACATAATCATCGGGAGTGTACAATCTCGGATATTTCTTCATTGCCGTTTCAATGTGGGAAAAATCTCTGTCATTGGGTAGGTAACTATGTCCGGGTATCAAAAATTTTTGTATTATTTTTTTCAAGGTGGAATGAGAATGTAAAAATGCTTTTAACATCAAAACTATCTTTATGTTACGATTCTGTCCTCCACATGAGTCGCTCCATAAAATTAATTCCTCGACATCTTCAGAAATATGCTCGCCTAAATATTTTAATAGACAAGAACCGACTTCCTGGGCACCTTTACCAGCCATTCCTTCTATCCAAACAAAGCACTCACTCATGAAAGTCTTTGCAGAATAAATACCCATATTGTACAACCAAAGCTGTCGTTTATAGTAAATAATTCCAGTAGGGATCTTAGGCATTGGCTGTGTTTTTTGGAGATCAAATGTGAGACATTCTATTTCCTTACATTGAGTAGCCAGAATAAAGTCAGACTTCATTTTATTTCGAGCCTCTTCCCATTTTCGGCAATGTTCTTCACGTTCTTTATCTATGCCTGTTTTTTCCTCAGCAGTTTGGCAATGAGTTAATTTCGCTTGTAATGTGTCACATTTGTTACATGTGTCTTTTTTAAGAGGAGCTCTTTTAAGGTTAAAATATTTATAAAATATCTTAGAGTACATCGCCTTGCTAACCTTTTCAGCTTCTCCTATGTACTCGCAGTATAAATCATACATCTTGTCTAAAGTCATGTCTGACATTAGATACTGGGTCTCGCGCTCACTATATCTATAGTGTGATTTATACTTTGGAAGAGAGCTTATATGGCATCTCACTTGTGAAACTTTTTCGTCGCTGCATTTGTTCTTACCTCCACTTTTTGATCCTCTTCTATCTATAAACTCCTGTGACCTCATTTTAATCAGAGTAGTATTAACTCTCTTTGTGGAAACGCCAAGTGTTTTGACAAATAAATCCCGGCATACTTCGACTTTGTCCAATAGGTACTTACGAGAGAATTTTTTATTCATATTGCTACTGATCATCCTTCTTTTTACGTCGACTTCTTTGACATTCGCTGCGATGAACATATTTTGGGTATTGTAATTTCCTAACTTGTAAAAACTCTCAAATATCTTCTGTCTAATGTTAGAATCAATTTTTTCCCAGCACTTTGTTTTACAATTACATTTAAAATCAATAAATTCTTTCGGTTGGACTTCGATGTTTTTGTAATTGTAAAAAGGCTTATTAGAATGTCTATTTTTCTTTCTATCTATCCTAGATATACCACCATACTTATACTTTCGGCCTTTCTTTGGTCTTCCTTTCGTAACTACTGCATCGTTGATACTCACTGTATCATCATCAGAACACGGTACAAACACGGGGGATTTCATTGTACCTTCGCCTTCAGAAGTAGACTCATCTACTATAATGCGCCTAGATTTTCCATTAGGTAGCCTCATTTTCTTGGCACCAGCAACTATTATAGTATCTTCTGAGGAATCTGATACATGGTCAGGGCTTTTGAAGGGGGACAAGTTTTCGAGAAGTTCTAATATCGGCGAGGAATATTCTTCCAGGCTCTTCGTTATTTTCTGCTGTAACAAAAAAAAAGCTTTAAAATATATGTATTAGGTCGGGGAAAAAGTCTTTTCGCATAACGTAGGTATAAACTTATTATAAATTTTTTTTGACTGTACTATTTGTGTCTGGCTGGTTTTGGTAACATTAAAAAGGTTCCATTATAAAGAATAGAAAAAAATAAAAAAAAGTTGTTTCCCGCTATTTTTCATTTGTTTTTCTCTCCGTTAAAATGAGTGAATCTAATGAAGAAATTCGATACATTTTAAAATTTTATTATAAAAAAGGCAAAAATGCAACTCAAGCAGTGAAAAAAATTTGTGATGTTTATGGACCTGATGCAGTGTCAGTAAGAGTAGCACAAATTTGGTTCAAACGTTTTCAGTTCGGAAATTTTGATGTTAAAGATGCACCTCGCTCTGGTCGCCCTGTTACGAATAAAATGGACGCCATTTTTGAAAGAGTGGAGCAAGATCGGCATATTAGTAGTTACGATGTAGCTGAAGAACTGGGAATTGACCACAAAACAGTTTTGACCCATTTGAAGAAAGCTGGTTATACAAAAAAGCTCGATATTTGGGTACCACACGAGCTCACTCAAAGAAACTTAATGAACCGTGTACTCATTTGCGATTCATTATTGAGACGTAATGAAACCGAGCCGTTTTTGAAGAGATTGATAACTGGCGATGAAAAGTGGATCACGTACGACAAGAACGTGCGAAAAAGGTCGTGGTCGAAAGTTGGCCAGGCTTCACAGACTGTGGCCAAACCTGGCCTAACACGAAATAAGGTGATGCTGTGTGTATGGTGGGATTGGAAGGGCATTGTTTATTATGAGCTTTTACCGCCCGGCAAAACCATCGATTCTGATCTTTACTGCCAGCAACTGATGAGATTAAAGGAAGCAGTCGAGAGAAAACGGCCGGAATTGATCAACAGGAAGGGTGTGGTCTTTCATCACGATAACGCTAGACCACACACATCTTTAGCCACTCAGCAAAAATTAAGAGAGTTCGACTGGGAGGTCCTAGTGCATCCACCATATAGCCCTGACCTTGCGCCTTCAGATTTTCACCTGTTTCGGTCTCTGCAGAATTCTTTAGGTTCTGTAAGGTTGACCTCAAGAGAGGACTGCCAAAACTATTTGTCCCGTTTTTTTGATCAGAAGTCCCAAAGTTTCTACAGTAACGGGATAATGTCTCTGCCCACAAAATGGCAGAAAGTTATTCAACAAAATGGTACATATATATTGTAAATAAATGTAAATAAACTTTGAAAAAAATGTCTTGACTTTTCATACAAAAATACGAAAAGACTTTTTCCCCAACCTATTATAAAACTATAATATCTAAAAATATAAAACAACAAAACCGTATGGTTTTATAATATGTACTTATATGGCGACAACAAAATATTATTAGTTATACTTGGAACTGATAACGTAATTATAAAGTCATGGCACCACTAGGCAACAATTGTCGAGCTACGTGTGTCCCTGGAGCCATCTGGTGACGACTTTGCCAGATAGAGATGAGACATCGGGCGGAAATGTCGCCTAGTGGGGACGCGGCTTTATATTACTTGGGAAAGTATGTTGTACTTTACACGGGCCATGTACAAAAATCATACGTAATAATCACACCTAAACAAATAAATAAACTTGTTACAATTTTAAATTTTGCGGGTTATAGCTTCGAAATCTACCTTCTACCACTCAAAACAGCGACCTCGCGAGTTTTAAAATCAAAGAAATAATAGTTTCATCTCACAAAGGCAAATTAATCGTAAAAATAGTCTTATTTAGACGTTATAAAAGTCACCTAACACGCCTTCGAGAGATAAAACAACTACTTATAGGTACATATTTCTTACTACAACAAGTAAGCACCATCTTTTAAAAATCACTCCACAATCGGGAATGAATCAAATGTGGATAAAGCGTAATCTCCTATTCGTTAGGTACTTAAATGCATTAGAATAAAATTACTTACCTGTTGTATCTTCATTATAATGTTCAGGGTTCGACTCCAATACTTTATTTACTAATTGCTTGCCTCTTCTCAACATTTTCACACGTTATTTTACTTTAATTTAATTAATCTAGTGCAACTTTCTTCGCGGAGAAAAAAAACGGTCGTCACGCATTCAAATCACTTCGTTGAATGTTACGCAATTTGACAGTTGTATGACGTTTTAAGTATGCACTTTGAAAACTTCGAGTTATTGCACTTTGAGCCATATACGTAATTCAATAAAGTAAACATTTCGTTGTTTAAAAATGAGAGGCATGTAACTAGTCATGTCATTTGGTACCTTTGAACGAAAATAAGTTTCAAAATGCTATATGCATAAAGGAATCACATACTAGTGGTTCTACTGTTTTACAATATTTATTTATGCATAGAACCGAATACTTCTGGTTCCGTTTTGCAAAAAAAAATATTAGCAATTATTATGAATTTAATTTACGCGTAACGATACCACAGACCTTGGTTCCATTTAGTGTATTAAAAATAATTGTTAATGATAGAAATGTGTGTAATGTATAATGGTACCATATATGTGTGGATCTGTTTTGTATAAAAGGACCTGGTAATAATATCGTTTATTTGTTTGAACAATCGAGTTCCATTGTACTGTGATTCGGTTTTGCATTTTATGTAGTGTTTGTTTTTGCTGTTGGTTCTATTCTGCTTTTAGTATACCTAGTTTCCAAGGGAAAAATCATGTGGTTCTTTTTTGTATAAGAATTTAGATCACTTTTAAATTAGTATGCTTAAAAAAAATGAAAAACGAAATTTGTCGTGTGGTTCCATTTTGCATAAATACGGACATATAGTATTGATACCATAAACTACATAATATTATGTAAATATTTTTATTATATATAGATATTAAATACACTTTATACACATGTATATATATATATACATCCAGACCTGAGAAAATTTTGAAAAAAATTGTTGTACTTACTACCTACTTTTTACCTACTTTATTATTAGTACTAGGCTAGCGCTGTAAACAAATCAGTATTTAGGGTTTACAGATTTTTGTTTTTGCAGTCTTTTGTTTGCTCTAATGTGTTCCTTTTTTTATTTTCATAGACTTTTGAAAAGTCGACACACGAAGAAATACCAGCGGAGGCATCTGAAGTATTGACGCAGACACCAGAGTCACCAAAGTCGCCTCCATTACCAACGCAACCAATATCGATACCGCTTACACAACATAAAAGAAAAAAGGATGACCTGAGTGAGATATATAAAATAATGAAGAGCGCAAAAAGAAAGATGGAACAGCCAAAAGATGGATTTCAAGTTTATGCCGAGTATGTAGCTACTGAGCTAAGAAATATAAAGAATGAACATGCTGTGTTGCAGGCGAAGTACTTCATTAATAATATCTTATTAGAGGCTAGGATGGGAAAATACAATTATGCAGGATACGAAACAGGATCTAATTTGAGCCATCCTCAAAGTTATGGATACCGTACTACTTCTCAACAAACATTTCTGATGAGAATGTACCATCTGAACCAATTTTTACAGAATTACGACAATTTGAAAATATTCAGGAACTAGTTACCCAATTCGAATCAGAAACCCAGAACAAAGAATAATTGTAATAATAACTATTTACGTTTAGTTGTACGAATATGCAGTTGTATAAAGGAATAATTAACAAAATTTAACTAAAATTAATAAAACTTTTATTTAGAGTTACATCATAATACAGTGTTTTTAATAATAAATACCTACTGTATTTCAAATTTTTGTTACACTATGATTGATTTGCTTGCCATGGAACACTTCCTTGAGCACTAGAAAAATATTCAGCAAAGTGGTTTCTGATTACCGCAGCTTGTTGAGGAGGAGGTCTACCTTGAACACTTAAATCTCTCATATTATTATTTGTCAATTCCCTTCGCCAAGAACCATCCACAACATTATGAGCAGCGTCTTCAGAATCGAAGGTGGTATTTAGTGTGGAAGATTTATTACGTCGCAAGAAATTATGTAGGTACACACAAGCCATTACAACTAATTCAGCGTTTATTGGACGTAATGGGATAGGTTTACGAAATACGCGAAACACTACAGACATAATGCCAAACACATTTTCAACAATTCTTCTTGCCCTTGAAAGCCTATAGTTAAAAATTCGCTTTAAACTTCCCCTTTCATGAATACCGGGATAGGGCCTCATTATATTTTCAGATAGTGCAAATGCACTTGTAGGAATAAGTGAGATCTGCTTATTCCTAACTTGCACGGGAATCGAACCCACGTCGAGCGCACAGTGAAGCTACAAGCTATGTGATCTAGCAGCGAAACGATAACAGGAAATGAAATAGATGAAGGCGAAAATGAATGATGTTATTATGCGAATAGATTAATGATTTAATGGTTTACACATTAAGCACTATTTAAATACAAGATTAAATATGTACAGAGCTAAATTAATGTAAGCAAGCGCGATCGCGAAGTGTACAGTACGTAAGCTAGCTAGATGCAGACTGACTGACTGGCTGGGCGCTCCGCCGTCGTTACTCGTGCCGTCCTCCAAGGTCATTCTCGGCCGCCTCCATACATATGTCACACGCTCGCTGCGTGCGCGCGGCGCGTGTAAGCCAGCGGTCGTCGACCTCGCTCCGAACAAAGGATCACCTGAGGTGGCGTGATTTCGTTGTGCGGTCACACTCTCATTAAGCGGAGCGATTCCGCTCGCGCTTTGAGGTGGGGTCCGAGTGTTTTGGACCGCCACATATTCCCCCCGGCCAGACCGTGACTACGGTCGATAGAAGTCAGGGAATCTCACTCGACGTCCACTTCTTGTCGTCTTCTCCGCGTCGCCGGCAGCCGGAGTGCTCGAGTTGGTAGTGTTCACTGGCTCCACGTCTGCAGTGTCTTCACGCATCACGTAGGCCGGTTTGAGGCGATCAATGGAGACGTTGTTTGGTCTACCTTGTACATCAATGGTGTAGTATTTTTGATGCCTCTGTATCACCCTGTAGGGTCCAGCGTAGGGCGGTTCCAGCGAACTCCTGACATGGTCTCGCCGCAGGAACACATGAGAAGAGCTCTGCAGGTCTCGGGGCACGTAGAATGGCGTAGCCGTCGTATGCCACGCAGTTGGTCGGGGAGTAAGTTTGACCATGTGCTGGCGCAGCCGGTTGGCAAATTCGGTGACATCAGCCGCAGTGTAGTCCTCTCTCGGTGACAGGAACTGGCCAGGAAGATGGAGTGTCTCCCCGTAGACGAGCTCGGCCGGCGTAGCTTGGATGTCGTCTTTCCAAGCGCTACGCATTCCAAGCAGTACCAGTGGCAGAGCTTCGGTCCACTGGGAAGAATCGTGGCACATGATAGCAGCCTTCAGCTGCCGATGAAGCCGCTCCACGATGCCGTTCGCCGCTGGATGATAGGCGGTGGTGCGAAGATGATGCGCGCCAACCAAGACTGTGAGCATCTTGAAGAGGTGGCTCTCGAACTGGCGACCACGATCAGTGGTCACCCGTGCAGGACAGCCGAACCTGGCTATCCAGCCAGACACCAGCGCAGCGGCGCAGGTCTCCGCCGTGATGTCCTTCAGTGGGTACGCCTCAGGCCATCTGGCTAGCTGACAGGGTGAATCTGTCGATGGCAGTAAGGCAGTACCTGTAATCACAAGAAGGTTTTAGGGGACCGACGATGTCAATGTGGACGTGGGAAAAACGAGAGGAGGGAGTAAGGAAGGATGTAGGTGGGGATTTAGTGTGGCGTGCCACTTTGCACGCCTGGCATTTTAAACATTGCCTTGCCCATTCTCTACAATCCTTTCGAATCCCTGGCCACACAAAGTGTTGCGTAACCAGTCGCACTGTAGCTGCTTTTCCCGGGTGATGAAGGTCGTGCAGTGAGTTGAAAGCCTGTTTACGTAGAGTTGGAGTAATGTATGGGCGAGGAATCTGCATTGAAACGTCGCAGTACACTGGCAAGTGGTTGCTGCAGGTAGTGGCTAGCTTCTCTAGCCTCAGTGACGAGCCGCGACGTAATAGGTCTTGCAGTTCTGGATCCTCGTCCTGAAGTTTTGCAAGATCCTCGAAATTAATGCCTGCTGCAGATATACCTTCCACACGCGACAGTGCGTCTGCAACAACATTCTCCCGTCCAGGTAAGTACCTTACATCCGTCGTGAACTGTCCGATGAAGTCAAGGTACCGGAACTGTCTCGGCGAGCAGCTTTCCCTATTTGACTTGAAGGCAAAGGTGAGGGGCTTGTGATCCGTGAAGATAACAAATGTTCTAGCCTCCACCATGTGCCGGAAGTTCAAAGGAGCTTGAAGTTTAGCTGCGTTTGGGACGAATCGGCGATAAAAGTTTAACATACCCAAGAATCTGCGCAGCTCCTTAACTGTCCTGGGCATCGGGAACTCCTGGATTGGCTGCACCTTTGTCTCCAGGGGCTTAGTCCCTTCGGCTGACACACGGTATCCCAAAAATGCAACCTCTGCTTGACCGATGTTGCACTTAGCTGTGTTAATGACTATGCCGTACTGTTTCAACCGGTCAAATACTAGGCGTAAGTGCGTCTTGTGCTCTTCAGGAGACGTGGAAAACACCAGAATGTCGTCGATGTAGCCATAGCAGAAATCCAAGCCAAGTAATACCTCGTCTATGAACCTTTGGAAGGTCTGAGCTGCATTCCTCAAACCAAAGGTCATGAAGGGGAACTCAAACAAACCAAAGGGTGTCGTGATGGCGGTCTTCGGTATGTCATCCGGGTTTATCGCTAGCTGGTTGTATGCTTTAACGAGGTCTATAGTAGAGAACACGGTGCAGCCTGCGAGCTGGTGAGAGAAGTCGTGAATGTGGCGGACGGGGTACCTGTCAGGTATTGTTCGCGCATTAAGTGCCCTGTAGTCGCCACATGGTCTCCATCCGTCATCTTTCTTCTTCACCAGGTGCAGCGGTGCGGAACTCGCACTCTCCGAAGGTCGTGCTACTCCACTGGCGAGCATTTCCTCAAACTCCTTCTTGGCTGCCTGCAGTCGAGCAGGGTCCAGACGTCGAGGCTTGCATGCTACCGGAGGTCCTGGCGTCGTTCTGATGTAGTGCACCGTGTTGTGCTTGCCTGGCAGCTGTCTACCTGGTGGGCGGGTAATCTCTGGGTACTCACGTATAATCTGGTGGTACTCACTGTCACCAACCACGGCTTTCACAGACGCGATGTCCCCGGAGTTGCCATTCGTGGCAGGAACTGACAAGGTCGTGGTATTATCGATCAGACGTTGATTCCTACAATCCACCAGCAGGTCATAAAAGTTGAGGAAGTCCACGCCGATGATGGCTCTCGATACGTCTGCGATGGTGAAGGTCCATCGGTAGCTCCTTCTGAGGCCTAGATTCAGCGTGAGGTGTAAGGCACCATACGTGTGGATCACGGTATTATTGGCAGCTACCAGATCATATCTAGATCGAAGGCAGGGCGTCTTCACAGCAGACCGGGGGAAAACGCATAGGTCTGACCCGGTGTCCACAAGGAACTGCATTTTCGATGTCCGGTCGGTGATGAACAGACGGCCTGAAGAAATGGGACAGTCGTTGGCCGCTACTTGCGACTGCCCTTGCAGTTTACCGTCGGAAAGTCACAGGGGCTCCTGCATCTCTGCGCCCTCGTTCCATAATTGAAATGGTAGAAGCAGTGCGGATGATTCTCGGGCGGCTGTTTCAGTCTAGAGCGAGATCGGGTCATACCTTTGACGGCTCCCGCTAGATCGCGAGCGCGAGCGCTGCCTCCCTCTGCTGCTCAGTTGTGACTGGAGCGCGGCTACCTGTCTTGTGAGCTCGCTTACTTGCGCCGCCAGGTCCGTAGAAGCAGTACTTGCGGAAGTGGAGGTGCTCGCGACCTGCGGTGTCGTCGGTGCTATCTCATGCACCCGGTCTGCGATTTCCGCTAACTTCTCCACCTGTAATTCAGAAATTTGCGACGCGATGACAGTCTGAATATTCTGGGGTAATCGACTAGTCCAGACACTCTTCACAAAATCGGAACCACCTGAAGGACCTGCAAGACCCTGCAGGTGTCGTAAAAACTGCGAAGGCCTGCGATCACCTAGCTCCTCGTGAAGGATGAGCTGCTGGATCCGCTTTTCCTGAGACGCGGACAGCCTACTGATAAGCGCGGATTTTAGCTTCTCAAACTTATTCGTCTGCGGAGGGTTGGTGATTATATCCTTAACTTGAATGGCGTACTGAGTCTCAATCTGAGAGGCCACATAATAAAATTTTGTTGTGTCACTAGTTATCTTAGACAGAATAAATTGGCCTTCAAGTTGCGCGAACCATAATGCTGGCTCCTCCGGAGTAAATGCCGGGCAGCGCAATGGCATTCCAACTTTCGCTACCTCTCCAGAGATAACGGGAGCGTCCTTACAATCGGCAAAACCGTCTGACTCCGCCATGTAAAAAAAAATTAAATCGCTCACCGCTTATGAGTTGTGGGACCACACCCTTATATGATCCGGTTATTTAATAGGTTAGCGTTAGGTCCGCTTATTGTCCTCAGGATACTTTAACGCTCTAAATGCACTGATGTTCTGGAACCTGGATGTACCGGTGTTCGGGAACCTGGATGCACCTCTGGATATTCGGGAACCTGGATGCACCTCTGGATATTCTGGGAGTCTTCCGTCGGGGTCACCAATGTAGGAATAAGTGAGATCTGCTTATTCCTAACTTGCACGGGAATCGAACCCACGTCGAGCGCACAGTGAAGCTACAAGCTATGTGATCTAGCAGCGAAACGATAACAGGAAATGAAATAGATGAAGGCGAAAATGAATGATGTTATTATGCGAATAGATTAATGATTTAATGGTTTACACATTAAGCACTATTTAAATACAAGATTAAATATGTACAGAGCTAAATTAATGTAAGCATCGCGCGATCGCGAAGTGTACAGTACGTAAGCTAGCTAGATGCAGACTGACTGACTGGCTGGGCGCTCCGCCGTCGTTACTCGTGCCGTCCTCCAAGGTCATTCTCGGCCGCCTCCATACATATGTCACACGCTCGCTGCGTGCGCGCGGCGCGTGTAAGCCAGCGGTCGTCGACCTCGCTCCGAACAAAGGATCACCTGAACCCCTAGTGTAAGTTTTTCAACATAAAAAACGTATCGATCGCGTTTGCGTTTGAAGCACCATTTGTATGAAAACTTGAACAGCGCCCCTAGCGGCGAGTAGACGTAACAAAAACAGCGAGTGTGAGTTTATTTATCGATTACGAATTTCGATGCGTTTCTTTACGCGTCGAGCGCGTTAAACTTTTGTATGCCTTGAAGTTGTTTTTGTGAGTGTGAGTTGACATTTTGACATTGAAACGTGAAGATATCGCAAACGCAGTAGTTACGTTGAGTTTTTCATCTCACTCGATTATTGACTGGTGAAATCTTAGAGGATTTATTTAAGAATTTGAAAGTTACGATAAAAAGTGATTAAAATGACAACCGCGCGTTACTTTTTCGCTTGGAGGATGCTTTTGACTGCTCAGTCTCTAGATGAGCGGAACCACCTGCGCCGAAAACGAGATGCAGCAAGAGTTTCCTTCAATCCACTTGATGACCTCGGTGACATAAAATTTAGAAAAAGATACAGGTTATCCAAGGAAGGATTCATATTTCTATGTCAAGAGCTGAGTTCTAAGTCCAATATGAAGGGTACTCAACGAGTAAGCCTCCAGGAGAAGGTTAGTAAAATGTACAAGTTAGATGGATAAAACTTATTTTAGTGTGAATAAAGCATTGAATAATAGAAGAATATTAGAGAGTTTAGTTCACGATTTAATGGTGATATAGTAGACTTTTTGTGTTTTATACATGCTAATGTAATATTTTATTATGTATCTTCGACATACTATTATATATGTGCATTTTATTAAGTACTTAGCTAAAATCTGCTGAAAAAGCACCTAAATCCTGGATCTTTGCAGAAACAATAATTGGCTTACACAATGTTGTAGGTTCTCCTAGCGCTGTTTTTTTATGCATCGGGATCATACCAGCGTCCGGTTGGTGTTGCCAAAAACTTCTCACAAAAAATGTGCAGTGTCTACATTCAGGAGGTGACTCAGGCATTGATCACTCCTGCAATGTTGACCAAATATATAACTTTCCCAGCAACACGTGCCGCTCGACAAGCTGTTTCCCAAAAGTAAGCGGTTCTTGCAATACTTACATATTTTTATGGCCTTGATAAGTAATACTTCCGATAACAATTTTGCTTTTTGACTGAAATACTTATGCAAAAATAAAATAATGTTGATATATTAAAGAATTAGAGCCTTCCTTAAAACCTCTATCTGGTATTACAAAGTTAACCCCAATATTTCACATGTGTCTTTGACTTAAAGTTTCATAATTTCATTTCAGGTTTTATGCAAAATATGGTTTGCCAGGTGTAGTTGGATGCATAGATGGGTGTCATTTTAAAATATTTGGACCACCACGGGATGAAGAACATTTATATTATTGTCGGAAACACTTTCATTCCATCAATGTTCAAATGGTATCAACACTTTTATTTCAATAAATTTAAAACTTGTACTTAATTAATAATTCTGAGTTTTTATTATATTTTTTAATCCACAACAGCCATCATACTTGATATTAAGTACTGGGGTGAAAGTGGAATACAATAATGTTGTTATGACTTAAGTAAGATGGTGGTCAAACTTAACCAAGCATAGCACACATGTGCTTCTGCTAGGAATCGAATATGGGACTGACGGTTTTACCACTAGACCACAGAGATAGATAGTTTTATCTTTTGAGTTTTATCTAATGAGATAACCTTTAATCATGATTCTTGCTTTTCTAGGTCTGCGATAGTGATTATAGAATCCTCAATGTAAACCCTAAATTTGGAGGTCATAATCATGATGCATTTGTGTGGGATAATAGTCAAATAAATGTTTACATGCAAAATTTGAATGCACAAGGTGAAGTCTGTTGGCTTTTAGGTATGTAATGTGTTTTATAAATTCATATTGTGTTAGATAAGTTTAAGAATAACACACTTAACATGGTGACTTAAATTTTAGGAGATTCTGGCTACCCACAAAGGCCTTGGCTGATGACACCATTTTTAGAAGCCAATCTAGGGTCACAAGAACTTATTTACAACAAAAAGCACTCAACAGCTAGAGTTGTCATTGAGAACACCTTTGGAAGGTTAAAAAATCGATGGCGCTGCTTATGCAAAGACCGAGTTCTGCATTATAAGCCCAAAAAATGTGCCGAAATAATTCAGGCTTGCTGTGTCCTTCACAACATCGCAATAGATTTTGGAGTATCACTACCAGAATTAGATGGTGAATAAAAAAAATATGACTTTCAACATAATAACTTTTTTTTTTTTTTTAAATATTTTATCATTAAATAATTTTGGAATATTTTAATGTTTTAGATGAGAGTGAATCTTCCCATGAACCCATGATGATTGCAGACGTGTTAAGAGAAGGACATTCGAATGACCTAATCAGAGGAAGAGCAATTAGGGATCACTTAGTTCTAAGACTACAAAGTTAAGTTTTTTGTTGGCGCTTTGCTGGCCTACACTCCTGCACTGACCACTTTTGAGCTGAAATCTTCACCGTCCACTGCCTTAGCTGTGCTTGAGAAATCCTTGCCTAATTATAGTTCCACATTTAAGTTCCATCATATTCATCAATTAGACATAATTAAAACTTTTGGATCTATTAAGTTAAAGAATACTGGCGATCTGTGGGATATGTCTGTTAAAGTTATTAAGACTATCTTGGATTCTATTGCTCCTTATCTAGCAGAATTATTTAACAAGTGCGTCGATGAAGGGACTTTCCCCGATTTTTATTGTACGCAAGATTATATAAATGATAAGACGGCATGGCTGTAAATTGTATCTATCATAGAACAAACAATTTTGTGGTCTGCGGCTGTTTGATTTTTATAATATTATTGTTATTTCTGCTACTTTAATAGTACAAATGTGTACAAATCTTTTTATTTTGTGGCTTGAGTATGTCATGCACACTTAAATGTCTCTGGGGTGGCGGCGTTATGCGTCGGGTCGTTACATTCCCTAAAATATGGTTGAGTGAAACGATGGCTGGTTCATTCGTCATACTCGTGAACGAGTGCTGCTTGTGGGGACTGGTCTGCTCTTGTCTACTATTTTTATTTGTAATTAAAGATTTAGCTAACTGAGAAAAGTTGATATTATTTTTGATCTGATAGCTGCACACACAATTTTTGTTGTCCTATCATTCTCCTAAATGATGTTTTTGATTAGGAACGCATAGTATTGTTCAAATGATTACATAGATATTAAGACTGAATTGCTGTAAATGATATCTTTCATAAGACCAAAAATATTTGTGGTTTGCAGCACATTTAATTAATATAATGTTATTTTTGTTAAAATTTGTTTATCCTGTAGCTTGAGTATGTCATGCTCACTCAAATGTCTTTGCGGTGGTGGCGTCATGCGTCGGGTCGTTGCGTTCCCTAAAATATGGTTGAGCAAAACGATGGCTGGTTCATGCGTCATACTCGTGAACGGGTGCCACCAGTGAGGACTGGTCTGCTCATGTCTACTATGTATATTCGTACTCATACTCGTATAACTTAAAATAAAAAGTTATTTTCTTCTTTTATTTTAAATCATGTGACTGCAGAACACATGTTTTTGTAGATTTGTCAAATTGTTTTACTACTAAGTACATATTCTTGTAACTGGCGGGAGAAAAAACCAACCTTGACGATTTTCTTGCCCGTTCTTTTACGATCAAGCTCCCGCCCGCAGTGAATGGGCGCGCTAGTTTTTTAAGTTTTGACGTTCATAAGAGCTCTTTTGAGCCAAACTTGAATAAATGAATATGAATATGAATATGAATACAACAAAAAGAATAAAAATACATAAATCATATTAAAAATCAGTCTTTTATTTTCTACAACACAGTAGTAGTAGTTATCCGACGTATGATAATCATTTATGCTAGCTACAACTACGCGTTTATTTAAAAAGATACTTAATTAGAGAACACTTAATAAAAAAATATAAAATAAAGTATAATAAACAAAAGTTCTTTGGTTAAAATAACAAGTAGAGAGCATTAGGCTATCTGAATCTATGATTTCTTACTTACATTATAGGCTCTTTAATTACCAACGTGTACTTACACTAGCGATCTAGATATTTGGGTTCTTACACTAAAATACTAGTTATGTGTGACATAATTAAAAAAACCAAACAATACAAATACAAAAAAAAATACAAACACTTTTATTACGCTATTAAAATCATTGGGCACTTACACTATAAATGCGACATACAAGGGGAATGCCTAAATCCCAGAATAACAAATATATTAGTAAACATAATTTTACAGAAACACAGAAACACGCTACCGAAATGAGGCACATAGCTTTGGCTATTTGGAAGTGTCTACTTCAACTTCTTATTATGGAGCAAGCTGAAGATATCCTTTTGCAACAGATTGGTAGCATAATCCAATTAATGACCATATTGATGTATAAAATTCCGTAATTTAAAAATTGCAATTTGAAACATCAATGGCTTATTGCAAAATAAATCGAGTTATTACTAGTAACAAATAAAATCAATATCATACTTATATTCAGTCTCTCAGATTTGTATGATTGTATAACCGGGAAAATGTAAAATCGCTTAGTAACAAACTATTGGTCTACGCATGCATAATTAAACCTATCTGGAGCTATGGCATAGAGCTATGGGGATCGGGTAGTAACTCGACCCTGGAAATTGTGCAACGATTTCAAAACAATGTCCTACGATTGGTCTCAAATGCTCCATGGTTTGCTCGCAACACAGAAATACATCAATACCTAGAAATGCCCACGGTAAAAGAAGAAGTAACCAGTCATGCCAAAAAATACAAGCAACACCTGACAATACATTCAAACAAATTGGCCAGGAACCTCCTGAATGGAAGTGATCAGAGTCGTTTAAAGAGATGGCAAATATTGAAATTGGACCAAAGACTGAGTTTTGAGAATATTCATATTCGGCGATGATGATAATTGGGTTGTCAGCCGTCACGCCACCTACACATCAACAGATCTGATTATGGCTACATAGGCCGATTGCAGATAAATAAGGTAAAAAAAAATTTAAAAAATACAAGGGGAAGAGCAAAAAGCCAGCTTATTCGTTAGTAACCCTAACAGAGTACTCTATGATCTTGGGTTCGATTCCCAGATGGGCAAGGTATTGTTTAAAGTTTTCTGTAATATCTATTTATTGCCTATTGCTAAAAGTTTGTAATGCTGCAACGGCGTGCATTGCGATATCCTGCCACCTCTGCTGAATTTGAAGCTCCTTTTCCCTTAATCTTAATTTTTCTTTTTCAATCGCAATGGAGGCATTGTGTTGCTTTTCCAAAAAAAATTTCCATTTCTCATCTGAATTAAGAAACATTTGTGCAGTTTGCTCCATGTAGGATTGAGGTCGCGGACCTGCTGAATCAATAAGGGATCTTCTTGGTGCAATAACTCGTGATTTATATCGCTGCCGACGACTTGGCGTTTGCCCTCTGTTCGCTGGGTGTTGGGTAGCTGGTGGTGGTGGCGAATGTTCCACTTGTTGTGGAGATATTGATACAGGTGGGGGAGTAACAGCCATTTGTGGAGATGTGACTGGTGGGGCCACATGTGGCTGTCGACAGGAACCTGGCAAATCCCATAAATCAGGTACTGGAAGAAAATAAATATAATGATAACTATAAAATGAGAATGCTGGATAACAAAACTAATAGATAGGAAACAGTGGAAAATCTTGGAGGAGGCCGTATGTCCCAGGACAAGCTGAGATTATTGATATAGATGTTATTTAAGTAAATTAGTTTTTGCTATCTTTAACTATAAAATGAGTTAGGATTTCACTAACAAGATTATAATGTTTAATTATAATACACATAGGTACCTACCAATAATTTCTGTGTCATCTGGAACAACGGTAAAAATGACAGGACTTTCAGTCTGAGGTATGTGTGGAGGTGTTGGTGGCAATGTGATGGTCCTATCACTGTCAACATTTGGTTCCTGTAAAATATCAGGTCATTATATATTTTCTTTATATATTTCAAAAGACATTTTTTTATAAATTTATTTTAATAACTAAATGAACTTCTAAAACCAAATCGCTTGGAAAACAATTTAGTTTTTGTACAACAATTTTATTAGCCTTGTTAATACAGTAAACAAAATAATGTACAAAATGTATAAACCTGAGGAAATCCAGCTTCTACCACGCCCACCAAACCGGTAGCAGCTTGAGGACCCATTATATTTAAAATACGCTCTTCAAGCTGTGTAAGTTTTGTCTGTAGTGCTGGCCCCCCACCAGTACCTCTGACTGCCCTGTTAATTTTGGCTGCCTTTTTTTTGGTATTGTTTTTAAGATCACTCCATACCTTTGAAAAAAAATTGCACTTGTGTTACAGAAATCAGAAACAATGAAGGTAGGTCCCACAACCACTCTCCCACCCAAACACCAAAACCAAAATCTAAACCCCGCAACCCTTGTGTAGTATGCGAATCCTTAGCTGGTGCACTAACCAGGTTGTGTTATTAGAAGGATTGAATGAAATTCACTAATAATAATACCTATGGTTGCATATCATTAGTTTGTAAAATAGGTAATGTTTAGGATCAACTGTGATAAATGTTTTTTAAAAGTTATGTACTTCATTTTGTTAACATTAGTGTTAGCACCATAATGCTGTATTAGTGAATGCTGTACACTCCTAGATTAGGCATTTATAAAAGACTTTTACGTAGTTTACAAATGTAAGAACAATGTATAGTTCTACTTGCTGTTGGTGTTAAAACTAATAAATAAATAAATTTACCTTTTTCCACTTTTCTGTGTTTTGAATTTTGCCTGTAGGGTCACTATTTAAAAGACTCTTTAGTCGATCCCAATCCTTGATGGCTTGTATCCTACCGTGAGCGTTTTTGGATGGTTTATTTATGTCCCCATGGCTGTAAAGTGAAGAAAAGTTAATATCACTTTAGAAGTTATGAATTAAAATCACGATAAAATATGAAAATAAAGTAGGATAGGTAGGTACTCACTGTTCCATAAAATGTACTAACATTTCAAACTGAGTTAAGCTAGTTTTCATCTTTATGTATCTATTGATTCTCCTCCAAAATACCAAATCAAACTGCACAAAACCTTATATTATTAAAAAGATTATATTATATTTCTCTATTACAATCTTACTCACTGCTCCATAAATGATACCATGATTTTGAATTAAACCGTGCTTGTCTCCAGTTTTTAGGTTTTAGACGAATAATCATATAATAATCCATAACCTAATAATAAACATAACCTTAATTTGGAAACATAAACAACTTGACACATGACAGTTTTATCAATAACCCTATCAAATCGAAGAACAGCTGTTTTCATAAAATACACCATATATAAAGAGCTTCTTAAATTGGTCAAGTTCTTTCACCGAGTTAACGTACTGCCAACATTACAACATGTATAAACGCGATTCTCCGTGAGTAAACGCGGATCGAATAGTAAGATGACTTGAAACTCACACTCGCTTCCATTCGATTTACGCTGCGTTAAAAGTTTACTCGGTTAACGCGATGGTAAAGTTAAATACGTGAAGTAATGAAACTCACACTAAGCATACTGAGGTGGCGTGATTTCGTTGTGCGGTCACACTCTCATTAAGCGGAGCGATTCCGCTCGCGCTTTGAGGTGGGGTCCGAGTGTTTTGGACCGCCACACACTGTCTCCCACCAGAACGTATGGTACATCTGGACCGCTTTGGATCAGTGGCTCAGGATCTGGTAAATTCAGTTGGTGTCTAAGTAGTGCTTTATAAAATGAAGTCTCTTGGAACACTCCACTGTCAGACGATTTACCTTTTGCGCCACAATTTACATATACAAAGTTATACTCGGCATCCACAATTGCTAAGAGAACTAAGCTAAATTTTTCTTTATAATTATAATAATCACTGCCAGAATTGGGTGGCGCTTCTAGTAAGACATGCTTTCCATCAATCGCTCCGATGCAATGAGGAAAATTCCATAATATTTCATAATTACGAGCTTTTTCTTTCCATTCATTTACATTGGTTGGAATCTGAAAATACAGAAGTTAATGTGAATTATTATTAAAATAACAATACATGATTAAACCACTTTTATCACTTAGCGGCAACAGCAATTTTTGTTTTATCTACCTTCATAAAAACATAAAAACTTTATTTTAAAACTAAATACTTGTGTATATTAACAAGTTTTGTTATCGATGTTTTTCTTTAGTGTAGGTTTGCACATATTATTAAACCTACTGTTAATTGTTTAAAATCGCATCCGTTTATATTTATATGTAAGTAAACTTTGTATTTTATAACTAAAAGTTTTATAAAGGCATAATCTTTTTTGTCTGTTAAAAACATTTACTGGCATTGTTATTACTTATTGTGTATAATGTTGTTTATCGAAATAAACTTTCAAAATCAAAAATCAATACATGATTAAAAATCAATAAAAACTTTGAAATACCTACATAGGTACCAAAAATGTTTACTATAGTAAATAACAAAATTAATAATAATATTATATACTCACTTTTACAAAAGAATTTAATGCCTTTATCAATTCTTTGCAAACTTCTGGTACAGTTTTACAAATTACTTGTTTTGATACTCTAAAAGTATAGGATAATGAACCATAACTATCTCCGGTTGCCAAGTATTAGACATGGGCGTTTTCGTTTTTTTACCAAAACCGTTTTGAAACCGATATACAGTTTTCATATCGATATGGATAACCGTTTTTAAATATCGATATCAGTAGGTAGAGTTTCATAACTTAAATGCGTTATGTTATTTTATTAGTTACGGCAAACTAATAACAAAACTTAACGCGCATATTATCGAGTTATTTATAAGCATAAATATGTTATACAGATCCCACTCGCTTTTAGTTATGGCGTTTTTCCTTTGTCTTTCGCGACATTGTTAATAAAAATATCGATCCTATAAACCTACTAACCTACCTTAGACTACGTTCAAACTAATTTACCTATTTACAAATTCGTAAAATAACGAGTCACTAAAAGTATCATAATAATTATTTATAAGTAATCCTTTTTTTATAACACAATAACAAATGCAAAAGTTGCACAAAACGCAATGTTTACTTTCTTAATTTCACGGCACGTGTCACCAAGGTCAAGGGCGCATAAAAACTATTACAAAAAAAACTCTCTCAAACAAATCATAACATCATCATTATAGGTACTAAAAACTAATATTTCTCAAGCATTGCATCCAATAAGCAAAAAAATCGCTTTATCTCTTTTACACCTCTATAAGAAGACAGAGAAGAAGCGAATATCCTCATATTCGCATCATCTCTTTTACACCTCTATAAGAAGACAGAGAAGAAGCGAATATCCTCATATTCGCATCATCTCTTTTCAACCGCTATAGTAAGAAAGAGAAAAAGCGAATATCAGTACATTCGGTTGTACACGGTTTGCGTTTTGGACAGTTTTGGTTATCTTTAGTTATATCGTTTCAAACATCATAACTAAGTGTTTTGATATCGTTTCGATATCATAGTTTTTGCAATAACCGTTACGGATAACTGTCATATCGATATGATGTGGTATAAAACTCAAAACGGTTATTAGTTACGTTTTGATATATCGAACTCATGCCTACCAAGTATCTCAATGTTATAGCGAGTCTGAGGTGAGGGTCGATAGCTTTCCGAAACTTTGTATCTTGCTTGACTATGGCCGGCGCAACCATATTTAACAGTATTTCGAAATCTGTTCTAGACATTCTAGTAAAATTTTCAAAAGATCCGTCGCTCATTCGAAGACTGCTTAACAATCTAGACTCTTCTCTTTGAAGTAAATAATCTCGAACCCACCACCTTTTCTTTTTACGTTTTTCCATAGTCTTCCGAATAATTATATATGCTGCACTGAACAACACTACCTCCTCGGGCGACATACTGTTCACTACTAGCTAGTGTGAACAAGTCAAATGTCGAGGAACAGTTGCAGAGACAAACTACGTGATGTCGGTCGACTTGTCTCCGCGACATGTCCCCTAGTGAAAACGTGGCTTCAAGTGTACTTCTAACATATGCGTAATAAAGTACCTTCAAGCAGTTAATATCAGAGAATCCAAGATTCCTATAAGATTTATGTGTAATCGAATCTATGCTGAGAAAAACTTAATTTATCATCTAATAAAACGCCCAGGTCACGAACCAAATTTACTCTATCAATTTGTATATCTGTAATTTTGTATTCAAAATGTAAAGGGCAACTTTTTCGTGTAAAACAGACATAATTAAATTTACGAACATTAATGCCCATTCGATTTTCTGCATAATAAGCACTCAGACGATTAAGATCAGATTGCAACTTTATGGAATCTTCAGTGGTTTTTATGGTCATAAAGATTTTTGTATCGTCCGCATACATTAAAAACCTGGCATGGTGGAAACAATCAGCCACGTCATATAAATAAGAAGCATAAAGCAACGGCCCCAAAATTGAACCTTGCGGAACACCAGATGTCAGAGTTAATTCTGATACCACCAATGACAACGGCCTGGGAGCGCTTCCAGAGATATGATTCCAGCCACCGCACAGTGGGTCGAAACTGCTATATGAGGGACATAGGATTTTTTTTTACACATTCGATTAAAAAAAAATACCAATCGATAGATGTCGTCATTTTGACGAATAATTATTATGACAATTTTTTCCTAAAACGAATAGTTTCCCTGAAAAAAAATAACGATACTTTTTTTGTATGGAGTGACATTAAAAATGTTGAATTGTGGCCGAGTCTTCACAGGTCTTGCGTCGAAACTGCTTAAGTCTTGTTTTTTGGCTTATTAGCTATAATTTTACATTGTCAGCGCGTACCCATACTTGCCCGTTCAAGAGTTGTGAGGTTCAATAAAAAGCATAAAATGTAAGTATAAAGTACTTCTTTATTAGCAATTTCACAGAAAATTTACAGAAAATATAATTTAAATACTATTAATTAAGTAATAATAACAATTTAAAAACTGTATTAATCTAAAAAAGTATAATAAATATTTTTAAAACTAAGGAAAATATTAAAAATAATTACAATTAAAAACAAGAAATATATTATAAATTTTAAAGAACAAAAACTATAAATACATTAATCACTATCACTATCTTGTAATGTATTTAAATCTATAAATTCAATTTCGGTTTCTGTCGGAAGTGACACCAGAAGCTCGACTGCTCTTGGTGAGAGTACCATTCTACGTTGTTTGGTCATACTTGGCCTCAGAAAGGTCAGTTTGGGATCAGACGACAAAAGAAGATTATGCAATATATCTTCATTTGTCGCTGTCCTACTGACTTTTCTAGAGTGGTCCTCTCTATATCTCCGAAAATCATTATTTCGAGCTTCTGATGCTTCTTCAGAAAGTTTTCCGATTGGTATAAGTCCAAAATATTTAATTATATCCGTACCATGCATTAGCAAGTTATGTACGCTAGAAGGCATGTAGTACCAAGGATATAACTGTACATACAAAGAGGCAGTTTCCTTGCCAAATTGGGAGAATTTATTTTGGTCCACTTGCTCACCCGAGGCCACTGTCTGCAAAATTATGTGGAATCTTTTGATTAGCTCTTCATCAATTCCTGTGATGCGAGCAGATGTTGTTGCATCACTAAAAAATCTTCGAGCAGTGTTTCCGTCATTTGTAGTTCCTGCGCCTTGTTTCACAACGTCCACCAGCAGGCCGTTTTCATCTTTGAAAGCTTGTTGTATTTGCCTTTTTCTTTCCGCCAACTTTTCTTTATCTTCACCCCTTGAGCTCCATTTTTTAAAGTCCATCCGGTAAGCTGAAATAAAGATATCACTTATTAGTATTCAAAAGTTCAATGTTAAATAAATAACACGAAATAGTTAATCAATTACTTAATATTAGTTACCTATATGAAGTAAACATTCCATGCACCGAATCCACGCATGTAATGAGGACAGCCCGTATTTGTACATATCTTCATTATCCGGTCTACTGTAGTCTAGCTTGTTCATCTCTGATGGTTTCGCCTTACAGATGTCACACACAGCTGTCGAAGTTTCCGATAAGTACGAAGTAATCTTCCCGTCGATCATTGTCATCAATAGCTCATATTTTACAGTCACTTCGTGTATTGAGAACGTTTATAGTCCTTCTATCTGCATTTCTATGGCTTCTTTTTCACGTTGGACTGTACTTTCACACTCCTTCATGAACTTGAACTGTATCGGGCGGCAGTAAAACGTTGAAGATGGGCGATCATTTTCCCATAAAATATCTTCGTCACCCAGCAACCTTATAGGTACTAAGCTGACCATAAAAACAAAAAAACAAAACAAAAAACTGCTAGCCTTCTGCTTATAATTACTTTGACTTGATGCTCCATCGAAACCCCATTTACATATGAGCTTTAAATTAGCTGTAGAAGATAAATCAAAGTCCATTCCGTCGAGTAATCTGGAGATTGTCAAGTCAAGCAAAGCCTGCAGTTTAATAGATGCTCCATCTTCCGTTATGGCAATATCCTTTTTTGCAGGGTAACATTATGGGTAACATTTAGGAAAACATTTTACCAATGTTTTCTAATTACATTTCTTAAACGAAGATAATAACTTCAGAGAAACATGCAATATAATTAATAATATTAATTCTTTAAAAAAATAACGAAGAATTTTGGATAAAGGCGCTCTTTCGTGGAACTAATTTTGTTGCTAATTTCAATTGTTGGAATTCACTTCAAGTTAAGTACAATTTTTGATTTCATTCGTTAATATATATATTTTTATAATTCTTAACTTATAACTTTCTCATTTATAAACTAGTATTTCGTAGTTAATTACATCCTTTATTCACAGAGTATTTATCTAACACATTATTTTGTTTAAATACTGACATGATAAAATTAATAAAGTAATGATTTTATTGAAATTTCTGATGCTTGTAACTTTTGAACGGGCAAGTATGGGTACGCGCTGACAATGTAAAATTATAGCTAATAAGCCAAAAAACAAGACTTAAGCAGTTTCGACGCAAGACCTGTGAAGACTCGGCCACAATTCAACATTTTTAATGTCACTCCATACAAAAAAAATATTTTTTTTTTTTTTCAGGGAAACTATTCGTTTTAGGAAAAAATTGTCATAATAATTATTCGTCAAAATGACGACATCTATCGATTGGTATTTTTTTTTAATCGAATGTGTAAAAAAAAATCCTATGTCCCTCATATAGCAGTTTCGACCCACTGTGCACCGCAACAAATTACCACGGATACCCAGCTCATAAAGTTTTCGCAGCAAGATGATATGGTCTGCGCGGTCGAATGCTTTTTCAAAATCAGTATACAGCACATCAACCTGAGAGCCTCCATCCATATTGGTAGCAACATAGTCAACAAACGCACCCAGATTGGTTGCAGTTGAGCGACCCTGAACAAACCCGTGTTGCTCCTGTGGCAATGACTGTTCAATTAACGGATATATATATTTATGAACCAACCTTTCCATTAATTTACTCAAAACATTTAATATTGAAATAGGACGGTAATTTTCAATTGATGTCTTGGGCCCTTTTTTATGTATTGGGATCACATATGCTTCTTTCCACTTGATGGGAAAGTATCCTTCCTTAAAATATCTATTGAATAAAAGAGTAATAGGATATGACAAGGACTTAATAGATTTTACGAAAAATATAGGAGGCAAACCATTATTACCAGCACCTTTAGTAATGTCAAGGCCACTCATGATCATTACTACCTTGTCCTCGCATAATTTTATATTAGACAGCACACCAGAGTTTAATGCCAAATTATCTTTGTAAAGTGTTTGTGTTAACTGCATCAGAAGACGAAATGAAATTACGTCACATTTTCTCACGTATTATTGACGTTCTGTGCAAAGCATCAATTAATAACTTCATGTTTTCATGAATTTGGCATCCGCACGTTTCTCGATTAGAATCTCTAGGGAAAGTTACCCAAAACGGCCGCAGCTTACAAAAAAACGAGTAACTTACTCTGATCTTCGTCTCGACTAAAAAATTTCGGTGTAAATTTTTCAACGGTAAGCATAAGTAACGTTTTTGCATTTGGATCTTATTTTTTGATATATATTGTTTCTTGCCTACACATTGTACGCTGTTAGCACCTTGCAAGTAAAATTGTTTTATTGTCTCAATGACTGATCACTTCTTTCTTTTTGAACTAGTTTCTGACTGGTTTCTATTATTGGCGGTAACAGCACATGTATTTGATTGTGTTCTCAAGGAGTTAGTTTTATTAATTCGTCGGGAATTTCTAAGTAGCTTCTGTAGTCTTTGTATATTTCTTGCTTGTGTTCTAATCTTTTTCTTATAAAAACAGAGGAGTCTTAAAAGATCAGCGCACTGAACTAGCTCAGTTCGTGACAAAACACCAGATTGAAGAGACCGCAGATCCATGGAAGAGACTTTTCCACATAAATATTGTTATAAACATAAAAATTAAAATATTTTATCATTTAAAAATCTTTATTTATCTTAAAGAAAATATAACACTCTTGTGTTACTTATGAACTCTGTTTTCGATTTTAAAACAAAAATTATCCCCTTTCAAGTCAATTATACCTATCGATCAACTAAAAGTTCTTACTTTTTATAATTATAAGAAACAATAATCTAGAACATATTTCATGTATGTATAATGGACTCTTAATTATATGGACTTAGTAAACAGCCTCAAATTTTTAAAGCAACCTTTATAATTAGAAAACATTGCACAGTTTGTTTAAATGTATTTAGGCTTATTAAATATATTAAGTCTTATTGGGGCTTTCATTCAATATTCCTATAATATATAAGTTCGTTATTGTTAAACAATAGCTCTCCTCGCCTCTTGCTTCTTCAGTCACACGCACATTATCTTTACGTGATTTAGAATTAGTAAAATCGTTTTCATTTGGCAATGAAACAACATTTTTATCTTTGGAACTTAATACCTCTTACGATTGCATAGTTTCGGTTACAGTTGGGATGCTGGTGAAATCGGTAAAACCTTTTGACAATTAATAGTGAGAGCAACGAAACCAAGTTCACAAGAAATACAAGTCAGTTCTCTTAAATAAATCCTTGTTGGAATGGTAGCAACCCAAGTGACTTGGTGAATTTGTAAGGTTTCGCTTATGCTTTTTCCTTGATCAATCAAAACTTTGTCTATGGCTTCCATATTTGCTTATATATTATATATTGATATTTCTTTCGACGTATTTCATAAAGGTGATAAAATCAGGGATATCTTCGCCTTGAGCTACTAACCGATCCTTTTAACAACGGCTCTGACTCCGTCCATCGGACCCTTGTCATTCGCTTCGCTTAAGTTCCATGAAGCGGTTTGTATCCCATATATCACGCTGCGTAATGTATTGGGAAAACAGAAAAAATTACTTCATATTCCTATATTGAGCTTTGCAGTCTTGACGAACCGAAGTGTACTGCTTGTATTTCGTCGGAATATTTGCAGGCTCCTTTTCTTAAGGGAAGTTACCATGACTTTATGTCGCTCAGTTAGACGCACCGAAGTGTACTGCTTGTATTTCGTCGGAATATTTGCAGGCTCCTTTTCTTAAGGGAAGGTACCATGACTTTATGTCGCTCAGTTAGACGCACCGAAGTGTACTGCTTGTATTTCGTCGGAATATTTGCAGGCTCCTTTTCTTAAGGAAAGTTACCATGACTTTCTGTCGCTCAGTTACTCTCAATAGCTTCACTTGTAAGGAATGAACTTTTTTTCTGAAAGCTTATATTGTCTCTTTTTGTTTTCTTATTATCAAATTCGATAGTTCACGTCTTACTCTTGATGCTTGTATACCTTTTTTCTTTTGTCGACTTACTGTCCCACATAGTGACGAACTTGATAATGGTCTGCAGCATCAGCGGTGTCGATCTAATTGAGTTTAAGCATGTGGTATTACTATCACTGGCGCAACTGGACGGACTACTTTCTCAGGTACGTTTTCTAAGATAAATGCTGATTCTGGTCTAATCAGTAATGATATCTCATCATTAGTAGTTTCTGGAGTGTTTTCTCTTAGGTAATTTAATAGCATTTTGGTACGTTTTTGTTTTAAAAGACTTCTTAATTTGCGTTCTCTCCACTCTATTTGCTGCTGCCGCTGTTCTCTTGGAGGCATATCAGCTACCAGCTTCACTTGATCCTTCTTTCGTGCTCTATCTTTTTCTTTAGCAGCTTCGTATAAGGCAGCATTTTCTTTAAAGCGAGCTTGTCTCCGTCGCTCGCTCTCGCGTTTATGCTGACTTATTTCTTCCGATAATTTCTTTTTAGATTTACGTTTTGCCATCTAAGTCATCACGTCAAACTAACCAACCAGATCCCTGCATAGGACCTAACCATACCAAGCCTAATTGTGACTTCCGTGTATCATGGACCACTTCCATGGGTATATTTTCAATCCATGAAACCATGAAAGTGGCCGGCCACGGAAGTGACTTTTGCCCGTTAAATCTCTATATCATAACCTATACATCAAGAATGAACATGCATGTTTAGCCATGTGTGTAGTACACTAAAACGTATTAAAATCACAAAACCGAATTGCATAGCTAGAATGTTAGAAACCTTTGACGATCTACACAGTGGTGCCCACTTATGCTCGACGAGTTTTGTGAATGAACACTTAATTTTTATTTTCTCACTTAAGTTACGCCGCTGGTAGGAACTGACCACAGTATTAAAATATCAGGCCTTGTCCATGGCCAGTTACGTGCGGATACTCTTGCGTTTACCTTTGCCAACGGAAGTGACAATAAAATTCATCACATAATTTATGATAAAAAATTACGTATAGGTATCCTAGCACTTTTTATAGCTATATGTTTATATATTCACATAATAAATACATTTAAGATAATATCAGTTTACTTTTTTACACATTTGCAGTAATAGATAAAACACAGCAATTTTTTTTCTGCATTAAAACTATGTAATTACATCCACGGAAGGGAACATTTTGTTAATAATAAAATATAAAAAAAAAATTGCATTAAAAATCTAATTTTATTTCTCTAAAATAATGGTATATCATAAAGCTTGTTTGTGTCTATTCGCGACGATAGCCCTTTGTTGAGAGATAAATGAAATGCGAGTGGACTGTATAAAAATGTAATAAGTATGTAAAAATGCAAACAAGAATAAGAATTATTGACAATAAGGAAAATGCGTAAGCGCGGCCGTGCGTAGAGGCGTGCAACAGCTGACTAATGTGGCGCGGGGCGCGGGATCAGCCGTAGACCGGCCGGCGAGCCCCCTGCCCCCCGCGTTCCTCATTCACTGCCGCTGGCGCCTGAGCGCGCGCGGCGATGTTGAGACTGGTGCCTCAACAGTGTCATTTAGTTCCTACCAGTTATAAAATGAAGAATCATATCATTTTTTTTAGAAAATTAAAAATACTCAATCAGGAACGACAGAGTAGGCCGCGCAGGGGGTGGCACTTTATCTACTACAAACGCGCCCTACACTGTATTCCTTTACACCCCCCCTCAACTGGAGGACATTGAGGCCTCGGTCTGTCGGCTGGCCATGACAGACCACTTACCCATCACATAAGCTTCAGTCTGCCTTTCTTCGTCTTTTATTTATTTATTTAAAAGAGATACCAACAGTGGACATACTAAAGATTAAAATTAAGAAATTACAATGGAATAGGTTCTGGTATGTACACCAATTATAGGTATCTACAGCATTCAAAACAAAACAGACTATTATTATAAGTTTAAAACTATGTTATTGCAACAGCGTTAGTATATAATCAAAAAAATTTAAAAGAAGATTGAAGATGTTTTAAATTGTTGTAACCTAAAAAGAACCTCAAAAAACTAACTGATCTTTGGAGGGTCTGATCCAGTCAAGATAAATTTACTAAGTGAATCATTGTTATTTATCTCCTCTATCATGTCAAAAACATGAATCAACTAAAACTTTCTCTTAATTATATGGACTTAGTAAACAGCCTCAAATTTTTAAAGCAACCTTTATAATTAGAAAACATTGCACAGTTTGTTTAAATGTATTTAGGCTTATTAAATATATTAAGTCTTGTTGGGGCTTTCATTCAATATTCCTATAATATTTAAGTTCGTTATTGTTAAACAATAGCTCTCCTCGCCTCTTGCTGTAAGGTTGGTTGCTGATGGTTTTGGCGGCCAAAATAAGAATGCTATGCTGATAACCATGACTATGAAATGGTTGTATGAAGTCCGGCTTCGTTATCCGTGTGTGACGGAAATAGAAATCATTTTTCCTGTCACAGGTCATTCTTTCATACCTCCGGATAGAGTTTTTGCCCTGACAGAGAAACAAATAAGACGAAAAGAGTGTATTGTTGAGCCCAAAGAGTACATTGATATAATAGCGTGCCATGCGAGCATACACAAAGTTTCAACTGATGTTCCTGTCTTTGACTGGAAAACTTAACGCCTGAAGAATTTAAAGTTAACTATGCATTTTCAAATAAGCAAATGCAAGCGAATTGTAGTGACTCGTTCAGGGGCTGAAAAGATTACAGTAAGGGGTGAAATTTCGTACAGGAATGACTTAGCCCAAAGTCTTTCAGTATTTAAGAGAGGAAAAAAATTACTAATGTGATTCCAAGCGTTCTTTCAGCTGGTCATTCCGTGAAACCCGAAAACATTTTGGAGAAGAATGGGAAAACAATCGTCAACTTGAATATTATAAAAATGTAATTACATGCACTGCACAAAACGTAGAAGAAAATGATGATGAACAAGTAATTAATGATTCACAAGAGTATGCGATGGAGGAGGTTATCGATTTTGTGTAATCCTAAGTGGGATTAAACAAAATCGATAAGTATAATGTTTAAATGTTGCTTTTATATATGTACCTACCTAATAAATTTTCTACTTCTTATTCATAACTTTTTTTTACATAAATCTATCTAAACCAACTATCCAACTAATCAAACAACTACCTAACTACCCTGAGTATGTCCCAAAATAGTGAGGCACATCAATTCCCTGCAAGTCCATAGGCGATATTTCAAATTCCCGTAACTCCAAGGCGATATTTTTCAAACCCCGGTAAGTCGGACTGGTAAATATCAAATCCCTGTATGTCCTCACTTTTATCTCATTTTGTGGCATAACTATAAACTTATACATTTTTTTTTCCATTAAAATGTTTCAAATGTGCAATAATATGTCAATAATATTTTTCGAAGTCATAACACATTATTTTCAGAATCATCGCGTTTCCCACACTTCAGTTGGCATGGACGTACGGCTTTTTGATATTCATCGACACATATGTGCATCACAGAATGTTGAATTATAAAAAAAAAATAGGAACATCACTTAGGTAAAACAATTTTCCCTGGCAAAAACTGGTAAAATATTACGTAACAGTGACAATAAATTTATTTGAAAAAATTTAATTGCTTAAATTAAATATTGCCATTGAGAAACATAATTTGGTCTAACTTTTTGGAGCCTAGACGATTACGGCGATCGCTTAATACGTAACCTGCTTTAGAAAAAAGTCTTTCCGACGAAACAGACGTTGCAGGAATGGCTAAATATGTTTTAGCGAGAGTATATTCGAGGGTGCGTTTTTAAGTTCGCGGAATGGAATAAAAGGGGATGAAATAATATTACAAAATTATTTTTCCTTTTTATATGTAAACCTGAAACCCTAATACATTATTCAGATCTATGAATTAACTTGTGAATACCTTTATAAAAAAATGTTTTGTTTTTCTCTGAAAAATATGCCGAAATCTTCACTTCTTTATTGGTAGAAAAGAATTTTCCGCGAAGCTCTTTCTTCAGATTTGGAAAGAGATAATAGTCGCTCGGAGCCAAGTCTGGGCTATAAGGTGGGTGATCAATGATATCGAAGCCCACCTTATGCAATGCAGCCAACGAAACTCGACTCTTGTGAACAGGAGCATCTTCGTGCAAGAGCAGGACACCTTTGGTCAATTTTCCTCTTCTTTTTTCTCTGATTGCTTCTTTTAACTGCTCTAAAATTAAAGCGTAGTATTCTCCGGTTATGGAAACACCTTTTTCTTTATAATCAATAATTTTTTTCGATGATCTGGAGTGGTGACCAAAACAGACCGCTCAGGCCGGGAATCGTCTTCAATTGATTCCCTGCCTTGCTTAAAGAGGTTGTGCCACTTGTATACCATGGTTTTTCCTGGACAAGAGTCCCCCTATACAGATGACATCTTTTCCAAAATGGTTTGAACATTTTTTCCTTGCTTGGAATTTCATAATTTTGAACAACTTTTTCGTCAAAATGAGCCCACAACGTTGATGCAGTAGTACTACTGGTATTAACATGATCAGAATTATTATTTTCGTTTGTTTCTGTCACCGCTCTCTGAGCTCGGTCTTGGCTCATAAGATGTGAAAGTTCGTCAGTAACCCACTGTTGAGCATTTTTTGCGTTATCGTCGAGTCCGAATCCTGCTTTTTTGAACCGCGGGTTAGCTACAAATTTGATTGTTTCCAGATTTCCAAGCCTGCGTGCCACCATGTCAATTAGTGACGTCTGAAGTGCAATGCCGATAGGTGTAGTTGGCAAAACGTTTTTCAGCGAAAATTGTAATCCTCTTATTAAAGGCGCTATGGTTGACAAGTTAATATATTTTTCTCCAGAGAGAATTTCAGTCAATTCTAGGAATGGTTTTAGAGTTTGCAAACAGTCTTTGATAGTTGCCCATTCATTACCTGTAAAGTTCTCAGGCGCTCTGTTAGTTAAATCAGCCAGAGCTAATGTTAATGACTGTTTTACTTCCACAAGTCTTTCCATCATAATATAGAAGCTATTCCACCTAGTTATGACGTCTGGTTTTAGTTTTAGTTCTGGCAAGTTAAGTTCCATCTGTTCTTCTTTTAACTTATACTGAAACCGAGCTCTGCTTGAAATGGGTGATCATGCTTCTACATTTTGTGAGTATTGCCGCTAAATCCGGAAATATTGCATCCAGTGTTGCCACTCGGGTCATGTCAAAAATTACCTGGAACATAAAAAAATGTAACCTTTTTGTTTAAAAAATAACCTTTCATATTTTTAAACTGGAAAGGTACATATTATAAGTTGATAGAATAGGGACTATTAATTGATGTTGTCAAACAAAGTCACGGCTCGACCAATGACGGAAATACCGCTAGAAGATTCTTTGCGAATACAAACATGACTGCTGAGATAACTGGTGTCAGTGAAGACTTAATTAGGCGGTTTGCAATCATTTTAGAGGCAATTTCATCGGGCTACAACATTAACGCAGATAAATTTCACGAATATGCTCAAGCCACCATGCAATTGTATTTGGAATTATATAGCTTACATTATATGCCTTTAAGTGTTCATAAAATTCTTATGCATGGTGCAGCTATCATTGAAAGTTTTGGTCTAATACCAATTGGACAGCTATCTGAAGAAGCAGCTGAAGCTAGAAATAAAGACTTTCGTAGGTACCGCCAACACCATTCCAGAAAATGTAGCAGAAAAGCTATAAATATGGATATTTTAAACAATTTATTCACCAGCTCTGATCTACTAATTTCAACAAAACGCCAAAGACTTCGCAGAAAACATAAAACTTTGTCAAGAACAGCACAAAGTTTTTATTGAACAGGCAGAAGTATGTGATGTTGACGAACACGAAAATTTTGCTTTCGTTAATGTGGATACTCTTGACAGTGATTAAGTTAAAACAGTGACTAGCAGTGATTGTGATTTTTACTTATTTTACCAGGCTTACTGGATAAGGCCTAAAGGGGACACCACTACAAAAAAACCGCGCCTAGTTCTTAACTTCTAGGGTGGTGTGGAATAGAGAACAAAAGTTGAAATTGCGCCAAAAGCGCAGAAAATCGCAACATGAGAATAGGCGCTAAAATAGGACAAATATACCTACGTACTATTCATACTTATTTTCAATTCTTTGAATAAATTTAAATATTTCGAGATTTTCACTTTTTTTTGTTTTGGTTCATACAAAAAAAACTTTGGGAATTATTAACTCTGAAAATACTTAGTTATTTGAAAAACCGTTGCAAAAAAAGTTCCTTATAATCTATAGTTGAATCCAACGCAATATGTAAAATTTCAAAAAATACAACTTTTTTTTACATGCTAAGTCCATTACCGGCCCGTTTCGGCCCACTGTGCGGCGCGGCTGTCGCGGCGGATTATTCCACTTGGGTGATATCACCCAGGTGATCAAAGTGGAATTTTTAGTGTCGTCAAATCACCTCGGAATAATATTACCTAGGTGATTTTTTTGTGGTGATGTTTTTTTCACCCAGGTGGTTTAAGGGGTGTCAAATGTTGTTCCAAACGCCGCTGTTGCGAATTATTTTTCCACTGCCACACAGGTTCGAAAGGTCATGGACTCGAATGAAATAGCCGCGAAAGACGCTGTTTCGAAAAACATTTTCACTGCCTCAAACGCTCGAAGGTTTGTGATTTCGATTTATTTAGTGATAAAGTGTACAGAAAAATATTCAACATTTAATATTATTATTAACAAATTTTAACAATCAAAAATATTAGTACCTCATAAAGTCTTTTCGTGTTCGTAACTGTACATTTTAATGTGGTTGTAAGCGTAAAACTTTAATTTTGTCATCTATGTTGTGGCTTATCAGTCGTCCTAAAACATAGTACTCTTCAAAATAATTAGTAACTTCTCGGATCTTTAATTTCGATGATACGGATATTCGAAACAACACTAATAGTTATATTATAAGCTTTGGTAAAATTTAGAATTACTGTAAATACATAATAATTATGTTATTATTATATTACCAAATAAAAAATATACTACATAGTATGAAATATTTTACTTACCATAAAACTATTTTCGTCATCACTATCTAAGTTGAATGAAGATTCCCTTGTGTAAGGATACCGATTACACATCTCATGTTGAAACGATTTCATTATTAGGATGTTAAATTATCGTTTTCGGTTAAGGAAGTATTCCGTTTTTACTAGCATCGATTTAATTGTTGACGTCACATCCGATTAGATAAAAGTTTACTTTATTTATTACTGGAGTGGGGTTTTTAATATTGAGGGAATCTGCTACTACATTTTGGGAGTCATTCAGGGGTAGGAAAGTCCAATAGTCAGAGCAATGACATTCTTTGAGTGGCGCCATCTTTTAACGTTTTTCCTCACTATTGCGTAAAAATATTTTTAAAGACTCTCGCTAGATGGCGCTTTCTCCAAAAGCAGCAGAGATTAATAATCTATTAAATAAAATTTTAGCTAAACCTTATAATTAGAACTTAAAACTTGTTGCTTGGTACAATTTATAAACATATTTAACTTCAGAAATTTACGTGATATTATTTTACCATTTAATTCTTTATTTATTCTAAACTCATGTTCATTACCTACTCGATTTTAATCGATCTTGGGACCTGTCATGTCATTGTCATTTTTCATTGCATATGGCCGCTTGTTGTCTACTCGTGCGCACTTTGCAATATTGTCGTAAATTTCACTTGCTTCATTTTTAAGCATGCAAAACATTGGAATCAGAGTGATTTGATTTCATAAATTTTGTGCATGCTCAAATCACTCTGATTCCAATGTTTTGCATGCTTAAAATTTAAGTAAGCTGATACCTATCTATAGAATGCATAGGTATGTATATTTGTCAAAAGTTGCGGATCAACACTTCCAGAGGGCACTAGGTTCAAACCGATTGGCAAAAAAAATCCGGGAGATGGCTCTCTATTACCTAGTTATTACATTTCTCTATGGAGTCATTCGAGTCTGGGCTCTGATTTGAAGCAGTCCATCCTTAAGTTTGAGAAGTGTATCATAAAATTGTGAAAGTATTAAAGAGTTGGTGCATAATTAATAAATTATTGGTTAAAAGTGTGTGTGCTGTGCTAGTTCAAGGGGGTGCTGGCTAAAAACAGGTTGTAATCTATTGTATTTTATTCTACTTATTAATAATATCCGTATTAACTAGTATCTAGGTGATATGGTGACACGTGTTCAAAGATCAGTTAACGAACAAATGTTTTAATATGTAATATTTGAAAATGGTTTCCTTTTATATCATCACTTGATCGAGCCCTTTTACTTGGAGTGCATTGATCATGAATAAATTGAACAAATCGTAGTACCACAGTTTAATACGATACCCATCATCAGCAGATGCCCCAGACTTTAAAGACTGCTTATATTTCTTCTTTTCCTTTTTAACATTGCTTCTTAGGTTATTGATCTTTTTCACAACTGCACCCTTGTTCGCATCTGGCTCAATTTTACTATGAGTAATTTATAAGCAGCTTCTCTTTTGTCTCGATTATGGTAATCTTTGTTTTTAATTTGCCAAAGACATGGATTTCAAGGGCTTTTTTAGTTATATCTGGTGGCGCCATTTTCTGGCAATAATATATTAGCGATGAGACGCCCGTTTGAAAGAGACACTAGAAAACAACTGACGCGACCTGCGAAGGCGACCGGAGTACACGACAGGTACACTGTACAGTGTCACTCAAAAGAATCGATTTTCGATCTTGCGCCGGTTGCCTGCGCAGGTTCAAAAAACTGCACAGGTCTATTCCCACACACATTTCGGTCCACCTGCGCAGGCATACCTGCACAGGTGGATCTTTCCGGTAAACCGTAGCGTGTATGGCCACCTTAAGGGACACCGTAACAAAAACTTAGGTAAAACGTCTGTTGGATTGTACCTAAAATAATGGTGGATGTATTTCACATCGCAAATGCATAACTAAGATTTTAGGATTCCATCGTGCCGCTACAGTGCCGCAATGTTCATCAAAAATCGTGGTCACTAACCTCTGCTTACTCGCAAGACCGCGTCGGCCGGCCGCGGCCGTTGACCCGAGAGCGAAACAGCTGGTCGCAGTGTTTTTTTTACATTGCTGGTTTTAGTTAATTTTGATTACTTTTTTACAAATTTGGGTTCTAGGCAGTTTAAAGTACAATAATAATAAATTGGGACCGTGTAGTTCCGGTCAAGAATAGGACTTCACCTTTCCAGCCCGTGGGTGTCGTAGATGGCAACAGTTTTAGACCCTGTGCATACTATCGCACTTTGGGGTCACTCGCGCGGTGGCGAGAAATCCACCTACAATAGCATTCCCAAGGGAGTTTGGTGACAGGCAGGCGGCCGACCATAAAAACCATAGCCAAATCCTATTGCAGTATGTGTGAGAACACATACAGCGCCGTCTCCAAATAGATTGGGATCAGGGCAGGAAGAAGAAGAAGAAATTGGGACACGGCCATCCGACCCCAAACTAAGCAGAGCTTGTACTATAGCAATCCGATAACTGATATAAATTACATATATAAATAAACACATCACAAATGTTCATCACATTAATGTTTGCCCTGGGCGAGATTCGAATCCGCGACCCCGTGCTTCAGAGGTAGGTACACTACCATCTAGGCTACGGAGTCTGACGACTAAAAAAAAACTAAAAACTGTGTAACTAAAAAAAAGAGAAAAAAACGAAAGAAATTTCATGAATTTTTCGACGGAAAATTCCGCTTTAGAATAGCTCAGAATCACGGACTAATTCATGCCCCAAAGTTTTCGTTACGGTGTCACTAACACCCAGTATACTAATCACTCGTTTTTTCTTATAAGCTAACGATTCTTTACAAATTGTCAGTTATTTTACTTCTTGTAACATCGATCGAGTAAAAGCTAATACTTATTCTTCTTTTTTAGATTACAGCACAGAGACAAGACAATGTGGCAAGTGGGTACACCTATTATGGTAGAACTTTTTAAGTAATAATTTTATATTGCATAACAACTAATAGCATAAACCTCTTTTCGCAGAATATCGTTTGGCATAAACTCATTTAGCATACATTGAAACCCATAATTTTGTAGGTCAGAATCATCTGTACGCATAATTTTGGTATCCATAATAATCACAATGTATAATCATCTCATCGCAGAAAGTTCAAAACCAGATTCATCTTTTGGAATATATTTCTTATCCATAACTATTTAAAAGTAGAACCATCATTTCACATAATGCTTACAGCAAGAATCATCTTTTATGATTATTGCAACACTTTTCTAATCAGGCGTTATCATTTTTACTATTGCTATTTGTTGGAGGTAGTAATCACATGAATCATTATTAGTTATGGAGATGAAATGTTTATTTGCTCTTTCTTACTTATCGCCTAATGATATACAAAAGTATAACGATGAATGGCTCAAAACGATATCCCCAGAGGCGGAAACTATTGCACATTGGTTTAGCGATAATTACATCTGGGGAACAATGTCTTCGCCTCCAAAATATCAGCCTAGCCACTGGAGTACAAAAGATTTATTTGACCAGAATATCCCTAGAACACAAAATTCTGCTGAATCGTGGCATCACAGAATAAATAAAATTGTGAGCGCGAATCATGTGGGATTTTATAATATATCAAATCAACTGATCAAAGAAATAAAATATTCAAATATAGAAATAGATAAATTAAGTTTCGGCGCGCCACCACCAGCCAAAAAAAGGAAAACATTAAATAAAACAAATCGTCTTCAAAATATTATAAATAATCAGTCGGATTACACAGAAGTTGGGTACCTTAAAGCAATAGGAGCTAATAAAGATTAGTTTAATTTTGTTTTCTGATTAATTTAATTGTTTAAATTTAATTGTTTAAATTTAATTGTTTAAATTTAATTGTTTAAATTTAATTGTTTAAATTGTTTAATTGTATAAAGCAATAGGAGCTAATATAAGATTAGTTTAATTTTGTTTTCTGATTAATTTAATTGTTTTTTTTTTTAGTAATTGTAATAAATAAAAGTTGATTTAATGATAATTATTTGGTTTTTATATCCTTGCCCATGAGAGCATGTTCGTTTCTGGTCACAGTTCTAACCTAACCTAACCTACGCATTTTTAAAGAAGAAAGTAACCCAATCTATATTATTCTAATAGAAGTTCTATGATCTTCATAGTATGCCTAGTCAAATTATGCCAAATAATCTGTACTCTAAATGAACGTTATGCTAAATGAAATTATACAAAATTTTAACTATGCCAAAGGTAATTATGCCAATAAAAATTCTACTATCTTAAATGTATGCCATTCTAAATTCGGTTATAAGCACATTATGCCTAAAAATATTTATGTCAAATATTGTTTTATGCCTAATAAATGATCGACTAAAGAAGTTTCTGCGAAGTCAGTTATCCCAAATAGGTTTCGGAGTATCAAGTTTCTACCAAATAGGGCGCACCCGTGGCAAGTAATAGTGGGGTTAACGTAAAAATGCTGTGCGATGTCATAAAAACGACATATAAGGATTTACAGTCCGGAGATGACTTACACGAAAGCAGTGGTGCTTCTAATTTTTAAAATTTTACTGGTTTGACTAAGAATGCAACGTTCTGTGTGTCGGATCTCAGTTCAATTAATAAAAAACCCAGTAATTTTCTAACAGAGCATAGATCATCGCAGGTGAGCAAAGCGGTGCAATGCATTAATTATTTTCTATTTTGGTGTCGTCGTATATGGTCATATTAATTGTTACATATACACTTTTACAGATTTATGAAGAAAAAGCAAATGAGGAAGAACCTGACCTGAATGGAAAAAACAACACAGATAAAGCTAAACACAATGAAATTTTTTCTCGATCAGACTCTTTGTGCACAGACGTATACGCCTACGATGCAGTATTAGATTATGATTTTTCCCCTACTGATGGATCGGACTATAATCCTAATACCCCAGACGCCAGCGATGACTCGCGGAGCAATAAAGTAAAACCAAAATCAGCTAGAAAGTGGGTATTTTCCAATAAGCCGTAAACAAAATTTTGGTAACTAATTCAAATACTTACGTTATTTCCTTTATGTGTGGTTCCCGGAACAGAATAGTGCCAATCCCTCCCTGTGGATAGACGACTAATGAATAGACATCCAGGGAATGGACAGTAGCGTTCACCTGAGTAGCTTCCACATACTACGATTACCAATCCGCTTGCGAAGCATGGTGATTAAGGCAAAGCTCTTATTGATGGATTATTGCAGGCTGTTTTGAATCAAATATATACATGCCAATTATTATTATCTATTTTTGTATATTTTGATATTCTAAACTAGGTAGATAATTTTTTTTCTCTGTCAAGCAATTTCATTTCTCTCCTAGGATTTCGAAGACGTAAAAGAGAATTGTACTTCTAATAATAAATCCCAAGAAAATAAAGCTAAGAAAGTAAATTATCAACAACAAAACAATAGCGAAATATGTATGAAAATAAAACCTATTGCCTGTCACGTTGTGTCCCGAGTAATTTTACACTGAAGGTAAATTGTGAAATTATCAACGTTCCGTTTCCCTGATGCGATAAACTTTTATTTTTTTATTGATATCGAAGGAGAAGTAGATATTGACGAAAACCCAAAAACTAAGAAGAGAGGCTGTAACTGGAACAGAAAGAACGCATGTGTTTACTGTGACCAACTAGTGACGAATATTTCACGACACATTCTCAGAAATCATGGTAATGAAAGCGAAGTTCATCAATACAAGTCAATAAATGAACCAGATCCTAAAACAAGAAAACTCAGGAGACAGAAAATTACTGACCAATTGACCAATAATAATAGAGGAAATTTTCAACATAATTGTAGAGATGCTTATGAAAAAGAGGGTACATTACGCAATTACGCAAAAGAAATACCTCTCTCCCTTACAGCCCTTCTAATTTTGTCACATATAAGAATTGTTTAGGAGCTTTTAAACGTTCTACATTCTATAGACATTTTAAGAAATGTGGTCAAGATGTCGATAAGGGATATGACTATGATCTGCTAGACTCTCACAGACATTGTGTCATAAGAAGCAACTCCATGTCCATCGTTTCTTATCATGTTCTCGGATCGAAGGAGCTTATGGATAAAATTTTACCACGTCTACGTGCTGACGAGGTGTTTTTGGTAGTAAAATTGGATCCATTAATTTTGGCGTACGGGTCGAGGCTACTAAAGAAGAAAGAGAAAAGACGTAGCAGAAAAGCTATATGTTCTAGAATGAGAGATTTGGCAACATTGCTAATAATTCTCAGAAAAAAAGATAAGGAAATCATAAAATTATAGGACGTAACTGAACCGAGTAAATATGAAATATTCATAGAGGCGATAAAAATCATGTGTGGATTTAACGAGAAACGCGGTTCGTCAAAGTCATAAGTATTCCATCACGAATTCGCCCTGCTATTCTAGGCTGTATAGACATACTTTTTACTCAATTAATTATGAGTGACCACTCATCCGCATACAAAAAGGCTTACAAGAAAAAATGTAGAGATTTAAAAAAGTTATTAGAAATAAATTGGCAGTAGGAGATTTCCTCAAATGCTTAGAAAACGAGAAAGAGGCTCAAAATGACCCAAGAAAGCATTCTCCCGCTTGATGAGGATATTCAAAGAGTGTTCAAAAATGCAATGAATCAGAAGTGAAGTATGCCCAAAAATTAAAAAAAGATATTAATGTCATATATTACGAACATTTGTGTGTAGTGACTATTGCACACATCATTTTACTGGATCGTAAAAGAGCAGGTGACGCAGCTGAAGCGGAGTTGACGTTGTTCATATAGAATAGAATAGAAATATTAAAAATCAGACGGGAGAAAATCGTCTTTAAAGACATGGAAGAGATAACTGGAGAAATCACAATTGAATTCGAGATTGAAAATCTAAATTAAGAAACACAGCTTACAGAAAAGGAAAATATAAATGTTTCATCCAAAAACAAAGAAGCCGGAGCAGAAAAAAAGAATCCAAGAATAAAAAAGAAGCGAATAGATAACCCAAACCAATAATCAACAAAATAACAGAATTAAGTACGAGAAAGAATCACCAACTTATAAAAGTGAAACTGATACAGACGAAGAAAGCCTTATATCGACGATAGCATTAGACAATGAGAAAGCGATAAAAGAAATTAAGAAAAAATCTTTAAGAAAAAGAACAAATCTTAAAGTGCGAAATACGACGTATAGTACAAATGAAGAAAGCCAAGATTTTGATGACATAGAAACCGAATTAAGTGAATACGAAGTAAATAAAGAACTCGATAAGAAAAAATATTCACCGCAATGTGATTCGAGTTCTAATGAGAGCGAAGGAGAACCTGAAATAAAAACAAAAAGGCGCAAAACCACTCACACAAAATCGTCAGATGAAGAAATCAAAGCAGTAAAAAAGCATTTTAAACAAAACATACAAAAAAAAACAATCCTGGAAAAGCCAAATGTAATGAAGTTCTAAAAAAAGAATCTATTTTTAATAAAAGAACTTGGATGCAACTGAACACATATATCAATAATATTTATAAAAAATAAATAGAACTTTCGTTAGAACTGTTGCACTTTTTAAATAATAACTCGTCAGGTCATTTCGGCGCATCCTCTCGGCGCGCCCGCTAGGCAGCAACGTTTGTCAGTGCTCTCAGTGTTAATTAATCAAATAAATAGTAAAACGTTTAAAAGTGCTATAAATACTATTTTAGTTTTAAAGGCTGTTAATTGACCTTCAAAACGATATATAGATCTTAAAATTCTTGTGTGAAATAAAGGAGAAAACAGTGTATTTATCTATAAAATATTACGCCGTCCCTGACCTACCTCACATAACATCACTGGAATCGAGCAATCTAACGGGTCTTGGTGCGTCGGCCTGCGCGCATTGTACATACCAACTACGTCACACGGCTCACCTACCAAGGTACTAGCGACACTTTAGCGATAATAAAGTGAATTATTTTTTGTTTTTGTTTACACTTTAAACGATAATAAATTTTAATTTCACCACTATGCAACGTTTGCCACCTAAGCCGTTCTCTTCAAACCCTGATCTGAGAATGGAAACTGATGCATTACAAAGTGTGTCGCAGCGAAAGCGCAAGCAGCTTGACTGTGAATTAACGGAATCTTTCAAGCAATTTACAGGTTTGACGCGAAACATGATCAATGATTTGAGAGAAGATTTAAATATTAAAGTGTCTAAAATTGGTGAGAGTATTGAGGGCATGCGGTCCGACTTGGATACACTATCTGAGACCACTAAGGATATAAAGGAAGAACTTGCGTCTCTGCGTCATGAACAAACTAATTTAAAACAGAAAATAATCCAGATAGACAAAAAGCATGATAACTTACGGAGCGATGTATTGGAGATTCAAAAAGCACTGGACTTTAATTCTGACCTGAATGATAAATTGGGACAGCGCGTCAAAAGGCTAGAGACTGAACGTGTCGAGAATAATAAAGCCACTGCAATCATATCTTCTCTTGAGTCGAAGATTGAAGCTCTGGAGCAGCATGCTAGGAGCTGTAACATCGAGATATGTGGTGTCCCAGAAAAAAGAGATGAAAACTTGTTGGAATTAGTGGCAAATATAGGTAAACATATTAAATTATCTATAGAGCAGAGAGACATACTTACCATACATCGTGTTCCACAAGCGCAAGCGCATACAAATCGACCAAAAAATATTATTTTGAAAGTTTCATCACGATTGTTAAGAGACAACATACTCAGTACATTTCGCAAGGCTAAGGGCGTTGCGACTATTGATATTGGCATTCCTGGTGCCCCTAGGTCGGTCTTCATGAATGAACATTTGACATTGGAAAAGAAGAAGCTCTTTCGTGACTGTCGCGAAACAGCAAAGAAAGAAAACTACCAATACGTTTGGATTAAACACGCCATTATTCTTGTACGGGAATCCAACAATCATGCGGCTATCGCCATATGATCTCAGGGAGACGGGTATTCCTAGTTACACCAAAAGAAAATTGACAAATTATCACTTCCCAAATATTGTTTTGTAAAATTTCATTTGCCAAATTATTACTTGGCAAATAAACTCTTCACAAATAATTGTATCGTAAACGTTATGCTTTCCAAGTGAACGTTTCGACAATAACTCAGTTAGTATTACATATTTTACGCAAAATAAAATAAGCCAAATAATTCGTCTCGAAACTTTTCAAATAACCATTTCTGTTTGCATCTTTATATCAGTGGAACAGAATATTCATTTTTTATCACATATTTTATTATGTGGGTATATGGTAAAACATTCATGACGCTCAATGTTGAGTATTCGTGCATGCATCATATTATCACTGCGTTTTGTAACGGAAGTTTCTAGATGTTGTTGTTGCGATATATTGTCCGTAAATTGAAATATTAAAATTGTGTGGATATTAAAAGTAAACACAAATAAAGTTTATAATGAGTGAATTAAGTGATTGTACAGATGAGTGCGAAATGTTTAAATCTACACGAGGCGGTGTGAAGTTGTTTAGAAACGGATTTACATATGAAAAGATTAACACAGTGAATGAAACCTATTATTGGTACTGTGAATACAGGAAAAATAAATTGTTTAAATGTACTGCATCCCAACGAACTGTACTAAAAGATGGGATTCATAAGATATTGAAGAGCAATAAAATTCACAATCATGAACCAAATCCTGGGAGAAAAATAACCAGCGACCTAATAGAAAATATGAAAAGTGAAGTTACATCTGGAACAAAAATATGCAAAATAATACAAAATAACAAAGCAAATGCTCGTTTGGATGTTGTAGATAATTTGCCTTCAACTTCCGCTTTAAAGCAGAGGATGTATCAGCAACGAAAAAAACAAGATATAACCATAGAACCAACTGATATACATTTCCAGCTAAATTTATCACAAACATCGATCAATGGTGAAAATTTCGTACTAAAAGATAAATGTTTTGATGAAAATAAAAGAATATTGGTGATGTCTACTTTAAGTTTAATGACTATTTTAAGCCAATGTTCGTACTGGATTTTAGACGGAACCTTTAAAGTGGCACCAAATATCTTTCAACAGTTATATACCATACATGGCAATATATTATCTGATAACAATAAAACATTTCCACTTTGTTTTTGTATGTGTACCAACAAAGATAAACGTACGTATGATGTGATGTTCGAATTAATAATGGAATATGGTAATGAAAATAATATTGACATGATGCCGAAAGTCTGTATATTAGATTTTGAAAAGGCAGCCATTTCAAGCATACGATCTAATTTTGAAGACGTTTTACTACAAGGATGTTTTTTCCACTTGGCACAAATTCTGAACAGGTAATGTAATGTCTAACTATATATACCTACAAGTTCAAAAATTTGTTTCTGGCGTCGCATGGTCACTGTTCTAACCTAACCTAACCAACTTTTCTAGTAGCTAACCTAACCTAACCATAAATTTAACTTGTTTCAGACAAATTCAAGCACATAAACTTTCAAAGAAATACGCAAATGACATCAAATTTAACAAACAAGTGAAATGTTTACTGGCGTTAAGTTATTTGCCAGAAGATGATATCATTATATATTTTAACAAGCTGTTGGAAGGTATAGAAGATTCTGATTGGAAGCAAATCGCACGTTGGTTTGAAGAAAATTATATTAGCGGATCATGGAACACGCAACCGAAGTATCCACCTAGTTTTTGAAGTTGCCATGTTGTAAACGAAAAGCAAATACCTAGAACTTCAAACTCTGCTGAGGCGTGGCATCGTAGAATTAACATTCTCATTGATAAACACCACCCTGGAGTTTATCGTTTAATTAAGGAATTAATAAATGAAGTTTCATCAAATTAAGCAGACATTGAAAATATACTATCCGGAGAACCGCCTCTAAAAAAGAAAAAAAATATTCGGACAAAGACGACAGAATTAATAGAATTTTGCAACACAAGTCTGAATACTCGGAAGTAAAATTGTTAGTGTCTATTGCAAAAAACTTGAAATTGTAAGTAACAAATCTTGTGAATTTCAAAGGTGGGTGATACCTATTATTGGTACTTTTGTAATAAAGAAAGTAATTGTAAGTTAGAGATATTTTCTAATAATGAAAAATGAATATACAAATGAATAAATGATTTTGTTAAAAAAAAAGTGCATTTTATAATTATAGAATTATTTTGCAAATCTTGTGAATTTCAAAGGTGGGTGATACCTATTATTGGTACTTTTGTAATAAAGAAAGTAATTGTAAGTGAGAGATATTTTCTAATAATGAAAAATGAATATACAAATGAATAAATGATTTTGTTAAAATAAAAGTGCATTTTATAATTATAGAATTAATTAAATTTCTTACTTTTGTCTAAAAACTTTATGTCCAAACAAATCATTTGATTAAATGTTATTTGTCTAAAGTTTGTTTGCCGTAATAAATTACTTGTTAAAAAACCTAATGCCATAATGTCATTATCCGTAGTAATATACTGCCGAGTAAAAATTTGACCAAATGAAAATTTGCGTACTAAAATAATTCGCAACGTTGCATTGGTGTAAAAAAAGTTTGCTAAAATTTGTTTGGATTATAAATTTTTGTCAAAATAGTTTTGGCAAAACGGCAGGATCCCCAGGGAGACATATCTAAGATTAAAGCCGGTTCCAGTAAGAAACTTAATGAGATTTCCTAAGAGTTTAATTTAGTTTTCCTATGTATATTAAGTATGTATTTACAAAAAAAAAAGTATTTAAGTATGTTTATCCGTTGTTTAGTATCCATAACACAAGTTCTTAATGATACTTATCTTGGAACTAAATAATTGGTGTAATTGTCTGAAATAATTTAAAGTAATGTCTCAAATGACGTACTATCGTATAATTATGTTGTTTTCTGATTTTGCTTTGGTATTTATTTTTTGTTGTAACTCTTTTGTTGTTCTGGTGCTTAATAGGTTTGATTTTACGGGCACCAGTGTATGTGCTGTTAATTTATTGATAAAGGTTTTTGATTTGTTATGTTAGAATTAGAAATGTATGCCGTAATCAATTAAGTAATGTGTCATATTGTGCTATGTTTTGCAATCAATATGTATTTAATATGCCTCGAAGTGATATCTTTATTTAACTATATGGTAATTTTAATTTACTAATAGGTTGGGGAAAAAGTCTTTTCGTATTTTTGTATGAAAAGTCAAGACATTTTTTTCAAAGTTTATTTACATTTATTTACAATATATATGTACCGTTTTGTTGAATAACTTTCTGCCATTTTGTGGGCAAAAACATTATCCCGTTTCTGTAGAAACTTTGGGACTTCTGATCAAAAAAACGGGACAAATAGTTTTGGCAGTCCTCTTTTGAGGTCAACCTTACAGAACCTAAATAATTCTGCAGAGACCGAAACAGGTGAAAATCTGAAGGCGCAAGGTCAGGGCTATATGGTGGATGCACTAGGACCTCCCAGTCGAACTCTCTTAATTTTTGCTGAGTGGCTAAAGATGTGTGTGGTCTAGCGTTATCGTGATGAAAGACCACACCCTTCCTGTTGATCAATTCCGGCCGTTTTCTCTCGACTGCTTCCTTTAATCTCATCAGTTGCTGGCAGTAAAGATCAGAATCGATGGTTTTGCCGGGCGGTAAAAGCTCATAACAAACAATGCCCTTCCAATCCCACCATACACACAGCATCACCTTATTTCGTGTTAGGCCAGGTTTGGCCACAGTCTGTGAAGCCTGGCCAACTTTCGACCACGACCTTTTTCGCACGTTCTTGTCGTACGTGATCCACTTTTCATCGCCAGTTATCAATCTCTTCAAAAACGGCTCGGTTTCATTACGTCTCAATAATGAATCGCAAATGAGTACACGGTTCATTAAGTTTCTTTGAGTGAGCTCGTGTGGCACCCAAATATCGAGTTTTTTTGTATAACCAGCTTTCTTCAAATGGGTCAAAACTGTTTTGTGGTCAATTCCCAGTTCTTCAGCTACATCGTAACTACTAATATGCCGATCTTGCTCCACTCTTTCAAAAATGGCGTCCATTTTATTCGTAACAGGGCGACCAGAGCGAGGTGCATCTTTAACATCAAAATTTCCGGACTGAAAACGTTTGAACCAAATTTGTGCTACTCTTACTGACACTGCATCAGGTCCATAAACATCACAAATTTTTTTCACTGCTTGAGTTGCATTTTTGCCTTTTTTATAATAAAATTTTAAAATGTATCAAATTTCTTCATTAGATTTACTCATTTTTACGGAGAGAAAAACAAATGAAAAATAGCGGGAAACAACTTTTTTTTATTTTTTTCTTTTCTTTATAATGGAACCTTTTTAATATTACCAAAACCAGCCAGACACAAATAGTACAGTCAAAAAAATTTTATAATAAGTTTATACCTACGTTATGCGAAAAGACTTTTTCCCCGACCTAATATATTGATGTTACCAATGGCTAATATTGTGTGTTATTATCAGAACTGCAGAGGTGTTCGCACCAAACTACATACGTTGTATATGAATATTTTATCTCACGCATATGATCTTATTATTCTGACGGAAACTTGGTTAATACCAGAAATTGATAATAGTAAATTTATTGATCAGCGATATACTGTATATCGTTGTGATCGCAATCGTAGTGTAACTGGAAAGAGAGACGGGGGTGGAGTCTTGGTTGCAGTTCTGAAGGGTTTAAGACCTATGCCTATTTTTTCGGGGTACCCGAGCGCATTGTTGAATGGCATTGAGAATGTGTTCGTTTCTATTCCTAGTTCATATGGCTTACAGCGACACATCGTTGCTGCAGTCTATATACCTCCTAAAATCTCATTTGACTCGTATTCTGCGTATTTAGAATTATTAACAACGTTTCTTGAAGACATCACCGTAGTAGGTTTTACCTTTTTTGGTGACTATAATTTACCTGAAATCACATGGGCTCCAAAAGATGGATTTGCTGGAGCCTTGGATTGTGTTGCTTCGACACCGCTATCTATCCAAATATCAAACTTCATGTCGCTCCATAATGCTGGTCAGTATAATTTCATGAAAAATCTTCGTGGTAATATACTAGATTTATTGATCTCCAGTATTGAATGTAGAATCACCCCACTAACGAATACTCTTTTACCTAGTGACAGCCACCACCCACCGTTTAGTATTGGTTTCACATTCAATACTGTACCATCTCCTACTATGCGTCGGCGATCTCTCATGAAGTATAATTTCCATAAAGCTAATTATGAGTTAATAATTGGGGACTTGAATGAACTGGACTGGTCTACATTGCTAAATGCGATGAACGTGGAGGAGGCAGTTGAAGTTTTTTATAATGTAGTGTTTGATGTAATTAAAAAGCTTGCCCCGCCAGTTTCCTATAGATCTGCAAGATATCCGGTGTGGTTTACACATTCCTTAATTCACATTGTGAAAAACAAACAAAAATCATGGGTTAGGTGGAAAAAGTACAAAAACGCATCTGATTATGAACAGTTCTCAATTTTTAGGCAACGTTTCAAATTAGAAGCTCCTAAATGTTTCTCTAGGTATATAAGTTCAGTTGAAAATAGTATTCAGAGTAATATTAAACACTTTTGGTCTTTCATTACCAAAAATAAAACCACATCTAGCGTTCCTGTGCACATGTGTTATAATGATTTGATAGCAGATGAACCTGATATGATTTGTGACTTATTTTCTAAGTTTTTCTATTCAGTATATGAACCCTCTAATTTGTCTATTGAAAGTTGGTATGAGCCTTCTTTAACTGCTCCTAATAATATTAATTTATGTGATCTATACTTTTGCGAAATTAGTGTTCAGAGAGAACTTATGTCCTTGGACATATCAAAAGGGCCTGGCCCAGATGGACTCCCGGCTCTTTTTCTAGTTAAAACTGCTAAAAGTATTTGTAAGCCTCTGTGTATTATTAATAACCAATGCATTGCAGCTGGGACCTTTCCTGAGATCTGGAAAAGGGCAAACATAGTGCCCGTATATAAACATGGCTCAAGGCATGATGTGAAGAATTATAGGCCAATATCAATTCTATCGGCCTTGTCGAAGCTTTTTGAAAGATTAGTTCATAATGAAATTTATCCAGTTTTACATAAAAGCATCTTGAAAGAACAACATGGCTTCGTGAAGGGAAGATCCACTATAACTAATCTCATGATCTATGTATCTTTTCTCTTTGAAAACATGGACAATAATTCTCAAACTGATGCTATATATACCGACTTTCAGAAAGCCTTCGACAAGGTAGATCACGAACTGCTATTGAAGAAAATTGCGTATAATGGCATACGGGGCAATCTATTGCGTTGGTTTTTGTCCTACATAATGAACAGAACTCAGAAGGTCGTCATCAATGGATTTCAATCTGAGAGCATTCATGTGACTTCAGGCGTTCCTCAGGGGTCCATTCTTGGTCCACTTTTATTTATTCTTTTTATTAATGACATAGGGCAGTGTTTTCACAATTGTAACTTTTTGTTGTATGCAGACGATCTTAAAGTTTATAAATCTATTACATCTATATCAGATTGCATCCTGATACAACAGGATTTGAATAGACTTTCGGAGTACTGCAGTGACAATAAATTGCATTTAAGCCTATCCAAATGTAAATTTCTCAAAAAAAAGACATTTTGTACATGGTGGCTATTCTCTATGTAATGTCGTATTAGAAAAGGTCACGTCTATGCGTGATTTAGGGATCATATTGGATACAAAGTTGCACTTGGATATCCATATAAACAAAATTGTTAAAAGAGCCTTTCAAATGTATGGATTTGTTATGAGGTCTTCAAAACATTTTAAGAAACCCTGTACCTATGTTTATCTTTATAAAACCCTGGTTCGCTCCCAGCTTGAGTGTGCCGTACCAATATGGAACCCTGTGTACAATAAATATGTGGATCTTATTGAAAATGTGCAACGTAAATTTCTACGATCCATGCATTATAGGTGTTATGGCACATATATGTCCTATGATCAGTTGTTAAATAGGTATAAACTGCTTTCTCTCCACTCCAGGCGAAGGTTTCTTGTGGGTATGGTACTCCATGGTATTATTAATAATAAATTTGATTGTACTGACTTGACTAACAAATTATGTTATGTTGTCCCAAGAACGGTTCATCGGCGAGAGGTGCGTGTTCACAAACTGTTTGCAACTGCTAAATGTCGTACGAAAGCGGGTATCCGCTCACCTCTGCATCATATAATTGATATATATTAGGTCGGGGAAAAAGTCTTTTCGCATAACGTAGGTATAAACTTATTATAAAATTTTTTTGACTGTACTATTTGTGTCTAGCTGGTTTTGGTAACATTAAAAAGGTTCCATTATAAAGAAAAGAAAAAAATAAAAAAAAGTTGTTTCCCGCTATTTTTCATTTGTTTTTCTCTCCGTAAAAATGAGTGAATCTAATGAAGAAATTCGATACATTTTAAAATTTTATTATAAAAAAGGCAAAAATGCAACTCAAGCAGTGAAAAAAATTTGTGATGTTTATGGACCTGATGCAGTGTCAGTAAGAGTAGCACAAATTTGGTTCAAACGTTTTCAGTCCGGAAATTTTGATGTTAAAGATGCACCTCGCTCTGGTCGCCCTGTTACGAATAAAATGGACGCCATTTTTGAAAGAGTGGAGCAAGATCGGCATATTAGTAGTTACGATGTAGCTGAAGAACTGGGAATTGACCACAAAACAGTTTTGACCCATTTGAAGAAAGCTGGTTATACAAAAAAGCTCGATATTTGGGTGCCACACGAGCTCACTCAAAGAAACTTAATGAACCGTGTACCATTTGCGATTCATTATTGAGACGTAATGAAACCGAGCCGTTTTTGAAGAGATTGATAACTGGCGATGAAAAGTGGATCACGTACGACAAGAACGTGCGAAAAAGGTCGTGGTCGAAAGTTGGCCAGGCTTCACAGACTGTGGCCAAACCTGGCCTAACACGAAATAAGGTGATGCTGTGTGTATGGTGGGATTGGAAGGGCATTGTTTATTATGAGCTTTTACCGCCCGGCAAAACCATCGATTCTGATCTTTACTGCCAGCAACTGATGAGATTAAAGGAAGCAGTCGAGAGAAAACGGCCGGAATTGATCAACAGGAAGGGTGTGGTCTTTCATCACGATAACGCTAGACCACACACATCTTTAGCCACTCAGCAAAAATTAAGAGAGTTCGACTGGGAGGTCCTAGTGCATCCACCATATAGCCCTGACCTTGCGCCTTCAGATTTTCACCTGTTTCGGTCTCTGCAGAATTCTTTAGGTTCTGTAAGGTTGACCTCAAGAGAGGACTGCCAAAACTATTTGTCCCGTTTTTTTGATCAGAAGTCCCAAAGTTTCTACAGTAACGGGATAATGTCTCTGCCCACAAAATGGCAGAAAGTTATTCAACAAAACGGTACATATATATTGTAAATAAATGTAAATAAACTTTGAAAAAAATGTCTCGACTTTTCATACAAAAATACGAAAAGACTTTTTCCCCAACCTATTATAATGATAACTTTGCTGACTCTGACATATTTTATCTTTCTGAGGCTCAATTTAAGCGTCACATATGTGATATGTTGAACACTTTTTAGTTATTGGTATTTGATATTTTATTTTGTTATAACGCTATATATAAAGGCACAATTTTTATTATAATATACTATTTAAAGCAGAGACATAACGAAGTGTAAAGTTGAAAAAAATAAATCTTGATCGACTTTTGTATATGTTCTACTTTTGCAGGTAGTTAGAATAGTGATTAAATGTTTAGTGTTACTTACAGTCGCTGGCACAGGCAGGTGTCTAAATGTTCATTCAATTATAATGTAATGTAAATATAATAACGCTGTTGCTGAATTCTGTGTCAAATCTTGTACTTTTGTTGATCAGCTATTGTTGCTTAGCGTATAAGCGCGTCCGATAGTTTAAGTTAAGTTCAAAATTGTTAATATGTGGATAGTGTGTTTGACTACATATTTACCTTATTATTTCATAAATCAATATCATTTTGTAAAACATTGTACTATGTAGTTGTTTGCTATTCCAAATAAAGAGAAAAAAAATAATAACAATTACCTATTATGTATATGTCACCGTAAAATTGTAAATAACGTTAAATTATAATCTATCCCGCGATATTGTAATCTGTCGAAAAATTATTATCCGTAACAAACTGCTCACAAAAGACAAACCGTTAAGGCGCCATAGGTTCTCGAAGTATTTTCGTGTGAGGGGGTGAAACACATGCGGGGAGCGCACGCTAGGCCCCGCCTCTTGCAATATGCGCGGGAACGCGCGGACGAATTTTGTTTGCAGCGATGATAACATAGTGTAAAAGAAACAGTAGAACAAGTGTATTTATTTTAGTATTGTAAACGCTATAAAATAATAAATTACTGCTTTACTTACATCTGTAACATCCATACTATTATTGTGTTCGCGACCTTGTTAAATTATTTATTATGTGTTCACATTGAATCTTTATGCTTTTATACTTATTTATTGATTATTATAAATAAGTTTAACCACCGTGTTACAGGAATGATGGAAACCCAAATAAGAGAATTATAATAAAATCATATTTCAATCACTTTTATGTTTACATTATTTATCGATGAAATTAGTTATCATCATAGAGCGCTAAACCTGTGGACACTTTACAGATCTAAAGACACACACAGATACATTCATAGAACACTAAGACGTTTTCGTTTGTTTTGTCTGTTTAGGGCATAGACAACTTATTAGTGATAAATCGTCTATGGTGTAGGGTTTATAATTTATTGGGTTACAATCCCTAGATAATATACGTTCTTTGAAATATTTTTTGGGGATAATTTTTTTATGGAAAATAAATAACTTTTTAAATCATAATCAAAATTTATTGAAATATTAAGAAAAGTGTCAAAATAATAAATATCATGTCACATTAAAAAAATATTCGGTTACGTAGAAAATTTTGGTGTCTTATTGGCGTCTTTGTTTTGCTTGTCTTTTGCGTCGTCTCTTATTGGCAAGTCTCTTCTATGACGAAAGTGACTATAGTCCATTTCACCTTGGATGATTTCTGTGACACTTCATCATATTCCAAACTGTGCGTTCTTTGTTTGAAAAACAAAAACAATTTTACTGTATAATATGTTTATTTTATGGTGACGTTATTACGAAAAATGTAAAAATTGAATACCTTAAACATAAACGACAGAAACAGTCTCGCTTAGTTTAATTTAATGAAATATATAATAAAAAAGCACATAAATAAAATACCTATGCAACTCTTGGCCGTGGAATGGAACGTAGAAAGAGCATAGGGCTGAGAAATCACTTAATCGGCGGTCATCTTGTGATCGCTTGACAATCGCTCGAAACTGCAGAGATTATATTAGAGGACAGGGAGCGGTACGTCAGAATAGACAGGTGGAAAGACGAACTGATAATAATTTTCGGCGATAGCGACTCTTCAAGAGATTCTGACAGTGATTTTTCAGAAAGTGACCAAAGAATGAAGTCTTTTAAAATTCTGTTGTATTTTACCTTAATAAAACTGTGCAAAATATACCGTTTATGTATTAATGCACAATAAACTTTCAATATAATACATATACACCAACAATCTTTGTTTATTACCAACAAGTTTTGGTTTATTTAAATCGATTTTATTTCCTTATAAATTACTATCGATTATCGGAAATATTAGATACGATTTCATGAAAGGACATCTCTACAAGTGTCAAAAATCGATCTGTCATAGAACTCATCATAGGTGAAAAGGACTATAGTTCGACGAGAATTTGATTGTTATAAAAATAAACCAGTTTTTGCTCCATGTTTACTTTTCAGAAAATGGTGTCTTTTTCTATTTCAATTGTTCGCAATGGTTTTGTTTCACTTTCCAAATACCAAAAATGCACTTTTCTTTACCAGTAATATTAAGCTGTCCTTGAATTTGAAAAAAACCAATTACTGTTTTTGTTAACAGTTATTTCTTCTGGCTTTATATTATATTTAAAATCTTTACTTTATTTGTTTTAGTTGCTTCGTCCATGACAATTTTGGAAGAAGCTACTGGACACTTGACTTCTACTATTGTATCATTACCCACTATACCATCGGGGCTTGCTCCTAGAAATGGATATTTTGAGTAAATATATAAGCCACAAGGCTCCATCACAATATTTTTTGTGTAGCTAATTGCTGTAAAGCAAATTTTTCATATACCTTGTGATTCGGAAGCCACATTGGATTTTTTTTTATATACAAAATGTCTTTTACTACATTTTTTTTGACAACTCTTCCAACATAAGAAGCGGTTAGTAAATATTTTCTTAATTCTAGCCATTCACTACTATCCCTTTGCAGTAAAGTTTTTCCTTTTACTGACTGTCTATCTTCTACTAAAAGTTCAAAATTTTGTAAAAATGTATTTTTTGCTATAGTAATATCTGCAACAGAATATTAAAAAAATACTTATAATAATGTTACTCTCATATATTTTTAATGTAACCAACTTGAATGTATCAAGTTGATATACTGTTACATTTTTCTATACTGTGATGTGTTTTCAATATCTATGATATATTGTCGATACCTACTAAAATAAAATTGTGTGAAAGTGGCGGTGGTTAGTTACTAATAGAAAAAAAGCTATACAATATATAATTTTCATGGCTGTGTCGGTCAGTCACATTCTTACTTTCCCTACCCGTAAAAATATACGTTCACGAAGTCGAAGTCCGGGTACAAAATGTATTTGTAAAAATTGCATGAATAAATTATAATTATATTTACGATCCACTGTAACTACAGATAAAAATAAACTTAGGTACCTTTTCAATTCAAGCATGCGAGAAGAAATTACGTTTCAAATTATATTTCTTATTTTGACGACCGATATGGCGTGGTGGTGAGTATACCCGCTCTCCGCTCCAAGGTCGTGGGTTCGATTCCCACATAGGACAAATATTAGTGTGCATGAACATGAATATTTTTTTGGTTTGGGTGTTTCCCTATGAATATTAAGTATTTATTTTCAAAAAAAATAAAGTTTTTATATATTCGTTCGTCCGTTAAATAGTACCTATCCATAACACAAGTTCTTAATGATACTTATCTTGAAACTAAATAATTGGTGTAATTGTTAGAAAATATTTATTTAATTTGTTTGGGTTTATTTTTGTTTCCCATTATCACTATTAACGATTTAAAAAAGAATACTACAATAATAATCTAATACTAAAAATACTTAGTTAGAACTAAGCAATTACACTTATATAACGTAAACCTAATTAGTATTTACATTCGAACTCGCAAGACGACAAAAAGAAAACGTAATTCGGGAATCGGAAATACCTAACGCAGGTCCGTCTCGGGCAAAGGCTACGGCCGACTGAGCATAGAGAAATGTAATAACTAGGTAATAGAGAGCCATCTCTCGGATTTTTTGTGCCAATCGGTTTGAACCTAGTGCCCTCTGGAAGTGTTGTTCCGCAACTTTTGACAAATATACATACCTATGCATTCTATAGATAGGTATCAGCTTACTTAAATTTTAAGCATGCAAAACATTGGAATCAGAGTGATTTGAGCATGCACAAAATTTATGAAATCAAATCACTCTGATTCCAATGTTTTGCATGCTTAAAAATTAAGCAAGTAAAATTTACGACAATATTGCAAAGTGCGCACGAGTAGACAACAAGCGGCCATATGCAATGAAAAATGACAATAACATGACAGGTCCCAAGATCGATTAAAATCGAGTTAATCGAGTAGGTAATGAACGTGAGTTTAGAATAAATAAAGAATTAAATGGTAAAATAATATCACGTAAATTTCTGAAGTTAAATATGTTTATAAATTGTACCAAGCAACAAGTTTTAAGTTCTAATTATAAGGTTTAGCTAAAATTTAATTTAATCGATTATTAATCTCTGCTGCTTTTGGAGAAAGCGCCATCTAGCGAGAGTCTTTAAAAATTTTTTTACGCAATAGTGAGGAAAAACGTTAAAAGATGACGCCACTCAAACAATGTCATTGCTCTGACTATTGGACTTTCCTACCCCTGCGACTGAGGCCTCCCACCGCGACGATTTAGAATAACACAGATAGACACTGCTTGGCGCGAGTGACAGAGATATCAAGCGTGTGCGCCGCACGAAACAAAAGAACATAAGCGCCAAAACAAACATAATTTTATTGTAATTATACTATTAATTTATACAAAATTCTAGTTCCGCCAATAATTAGAAAATATAGAATTCTTTGTTTATAAAAAAGTTTAGGAATCTACAATTCACCGTTTACGAGATACAAGCATTAAAGAATTATGGCAGGAGCTACTTTAGATTTTTTTTCTATCGAGAAAATTTAACGTAATCGTGTTTTGGCTTCCGACAAAAGTTTTATCATATCTTTATTTAACACATATCCAAAATTCATATCTCTAACCCTAGAACTTTAAGATATCTGAGGCTTCGAAAAATCGATTTTCTGACCGTATGACGCCTTAAATCACAATCTCTCGCGCGTTAAATTGTCAACTGTTTAAAGCCTGTCCATGGGACATAGGTATCAGTCAAAAAAATAAAATACAAATATAATAAGTATTTTTTTTAATTAAAATAATTAAAACAAATCTCTTCGAACACAAATTAAATATAAATTAAAAGTAAAACATATTAAAATATTCTCATAGAAAATATTATCACAAAATAAAATTAAATCAACTACAAGATTAAATCTTGACTTATTGCAAGAGATTAGAGTCCATCACACACGTAGCTATAATATATCGAGCTATATGCGAAAAAAAGCATGCTTTTATTATGCTTTCAGTATTCGCTTACTGTTGCATGTCAAAGAGCTGTGGCACCTGGAGTTACAAAGAACATTGGCTTTCTTGCAATTACACTTGTTGGAAACACATTGTCCTATTTTTAGTTTTCAACCGACTTCAAAAAAAGGAGTTCTCAATTCGACCCGTATGTTTTTTTTCTATGTTTGTTACGCGATAACTCCGCAAATCGGTTGTTCAAATCGGTTCATTATTGGCGGCAATAATGAACCGATTTGAACAAATCTTTTTTCGGCGTATAGGTAACACCTCAAGGGTGGTCCCATTTAAATCTAATAATAAAAAAACAACCCCCAAGGGTGGAATATTGGGGATAAACTTTTTTATACGCAATATCTCCGCCGATTTAAAACCAATTTGAACGATTATTTTTTTGTTGAATAGGTATTATCAAAAGGGTGGTTTCATGCGTATTTGAAGAAATGATTTCACCCCCAAGGGTAGAACTTTAGGGGTGTACCCTTTTCTCTGCGAAATCTTCGCCGATTATAAACCGATTTGAACGAATCTTTTTTTGTTGCGTAAATAATCACAAGGGTGGTCCCATGTGAATTTGAAGAAAATATTTTACCCCCAAGAATAGAACGTTAGTTGTTACGAGATATCTAATGGCACTGGGAGTGCTGAGCGGCGTGCGTAGAGTTTGACAAATCTTTCTAATTCCATTCTATTCACTAAGATTACGCATTCTCATCACTTCGCACACACTAAGATCTTAGATTTATACAGTAAAGATAATCATTTGCATTTTACCTTAATACTATTGGTTTGTCTGTTTACTCTTGTAATTTTGTCGGTTGCATTAATATTAATACTGATTTGTTTAGTTAATTTGAATTGAATTTAGAATTTCACGTTCAATACTATTCAATATTATTTTATTGCATTAATAATACAAGAAATAGTCATTTATTATTAACAGCAGGAAATTATTATTGACAGCGATTACTGATCGACGTGTCTTCCGCATTTGCACAATAATTATATTTTTAATTATCATATTTAATTACAATCGAATCTGTGTCTAAGTGGCAGTCGAGTGAATCTGTGTCAGCGCATGTGAGTCATGTCATTTACAAATTATTAGTTATTATTGAACATGGCTTCTCCGTTCCCAAATCGGAGCACGATTGAATAAGTAAAACGCGTAGCAGACAACTAGTGGTCGATGAAGATCTGACTCCTGCGGCAACGCTCGCGGAGCTGGTGTCAACTTCCGAGATACAGCAGTGGCTTACGTCAATTGAAAAATAAGGTCGAAAGAGGAGTGGACACTAGTGCAAAGGAAAAAACAACAGAAGAAAAAACGATTTAAAGGGAAAACGGGCATTGTTGTTGTTGACACTGATGAAAAATTTCTAGCTGCTGATAGAAAAATGCCTATGTTTATTTCCAATGTTGATAAGAATACATTGGAATCAGACATAGTGAACTACATACAACGGAATAAACAAGAAAAAGTAGAACTTGAAAGGATCTCGATGAGGCGACTGTGCGATTATAATGCATTCAAATTCTTAATACCACAGAGTAAGATGAGTTTGTTTCTGGATGCGAAATTGTGGCCGCAGGGAATAATATTCCGACGTTTTGTTCATTTTAAAAGCAAACGTAAAACTGATAATGCCCTAATAAGGGGTGGCGGCTCAGAAAATAATCGTTAATGGAAAAAGGCATTTATAAATTTTTAACATTTAACTGTAAAAATGTCAAACGTTCTATTGAAACTATTCGCGACTTTTGTAGTAGATCAGATATAATAGCATTACAAGAAACGTGGTTGCTCCCGGACGAGATGCCGTTCCTGAGTAGTATCAGCGACGACTTCAGCTACACGGGTGTTTCAGCAGTGGATACTGCGGCGGGAATGCTACGCGGAAGGCCTCACGGAGGAGTAGCGCTATTGTGAAGACGGAGTGTTTTTCGTGATGTGGTTGTTGTCCAATGCAATAACCCCCGTATATCGATACCTTCGATCTCAAAGGACGTAAAGGACATAACACTACTTTTCAGGAGAGCAAAAAAACAAAACAAAAATACAATAATGGGCTATAGTTTTTTTGTTTTCAGCGCAATTCCAATGTGCTCTAAGGATAAAATGCTTAGGATTTCTAGTAGTTTGACGAGATAGCTTCCAAGATCGTCCTGTCTTGATAGTTTCCATGAAAAAAATCCTTTACGCCTAAAATTTTGTAAAAAAATTACCTTAACAACTCTAAAAAACAGTGCTATGCAAGTATTTAGTGACGTAAGGCTAACCTAACATAAACAATCACAGAATAATTTAGAAGTAAATGACAATTTTATTGTATTTTATGGTTGTACAGCTCATACTTTTAGGTTGTAAATAAAGTGTTTGGCGTATCGTTGTATGTATTATATCGTTTTATTGACTCATTTTGCATACATGTTACACATAAACTAACGCCTGTATTCCAGAAAGGAAAAACATCATATTCTTTGATTTAATTAGTATAATACCTACCTAATGAAATGCAAAATACTAACGATAAACGACTAAATTGAAACTGTTCTTTAAATAAATCAAACAAATTCTAATGAACTATTTAATATTTATTGAAAGTAAAAAGTAGCATTGCAAGTACTTACTTATAGATAAATAAATGAATTACAGGTATTCAAAGTACAAATAAACTTATCCATCACTGTCATCTTCTTCTTCATCTGTTTGATTTAAAGCCTCAGACACATTAGAGTCGCACGGGAGCTGGCGATATTCTTCGTGGAATCTCCTTGGTATCGTTCCATTGTCGCAGAGACGTATTAGGTCATTATATTTTGCTGTGCTTATTGGCAGGTAAGACCTGTACAATGGCTTTATGGTATCGGCTTCTTCTTTATTTGCCTTACCTTTACTATTGCCTTTTCCTTTGGCAGATGTTTTTTCAAACAAGTTGTGACTCTGCTTGCGTTTCCATTGAGTATTTAATTATCATTTGGTCTGGATTTTTGCGTTTAAATGTTGCGAGTCTTATCTTTTTGAATTGTATCTTCCCGTTCGATTAAAGCATGAACTGAATCTACGGGCATATACGTATGTCCCGGAAGCAAATAATTTAGTTGGATTACTTCCACGTTAATTGCCGATTTGAGGAAATGATTCATGACGGAGAGTACAGTCTTGTTTTTGTTCTGGCCGCTGCATGAGTCGCAGTATAACAAAACGTTCTTTGTCCCCTTTTTGTCAACCTCTTCGAGGTATTTCAGCAGGCAAGTACCGATTTCGTTACTCCCTCTTTTACCCTACATCTGCCAAAGGAGAAGGAAAGGGAAAATGCAATAATAAAGATAAGGCAAATAAAGAAGAAGCCTATACCATAAAGCCATTGTACAGTTGTACATTGTACAGGTCTTACCTGCCAAGATGACAGTGATGGATAAGTTTATTTGTACTTTGAATACCTGTAATTCATTTATTTATCTATAAGTAAGTACTTGCAATGCTACTTTTTACTTTCATTAAATATTAAATAGTTCATTAGAATTTGTTTGATTTATTTAAAGAACAGTTTCAATTTAGTCGTTTATCGTTAGTATTTTGCATTTCATTAGGTAGGTATTATACTAATTAAATCAAAGAATATTATGTTTTTCCTTTCTGGAATACAGGCGTTGGTTAATGTGTAACATGTATGCAAAATGAGTCAATAAAACGATATAATACATACAACGATAAGCCAAACACTTTATTTACAACCTAAAAGTATGAGCTGTACAACCATAAAATACAATGAAATTGTCATTTACTTCTAAATTATTCTGTGATTGTTTATGTTAGGTTAGCCTTACGTCACTAAATACTTGCATATCACTGTTTTTTAGAGTTGTAAAGGTAATTATTTTACAAAATTTTAGGCGTAAAGGATTTTTTTCATGGAAACTATCAAGACAGGACGATCTTGGAAGCTATCTCGTCAAACTACTAGAAATCCTAAGCATTTTATCCCTAGAGCACATTGGAATTGCGCTGAAAACAAAAAACTATAGCCCATTATTGTATTTTTGTTTTGTTTTTTGCTTTCCTGAAAAGTAGTGTTATGTCCTTTACGTTCTTTGAGATCGAAGGTTTCGTGTAGGTAGGTAAGCATCGTCTCTTTCTAACAGTGATTTAAGCCATAAATTTATTGTTTGTAAATAGGGCGTACAAAACGAATGGTTTTTTCCTCTCTTATTTGTCAAATTAAAACTTTTCTTGAAAAATATTAGGGGGTAAAGCACAGCTTAGTTTTTACCTTTAAAATAATGTAAGGGCGTAAAGGACAGTTTATTAAAATTAAGCATTTTACACCCTAAGACTTTTCGTAAAGTCAATGTTTACAACCCAAGCAACTTTGGTATCCTAGGTTTATGCCGTTTACGTCCTTATTTTGCATAGATTTTGTGTGTAGCTACTAAAAAGTCGTGGGTAGTAAAGGTCATTTTTTTGCGAATTTCGCTACGTGTAGTATACAGATCGATAGAGAATGAAAAATGAATCAGGATGGTGTAAAAAGTGCCTTTACGCCCAAATGTCCTTTACGACCTTTGAGATCGGAGGTATCGATATGTGCAGTTAAAATAGTGTTAGATTATAAATCTTTTTTTAGTTTTGAGTGTATACATGCCAACGGATGCAGTGACACGGATAACGATAATGTAACGGATTTCACAGACGTACTTGGCTCGGTGAGTGCAATAATTGATAGTTGTAGTATAGACTGTGTTTATATGCTGGGTGATTTTAATGCGCACCCAATGGAGCTATTCTATAACGAGATGTTGGACTATTGTGCTGATCAAGAATGGCAATGTAGGGACATTGAAATATTGGGTGTGTCTTCTAATTCATATACTTTTATTAGTGAAGCGCTGGCTGAACCACTGTATAACCACTAAAGCAGCAGCCCACTCTGTACTTAATGCGTATATTATGTATGAGATCTCATGGTCAGACCATTTTCCCTTAGTCATAGAATGTAACTTAAATGTTGTTCTGCCTAAGAAGTTAATGCGTAGTGTAAATCAAAATGCCGTTGTGTGGGGTAAAGGAAACCAATGGGAAATAGACACGTATAAAAGTGAATGTCATAATAGATTAAGACTAATTGATTTTCCTGACGAATTAAGTACTTGTTGTGATAATATGTGTGGTAATCCCGCACATAAATCTGTTATTGATAACTTTTATGATAAAATTGTGAATGCTTTGCGTGAGGCGGCTGTTGTAGGCCGTGATCGTGATAATGCGAGATGGGTTAAAAAGACAGTAATAGGGTGGAACAAACATGTAGCCGGGGTACACGGGGAGGCTAAAGCTAAGTTCCTTCTTTGGGTTTGGCATGGTAGACCATCTTCTGGTGGTATTTTTAAAGAAATGTGTGAGGCGAGGCGGCAATTTAAATCACGATTAAAATGGTGCCAAGATCACGCGAATCAAATAAAAATGGATATGTTGGCCTCACACTATTCGCAAAACGATTTTCGTTCCTTTTGGAAGCATACGAATAAATTACAATGTAAGCCCGGCCTCCCCGTGAGCATTGGCGGAGAAGTTGATCCTGAGAAAATTGCTGACCTTTTCAGGGATCACTTTTTTGTTAGATCTCCACTGGGATCCTCAAAGTCTGTGCTGGATGCTGAGTCCGACGTCAAAAGGCATACAAACATTAAGGTTCAAGATGTTGAAACAATAATAACATATATGTCTAGAGGAAAGTCCCCAGGCCACGACGGACTCAGCATTGAGCATTGGTGTTGCTTAGCGCGTCTGTTTGTGGTTTGAGAAAGCTTGTGGCTATCTGCGAAAAATTTGCTTAGTCTCACGGATTAGTAGCACAGGGCGTTGTCGGTTAGGGCGAACATGTTGGCTCGCAGGTTTGCACGTTGCACAAACAATGTAAAAATTACTCTCTTCAGAGCTTATTGCACTACTTTTTACACGTGTAGCTTGTGGGCCAAATGTACTCGTCGGTCCTAAAGCGCCTTGAGAGTTCAATTTAATAACGCTTTCAGGGTTTTGTTGGGGCTTCGGGAATGTTTGCAGAGGCGCGAGTAGATTGTTTTTACGCGACTATGCGAAAGCGCTGCGCCTCCCTGGTGCGCAGGGTGCGCGGCAGCACCAACAACACCTTGAAAATGATCGCTAGTAGACTAGACTGTCCATACATGAGTCACTGCTGTGAGACATCCGCCGGGGTGGTGCGGCGGTGAGTCATGTGCAGACATAAAAATAAATAATAAATTTAATTATATCTATGGGTGTTACATGATTAAACATAAAATCTTCTGTACATATGTTTACATTATCTCTTAAAATAGCCTCCGCTAAAGTAGGCGAGGAATTTAAAGCTTTTGTAGTAGACACTGGAATATTAGTAAAGAAGTCTTCAAAAGCATTGGCAATATCTAAGTCAGATGTAAGCGTCTTGCTTTCAATGTTGAGTTTAAACTTATTATTATAATTCTTATTTTTTCCCGTTTCACTATTAATAATATTCCATGTCATTTTAATCTTATCATCACTATTTTTAATTTTATAGCTTAAATAACAAGACTTTGCCGTATGACATGCTTTTCTAAATATTTTAGAATATTTCTTTACATAATTATGAAATTGTTCACTATTGTTAACATTTCTTTCGTCATACAGTTCATACAGTCTCTTTCTACTTTTATGTAGCCCAGGAGTAGCCCATTCACTAAAGGCAGCATTATAAAATATTAGGGTCATTGCTTTTATCTATCATGGGTAAACTAAATGATAATAATTTATTGTTAAACCTCTCAAAACGATTATTGGTTTTTGGTATAAATGTTATTGTTCTTTTAGCCACAGTTTTATTTCTACAAAGCAAAGATATTTGTTGACCACAATGATCTGAATCTAATTAATTAATAATTTTTTTACTGTCGTCACTCAGTATAATATCTGTAAATATGTTATCCAAGCAAGTGGCAGTAGTGGCTGTAATTCTTGTTGGCTCTAGAAACAAATTTATCAAATTATATGATTTAAAAAGTGCTGTTATTCTTGTACATGCCCTTAAACACTCTAGCAAATTAACATTCAATCATCATAGAGGAGTGCGAGTCGGCATGGGCTGCACCAGCACTTTTAGTGCCGAAATAGGACGATACTTTCTGATTTTGTGTCGATTACCGAAAATTAAATTCAGTCACGAAGAACGACTCGTATCCACTGCCAGTTATCGATGACCTCCTTTAGTACACGGGAAAAAGCTGTTTTATGAGCACCATAGATCTGCGTGCAGGGTACTGGCAGGTCAGTGTCAAAGAGGAGGACCAGGACAAGACTGCATTTATGTCACCTTTTGGAGTTCACCGATTCAGGCGTATGCCGTTTGGTTTCAAATCAAATACTTTTTATTTCATAAACTATTACATAGTACTTGAAAACGTCAAAATTATAAAAAAATAACAAAAACAAATAAAATATAATTATACTAAAATCACAAAGCTTAGATACACTTGCAACCAAACAATTAAAAAAAACAAAAATTATTTAAGTGTAAGTGAATCTAAGTGCCAGTTCCGAGCCACCGCTCTGTAAGAAGAACTGGCAAGAAACTCACAGGCTATGCTCTTTTAAATTATCGATTGGTTAGTTACAATCTTCATTTGTCTGTGACGCTATACAATGCAACATAATATAACATTAACAATATTCATGTTTTAAGCCATTCATATTAGAATAGCCTGCATGAAACGGCAGTTTAATCCCAAGCATAGCTAAACTGTGCGCTACCGAAACTATGATAGGCTTGGTAACTACGATGGAATTGCCCCCGAGGTCTGCAGCCTTTTTAACATTAAGAGTATTAAATGTCTTAATTATATCTATGGGTGTTACATGATTAAACATAAAATCTTATTTACGTATGTTTACATTATCTCTCAAAATAGCCTACGCTAAAGTAGGCGAAGAATTTAAAGCTTTTAAAGCGTTTGCGTAACGCTCCAGCCACATTCCAGCGTCTTATCGATAGATTTCGTTCTGGAACATCAATGAGTGAGATTATTAGTGCATCTGAAAATGACAAAGAAATATGTAGCGTTAAGAAAGGACTTTATCAGTATGATTGAGATGACTCAGTAAGGAGTTATAGAATTTTTGAGAATGAGCTATGTTTCATTGATAACATATTATTACGAGGAAACAGAATTGTTATACCGCATAGTCTCTGTAAACAGATGTGAGATGCTGCTCACGAAGGCCACCCGGGTATCGTAGCAATGAAGGGCCGATTAAGGTCAAAAGTCTGGTGGCCACGTATCGACAGAGATGCCGAAAATTTAGTAAAAACATGCAAAGGGTGTACCTCGGTTACTTTACCTAACCCGCTGGTCTCCATGAAGAGGCAAGAACTACCTTTGGGTCCATTGATTGATGTGGCAATGGATCTTCTAGGACTCTCCCAAGTAACGAATATCTGCTGGTCCTCATCGACTATTACAGCCGCTACAAAGAAGTGAAAGTGACCAAATCAATCTCAAGCACTCAGATCATAAAATTACTCAAAGAAATCTTTAGCCGACTTGGATCTCTATAACTGTCGAACGGAAGACAATTAGTCAGTGAAAAATTTCGTGAATATTGCAAAGAATGCAATATTCGCCTTTTCAACACCGTTCCATATTGGCCTCAAATGAACGGAGAAGTGGAACGACAGAATCAAATATTTTGAAGAGATTGCGTATCAGTCAAATAGAACGAAAAGATATCGATACCTTAATTCGCAAACCAGCTAACTCCACTTTTCATCAAAAATATTATTTTTGTGCAGTTTGTATGCATTAGTTGTTCGGCGTAATTTGCAAAAACAACAACTCCGATATTGTCACAATTTTTTGCACAAATCGCTATTCGAAAACCAGCCAACTCCGCGTGTATTGGAACGTTACTATTTTGATAGCTAACACCGCGAAATCGGTTATTTTATTCGGCGTCTTAGTCGCGTACGGTTACTGCTCCACGGTTTGTCGAAGAAAACACCATAAAAGAAATGCACTATTTCAAAACAGTTTAACATTTATACAAGGTATGTATATTTCATTAGTTTTTCACAAAACATAAATGATTTAATTCTGTAATTTTATGATTTTATATTCGCTAGGAGTTGGCCGTTTGCTTTCTTTTGACGTGACAACGTCTTAAATTAGGTTGCGGCTGGGAGTCACTTATGAAAAAGTGTAACGCTCGGTAACGTTACGATGAGTCACCGAACGAGAGAGAGGCCCGGCGAATGCCTTGCGTCAGTTTACATGTACAATGTTTTAGTAAACAAAATATATTTCTATAGTTAAAATTTGTGCAATTCTTATTTTCATTCAATTCCTTGTTCCTATTGTGCAATTTAATTATATTCATATCAATAAATATTCTACCGAGAAAAAGACGTTGTCACGTAAAATCTTCGCCCGTAAAAACGACTTTACAGGCAACCATTTTGACGTGACAACGTCTTAAATTAGGTTGCGGCTGGGAGTCACTTATGAAAAAGTGTAACGCTCGGTAACGTTACGATGAGTCACCGAACGAGAGAGAGGCCCGGCGAATGCCTTGCGTCTCTCTCCCACTCAACTATGATCGGTCTGCCGCGCGCGCAGCACTAGAGAATTAGGCGCATTGAATCGGCACATGCTTGTGTCTCTGTCTTTGTCTTTCTCGAACGTTCTTGGCGTTGGAAAAACAAGAAAGCGTCATAATACAAGTTCACACGTTCATATCAATAAATATTCTACCGAGAAAAAGACGTTGTCACGTAAAATCTTCGCCCGTAAAAACGACTTTACAGGCAACCATTTTTTTTTTACTTTTTTCTTTTTTTTACTTTGTTGGGAGTTATCCACATTATATGTTTTGTTTGTGGCTATCGTGACTAATTTGAAAATAGTTTAATTTCGGTTAAAAAATAATTGTTTTTAATTTAATTTGAGATAATGACAAAAAAGTGCAATAATTAAGGTGAAGCTCACTATTTTATATATTATTAAATGTTAAATTAATTTATTCATATATAATTAAGTTATTTCATATTCATAAAATTAGTTATGGCTAAAGTACAATAATATTTATTTTACAGAAAGTTATATCATTAAACCCTAACGTATTGCACTGCTTTGTTACCTATACATGCCTATACTTAGACTTTAGTTATAACCTTCATTTGCTTATTTTTGTGATATGTGGTGATGGCTTTTTTTTGTTTTTCAAGCAGATGTTCAAGTCACGCGCTAAAAAAATATTGCAAATAAGCATTCAAAATGAACAGCATGATTCAGATGATTGTTATAAACGAGACTCTGTTTCGTTTGTTAATAACCAATTTTCAAAACCATATGACGATTTGGTTGGTAGTCATGATAGTACAGCTTCTAAATCTGCTTCTTCTGCCTTCTTTGACAATAGCTACATAGATTGTTTTGAAAGGGAACAGCCTGGTGTGGAAGATTCTAACCTTCAATCGCTTAACGATCATTTGTTTATTAACCAAACAGTTTACAATACACAGACATATGAAATTGTTGATAACGTAATTATTGAAGACATATTCCCGCTCGAAACAGAACATCACAGCCCAAGTTTGCTATCTCCTAGCCGTACACCACCATATAACTTCAGTGCCGAAAATGCTTGTAATACTTTTTAACTAATTAATACGTGCTGTTCCAACAGTAATGATAAATTATTGAATTTCGATTTAATCATTCCATTGCCACAGGAAGAACTAACAGTTCATGAGCCTATAACCTCACGACCCAACTGCCAATCCTAAATTAATTTTGAAACTAGTCGATTACAGTGACTCTGATTCTGAACCCGATGAACCAATTGTAAAAAGAAAGAAACGGTGCTAAGTAAAGACGAACGAATGGGTTAGTGAAATTAATAAAAATAATAGGGCGAAAGTAAAGAATACTATAGAAAAAAAAAGTTGGTGGAAAGTGGGAAAAAAATATAAAGATACCAAACAAGGTGATGAAGCCTCGCTGTTGTTGCAAGGAAAAGAGGAAAAGTGTTGTTCAGTGCCATTGTATTTCAGAATATGATAGAAAGACATTATTTAATAAATTTTGGAAAATGAATTGGAATGAAAAACGCGTTTACGTTGATAATTTAGTAAAAGTTGTACATACAAATAGATAAAGAGATAGAAAAGACCCTGGAAAATCAAAGAGAGCTAACACTTTTAAATACCATCTAAAAAAAGGTGAAGATATGGTTAGAATTTGTAAAACTTTATTTGTAAATACTTTTTCCATTGGGAAATCTTTTATTTGGGGTTGGAAGGTTACAGTTTCAGGAAATAATATTTTTAGTGGGTATTACTTGGCGGTCGTGTCTGCCGGTGGTGAGTCCCACACCCCCTTTCGGTCCCCCTTTGACCGGAAGGCAGTGGGTAAATGCATTTTGTTACCGACATAAAAAAAAAAAATATTACCAAAGAGACTTATGAACAACATACAAATAAAAAAAAAAAGAAATTTGTCTTTACTGCAGATCATCAAGCAGTACTTTTAGCGCCACGGTCCAATGTGTCGTCATATTAGGTCGGGGAAAAAGTCTTTTCGCATAACGTAGGTGTAAACTTATTATAAATTTTTTTTGACTGTACTATTTGTGTCTGGCTGGTTTTGGTAACATTAAAAAGGTTCCATTATAAAGAAAAGAAAAAAATAAAAAAAAGTTGTTTCCCGCTATTTTTCATTTGTTTTTCTCTCCGTTAAAATGAGTGAATCTAATGAAGAAATTCGATACATTTTAAAATTTTATTATAAAAAAGGCAAAAAAAATTTGTGATGTTTATGGACCTGATGCAGTGTCAGTAAGAGTAGCACAAATTTGGTTCAAACGTTTTCAGTCCGGAAATTTTGATGTTAAAGATGCACCTCGCTCTGGTCGCCCTGTTACGAATAAAATGGACGCCATTTTTGAAAGAGTGGAGCAAGATCGGCATATTAGTAGTTACGATGTAGCTGAAGAACTGGGAATTGACCACAAAACAGTTTTGACCCATTTGAAGAAAGCTGGTTATACAAAAAAGCTCGATATTTGGGTGCCACACGAGCTCACTCAAAGAAACTTAATGAACCGTGTACTCATTTGCGATTCATTATTAAGACGTAATGAAACCGAGCCGTTTTTGAAGAGATTGATAACTGGCGATGAAAAGTGGATCACGTACGACAAGAACGTGCGAAAAAGGTCGTGGTCGAAAGTTGGCCAGGCTTCACAGACTGTGGCCAAACCTGGCCTAACACGAAATAAGGTGATGCTGTGTGTATGGTGGGATTGGAAGGGCATTGTTTATTATGAGCTTTTACCGCCCGGCAAAACCATCGATTCTGATCTTTACTGCCAGCAACTGATGAGATTAAAGGAAGCAGTCGAGAGAAAACGGCCGGAATTGATCAACAGGAAGGGTGTGGTCTTTCATCACGATAACGCTAGACCACACACATCTTTAGCCACTCAGCAAAAATTAAGAGAGTTCGACTGGGAGGTCCTAGTGCATCCACCATATAGCCCTGACCTTGCGCCTTCAGATTTTCACCTGTTTCGGTCTCTGCAGAATTCTTTAGGTTCTGTAAGGTTGACCTCAAGAGAGGACTGCCAAAACTATTTGTCCCGTTTTTTTGATCAGAAGTCCCAAAGTTTCTACAGTAACGGGATAATGTCTCTGCCCACAAAATGGCAGAAAGTTATTCAACAAAACGGTACATATATATTGTAAATAAATGTAAATAAACTTTGAAAAAAATGTCTTGACTTTTCATACAAAAATACGAAAAGACTTTTTCCCCAACCTATTATGTATATGATATGTAAATAAATATAACATGTTGACGGATCAAATAAACAATTATAACACTTACCACTTTCCGTTTTAGAACTTCGTTTTTGCTTTGATCGTTCTCGTCTAATGAACTAATAATGCACGATATATCATAAAATATCGATATATGCACGCGATATATCGATTCAACCCCATAATATTGAATTATCTAGTATCGATGAGTACAAATGATATATTTCATCCGATATACCAAATATCATATCATTTAAGATGAGAAATTAAAAGCAAAAACAATACCAGTTCTTTTATTTACAATTGGCAACTTCAGTAAAAATATCACGTAAAATGCAGAATTTGGGAAAAACTAGGCTTCACAATAACGAAACGCAAACACTACTCTCCGTGAGGGCAGCACTGGCAGTAATTTTTTTATATTGTCTGTGGTCGGTCGGCTCGCTTCGTTCTTAGTACAATATAACCTATAAATAAAAATTGTTTCATTTGTAAAATTGTTTAAGAAATGTAAATGTAACTAACTATATATAGGGATGTTCCGATACCAACTAAGTATCGATACCTACTCATTTCGATAATACTCAAATCTTTTTTCGATACTACACCTTTTAACCGCCGGACCTCCACGCGCAAAACATGCCCCTAGCGCCGGACACTTATTTCAACACTTCCACAGTAGTGATGGGAAAACTTTTTACGATAATGCAGTATTTAATCAATTTTCAGCTAAATTAAACTATATTTTCTAGTGAAATAATAAATTCTGAAACCAAAGATGATCGTTTTAATCGTTTTAACCTTACTCAACAACAGCAAACAATGTAACGTATAATTTTGCAAAATAAAAAATATCGATGATTCAAGCCCTACTGCGGCCCTGTAATTCAAGGAGTTTCTCTTATTTATAGTGATGTGCAAATCTCAATATTACTTCAGGTGGTAGATAACATGCCTTTTTTTACGTAAATAGTTTTTAATTCTATTGTTAATTCTTGTAAAAGCATACCTAAATATTATTATTTTTTAATAGTCGTTAAAATAAAAATTTGGTATGTCTATAACAAGAAAAAAAAACATTTTATCGAATATAAATTTCAGAACTATAAGAATAGCACTAGTTTTCCTCCATTTTGCTCATTCTTTGATCGTCCACGCTGCGATTGTGTTAATAAAGTAAATTTGTACAATCAAGGTAAGATTTTAATTTTAATTTTATTAGTTTTCGTACCCATAAAGCGATTTAGCATTTTGTTCACCTATTATGTACCTACTGACTGACTTATTTTATATGAATATTTTTATAATTAGCAGGGTCACGAAATTTTCTACAACTGTTAATAGTTAATTATTTTTCGTTTTCAATTTTGAAGACAAGTTTCGATCGATGGCCTTAAGACTAATTGTAGGATAATCACTCATAAAATAATAAAAAATGCATTTTGTAAATATGTAGGTAGATACCAATATGTAGGTATGCCTTGCATTTACCTTAACTTCAATTAGAACGGACCTGTTTTTTTTTGTTTTAGATACCTATATCATCAGCAATAAGAATATGGACACACAAATGTTATACGAAGAGACAATGGCTAAACGTGCAAAAAAAACGTTGGGGTCTGAATTAGGAAGACCAAGAACGGCGCATTCTGATAAGATTTGTGAGGAGTGTACAAAATATGATTGTAAAAATGTAAAACGAGACCAGAAAATAGAATATTTTACGCAGCTCCTAACAGAAGAACTTCAAGAACTCCATCCTTGCACGCGCACTCGGAGCTTTGTTAGAATTTTAAATTTTGTAAATACATTAAAAAATAACCATTCCTATGAAATAGAGCGTTCGGATACAGAAAATATGTAACAATTTTTGTAAAAGCTTATTAAAAATATTTTTGAAGACAAACTTTTGTAATATTTGTATGATTGTATGAGCAAACTTGTATGAAAAACATAGGTATAAAGTTTCAAAAAAGGCCCCGGTATAAATTTCCAAGCAGTCTCCCAAAGTACAAATATAAACGTAATATAAAGAGCTTTTAGAATCACTCCCATAATAAGAAAAATACAAAACTGATTTTGATAAAATGCAATATTTTGTAATCTAATTGTCATGCCATCAATTTAATTGAAATCCCACTGGAATATACTATAGGTAGGTACATACTAGCAGTCGCGCGCAACTTCACCTGCGTTTTTTCGTTATTGCTGCGCTCCTACTGCCTGGGACGTGATTAGTCATATATATAGAATAGCCAAATAGCCTATAGCCTTCCTCGATAGGTAGGCTATCTAACATGAAATATTTTTTCAAATCGTACCAGTACTTTTTGAGATTAGCGCATTCAAACAAACAAACTCTTCAGCTTTATTATTAGCATAGAATAGATATATTATATTTGGACACATTAGGTAGATTCCAACCCACTTCACATACCGGCTTACTAATATTACTTATTAACATAAATTGTCTGGTGCTAAGAAACTAGCTTAGTAATTATTTCATTAAAACCAATATTTGATTTTAGTGTTCTATTTATTTTATTTAATAAAATTCAGCACTACATGGTTCGATGCAAAGAAACACGTTACATTCTTTGCACATAAATCTTGTGTCGCTCCTACGTTTCTTCAGCGCACATACCCTACAGCGCTGACTTTTATTGTTAGGGATCTTCGTAAGGAAATGTTTGAGTACATCTCGTGGTAAAAAGCGACTTGGATTGTCTTGTATCCTGCGTGAAGTTGAAGAAACCGGTTGATAATCTAATAATTTATGTTTTTCTATTATTTGACGAATCACTTCGAGTTGAAACTCACTGAATGATTTGTTTCGACATCCTTTTATTTCTCGAAATGAAAAAAAAGCATTTAAAAGATGCATATCAATAATACGAAATACTAATTTTTTGTACCATCTTCTACTTTTTTTAATACAAGTTAATGTACTCATAAGCATGTCGGCAGTGTCAATACTACCCATGTTTTGTGTGTAGTCATAAACACATTCAGGCTTTAATTTAGGCAAACCAGTTCTTCTGTCTTCCTTATTTGTGGGGATAACATTTGAGCCATGCATTGTGCTAATTATTGTCACTGCCTTCTTGTCAACCCATTTCAGTGCCATCAAGGGTGGTGAATAGAATGCTTCCACTTCTCCCTTTTTAAGTTTTTTAAATTTTGGCATATATTTTCTATTTTTTTTTACTGTTCCACAAGCATATGTACCGTTTTCTTTCAAATATTTGAACAGTGCTGGACTTGAATACCAATTATCTACGAAAAGTGCTCTATTACAATTAAAATAATCTTTTATAAGTGCAATTACCACCGATCCGCTCACACCCAACTCTGGCTTAATTTCGATATCTGTTTCGTTGCCGCTGTAAACGATAAAGTCAACGATAAACCCTGTTTGCACATCGCATAAGACGAATAGCTTAATACCGAAGCGGTTTCTTTTTTTAGGTAAGTACTGTTTAAGTACTAAGCGACCTTTAAAAGGTACTATGCTCTCATCTATACATATTTTCTGATGTGGTAGAATAGTTTCTTTGAATTTGTTTCTTGCGTGGTCAATAACAAATTGTAGTTTATGCAATCGTGGTAGTCTCTCATTAGTGTTTGTTGTGAACACATCAGTAAAATGTATCATACTCATTATAAGGCAGTATTTATTTCTGCTGAGAAGTTTATGAAAAATCGTCGAATTTAACAAAGGATCTGTAGACCAATGCTCTTCGATGCTTATTCTTTTATTTCTGGTCATCAACATGGTGATCGCGAAAAATAAATACATATGTTGAGCGTTGACATCATTCCAATCTTGAATTCTAGAATGTTCTCGTATATCAACATTGCGCACATAATACTGAAAATACTTATTCGTGCATCTTACTATTTCGTTTATCAGGTTTTCATCTATAAAGTATTCAAAAAATTGTAATTCGCTTGAATTGGCGGATAGGCTAGTGGTTGTAAATCCTGCGCCGTAATCATCAAAAGGTTGTATAGTCGGGGCTTCCACTTCCGTTGACCAATTCCATTCTGTTTCACTGCCGTCATCGACCTGAAAAAGCGTCAAATTTGTGGCTATAATAATAGCAACCCATATACGTCCCACTGTTGGGCACGGGTCTCCTCTCCTCTATTTAGTGAGCCCCCTCGGCTTTAAGCCACACTCGCAGGCTAAGTGCGCGTTGGTGGATGCTATACAAAACTACATTTTTATTTTTAACCGACTTCAAATAATCATTTTAACAAAAAAATACAACCGACTTCATAACTCCATAGTACGATAACCCCGAAGCTACTTATCGTATCTTGATAAAATTTAAATGGGACCACCTGGGAGCACCAGCTTTCAAATAAAAAAAGAATCATCCAAATCGGCCCATAAACGACGGAGATATCCGCGAACATACATAAAAAAAAACAACAAGCATATATACGGTCGAATTGAGAACCTCCTCCTTTTTTGAAGTCGGTTAAAAAGGAGGAGGTTCTCAATCAGTAGTTTCAGAGTTATCGTACTATGGAGTTATGAAGTCGGTTGTATTTTTTTTTCAATGATTATTATTGTTTATATTTAGATACTCCACAACAAGTGTAAGCTACACTTAATATAAAATAACACTAAATAACAGTGATGAAAATTTAAAAATCCACTAGCTAAAATATTAAAAGAAGAAAGAGCTAGGTACCAATAGTAGCAATGTTTTTTGACAATTAATAATCTATTATTTATTGAAATGAATTTCACATACCTGCACTTCGTCGAACTCCAAATCATCATCCCACTCAAATACTTCATTTTCCTCTAAGCCTTCCAAAATTCTGATTAATTCTTCTGCAGTCGACATTTTTATGACCACGTGCATCCACAGCTCACACAATTAACATATACTGACTACCCACCAACAAATTAATATACCTACATAATTATATCGATAAAATTATCGACTTACCCTCACTTCGCCAGATTCTACTCCGCCTGTGACGTCATAAGCGGACGGATATTTCCGACTCCGGCGTTACCACATAGTATAATATTCGTAACATTAGTGATGTGCACAACACCAATAAAATATAATGTGTGTTTGATGATTTTGGTATAAAATCTACCTTTTAGTACTAAGAAACCGATAAGGTAATGAGAAAATATATTATCAATACGATAAATTTACTATTATAAAAATCAGGGTTATAAAATATCTCACTTTCATCAACTTATGTATATGTTCTACCACAACACTACGGTCGGAATTATACGACTGTGGCGTTACAATTATAAGTAAATCACCAATTGAGCGAGCTATGAAATGCTAATGTTTATGAATATTTTATTAGACATATAGGTAATTATGTGGCTGGAGATTGTAATAAAACGGACGTATTTACGTCCAAGATTACTTATTTATTATCATGACTTTATTCGACTCAATAGTTTTATTTTTATTTGACAAGATAGTTGTAGTCGGAATTATACGACTGTGGCAGTTATGAAGCGGAATCGTGCTGTTGGATATATACGACTGCGGCGGTTAATGGGTTAAACAAGTACTCCTAAAATATCGATACTTACTTATATCGATACTTTTTAGTACTTTTTTTTATTTTTATTATGCTAACAATAAACATTGAAGGACAGTTATTTAACAAAATTGAGAAGAAAATAATACTATTTATTATAATTTTTTTGCATCACATGCATACTTTATACAAAAAACTCTTCAGCATTAAGATTGCCCAAAAACCGTAACTGTTCAAGGTATTTAGAAGATAATCTATTCCTTGCTTGAGACATTGTTGCACCGGCTTTGGAAAAAAGGCACTCGCTAGGAACTGATGTCGCAACAACAATTAAATATTGCTGTGCATACTTGTACAGAAAAGGAAACACAAACTTCCGCAAATGGGTTGCTTTTAAGAGAAACTACTGGATTTGATAAATAAAGAGAAACTTCATCTCCCTATTGTGATTTTTTTTCTTGTGCCCATGTGCTAATTCCTTATGATATTTTCAAAATTTTCGGGTGAAGTCGGCAGAATTCGGTTTGCCCGGCGCGACTCACGCCACCACGCGACGAATACCGGTAACTCGGTATCCGAGCGCGATCACGATCAGCTTTTGCTTTCTCATTCTGTATTATAGGTACGTTTTGTGTATGATGCGTTCGGTATTTTTTAATGGTGACGCTGATTCAATTTGATACCAAGTAATTTTGTTTCGATATCGAGTATGTATCGCAAAATTGATTCAATTCGATACTTGGTATTGAATCAAAAGTATCGAGTACCTACTCGTATTTACTAGTATCGGGATATCCCTAACTATATATCAGTTACAAAACAGCTACTATTTAATTGTACAGAAGAAGCTCGCTGTGACAATTATTATCTTTTGTATTTAATACAGTTCATGATTCATGCAGTAAGTATGACGATTTAAAAGATCACTTTTTATTTAATAGTATAATAGAATAAGTAATGGAATGCCTTTGTATTATTTGTATTACATTTCCCCAATATGTACCTAGTTTTAATTTGTATCAAATTGACGGTTTTAATTTTGTTTTCAAGAGAGCATTAGGGATGGGACACAGTCGATTAAATATATTATAATAGATTTTTTTTTTTTAAATATATTTTTCTCTGCATTCTCACGCTGTTCTCTTTTTTTCCAAAACTTAGCATTAATCCAACTTGGAAATGGCACCTTATAGAAAAATTATAATTTGGAAATATTACGAAAAAATGACGAGAAATCTGCAAGATGCTATGTCAATAAAATGTTAAAACGGCTGGCAAAACCTCCAATATTAAAAATATTCATAGAGGTGTGTACTTGGAAATTACTCAAAGTAAAAATACTGCTGTTACAAAAGATTGATTTGCCAAACCCTGTTCCAAGTACTTCAGAAAAAGATCATAATACGATATCGAAACCTACCGTTAATGAAAGTCAACCGTCACACGGTGGGCTGAAAAACGGCTTTCATAGACATAGGAATCAAAAGTGGCAAATACCAAATTTCTAATCGGATACTTCTACTAGTTATTACCATATACTCAAATGATACTCGCATCAATCTGCACAAAATCAAAGGACTTATAATTTTTTCACCAAAAATTTGTATGAAGCTAGAATGAAAAATTTAATTATCTCTTAAACGGCAAGGAAAACCGTAATATCCTTACAGGTAGTTATAGTACTAATTATTTATGATTTTTTGACGTACTACAAATAACGGTTATCACTGCCGATTTTTTTTTAAAAATCATCAAAATATTTTTATTTATTTTTACATACGAAACGGTTCCTTTTCGTGTTTAAGTTGAGAAACACAGAATTTTAACAACGCAAAATATAAAAATAGCATCCCCTGTCTACTTCCAAAAGGGTAGGCAAAAGTTTATTGTACTTCCGCACTTAGACATCTATTTTCAGTGGGATATTCATCATCATCAGCCCATAACAGTCCACTGCTGGACCTGAGCCTCTCCCGTGGGAGGATGTTGCCATAATCTCCACGCTTGGCAGGCGGGTTGGAGATCGCAGTAAAAGACCATAGTATAATGAAAATGCTGCTGCCCATTTTCTGGTCTATTGAGGCTCAGGCTAAAAGGCGACTAATACAAGCGTATTAGTCGCCTTTTACGACACCCCTGTGTATGGAGGGTTGGTGCTATTCTATTCTGCCGGACGACACCACACGGCCTCAGTGGCATATTGATCAACCAAAATAAGTTTTCAATTTTAGATACATTAAAAATACCGTAAAGAATTGTTAAGTAATTGTTTAGTTTCATTGTAACTAGGTAAGTGATTAAGTAATTCTAATAATTTAGGCTTCTGAAGAGACTAAATAGGTGATTAAATAATTAGCAATATCGCGCAACAATGCAATCTTTGGACTGCATCACTTTTTTCTGATTAGCTAATGTGGTAATTAGTTGTGCTAATGTGTTATATTGTCGACTATAAGTTTTCTTTAGTACTTCTTTGAAAAGTCTAATGGGGGTAGTTAACTAATTGAGTTGATAAATATCAAACGGCAATATGTCCACCACAGATAAATATAAATATTTTAATACCAACGTAAAGTAGAATAAAATCTGAACATTCTGAAATTATACAAATTCAAATATGTCCACAAATTTGCTATAAAAACCACGACAAAAAAAATAGTTTTCTTTCAAAATATGGTAAGTCCCTATAGGCATTCATAACAGAAACCAATATGTCCACACGTCCAATCAAATCATTCTGTTCGGCTATGATGGCGGCCATTATTGTTAACTATAATGACTGACTCGGTGTAGCTCCGTGATTTAAATTAATTTAAATTAGTTTATGCTCGTGAAAATGGACTCAAATGTTAGAAATGTGGATCCTGATAAAGCCAGGAAAAGAAGTAATATAAAGACGCAGCAAAAAAAAGCAGAGAAAAAGCGAAAACTGTAAGGGCCAGGCCACACGGCGCGGCACCGCACCGCACCGCATTACTCCGCACCGCACTACCGGCCACACGAGCAGTGCGGCGTCGCATTATTCTTACGTCGCCGCTGCGGCACCGCAACAGGCTTGGCTTGGCTTGCCCAGTTGACGACAGTCTACAATAAACAATGGATCGAAAAAGACGTGTGTTGCTGATATTATTACTTCGCCATCGACGAAATCGACGTAGAAGCACACGAAGATACTGGATCAGTCCATTTATTACCTTAAGAAATAGTGACGGCCTTTTTTTTCTTAAAGAATATCGAGAGTTGGTCTTAGACGAAAAGAGGTTTTATAATTTTTTTCGAATGAGTGTGCCCACTTTCGAAAGTTTATTGGTAGCCTTAGAGCCACATATACGGAAACAGTATACTAATATGAGAAATCCTGTGGAGCCAATAGAAATGCTAGGAATCACTTTAAGGTAAGTAATAAAAAAAACTTTTATTATTTGCACTTCTTTATTATTAATTTTCAAATCAATGCCAGGGAAACATTATTACTTATAAACTTGTAAAATCAAACTCCGTCTGATCGCTTTCTTGAGACACTTGACTTGGAGATGGAATATAGTTAGAGTTTGATTGTACTGTATTAAACGAACTTGTACTTTGATAATTTTTGGTTTGATACCCATGCGACGATGCTTCTTCATGCTGATAGGACGAAGATTGTGGATAAATTTGTCCATAACGCATATCTGTGATTATTTGCAATACTTTACTCTGAAACGTGAGAGTCTGAAGATCGGTAAAATCCTCTATAGATGGCAAAATACCTTTAAAAAAGTTCATATGGCGATTCTCTGGCTCTTTGAGAGCTTTTAGTGTTTCTTTTTCAAAATCATCCAATTGTTCTGCTTTTCGCTTCCGGTTGACAGGAACATAGCGAGACGATTCAGGTATTATATCATCATTAGTAGAAGTCATGCTCGCGTTAGATTCTTCGTGTACGTCTAAACTACCGTCCGTGGCGTTCTGTGACACTTTGGTTAGAAATAATAGTTGATCATAGTAATGATATTTTGAAAGGTTTTTAGATGCAGAGCCGGATCTGGAAGCATCTTTCTTTTTTTTTAAATATTTATAAAAGGAGTCTTTCACATTTCTCCACTTTTTCACTACTGAATTACCTGAAAATACAAATATTTTATTTTAATACATAAGTATAGTTTATTTTATTGTGTTATTTTTGTTACAGATACCTAGGAAGCGGAAATTCGATAAAAGATTTAGAATTCAAATTCAAACGTGGGAAATCTACAATTGCTTGTATGATATTGAGAGTATGTGAAGCTATATGGAAACATCTTCTTCGAGACCACATCCCTGAACTGACAACAGACCGTTTGCAAATGATTGCATCTGATTTTGACGTCAAAGCAAATTTTCCTCATTGTATAGGGGCAATCGATGGAAAACATATACGCCTATGTAATCCAGCTAATAGTGGCTCATTATTTTTTAATTACAAATCTTTTTTTTCTGTGGTGTTGCTAGCTGTAGTGGACTCGAACTACAAATTTACTTTTGTTGATATTGGCGCATACGGCAAAGAGTGCGATTCAACTGTTTTTCAAAATTCAAAACTATACCAGTTACTGATTAACGAGACCCTCTCATTGCCTACTCCCCAGCCACTATGTGGTTACAATAGACCAATACCATGGGTGTTAGTGGGTGACGAAGCTTTTGGATTGAGTAAACATGTTATGCGTCCATATGGTGGTAAAAATCTCAATGTACAACAAAAGATATTCAATTATTTATCGTCTTAGCAGGGCAAGGAGATATGTTGAATGTGCTTTTGGAATCCTAGCAAATAAATGGCGCATTTTTCATAGACCGATAAATGTGTCCTATAATTTTGCAACTACCATTATAAAAGCCTGTTGTGTTCTTCACAATTTTATGGCCGATCGGGACGGTCTTCACCCAAGTGATAAATTAGCGATAATTTGTGATGAATTTCACTCGCTCCAACCTCAAAATGATGAATTGACAGCAGCAAATAGTATAAGAGAGGAATTAGCAAACTATTTTTTAAGCAGCAAAGGATCTTTGAATTGGCAATTAAAAAAAATTAGTTATGTTACCTATATGAAGAAAAATAAGCACTCACCAATTTTGTTCTTTTCGTCAGGAGTGTATGTATCGTATTTAGTAAATAAATTTTTTGTAACATCTTCCCATGCTTTTGCTTTCAAATTTTTGTTTTTAAAATTGTCATGAGACTTGTCCCACAGTATTTCCCGTTCCTGTATCAACGAAATGAGGTAGTCCACGTCTATAGATTCCACATCGGTACTCATTTTTTTTATGATATACACGTTTATCATCAACGAGCGTGCACTCTTGCCTATGCCGTACAAACAACTGAGCGGCGCCGCTGCGGCACCACACTGCTTGCAACCCTCCCCGCCTCGTCTGCCTCGCGCCGTTGTCCGGTGCGCCTGCGGTGCGGCGCCGGTGCGGTGCCGGACGTACCGTGTGGCATACCATACATTTTTATATGTAGGAAACCGTTGCGGCACCGCTCAGGCGCCGCGCCGGAGCCGCACCGTACCGTGTGGCCTGGCACTAAGTAAAACTTTGTTAGTACCTTAGCAAAACTTGAACTAGTTGCAAGGCTGTCACAGTGTCACATTTGCATTCAAAAATTTGTCTTCAGAAATGTTTGATATCTATCTTTGTTTTTTTTTAATAATTCATTTAGATGAGTAGGTACCGTATTTTCGTATTTATTTACTTTCGTGAACAACCATAACTTTTTTTATAATGAGGAAATAGGCATTTTATTTCTTAGTATAAAAGCTTTCTTGAAGGGATGAAGAAAGTCACTGTGCGCTACGTAGGTTATTTCAACAGGTTAATCTAGAGGAAGCCTTCTGGAATATTTTGTTAAGCTGGGGACTTCTTGCGTCTGATAAAATGTTGATGATTGATTTTTAGATAATATTATTATACCTATAGTTATTTCGGATGTTACTACTTGTTCAAGTTCCCGATAAATAAAATAAAGAGTTAGATAAAATAAAATAGAGAGTTGTTAATTCTTAACGCTTTTTTTCAGATATTCGGCAGTTGGTTTACCTAAAAAGTCAAAATGCAAACATAACTCCAAAACTATGAAATGTCTGGCCGTCGCAAATCAGGACCTGTTTTATTTTCATAAACGTCTGTATGAAAATATTTCTAAAACCGAGCAAGACAATTACATTCTTAAACATATTGTCGTCACTAAAGTCAAACGTTTTCGGCCAAGAAAGGGGAGTAAAAATCCTAGGGCATTTGGTGTAAAACTTTATATACCACAATTTAAAACTAAGGAACTGGTCCCGGTATGTAAGAAAACTTTTTTGCAGGCGTCACGTTTGAAATGCTCTAGAATTGATGGAATAGCAAAAAGGCATTTCCAATCTGGTGGTTTAGCTAAAGAAAACAGAGGAGGAGATAGAAAACAGTTTGCTTTTGCCTCTAGACGAGAAGCCGTTGAAAAATTCATTAAAAGTTTTACTCCTTTAGAAAGCCATTATTGCAGAGATCAGATAAAAGTGCGTCAATACCTTCATCCGGACTTGAACATCAAAAAAATGTTTAATATGTACGAAGATCAGGCTCTGCCAGGATATGGTGTAAAACAAGGATTTTTCAGAAAAATATTCAATACGAGATTTAATATTGGTTTTGGCAGCCTAAGAACTGATGTGTGTTCTGTATGTCTTCAACTGACAGAAAAAATTAAAGTTGAGACTTCACTAGTCAAAAAACAAGAACTCATGACACAGCATAGAATACATAAACTGCGGGCTAAACAGTTTTATAAAATGTTACAAGAAGAACTTCCTTTAGAAGAAGATTTTATTTAATTAGATTAATTAATTAAAATTTGTAATTTCTTCGTTTTCTGATTTTGTACTGATTAAGGGTAACATTCTTATGACTGATTTATTGTGATTTTAGCCATTAAATTATCTTATTAAACTTGAGACAAAATACTATATCGTTTTAATTATTTATTAACTGAAGACAATTCTTCGGTGACAACCCTAGCCCCTTAGCCGTGGTACCATATTGACGTCATCCGCATTTCTATTCAAATTCTATTATGTCCGATGTTTACTGGTTCGGACGTTGGCTGTCACATGTGATAGGTGTGAATTTTTTCAGTATTTTTTTTTTTCAAATTATAATTTTTCATAATTTAGCTTTGCTGACTGTTGTATTCAGAAAATTCAATTCACGGTATTTATATTTACATTTATAGACAAGTAGTTCCATTAAAATGAGTAATAAGGAACCTCCAGACCCTGACCCTCCTGATCCTGATTCAGAACTTTTCACCCCCATAGACTCCGTTCCGCCTTTCTCCCAGAGTATGGATTCTTCATATTCTCCAACTTCTAGAAAAAGACAAGCTGAATCTCATAACGAGAATAAACCAGCAAAGCTAGTTAAAAGCGTAGTTGGCAGGCAGACGTATGTTGCCAGTGATAGTCTTCCGTTTCTTGTCCACGTTCGGAGAATTGATTCTACAGAATCATTGCACCCAGTTCAATTTGGTATGTTTTTATTAAAACAAAATTTTAAAAATATTGTTGTTGATGGTGTGAAACGAGTAGGCCGTAATAGGCTCTCGATTGAATTTAAATCTCACGAGGATGCCAATGCATTTCTGTCTAACAGCTCCCTCGCCTTAAATAATTATAACGCTTCAATTCCCGTTCACATTGTGTGCCGCATGGGTTTGATTAAAGACGTCCCCATTGACTTGTCGGACGATGAGTTAATACATAATATTATTGTTCCGCCTGGGTGTGGTAAAATTATTAAAATCCGTCGCATTTCCAGAAAGTTTCTTAACAATAATGTACCAGAATGGAAACCATCTTCTACTGTTGTACTTTCGTTCGATGGGCAAATTCTCCCGAAAAAGGTATTTTGTTTCTACACGTCATTTACGGTAGAGCAATATATACACCAAACTGTTCAGTGTTACAACTGTTGCCGTTTTGGTCATACTCGCTTAATATGCCGTTCAACAACGCGATGCTACAAGTGTGGCCATGACCATCCTGGCGACGGTTGTAACATTGACAGCTCAGCTGCCTTCTGTTCTTCTTGTTCTGGCAACCATTTTGCCAATGATAAATCTTGCCCTGAATATATAAGGCAAAAATCTATTAAAATTTCTATGGCTGAGAATAATGTAACTTACTTTGAAGCAAGCAAAATGGTTCCCAGATCAAATCGCTCTAGTTATTCAGACACTGTCAAATCATCTCCTTCATCATCCCTCCCTCTTCCCCCCGGATCTCTGAGGAGTTCAGACGTTAAAAGTGTTAAACTGCAATTATTGTGTTTTATTTAAAAATAAAAATTAAATCAGCTTAATAATACGTGCTAAACTACCAAGAGTGCATAAAACCTGAGAAGATAACCTGCTACCTGTACGCCGCTGCCCTGTCTATGCTATCGTGGTGCGCCATTCGCTAAGAACGTCAACGCCCACTGCTTTGCTGCTGCTGCTTTGGAGGCGTGAAAAGAGCCGGCCAATAACACTACGTGGGTGGCACGCATCAATCGAAAGTAAGCGCATCTTTTACTTATATTGCGGAGTTCTAGCTATACTGGACGGAAAGCATAATTGTATGAAAGCGTCGATAGCGACCATAAACGATTGACCCCTTATCCGTGAGCTGCAACTACCTAGTCAATTATATCTGTTCGCTGTTATTATTAATATCGTAATAAAGAATGCCGCTTAAGAGGACCCCACCGAAATCAAACACTCAAGCGTCTACTTCCGTGGATAATATACCTCCTAACGCTTCTGACAACTTAGTAGATATTGATACTACTATGAACAGATCCGCTTCGGAATCAGATTTAACCCGTCTAACTCCGCCGAGCTTTGCTGCTCAACGTATTAAAAGACGCAGAGCTCAAATGGAAGGCTCTATTGCAGAACAAATGGATGAATTTAGAGAAGAAATGCGAAAACTAATTACATCTTTTTTCGAATCGCAAAATACCGAGTTGAAGCATGTTAATACTACTCTCAAAGATATACAACAGTCGAATTATAATATTGAAAATTCAATTACTAATCTTAGTATGCAAAATGAGGAGCTTAGGCAAAGAATTGATGTGCTGGAGGCCCAATCTAAACAGGACCAGGACCATATTATAATGCTTGAAAATAAAATTGAGGAATTCCATATGGACTGTAGAAAGTCTAGTTTTGAAATTAAAAATGTCCCTAAAAAACTTACCGAAAATAAAGACGACCTTATTGAGATGGTCATTAACCTCTCGAAGTCGATTGATTGTAACATATCTGAGTCGGATGTCAGCGATATTTACAGAGTGAGATCTAAGGCATCCGATATCAAAAAGTCGCCAATTGTGGTTGAAACTAACTCAACTTTATTAAAAAACAGAATACTAAAAGCTGCGAAATCATTTAATTTCAAGCACAAAAGTAAGCTCTGTGCCAAAAATTTGGGCTTTAAAACGCAGGAGGACACCCCCATATACTTGTCTGAGCACTTAACCCCAAAAGGAGCGCGCTTATACTTCTTAGCGCGTGACCTGGCTAAGTCAAAGAACTATAAGTTTGTCTGGACCGCCTACGGAAAAGTGTATGTGAGAGAAAACGAACACTCGGCAATTATTATGATAAAGAATGAAAATCAGATTCACCAACTCTTAATAAACCATCGTCGTGTAGAAACGCCAGTGATCTGACTAACCGAACCCACTAGGACTGTCCCGGGTATAAGTGTTATCAGAATAACACTTAAGCTATTACTGTTGGAGTGTTTCTTTCCTTTGTTAATTGTCTTTCTATTGTTATTATATCTTTTTGTATCAAATAATAGCTTTGTAAATTCTTATACTATTGTACAACAGTTGAATTATATAAAAGCCATCTACGCACTCATCTACTCGTGCCCTTTACACGTACTACCTCATACAGACACACAAAAGCCTTCACAGATTGTTACATTCAATCAATTACTTACAAATTCTCCACACACGTATACAACTTTAAATAAACTAAGAAATAACAACACTAAACTAAAATATTGCATTTATTCGTACGCAAAATTAAAACAAAACTTCGTAGGAATATCTTTTCTGAGCATAGAACCTGTATTGACGTGCACACTGTTCACTATCTCAAATGGGTGATACACTCTACAGCTTGCACATGATAGACGGTACTGAAATTGCTAATGCAATAGAGTGTGACTGCTCTGAACTATCTTCATATAAAACAATTCAAAAAAATGACCTTACAATAATTTCCCAGAACATACGGAGTATATATAGGAACTTTGATGATTTTTTACTGTCTATATCAGATCTCTCATTTGAAGCCGATGTTCTAATTCTTACTGAGTGTAGACTAACCCCAAACAAACTGTTACCACAAATTAATAATTATAGCTCTTATTTTACAACGTGTCGGCGGAACCAAAATGACGGAGTGGTTGCTTATATTAAAAAATCCTTGTCACATAAGGTTAGGGAAATTAGTCTTACTGATGCATCTTGCCTGCAGATTGACGTACTTAATAATATTATTTTAGGTATATACCGCTCTCCGTCTAAACCAAATGCTGATGGTTTTACTGATTCACTCTGTTCACATCTAGACAGTTTTATTTCACAAAATAACATTATAATCACAGGAGATATCAATATTAATATTGCACCCAAAGAAATCGAACCAAGTAGTGAATATAACAATAGAACAAACTATTTGAACTCGCTCTCCGGATATGGTATACTTGCAGGTCATACTCTACCTACTAGAGATAATAATTGTCTGGATCACTTCATGTTAAAAATCAACAAAAATAAATGCTCGGCCTTTATTGCAGTTCTTCAAACTACCATTACCGATCACTTTACAATTTTCCTTTCACTATCTAAAACTAAAATTAAAAAACCCATAACTAAAATTAAAACTAAAGTAGATTATACAAAAGCTCTTGAACATATACAGCAAAAAAACCTAAGTAAACTGCTGTTTGAGAATGACCCGAATATTATAGCTTGTCGTTTAGTGGAAGAACTCACAGAATCTATGAAATTAAATTCTGTAAACATAAAAATCCCTAAAAGTCAACGCACGCTTAAGCCCTGGATTACGACTGGAATCCTACGATGCATTAAGCAAAGAAATAAATTACAAAAACAATTACGTCACGACAGTCAGAATGCAATCTTAAAAATAACTTATACCAGGTACAGAAACTATTGTAATAATCTCATTAAAAAACTGAAACGCAAATACGAAAGAGATTTAATTACTAAGTCGATAAATAACAACAAGCTTTTATGGAAAAATATAAAAAACATGACCTATAGCAATACAGCACAAAAATATAATGAAGAATTGATTAATCTTAAGGATAGTCCAACGGAGTCCGCTAATTTTATTAATAGCTACTTCTCAAATATAGGAGAACATCTTGCTAGAAATATACATCCATATCCCATCACCGACCAAAGAACCATTGACACTCTTGCGCAGATCAATTCTTTCGTTCTGCTAGAAACTGATATGGAAGAAGTTGACAAAACCCTTATGACCCTGAGATCTGATGGTGCCCCGGGCTGGGATAACATTTCAGTAACTTTTTTGAAACTTGCTAGGTGTATAATTGTTCCAATAGTTACTCACCTTGCCAATCTCTGTTTCCAGCAGGGAGTATTTCCAGCCCCGTTGAAAAAATCTATTATTACACCAGTCTACAAGGGTGGGGATAGACACGTGGTCGGTAACTATAGACCAATTTCTGTCCTTCCTGCCTTTTCTAAAATACTGGAGAGACTCATAAACACTAGATTAATTAAGTACTTAAACAAATATCAACTTCTCTCCCGGTTACAGTTTGGCTTTAGAAAGGGTAAATCCACTGAAGACGCGGTGACTGCTCTAAGTCAGCTAGTAGCTGAAAAGGTTGATAATGGTTCTAAGTGTTTATCGGTATTTCTTGACCTCAAAAACGCATTCGACACCGTGTCTGTCCCTATTCTTGTTCATAAACTGGAACTATATGGGATTAGAGACACAGCACTGGCACTCTTCAAAAGTTATCTTTCTGAAAGGACGCAAAAAGTAAAACTGGGTCAGTATACTAGCGAAGACGCCAGTGTATCATTTGGCGTACCCCAGGGAAGTGTATTAGGACCAACACTTTTTTTAATTTATATTAATGAACGGAATATAATAAACTGAACCTCTAAAAAATACTTTTTTGATCATCAAAATTACTGAGTGAGCATCTAATGAGGTGATTAGGTGCTCAATCAGTAATTTTGATGCACAAAAAGGTTAGGTTAGGTTGGCAATTTATTAATTTTGAAGACACGTTAAATAACACCCTTAATGAACTAGTTAATTTAAAAATTGACAACACGCACATTTTTTCTTATGCCGATGATACTGCTGTCGTTTTCGCTGGTACGACTTGGGATTCCGCAAAGAGAAACGCAGAACGTGGCATGTCTTTGATATCGAATTGGTTAAATAATAATTTATTAACTTTGAACACAATTAAAACCAAATACATGTGCTTCAGTATACAAAATCACACACAACCTAATACAAATTTTAAACTACAAATCCACTCTTGTAATTTATTAACACAGCCTGTCGAATGCAACTGCCCTGTAGTGGATAAAACTGAGAAAATAAAATACCTGGGAGTTATGGTTGATCAGCGGCTTTCCTGGCACTCACATATTGACCTAGTATCTGCTAGAGTACGCAAATTAATTTGGATATTTAAGAATTTAAGACATGTGGTGCCGGGCGGGAAGCTAAGTGATCCTGACTCCTCAAGAAATATTCTCAAAGAAATATATGTAGCATTAGCGCAATCAATCCTAACGTATTGCATTTCTGTGTGGGGAGGAGCCGGTAAGACGAAAATGAAGGAGATAGAACGTGCACAACGTGCTTTGCTAAAGGTCATGCATTTTAAACGTAGGCGATTCCCAACGGTGTCTCTATATGCCCTCAGTCAAGTACTATCGGTTAGACGGCTGTATATTCTCGCCTCAGTACTGAGAAAACATAAAAATACTCCATATGACCCCAGCATATTACGTGCTAGAAGGAAAAATGTTGTTTCCATTCCCCGTACTAAGACTTCCTTTGCACGCAGACAATTCGACAGACTTTCATCATATTTATATAATGAAATTAATAATACAGTTAATATTTACGACAAAACATTGGACAAATGTAGGTATACCGTCACAAATTTTTTACTATCATTAGATTATGAAGAAACGGAGAAAATAATAAAGAGTTGATGAAATACTAACACTTACCTTAACACACAGACATACATACACACATACACACACACACACACACACACACACACACACACACACACACACACACACACACACACACACACACACACACACACACACACACACACACACACACACACACACACACACAATGACCTATAGCTATGGAAGAGCGAGGTCATCTGGTACAGGCATTATTTGCTTAAAAGATGACCTCGGTCACTGTTAATTTAATGTAAAACTTTTTATAGCAAATAAATTATTATTATTATTATTATTATTATTATTATCATCTTGTCCCTTAACTAAACCCTCTTCCTTATCATCCTCTCAGCTCTTATCTCACCCTCCATATTCTTCATATAAGAAATTGCCATCTCATAATTTCAATATTCCATCTTTTTCTGTTGTTCGTCATGACCAGAGGTCGGAATTAGGTAGAGTTATTCATGTACTTACACTGATTTCACACAGCGAAAGAATATAGTGGATATGCCTCAAATCCCGGGATTAATTTTAAAGAATAGAAAAAATCCCGTTACTTTTTAATAAAAAGTTATTTACTTTTACTTTTTTAATTTAGACTACTGCACGCGCGACGTTGCCAAACTTACATCAATGATATTGGATGACCGAAGTTGCAAAATTCCAATACGCAATTTGTTGTATGGTGTGTGTATCTTTGTTTTATTTGTCTATCTATGATGTTTTTATTATTATTTATTTGTAATATTGTTGGCCACACGGGATTGTCCATTTGAAATCCCGGGAAGGTCCACATTAATATCAACATTTCGATGCAAGTACATAAATAACTCTACCTAATTCCGACCTCTGGTCATGACAGATTAGATGGCTATGGTGGTTCCGCTTTGTTTACTAATAACAAAGCCACTTATTCGGACTTAAACATAAATTATTCAGGTAACGATTTTAATATTGTTGCCTGCCGTGCTGAAAATTTTTCGTTTGTAAGTATATATATAGCTCACCCTAGAAATTGTTTCCTTCCCATTTTGAAAAATATTTTACAATCAGTCCCGAGCCCTATTATAGTTATGGGCGACTTTAATTGTCACCACTATAGATGGGGCTCTTCTTGGTGTGACTCTTTCGGTATAGGTCTGGTGAATTTAATAGATGATTTAAATCTTTGCGTTTTAAATGACGGCCGTTCTACTCGGCGCATCCTTCCTGGTCAAAATCCTAGTCCGGTTGATGTCACTTTTTGCTCTTCATCTATTTCATCTTCTTTTTGCTGGGACTTGGAGCAGTTTTCGTATGGAAGTGACCACTTTCCTATAGTTATTCGCATTCCCTCTTTGACAAGCCCCGAAAGATCCTTGCCTCCTTTTTTGAAATATCGTATATCTGGCTCTAAACAGAGTTGGAGTAAATTCTCTGATTTATCAGAATCTCATTTTCATTCCCTTCCAGATATTCGTATTACGAGCAACTGTGATTTAAATCAGCAAATAAACGATGTATCGGTAGCATTCAATAATTATTTAACAACAACAGCTAACTCCTGTTTTCCTCTTAAAAAATGTTCATCTGGAAAGTTACCTTCTCCTCCATGGTGGGATGAAGAGTGCACAGATATAATAAAACAAAGAAAAAGAGCAGAAAAAGCTTATAATAATCAAATGTCTGTTGAAAATCTAATCTTTTATAAGCAAATTTTGGCAAAATCTAAGCGATTACTTAAGAAAAAAAAAAAGGCTAAGCTGGTCTAAGTTCTGTTCATCTCTATCAGCATCTACTCCACCATCTGTAGTTTGGCGTCAAATTAATAAATTTAGGCGCGGTTTTTGTCCGACTCCTCTCCGTTCTATTCCTCTGGTTACAGCTGAACTATTTCTTGATAAAATTTCCCAATGTTATGTTCCAAACTGTAATGAGATATCTCCTTATCCTACGATTGATTGTGTGATTGGTGATGAATTTCCACATTTAAACGATCCTTTTTCATTTAATGAATTAGAGTTGGTTTTATCTCAACTTAAAGACTCTGCTCCTGGACCGGATGGTTTTCCGTATTCCTTCTTAGTGAATTTGGGTGATAATGGCAAGCTCTATTTTCTAAATTTTATTAATATTTGCTTTTGCAGTGGAATTGTCCCAATGAGTTGGAAAGAACAGATTGTTATTCCGTTAGTCAAACCGGGGAAATCGCCTGATGATCCCAATGGGCTTCGTCCTATTGCTTTATCTTCAGTACTAACAAAGATCCTGGAACATCTTGTGAAAAATCGATTAGAATGGTTTGTCGAGCATAAAAGTATTTTACCATCTACTCAATTTGGTTTTCGAAAAGGTCTAAGCACTATGGATAGTGTTGCTGTCTTGATCACTGATATAAGGATAGCCTTTTCCAAAAATTACTCAGTAGTTGCCGCATTTTTAGATATTTCGGCCGCTTATGACAATGTAAATCTGTTGATCCTTCGAGAATTGCTAATAAATTTTAAAATTCCATATAAAATAACCAATATTATTAGTAACTTGTTCCTGGAAAGACAAATTACTTTAAAAATACCAGGAAAAAGCTTTGGAAATAGATTAGTATTTAAGGGTTTACCTCAAGGTTCTGTGTTAAGCCCTATTCTATACAATCTTTATACCAGTCATTTAAAATCATCCTTAAATTATGATTGCCAAATCCTACAATATGCTGATGACTTGGCTTTGTATGTAGCTCATAGCTCCATTGATGACGCTGCTGATTCATTATCAGTTTCTCTTAATTCCTTAAATAATTGCCTTTCCGATCTGGGTCTTCACTTATCGTCTCCCAAAAGTTCAATCGTAATTTTCTCTCGTAAAAAAAATATTCCTACCGTCTCAATTGCTATTTCTAGCTGTCCAGTTCCCATTAAAAACAGTGTAAAATTTTTAGGGGTTTTTTTAGATTCAAAGCTTTCTGGGAAGCTACACATTAATCACCTGGTTAGTAAATGTGAAAGGTCTATCCCTATTTTAAAATGTTTGTGTGGTGTTTGGTGGGGTGCTCACCCTTACTGTATGAAATTTTTTTATAATGCTTTTATTCGTAGCGTAGTTGATTATGGTTTATTTTTATTGGAGCCTTGTAATAAAGCAGCATTACATTCGTTGGATCAAATCCAGTCGTCTTGCTTAAGAATTATTACCGGTTGTATGAAATCATCTCCAATTAATGCGTTACAAGTAGAATGTTGTGATCCCCCTTTTTCTTTACGTCGTCAATATTTGTCTGATCGTCTTTTATATCGAATCAATATGACTTCATCTCATATTTTGATTCCAAAATTAAACGCTTTGTATAATTTGTGTTATTCGAATAATGCCTATTGGCGTAACAAATCAAAACCTCCAATTATCATAAGTCTCCATAATCTCAATACTTTTTCTACTCTTTTATCAAAAAATGATCTTTTACCAGTTTTCGCCACTGATTACAGAGCACTTATTTATTCCCCAAGAATTTTTTTCAACTTAGGTATTTCAAAAGTTCTCCAGGTCCTAATATCAGTTTAAATAAAATTGTTTCTGAACGTTGGTCACGTTGGCAAAGATTTTATTTATTTATTCCAAATTGTCTGATTTGGGAAGTGTTGGTGCATCAGTCTTCTTGCAAAATTCAAATTTATATTTACAATTCAAATGTCCACCTGAATCTTCTGTGTTCACTGGAGAATGCATTGGCATCCTTAAAGCTTGCCTATTTATTAAGTCTCATAATATAAATAAATCAATTATTTTTACAGACTCGTTAAGTGCCTTACAAGCTTTAAATAAAAACCTTTTTAAATGTAAATTACACAGTAACATTGTTCTTAATATAAAATCATGTCTGTTGAATTGTTTTAATAATGGTTTAACAGTCGAGTTAGCGTGGATCCCGAGTCACGTGGGGATAACTGGCAATGAATGTGCGGATTCGTCTGCTAAACAGGCAGCGTCTAGCGCAAATGTGGATTTGAGACACTACTGTCTTTAATGTTATGACCTTTTAAATATTCCAAAAAAAAAGATTACGCACTAAATGGCAAGAATTGTGGAATAGTAGCAGTAAAAAAAAAAGGCTACTACTTCTATAATTCTCAGCCATCGATTCCCAATAAACCTTGGTTTTTTAAATTTAAAAATATGTCAAAGACAGTTGTTTCGGTCATGTGCAGATTACGTATTGGCCATTGTTGCACTCCCCATTTTCTAAATAAAATCAGAATACGTGATAATTCAATTTGTGAATGTGGATTAGGAGATGGTACCTTGGATCACATATTTTTTGAATGTCCCAGGTTTTTAAATTACAATTTTTATAATTCTTTATCAAAGTTAAAAGTGTCATTGCCTACGAACTTTTCATATTTACTTACAATTTCTTCTCGTAAAGTTTTTTTGGAAGTTATAAAATTTATTAGACATAATGATATCAAACTGTAATTGTAACTTAACTTTAATTCTTTTTTTAACATTTAGCAAAGCTTTTCTTTTGTTTCTTTATTTTTATTCACATGTGAAGTCATCATACGAGTCTGGCTGAACTGTCGTCACTACCCTTGATGACATAGTGCCATTAATTTAAAAAAGAAGAAGAAGATGTTTACTTTTTTTCAAAGACAATTATGTCCATTGTTTTATTTCAAAATCCAATAAGTCCAATAGGGAATGGAGAACCGGGACTGTTTCATGGAACCGGGATTTTCGGTACCGAACTATGCTGGAACCGGGAATTCCCGGGATTTTCGGGACTTCCGGGTTTTTTTATTTTATTTCGGTAAAGTTTCAATTATATTATATTATATGATACTTATTGATAAATTTAAATTATAATGGTCTTACCTAAATAATAAAACTACAAATAAGAATCATAAAACACTTATATTTCAATAGTAATCAGCTTTAGCTTCAACCAAACTTAATATTAATACTTATAATTTAGACTAGATACAATCAGTCAGTATTAATATGGCATTGTAGGAGATCAATGGAAATGAAATTATGCTATATCTATCTAATCAACACAAAAACGTCTAAAAACAATCAACATATTCTAAATAAAATTTAAGTCTCAACGATAACCAACATAATAAAATTTTCACAATTACTTTTGTAAGGAAAGGAACAAATCACTTATTGAATAAGAATAATGTAAAACAACAATTATTAAAATCTAGTAAAAATCAGTCTTACAAGTAATCGTAATTTAAATACGTCATCACATTAATATTAATAGGAACGCTGAATGAACTTATAGTATTAACAATCAAAGCGAAATTATTTGTTCTTTTTGAAAGCTTTTTTTTCATTGTAATATGTCCTTAAAAAGATCAACGCGTCCAAAGTTACATCACCTAAACGCGATCTAATTTTATTACACAGCAGTCCAGCTGAAGAAAAGATCCTTTCAGGTTCAACACTGGTAGGTGGAATACTCAGAAGCTGGTCATAAGCTTGTGATAAATGTCGCCCACGATCGCCTCCATTCTCGAAAAGGGCCATTTCAATTCTTACATTTGTTTCAAGATCGTCACTCTGAGTTGATCTAACACGTTCCTTGCTAATTTTCTTGAGTTCTGCATTTAACTCTTCGCTTTTTGATAGGATACTTCTTTCCACTGCAGGTTCGGAGTCCTCTTCTATTTCTATTGAATATTGGGGTGTTGTTGATGGCGGGGGACGAGTACGGTTTAGTAGAAATACAATATTGGCGCACATTTCGTCACTGTTTGGTCGAGAAAATACACTTAAATCCTCATCATTTATATTAGAGAAATATGTGTCTGGATTCTGCAAATAATTAAGTATAGATGCTTCTATTAACCGTCGTTGTGTGTATCGTGCTTTCAAAGCTGATGTCATCTTTCTGCTAAGATAAGTATTAATATTAGATAACTTATTTAGTGCGAATTTGACGGCCACATCGGCTGTGAGTAATGTAGCATCTCTACGACACAGCGCTTCTAAAACAGTTTTCACTATGTCAAGAATTTCATGTAACTGTTCAAGATCTTTCCAGTCATTGTCTGAAAAATGTATGTGGACTTTCAGGTCAATCAAAGCCTTAACGATACAGTTTCGTAACTTTAAAAACCTGTCAAGGGTGTTGGCCAGACTGCTCCAGCGTGTTATTGTATCGTAATTTAAAGCATATTCTCTTCCAAACTCATCTACGACATATTTTTGAAGTATGTCGTCGTTTTTAGTAGGTGATTTCCTAAATATTTTGACGACCTTTTTGACTTTGGCAATCAAATCATGATATACGAATTGCTGCTCAGATACTTCGTTACGTGCCAAAACATTTGATGAGAACTCTGCGCCGTCTAAGCTGTCTTCGTCATCTTCAGAATCATTATCCGATTCTGTGTTTTGGTGTAGTTGTTTAACGAAGAAAGATAAAGGTAAGTCGTCCTCGTCTTCTTCTGATTCTTCTACCGCTTGTGATGTGATAAGTGTTTCGTCTACCGTGTCACTCTTTTTATAAAATACGTCTGCAATGGCAAGTTGAAGACCATGGGCAATGCATTTCTGGTGGTATGAAGATAGAAATTTTCCAAATTTTATCATCATACTGCATCCATCTGTCGTTGCAGCCACGATATCTTTTTCCAAGGAAACTCCAAATTCATTCAACTTGCGTTTTATCTCTTCAACGCATTTTTTTGCTGGTAAAGAACCGTAAATTCTTATAAGCCCCAGGTTTTTAAAATTGTTACCTCCAGAGAAGTTATGTGAGTGTAGATTTAAACTCAGATATCGTCGATTTCTGATTGAAGTCCACTCATCGAATGAAATGGAAAATGTATGCCTTTCTTTTAACAATGTTTGTATTTCTTCCCTTAATAGTTGTTTTATTTTTTCAGCCTCTTTTACGACTATATTTCGAATAGTATTAGCGCACAGTGGTAATTTGTGGCCTGATTTTAGGAAAAGCAGTCTCAAATCTTCACATTCTATGAAGGTCCGGAATGAATACCCATTCATTGACGTCATACGGGAAATCATAAGTTCCATGGAAGGGTTTGAATCAGATTCATAGTAATCAGTTACTTTGGATTTTTTCTTGGGAATGTCTTCAGCACTTGTGGACGGAATCGCCTGATTTGAAACCCCGCTATGCGATTCAATAATACTGACTTGCTTCTCAGCCGTTATTTTATGCACATTTTTCAGATGTTTCTGAAGCCCACTTGTACTGCCTCCGCCACATTTTAGAATTTTTTGGCATTTTTTACATTTAGCACTTATTTTATCACGTGCTCGAAGAAAGTAATACCATACCGACGACTTGTCGCTAGCTCTGCTCGTAACCTCTTCAAAATCCATCAGGTTGACTATAGATAAGATTTAACTGTAACAAAACAACCAATTTTAAAGATTTTGTATTTCCAGTAAAGAACATAGCAAGCAATTTTGCACGCGTGTACTAGAGACAAAAGAAGTAGTAATACCACGTGTACAATACTAGTACTCCATATCCAACTATTTGAAGCATATTCGGCCAGTCAACAGTGTAAAAAAATATTAATAATACTGTGTGAATAACTACAGTAAAAATGTTAATAAAGAAAATTCTGATGTACCCTGTATCACAAGAAAATAGTAAATATTTGCATTTTACAATTACTTGAAATCCAAAGTAGTACCTAGCTTAGAAATGGTTGTTTGTTTGTTATGAAATTATGCAGTAGTTATAAATAAATACTATTAGGTATTAAAACCATAACTTACCGTAAAGAATAGTTTTGGTTACACAACAACCGAAATGGTACGAGATACAAAAACACCACTCACATCACTGTTCTACCAACGACTAACTAGTTACCGGGGGCGCGGGAGTTGGGAGCGGGTGGGGTAGAGTGATGAAAACAAAATGGCCGCTCCGCGCTCGGAAGCAGCGTCGCTGGCAAGTAACGTCAGTGTTTCCAGTTGTCATATAAATTTTGTTTGTTTAGACGTTGACATTTTATATTCTTAATTTCTTTGCAACTGCATTTTAAATTTCAATTAATTTAATATTTTTCTCATATGGGCCCGTATCTACTCTGTAGATAGTAGTTGCCTAAAAGAAATGAATGTAATTTATTTTGTATAAAAAAAAACGAAAGTACCGAAAGTACCGAAAATCCCGGTTACTTGTATTTGAATTCCCGGTTCTTTTACCGTTACGAAATCCCGGGAATTCCCGGGATTTTCGGTACCGGGATTTCCCGGTTCCATACACTAAAGTCCAAACCAGTTTTAACGATTTTGATGAAGTTTGAATGTAGTTCGTTATATTTCTATGTGGGCGGGGATAAACATTGTCAAAATAAGGTATATTAAACCTTAAGATCTACGAAATAACGTCTTATGCATCTGCAAACAAATATATTGGTCTAATTTTTTTTCACTTATCATGGACATACTGACGTTTGATATTTATCAACTCAATTATCGATTTTTGGCTATAAAAGGACTAAACTTTTGCTTTTATTTTAAATTGTTCACATCCGTGTAACTGTTAACACTAAATAATATTTGCTCTGTGATTTTAAATCAAATAATGGAAAGTTTAATCACCAATTTAGACTTGTTTGTTCTTCTAAAAAGTGAGACTACTTCATTTAATCATGAAGTATTGTTTGGTGCACTTGTATCCCGCATAGGCGATTGCCTTTCTGTCGAAGATCAAGTAACTGTTAAAGAATTTTGTCGAAGGTTTACGCGAGCTGCTTTACAGAGGTGGCAGAAATCCAGCAGATTCCTTTATAATTTCAGAAGACTGTACGGAAATTGGCTGCAAGCAAATATTGATTGGCCAAGTTGTGTGCAAACTTTGGTTAATCGAGAAACTATTGATGATATACACACCATCTCTCAAAAACCGTCGTAGGAAACAAACAGAAAAAGAGAAGATCTGATGACCATACAAGCGAAGATTCCAGTGAATTGGCCTATGCAGCTGCAGCACGTTTAAAAGAAGAAGGGCATGGAGATATCGCTTCAGTGATTGAATATATGATGAAAAACCCTGAAGCAGCGGCTACAATTAGTGAGACGCTTAAAAAACCAGTGAAAAAAGTGGTTTTTACAGCAGAGAAAGCGCTTGGATTGCTTCTTTCACTAAAACTATCAAAGTAGCAATATATTACATTGCGAGAGGCTGCCATTCGCGAAGGTGCTAATGATATATATCCATCTTACTACAAAGTGCAACAAACTAAGCTTAGTTGCTACCCTCCGAATCAATCAGTGTCAGTTACGGATTCATCGGCTCGAATTACACTTCAAGCTTTACTGGACATCACAGTGACGAGGATTCTTCAAAGTCTTTCTGACGATGTGCAAAATAAGCAGCTAAAGCTGATATCCAAGTGGGGATTTGATGGTGCCTCCAACCAAAGCCGGTACAAGCAGAAAATGGAGGGCGAGCAGGATGATTCTAGCATTTTTATGACCTCTTTGGTCCCACTAAAACTGACAGATGGAGATAATACTTTATGGACGAACCCAAAACCATGCTCAGCTTTGTATTGTCGTCCAGTCCAGTTTACTTTTGTAAAAGAGAGTGAAGCAGTTGTAATTGATCACAAAAGACAAATGGATGATGAAATTAAGGATCTTATCCCCACAGAGAGCAGTAATAATAACAGGGTGACTCATCATCTAATGATGACAATGATCGACGCTAAAGTCTGCACGTACCTTTCTGAAGCCAGATCAAACGCATCGTGCTACCTGTGCTTAGCAAAACCAACAGAAATGAACCGATTAGATGTTGTAACTTCGAAGACTGTGTGTTCTGACGTATATGAATTTGGTTTGTCATCCTTACACGCCCGTATAAATTGCATGGAATGTCTGTTACATATTGCGTACAGGCTTGACTTCAAACAGTGGGCAGCGAGAAGTAATGAGCACAAAGAAATGTTGCAGACAAGAAAAAAACACATTCAGGACAAATTTAAAGATGAGCTCAATCTGTTGATTGATATAGTAAAACAGGGCTCGGGAACCACCAATGATGGCAATACCGCACGAAAGTTTTTCGAGTTTCCAAATACAACTGCAGCTATTACCGGGTTGGATGAGGAGCTCATAAAAAGATTTGCTGTGATTTTGCAAGCAATAACATCTGGCGAGAAAATCGATGTGAACAAGTTCAAAGATTTTTCCCGCAAAACGGCAGAAAAGTACGTAGAATTATACGATTGGTACTACATGTCGGCAACCGTACATAAATTGTTAATACACGGGGCTGACATCATTGAGAAAAATGACATTGTGCCTATTGGGGCTCTCTCAGAAGAAGCCTCAGAGTCGCGAAATAAAGATTTTAGGAGGTTCCGGGAAAATCATTCGCGAAAAAGAAGCAGGCAAGATTCAAATCAAGATATTTTAAATATGCTTGTCATTTCCTCTGATCCCTTATTAAGTGCACAAAGGCCTAAGCTAGATAGTAAGAGAAAACTAAGATTTTTTGCTGAAACTCTCGACTTAATCCAGTTTCAGGAAACTGAGTTCGAGTTTTTAGATGTAACCAATTTGGATTCTGACTCAGAATTGGATTCCGACAACGAGAATGATGAAAATTCGTAATATAAGAAAAATATACTTCTTTTCTTTCTTTCTTTCTTTCTTTCTAATGTAAAAAAAAATACGAATTTTTATCACTCTCATTTTAATTTTTTTTATTAATTATGTAAGATTACTGGTACTATTTGGTTCAATTATAAATTTAATTGAATATTTTGTATAATTAATAACATTTTTGTAACTTAAAATAAACAGCATTTTTTTATATTTTTCTTGTTTTATACCTATAAATTCATATCATTTGAGTTAACCACATTCATAATATCGATTTTCTTAAGTTAGACAATAAAGGGAACCGTTTCATATTGAAAAAATACATAAAAATATTTTAATGAATTTAAAAAAAATCGGCAGTGATAACCGTTATTTGGAGTACGTCAAAAAATCAGAAATAATTAGTACTATAACTACCTGTAAGGATATTACGGTTTTCCTTGCCGTTTAAGAGATAATTAAATTTTTTATTCTAGCTTCATACAAATTTTTCGTAAAAAAATTATAAGTCCTTCGTTTTTGTGCAGATTGATACGAGTATCATTTGAGTATATGGTAATAAGTAGTAGAAGCGATATCCGATTAGAAATTCGATATTTGCCACTTTTGATTCCTATGTCTATGAAAGCCGTTTTTCAGCCCACCGTGCGTCGGTTTCAACTTCAACGTCATCGCCAATGGATACTAGCGAGATAAGTAATAAAAATTCTCAAAGTGATGAAAATATTGATTATGAAAGGGAATTCCCTTTCAAACGCCAGAGGTCAATTGAAAGTAGCTTTAACGAAATATACACATATCATCATCATCATCATCACAGCCCATTAACGTCCCACTACTGAGCACGAGCCTCCTCACACAAATCAAGGTGTGAGGGTATTGGGTCATACTCCACCACGCTGACCCAGTGCGGATTGGCGGAGGCAGGTGTATGGCGTCCTGCTGTTAGAATTTTTCAAGCCGCCCATGAGGCCTCTAACATGGCTTAACGACTACCACATTTAGTGATAACCGGGACCAACGGCTTAACGTGCCTTCCGAAGCACGGAAGCGCTCGATATCAAATGCCACACAAACGGTCACCCATCCAAGGACTGACCTCTGTAAACTCTGCTGTATTTTGGTGATCGTTTCCAACCACCGAACACCGCAGAGCTACGAGCGCTTCATATACACATATACCGGTGCCAAAACTAAAAAAAATAACAATGCAATAATGTTCATGATCTGTAAAGATAACCAACCTTTTTCATTAGTTGACAATGAAGGTTTCAAGAATCTTTTGAAAGTTACAGCACCTCAATATAGGATTCCTAGCAGAATCTCTGTGACACGCTTAGACGAAAAGTATGATGCGTTATCAGCAGTTATGAAAAATAAATTATGCTGTGTAGAAAATCTTACCTTAACAAGTGACATTTGGTCAAATCTACAGATGAGAAGTTACTTAGGGGTAACTGCGCATTTTGGCATCGGAATTGAATTTCAGTCCGTAACTTTGGGTGTGTACCATTTAGATGAAATTGATGAATTTTTGATGAATGATGAATTCTTCCGAATATATTGCTCAAATGCTCCCTAAAACATGTAAAGAGTGGGGATTAAGATAAAGTCACAGCAGTAGTAACAGATAATGCTGCAAATATGGTAAAAGCTGTCGAAATTGCATTTGGAAAAAAAAAGCATATCCCATGTTTTGCGCATACACTTAATTTAGTTGCTCAACATATTTTGGTTATTTCAGAATTACAGCAAATATTAACGAAAGTAAAAAATATTGTTACTTTTTTTAAACAAAGTTGTGTGGCAAGTGACGAATTACGTAAATCAGTTAAAGCCGACACAAAATGGATCCAGGAATGCACGTACTATATGATTGTACGTTTTCTTGAGTTGCGAAATGCTGTAATCGAAATTTTAATTCGTCATAAAACAGCACCGCAGATGTTTACTGGTATGGAGTTGAACTAACACCGCTTCTTAACATATTACGCAACAAACGAATGGGCGCCATCGAACACGTATCATTATTAGTTGCTGCTACAATATTGGATCCACAATTCAAAAAACTTCATTTTGAAGATCCGTTGGCATGCGCAAACACTGTTAATACAATCAAAGATATGATTTAAAAAATCAGCAGGTTGAAGAATTATATGCTACTACGGAATCTGACTCTGACAATTCCGACAAAATTAGTTTATCGGATATAGATCTCTGGAGTATCACCACAAACTAGTCCAGCGGAATTGGTTTATTTGAGAGCCCCTGTTAATAGATTTAACGAACATCCATTAGAAGTGTGGGTAGATTACAAAGTACAATTCCCAATGTTATACAATGTAGCATTTAAATATTTGATTATGGTGGTTAGCTCCGTTCCATATGAAAGACTTTTCTCAAAAGCTGCACAGGTTTTAACTAAGGGGCCATCCATAAAGTACGTCACACGTAAAGGGGGGGGTGGGGGGTTCGACAAAGTGTGACATGGTGTGACAAGGGGTGGGATGGATCTTAAGTTTCGTGACATCACATTTCAAAATCTAATATATCTAGAGGTACTAATCGCATAATTTGAAATATTAATCAAACTAAAAATATTTTCGACTCAATCTTTAGAACAACGCGGTTAAATTGTTTTGGTGACGAGTTCATACCCGCTCTAGTGACACGCGCCGATCGCCGACGAGCCCTTTGACGAATGCCGCCAAACGCACCGCACCTCGCGCGATTTTATTGATTCTATTTCATTTGACAATTGACGTGCTATTTAGTTGATATAAACATATTTTAATAAAACAAGTTCAAAATGAACAAAAAGTAATCTTTACCGGAGATTATACGAAACGTACAGTGCAACTTACGCTGATAAAAAAAACTGCACATACAGGAAGAAGTTAATACTTCATGGAAAATTTTGAAAAGTAGTGACAATATCTCATCCAGCTGACTTTAAGGTCATAATTGTTTGTTTAAATATAGTATGTACCCATGTCACTAAATTTAAATAACTAGGTATAATATGTGCAAGTACTTTTCTATTCTCTTAGTGTTAAGTGATCTTTATAATAAATCTTGTATTTGATGTAACACGTCTTTTATCCTGTTATGCTTATTACACACAAATTTGAATTGCAATCTAGATTCTGTACCTTAGTTCTTAAGATTTTTATTTGTAAAATTGTAATTTGTCGTGTGTATTAATAAATAAATAATATCGAAGATGAAATGGAATCGAAAATCAAAGAGCTGCAGATACAAATGACCAAAAAGAAAGCGAAACTATTGAATTTTTTTTCGAAAATTCCTTCGGCGTCAACATCGCGAAAAAAACTTGAGTTGGAAGAGGAGGGAAAAGTACAAGTAATGTCGAATTTTAAAACAATCCTTAACGATTGCGCTCAAAGGTGGACGCGGACTTGAATCACATCGCACGTGCGAACACGCGAAAATTCTACGAGTGATAGAAAATGGATGAGGAAAATTTTAAAATGTTAAGTGGTTTGCTAAAATAGCGTACAAAGAGATTATGTGTATGTTTTTACACCTACGGTTTTATAGAACTTCATACAAGTAATATAATTCTAATACGGTGCGGCCCAAGACCGCGGTATCAAAAAGCAACGATATAATTATGATATTAATTGAAATTTTATTAATATAAACTATAATATAACTATAATAACTATATTAATATATACAATAATTTGCAGGGAAATACGAAAGAAGGTCAGACACCACTACCAGAAGACATTGATATGGTTAATATACCGTCAAGTGAAAGTCAGCTTGAAACAATACCTAAACCAACGCCTAGTCAGGCAGTTTCACGGAATAAAATTATAGTTTTAGAATCTGAGCTCAATAGCTTGTTGTTAGCACGCGATGCTGGTATAGCCTCAAAGACAATAAAAAAATCTTAACTTTGAAGAAAAATCTTCAGCAGGAAAAAAATGTATTAAAGCGAAAAATGTATTTAATGTAAAAATGTATGTAATGTAATGTAAAAATGTATTTCATCATCATCATCATCACAGCCCATTAACGTCCCACTACTGAGCACGAGCCTCCTCACACAAATCAAGGTGTGAGGGTATTGGGTCATACTCCACCACGCTGACCCAGTGCGGATTGGCGGAGGCAGGTGTATGGCGTCCTGCTGTTAGAATTTTTCAAGCCGCCCATGAGGCCTCTAACATGGCTTAACGACTACCACATTTAGTGATAACCGGGACCAACGGCTTAACGTGCCTTCCGAAGCACGGAAGCGCTCGATATCAAATGCCACACAAACGGTCACCCATCCAAGGACTGACCTCTGTAAACGCTGCTGTACTTTGGTGATCGTTTCCAACCACCGAACACCGCAGAGCTACGAGCGCTTCAAAAAATGTATTTAATGTAATGTAAAAATGTATTAAAGATTGTATCTAACCTCTGTAGAAGAAGCCATCAAAATTGCGATTTAAACTACGGATATTTTGCTGTAGTATTTTCATATAATTGTGAGTGGTTGACCAAAAAGGGACCTCAAGGGAAAATAATTGATTTCGAGTAAATCGCGTTTGAAATTTCGTGTAGAAACAAGTTTCGACTCGTGCGCGGGCGGGGGGCGCGGCATGTTTTATGTCAGTATGCGACTTCGTTAGTGAGTGTCAACACGTGTTTGCGGTTACTACGTTATTGGCGACTTATTTAGTGTCAGTTTCTTGTCTTTATGTGCGTAACTAAGTGTGAGCTATGATTAAAGCCACGTCTGTTTTGTTAGAGGACGAATTACGTCAGTTGGACGATTATTATGGGATGACTGAAAATGATGAGTTGGAATTGCACGACCTTGAAGTGGAAATTTTAGATTTCGATGCAATAAGTTTGGAGGACATGTATACTGGTGCTAAAACTGTAAATGAAGGAGAAAATGACAACATTATGGAGCGAAGCACTGAAGATATACGAGAGGTCGAAATTATTACTAAATTCATGGATGATACATGTAATTGTAGTAAAGGCCCAAATGGTGGCCCATGCTCAGGCATATTTTCTCGACAATATCTATCACGTGTTCGGCAGCAATACATGGATATGGATAAATCTACAAAGTGTACAGCGATTTTGAGTAAGTTGGAGTGTCATAGAAGAAGCACCCAACCCATATTGCGGAACAAATATTTTCATGCCGATATAGAAATATGCCAGTTAACCTTTTTTATTTCTTCATGCAATAGGCATCAAGGCCTTCAAAAATATTCTCAAACATTTTGATGAGAAAGGAGTGGCTGATAAAGTTCATGGTCTAAAAGGCAAACCTATTCATAATGCAACTCCCACAGAACATTTGGATATGATAGTTAAATTTATTAAAAATACAGCTGAAAAAGTATCTATTCCACTACCTGGTCGACTTCCGCAGTTTTGGGACTTTAGAGTCATGAAATTGCCTGCTAATTTAACAAAAAGGCGTATGTATAGAAACTATGTGGAGTCATGCAATGATAGCAATATTGATCATGTCGGCTGGACGACTTTCATACAATGTTGGAATACATATGTGCCTTACATAACATCCATGAAACCAAGCTCTGATCTCTGTCCAGTATGTCGAGATAATAATATAGCCATCATGCGTAATATTAACATGCCCGATCAGACGAAGACTGAAAAACTGAAGCAAGCAATTAATCATTTAGAAGAAGCTGATATTCAAAGAAAATTCTACAATGATATAAGGAAAGATGCAAGTGTAGCTCTTACTCAAGCCAAACAACTGGAGCAGAAACCTGGAATGCGTGTCTTCAGAATCGATTATGCACAGAATATCCATTATCCCTCATCTGAAATGCAAGTTGGACCTGCCTTTTTTAAAACTGCAAGAAAATGTGGCCTTTTTGGAATAAATGATGAAGCAGACAACACACAGACGAATTATCTCATAGATGAATGTGACAACATAGGAAAAGGGGCAAACAGTGTGATTAATCTCATTCATCACCATTTAGAATCCAATATTTGTGACCAAGATATTCAGCATATTTGTGCAGATAACTGCGTGGGTCAAAATAAAAACAATGCTGTTGTGCATTACTGTGCATGGAGGGTAGCAAGGGATTTAAACAAGACAGTGCATCTTAACTTCTTATTGGTGGGCCACACTAAGTTTTCCCCAGACAGAATGTTTGGACTTTTTAAACAGAAGTTTTCTAAATCTACAGTAGATACTTTGCATGATATCGAAGAATGTGTGGCTAACTCGACAGTTTCGGGAAAAAATAAGGCTATCTGTACGGAATGACTACGTGAACGGAATAATAAATGTTCAGTGGTATGAGTGGAACGCCTACCTCAGCGAATTCTTCACAACTATTCCAGGAATAACACGATATCACCACTTCACTATTAAATCGGATGATCCATTTACAGTGGAATGTAAAGTTCTAGCTAACAGTTCAGCTCAAAAATTTAATATTGTTAAGAAGGGAGTGACTTTAGATGATATCACTGGTATGCCAAATTTATTAGTTCCACCAGGGCTTTCACTTGCAAGACAATGGTATTTATTCGAGGAAATAGCACCCCTTTGCACTTCGAAAGACGCAGCTAACCTAACATGCCCAAAACCACAAGAAGCGAAACCTACAAGTCAGATGGCTAAAGTGGATCAGCCAGGACCTTCTGCTAAAAAACAGACGGCTAAAGAAGATCAGCCAGGTCCTTCTGCTAAAAAACCCAGGAAAGTTACTACCTGTGGGCGTTGTAAAGAACCAGGGCACACCATACGTTCATGCAAACAAAACAAAAAGTAAAGACTATTCATTATTATAATTTTTTATTTGTGACTAGCGGCCCGGTACGTGCTTCGCTACGTATAAGGCATAGTAATAAAAAAAAATGATTATTAAGTTCATTTATTCAAACAAAAAAATATTTAAAATTCCAAATGACCCAAATGATATATTGTTTATATATTATATTTATCAGCAAATAGTTAAAAATAAAAAAGAATTGGGTACTCTTATTATGGTGGGTTTATATGGGTTAGTCTAAAACATTTGGATAAACAATATTTTTGTTTTCCCATTTTGAGCAAGAATAAATAAACAGTTGGGGGTTCTGGAACAGGCAACATAAAGCTGGCCATGTGAAAAACATTTTGCCATCACCGATTTGACGACCGATATGGCGTGGAGGTCAGTATACCTACACTTCACTCCAGAGGTCGTGGGTTCGATTCCCACACAGGACAAATCTTTGTGTGCATGAACATGAATATTTGTTCTGGGTCTGGGTGTTTTCTTATGTATATTAAGTATGTATTTACAAAAAAAGAGTATTTAAGTATGTTTATACGTTGTTTAGTATCCATACCACAAGTTCTTAATGATACTTATCTTGGAACTAAATAATTGGTGTAATTGTCAGAAAATATTTATTTATTTATCACCAATTTCTAACAATTGTATTGAAAACTCATGGGCAGTTGCATCATTATGCGCATATTAATGTTCATTGTAAATTTTCGTACATATCTCCAAAGAACTGATGACTTCAAACAGGCGTTTATTTCATCAGCAGGAGTTGATCGAGAAATGACAGGCAACGTTTGACGAAAGTCCCCTGACAGCAATATCAGAGCACCACCAAAATACTGTTGATTACCGCGTAAATCTTGCATTGTTCGATTAAATGCTTCTATTGATTTTTTATTCGCCATTGTGCACTCATCCCATAAAATAATTGACGTTAATCGCAGAACTTTTGCCATAGCAGAATTTCTCGAAATATTGCATGTTGGAGTTTCAATCACCTGTACATTCAAAGGCAATTTTAATGCAGTGTGCGGTCCGACCACCTTCTAATAATGTAGCAGCAATTCCCGAAGATGCAATGCAATTTTCTGTTCCGATCGAATAGTCGCTAAAATCAATGATACAACGAAAGTTTTGCATTAGAATTGAACTCCTGCTCATATTGCAATTCACGATCAAAAAAATCATGTATCTCACGATTTGGTGCGGTCATACCCAATTGTGCTAATGCTTTATTTAAAATCTTTAGACACATATCTTCAATTATTATTAAAGCTTCGTTGTACATTTCCAAGGTAATCAACAAATCGGGATTTCTTTCATGATAACGCATACGAATTAAAATGTCTTCTGCCATATAATGTTCATATTCAATAATTTGGCATACGATCAAGAGCAATTTTGAACAATTGAACTAATGCGTAATGCTGATGGAAAAACCTTGGATGGTCTTGTATTTGAAACAATTGCACAACGTTCCTCCAATTCACGAAAGTTAGCCGCATCACAATGTGGACATATTGCGTCCATCATTCCAATGTATACTATAATCAATCTGACTGTTGTAATTAAAAGCAGCACGCAGCATTTCATCCAAAACAGCACGACGTATTCTTGATCGCCGTGCAATCGCCGGCCTATGTTTTGTCGTCTTGCTCATGGCATTTTAACTTCACTCAACAACTCAATAATATTTTGGAAAATATAAACACAAATCAATAACAACAATATTTTTGAAAATATATACACAACAAAGCAATAATTATCGCTGATAAAATGAAATGACATATGATGACATTAAATTTTTTTGATATAACTAACGTCACTTTTGACATTAAATTTGTTTGATAAGGTTCAAATTGGCTTTTAAGTATTAGTACAAATTGTTTGTATATGGGAGTATAGAAATATGTTGATTTTACACTTTTTCAAGATTTTTTTTTAATTTTCTCTACGTACAAACCTTCTCTGGACTTCCACGAATAATTCAAGACCAAAATTAGCCAAATCGGTCCAGCCGTTCTCGAATTTTAGCGAGACTAACGAACAGCAATTGATTTTTATATATATAGATTGTAATGTTTGTGATGAGACTTCATAATTATTACTATTGTCAATTATTTACTACTGTGCTCGATTATTTTTATTATTTCATACATCACGAAGCGCCTCTTTATTTGTGGAACAGTGGATAGTTCCTTGCCGACAAATACTCCGAAAGCCTCATTAGACGCCTCTTTTTTTAAAAAAAAATCTTCAACATCTTTTTCCGTTTGAGTAGTAGCATCCAACATCTTCGGAATTGCTTCATTTATTGTGTCATCCCAAGCATGACCGTATTGTTCAAACAAAATATTATCATCATTAATTTTATTAGGATTTAAGTTTTCTTTGACTTCTGAAACACAGAAAAATTGTTAAGTTTCTACTCGCAGATTATTTAATATTGAAGTGTGAGCTCCATTATAGACTTTGAAACAAAAATAAGTTGTTTTAATTACCTTGGGTATCATTGGAGACCTTTAAACTTTTAGGACTGTCCATTTGAGTAGCGTCGTCGTCACTTTCTGACAAGTACGAACGTCTTTTTGGACCTGCACACGATATAGAGACTTCGTTGCACTAGAGATAACCTTAAAAGTACAATAAAACAATAAAACTGATTGTATCCACTTACCTGACATCACAAAAACTAGTGTGCGCTGTGTGCAAGGTGTAATTTTTCCAATACTGCCTCGGCTCACAAAAAAAATCATTAAAAAAACACTACAGCACCTAAAAATATTCTGGTTAGACCAAAACAAAGCTAAAAGACCACAGATTAAAAAATTCAAAAAAAAAATTAACGGTTTCCAATCCCTCCAGGTCCCTTTTTGGTCAACCACTCACATATTTGTAAGACTCTTTAAGTAAGTGAGTTTAGACTAGTCTAGCGCCCGCCCTCATGCCTTTGATTGATGAAATGTTACTCCAATACGCTCTATATTTAGATTATTATTATTACTTCATATTATCTACAGCTACTTACATGATAAGGAAGAGCATGTTCTGTTATATTTCTAGCTGCAATTGGATAGTCTTCAAACAACTGCGTAGTCAGTGTTCTTCTTCTGATTGAAACCACTGATCTTCGACATAACAGACACACTTGCCCAACCGATGCACGAAACATCTTAAATCGACAAATCCAGATCACAAGGCTTAAAATCAGGTCCAAGAGAATAATGCTGGTGTCGAAAGGGTTGAAAAGAGTAATCCACAGAACAATAATCGCACAGTACACAACAATAAGCGGAAAGCGTTAAAGAAGGACTGCGCTGATACTACACAAACAGTGCGAAGTTTCCTTATGATGCGTTCGCGATCGCGCACCTGAGCGAGAAAGCATCATAATAACAAAGAAATAAGGATCGCTGGCCAGGCTAGGTACCTGGTACGGCAAACTCGCGTGCTAGCTACCTGTTTTAAAAAAGGTTGCTGCATGTGCTTAGAAAGTAAAACATAAACTTTTTTATTTTTATTTATTGGCTAATATCTAGATTTCTGCGGGATGGATTTTTTCGATACCATAGAAAAAAATGTTGTACTTGAGCTTATGAGCTTCAAACGAAATGTGTGGCAAGCTTGGGAGCACACTTTGCTTTTTTGGACCAAAAAAAATTCTCCTTTACAATAACTAAATTTTCGATGAGTTTACCAGATGAGTACAAACATTTTATATCGGCATGAGAGTCTGCACCCGATGGTAAATAAAAATTAGATAATTTGGTGGAAAGGAGGAAAAGTTTGAAGAAACCAGGAGACGTCTTTATCGTCAGCATTCGCAGCCAAAAGAAGTGTTAAGTGTTTTAAATGTGGCAAACCGGGCATTACTAGTCAGAGTGTTGAAATAATAACGACAGTGAGATAAATGTGAACTTTAATAAATGCTTCTATTGTTGTTTTAGAAAGCCAAAGGACAGTAAGAAAATGAGTAATGCGTTCGTTGTGTCTAACTCAGAAGACGATAAATATGAAAAATCAAAGTAGTTAGTTGATTCAGTGGCTAGATGTGCTGTGATCAGTCGTTATTTTTATCATTTTCGAGTGTCTTGCAAAAGTCTGTAGTTGTAGGTAACGGCGTTATTATTACTGTATTGGGATCTGAACAGATGGCGGTACAGGTCTATAATGGGAGTAAATAGATTGATGCGACCCTATGGTATGGTCTATACAACGTATTGTTTGTTCCCGAACTAAAGACAAATTTATTCTCTATGAACCGCGCTGCGGACCGTGGCTATGATGACAGATAACAATACTTGCCGGTTTTACAGTGTATAACAATGTTTGTGCTTGAATTTCTTCAGATACAACCAATTTGCCTTCTACAACTAAAAGCTATAAGGTAGTTCAAGAGGATAATAACAATAGTTCTCCTTTGATTACTCAAATACTGAAACTTATAACTTTAGATAGTAGTAACTGCTGTTGTAGAACAGCAGACCACGTTAAAAGAAAAATATGTAGTGCTTTTATCAATTCTGTAACATTAGATGAAGAAATAAAATCACCAAGTAAAGTGCAATTAGAGAACATTTTTAATATTGTTAAGCCAGTGAAGAAACCAGTAATACCTAGACTCAAACAATTCGCATTTAGGGAAGTCCTAACAACTAATGAAGTAAAAGAAAGACTTAAAAAAGCTGAAGATGAAAAACAGAAAAAAAAGACTGGAAACAAAATTCAGAAAAAAGTTGAAAAGAAAGAGAAAGGTAAAAAGCGACTAAAAAAGTTTGTTAATGCAGGAGAACCAAAAACTAAAAAACAGAGACTGAAAGAAAGGGATGCCGATATGTCCACGTCAGACGAAGGATGTAGGTGATGCTGTAGAATACCATGAGAGTGATAACAGCGATTATAATGTATGTGATGAATTTGAAAATACTACAGCATTCGAAGATCCGAATAAGGATAAAAATCCAGAATGTGGAAATGTTGTTCTGGTTTCATTTAAAGGAAAACGAATGACTACGATTTATAAATATCTTTGTATGGTGGATTCTGTTGATGATGAAGAAATGGAGATACAAGTTAGGGTTCATATGCACTATGCGGGTAGCCGCATTGCAGATAGCCGTCCGGCTGACCGCAAGCACAATTATGTACGTAATATTCATTTCTATGCGCACTGCGATGCGGCTACCAGTAACCCTTACATCCCTGAAATGTACGGAGAGATCCAAAACTTTTTACACACTTAATGAGAATGACAAAAGTGATGTGTATATATGATGATGTTTTAGGGATTGTAAGTTAACCTCGCATTATATTAAGGGGAGAAAGAATGTTATATAAATTTGAAAAGCCAATTGACGTTTTTGGACGGGCTTAAACGCTGATTTAAATATTAAGAAATAAGTTAAATTTTTCTTTTTATATCTCACAATAAAGGTTTGAAATTAACCATTTTAAATTGTTTCCATTTACAACGATGACATCTTTTCCCGTTCATCAGCCGCATTCAAGAACTCCAACACCAACGTTGCCATCTATTTCATCGACATCAACTTTGACGTCTCCCTATCAGTATCAGATTTCAAGAACTCCAATACTGAATTTGCCAACTAATCAGTCAATTTCAAGTACTGCATTGCCAAATTCCCAAGGTCAAGGACCACAACTGGTTAAATACATATATCTGACATGCTGTTAAAAACTTGTGCTGAATGGAATATAGATAATGACAAAGTTTCAGCTGTAGTCACAGACAACGCAGCTAACATGGCAAAAGTTGTTGATTTATCTTTTGAAAAAAAGCATATACATATGTTTTGCACACACGTTAAATTTAGTTCACAAAATGCTATACAGCAGTGTGCTAATCTGCGAAACTTGATAACCAAATTAAAAGAAATAGTGACTTGGGTCAAACAAAGCAATGTAGCTAGTAATGAGCTACGTAAAGCAACCGAGAAAGAAACAAAATTAATCCAATAGGTCCCAACGAGATGGAACAGTACTTACTATATGATCGAGCGATTTTTGGAGCTTCGCACCGTCGTCAATAATATAATAATTTGCCATCAAAATGCACCACCGATGCTAACTGCGTCAGAATTGTCTGTTCTTTCTTCGGTTTTACAAATCCTGCGACCGATTGAAGCTGCAACTCAGGAAGTGTCAGGTGATAAGTACTGCACTAGCAGTAAAGTAATAATACTTATTCATTGTCTTCTTTTAAAAGTTAAACCTCTTAAAGTGATCAGCCGCGGGCGCCAGTCTTGCCAACCGTACGATTTAAATCGTATCTATACGACCTTTTTGGCCCTGTTACGATGTACGATCATGGTTTTGAAATCGAACGCAAAATATACGATTTTTTCAAGTCTTATTTTATATTATATTTTCTTATAAAGCTTAACGAAAAATAAATTATATAAAATTAAGTTCATTGCGGCTAACCCAAATAACAAAAACCTAAGCGAGATCTAAACTTCTTTTATTTTTGAATGAACGCAACCAACAATTTATTATTATGTTGCGCAACAGCTAGCTCTTTGAACTAGAAATTCCCGTCGATTCATTAACAGCACGTAATTCTGCGCAATGTAAGGTCTCACTCGCGATGTTACGTCATTCTAAACACACACCTCTTACTTGAGGGGTCTAAAAGCAAATCCGCCACTGTCCATCTTGAACGAAAACTAAAGTATGAATGCCATCTAGTAGAGCTTGTTAAAAATATTTAGTACATTTAACAATTTAGACGCAAAGTTCCCACTGTCCCATAGTAAATGGTGTTTAAAAGTTAAGGTGAGAAGCAAAAACGCCACTGTCCTAAACCAATCACGTGCAAACACGCCATTGTCCATTTCAGCCAATCACAGGCCGCTATTTTAAGATGTTCAAGATGGCCGCAGATGGTGTCGTGGCTGTGATTTCCTTGTGAAACTGTGGTTGACTATTTTGCGTTTTAAAATTACATTTCGTTATAAAACCAGTAAAAAATGGAAGAAAATGTAGTGGAAGTGACTCCAGAACGCGCCCGCAAAAAGAAACGAGCACCAGAGACGTGGAAACGGGCTATATCAAAGGTTGAAAGGTAAGAATTTTTTCCTTACAATGGCGTGTGTTTGTACAATCAGCACGTAAAGTTATTGAATCTTAGTTTGGGATGGCATGATTTTTTTTTATAGCAAGTTTCTTTTTATTGCTTACTAACTGAGCCCGTGACTGTTAGAGTGTAAAGCAGACAAAAATAATCCTTTGTTGTTGTTTTTGTACTGATACTTGTATAGATACCTACCCAATTATTGTTTCTAGGAATCCAGTCTAAACGGCCAAAACGGAACATTAATAATTTTTGCTCAGCCCGTCTGTCTGTCCGTGGATCTGTTAACCCATCGTATGGGTATTTATTGAATAGGTCTCATAAAATGGTTATTTCAGACTGCTTATTTTTACAGGTACTCTGCTAAAATGCCACCAGGTTTGCCACGCTGTAATCATGATGCGGAAAATAAACAGTTTAAATGTTGCAAATTGACGATACTAGATATACAAAATTTCCATGGAGAATTTTATAAGACAAGAAATAAAAAGGACCAAGATGCATTTTTATTGAAGCACTGCAAGGTGTCAAGGGTGAAAAGACGCCGGCCAAGAGTTGGTCAGCGCCAGCCAACACAAAATACAACAAAATTATTTGTTCGAAAGAGAAATTCAGTGAAAATAATACGAGTTTGCCAAAAAACTTTCATAAATATTTTGGGGATTACTGAGCACAGAATAAGAAAAGTATCTCGAACATTTGCCAGCACAGGATCCATAGTTCAAGAAAGAAGGGGTGGAGATCATACATCGGCCAAAAATATCTATAAATTGAGAGAAGTCAAAAGATTTATAGAGTCATTTCAGTGCTTAGAGTCACATTATTGCAGATCGACCGTTATGAGAAAATATTTGCCATCTACTCTAAACATTCGGAAAATGTGGAGAATGTTTAATCAAAGCAATGAAGTCCAAGTACGTGAATGTTACTTTAGATCGATTTTCAACACATGCTACAATCTAGGATTTGGAAGCCCTCGTACAGACACTTGTTCCAAGTGCAATGAGCTACTTGAACGTATAAAAAAATCAACAGATCCAACTGAAAAAGTAAATTTAATGACGGAGAAAAGGGTACATATGACTGTTGTGTCATTGAACAACGTTAAAGATTGGAAAACTGCTCTCGGAAATATAATTCGCCCACCGGGAAACTGGCATTTCCAATTTAACCAATGTAAACGATTTTTCTTAAAACGAAACAGAAGCAATGATGTTTCCATAAGAGGGGAGCCTAACTACAATGCTGATCTCGGAAGTTACAAGTCAGTTTTAAAGAGAGGTAAAACATTTATTGACCTAAACCCGGATTTGATTGAAAAAGACAAAGTTGTAGTAAAGAAAGATAAAATAAAAGATGTTGACGCTCTACTAAAAAAACACTTTGGCGAGAATTGGAGGTCTAGGGATGATTTAGACTTCTACAAACAGGTACTGCTACGAGCAGAAAACGGAATAGACGAAACTGAAGAGTGTGAAGATGAAGAAATATGTGAAGTTGCAATGCCTGATTCGGACTTAAGAATTTAATTATATAATTAAACATGTTTTACCGGACTTACGAATTTAATTGCTTACCAAAATTTAATTTGTTATTACTGGATTTTATAAAATAAAGAGATTTATAAAAATAAATTACAACCATTTGACTTGTTTCACTGACTGTACTTTTGTCTTATTAAATACGCCAAAAAGCAAATGCGCTACTGTCCTTTCCCTTAGACACAGATTCACCACTGTCCAATGTCGGTTAGACGCAGATTCACCACTATCCAATGTGAGATGCAAAGTCACCACTCTCATTTCTATTTTATTGGGTATTATCAAATTTATATTAGTTTTCAATAGAATGCATATTGATTTCAATTTAAAATAGCTTCCCAGGCATTAAAAACAGGCATTGCTATAGAAAATCGAATATAATATCGCTTTGCTAAAGTTTCTTTGAATGACCTCGATACAATTTATGGACAGTGGCGGATTTGCTTTTATACCCCTCACTTACACTACGTTTATTCCGAATTAATTGCATTCATCCTCTGTTGTGTCATATGATTTCCAATACGAAGTACAAGTAATATCAGTGCTTTATTGAACATTTTGTGGTGTTTTTGCCGTATATGGCATTTCTTACGAAAATGGGTTGGTATCTTGTGTTTATTTGAAGAAATAAGTTACGTACATTTTTTTGTATGAAGTGTAGTTTTTTTATTTAGAATCATGGCAGAAACGTCTGATTTTTTAAAAGGTAGCTCGAGCCGGTAACTTATGAGTTTAAAGCTAAATGTACTGTATGCGATTCGATTTTAACTGCAGAGATACCTCAAAACTCATGCCAATAGACAAAATCACGTTAAGGAAATGTGAAGATTGCCCTCGACTAGCAGGCAAATTTCCGCAATGGCATAATTTGTTACGAAATAAGACCCACTTCAAAATGCCGTTCAGAATGCAACTAAGTAAGACTAAGACAGCTCAACAAATTTCTCTAAAAATAACTAAAGCAACTGGTATCGCCACAGTAAGCAACTGATGTAAGTACTCAAAAGTCATGTTGTGTTGTAGTGCGATTTTATGGTAAGCAATCAAACAAAATTGTCAGTAAATTTTGGGAATTGCCGAAAATATTTGATTTGTCAAATCCGGACCTAGCTAACGAAGGAGCTACCGGGAAAAACTTATTTAATGCCCTAATAAAATCATTTGAAAAAGATAATGTTCCCCTCACCAAATTAATAGGATTTGCTGCTGCTGGGTGCAGTTTGATGATGAGAGAGAACAATTCAGTTTCCAGTCGCCTTAAAGAGCATTGTCCTGGTATAATAATGCCCACCTGTGTGCCTCTCGAGCTTATAAATAGTTACCTAGAATTAGCACGAGAAATGTACGCTTTTTTAAAACTAATTCCAAGAGGCAATGTCAGTTCGTAAAGTTCCAGAAATTCCTTAAACACAAAATGCTTCATCCATCTCAGACTCGTTGGCCCTCACTCGTTGCAGTAGTGGAAAGGATACTTGAACAGTGGGCTTTTCTTAACAAATACATGGCTTAGCGAGAAGCTTATTTCATCAAACTATACTACAATTTCCTCGCATGGATTTTGCCTAAATTTACTGGGTTTAACAATTTTGCAATCAGAAAACGGTATGATATCTACGCTACCTGACAAAATTATGAAATATACCGAAACATATTGCTCAGCTTTTTAAACTGAGATTAAGTTATGACAAAAAAACTTGAAGATATAAAATTGGAAAAAAAGAAGTGGTTAAGAAACGAGGCACTATACTTAGGTGCCAGAGTGATGAATGATCTAAAAAATGCAGAAATTTTAACAAACAATCCCGAACTCGATAAATTTTCTGATGTCTGTCGCAATTTTCTGGTTACAAGTGCTAAAGAAGTAAAAAAGCGTTATCACATTAGTGATAGAGTTATCAGTGCAAGATGCCCTGAATTTAATCCAAGCTTCTTTGGACAAAGTTAAAACTATCGTCCGACATTTTAAAACAAGTACAGTAACGCTGGAAAAATTAATAAAAGCAAGGAAAAGCCGGACGTGACGCTCCGTGTAACTCTACGTTTGCTATATTATAGCGATTTGTTGCATCGGAAAATCAAATATGTGCCACTGTTGCAATTCTAAAAAAGATTTACCTATTTGAATTGTCGAGGTAGGACAACGTTCCACAAACTGTGCACGGTTTTGAAACCTTTCGACGAAGTTTCGAAAGCTATGACTGGTGAAAATTATATGACAGCCAGTTCTATCATAGTCATGACACGCTGTCTTAAATAATCTTGTAGCCAACTTGTAGCTCCTGCAAGGCTATACTCCTAAAACGAATATCGTAACTATAGCACTTCGGACAGGCTTGTATAAAAGATTAGAAGGTGTTGAGAGAAGTGGCACGTTCTCAATTTTAAATCACACTCTATCAATATCTTATCCTTAGAGAATATTTCAAAGTGATCGATCACAAGTTTCCTGAAGTTGGCCATTCTTATTTGGATTCGGACCGTGATTTTGGCAGAATTGAAAAAGTGCTAAGAAAGCATGACACAGTTTATGTTCCTGACCAATATCGTGACATCATTTGCAAAGCTTCTCATAATAATACAGTGATGAATATGACCGAACATTTCAGACAGATTGGTGAGCTACAAGAGAATCTCAATTTGATAAATAGGAAAAAATATGTAAGCAATGGCAAAATCAGTTTCAGGGATGGTATCAAATGGATTCGAGTTGAGGAGTATGGATCTTATCTATACAAAGAATCGTACGATGAAATGACGTCGTTTAAAAAGGTGGACATATTAAAAAAGAGATCGAAAGTGCCCGAGAATTTAGAAAATCCAAGCAAAACCGCTAAGTACGGTACAGTATCAGTAGAAAAGAAACAGAATCTCCGAGACCAACTGAAGTACGCGAAGCAAGAATATCGCTATTTTTTTAGTCAACTTTAAGCCAATAATAGTATTTTTTGTATGTAAGGTGTTGCAAATTTGTGAAACTTACTAAAATTAAAACCTTACCTCATTAAAAACTTAACCTATTAGTAGAAATAGGTTAAGTTTTTAATGAGGCTGGTTCTTTTTATTTACACATAATATTGTCTATCAATACCTAGTATTACTTAGCACCTAATATAATGAAGCCGCAAGGGCATATAAATTTTTAATAGTTCATGGAAGAAGGAGATATGTTCATCGGCGCGGAGGAGTTGCATCTATCATTGATATTAAAAACAGAGCTGTTTTTAGTTTTGTAATATCTAGTGTGTATGGCGATTTCAAAATAGACAAAAACATCGAAAACATCTTAAATTTTGCATCGCCAATGAAATTCCGTGTTCGGAGACACTGAAATTAATACAGAAGGCTTATGGTTACAAAAACACGTGCTTATGAGTGGTACAAAGCGTTCAAAAGCGGTGGAGTTATGATGGAAGATTGGCCTCGTTCTGGTAGGCCATTAACGTCTGCAACTGAAGTTAACATCGCAAAAGTGAAGGAAATACTGACTGAAAATCCTCATTCAAGTTTGAGAGAGATGGCCGCCGAACATTCTGTATCCCACAAGTCGATCCGTGTCATTTTGACTAATAATTTGGGTATGAGACGTGTTGCTGCTAGTCCCAAAAGACTTAAATTTTCTTCAAAAACTAAATCGCATGAGAGTCGCTGAGGACATGCTAGAACAGCGGCGGCCTTAGGGGGTGGCAAACAGGGCAATCGCTCGGGACCTCCCTTTGGCAGGGGCCTCGTGTCAAGCAAAAAAATATATTTTTTTATTCAAAACTTTAAGCCCTACTTATTTAACCTCGAAACACTTGAAGATCGGTTCGATTGGCGCTCGGTCAACTTGAGAGTGTTCTGCACCTCTATCGCTCGGGGGATCCTCGTATAATTTTGTTCGTCAACTCTTGTCAGCTAGTGTTGCCGACCCTACTTTTTTAACAGTGGATTTGTTGTTTTTAAATGCCCCTAATTTCAATCCAAATTTTTACTATTTTGCAATTAGTGTTTAGCGCCACCTATTAATTACACTGTAACTATTTTTGACAACAACTACGTAATAGGTAAAATGCATATAAACCAAATTACGCAACAGACTATCGACTAAACTTTCTATTAAAAGAGTAATACTCACTAAATCTGAAAACCGATTGCTGCTCGTTTCGAGTCATAGAAAGGCACATGAAGTAATTTGACATAAATATGTATGATTTTATAAACAGAAATGAGCATAAACATACTGTAGAGGAGGTTATCTAGGCTATCTATACATATAATAAAAACGTAACGGGTCGCTGTCTGTACATGGAAGATATATTAGAAAAAATATTATAGGAGACCTTTATTCACGCAACAGAACCCAAAACAATGATTTTTGGAATTTTCGTCTGCTTGTCTGTTTGTTTGTGCACGCTAATCTCAGAAACGGATATCTCTATATAGTTTTAAGATATATATTGTGGTAAGCTTCACTTAACATTTCGTGTTTATTTCATGTCAATCGGTTGATAAATAAAATAGTTATGCCAAATTAAAGAATTAAAGAATCACGTTGAACTTCCTAAACGTTTGTTGGCGCGGGTATATAAAGCGCGCCGAGAGCCGCGCCGCTGCCCCAGAGGGAGAAACTACAAGCGCAACAGAACATAGCGCTCCGCATCATCACCGGGGCAGGACGCTATGTTCTAGGCACTACGCTGCATCGGGACCTAAAAGTGCGGTCCCTCGCAGAGTTTATCGGCGCAACAGCAAAGAAGATGTTCGACCGCGCCGACCACGTACCGCACCCCTACCTGCAAGGCTTGCTGGGCCTCCCTTCGGGGTCTCACCCGGTGTGCCTGTCGCGCTGAGGGCGGTGCTGTAAGCCTCTACGTTGAGGGCGCCACTCGTCATTCGACGCCCGCAAAGCTATGCTGCAAAGTTTCATCAATGCGAGACCTCATATCATCCGTGTATGGAAATGCAACGCAAATACCTACTTGCGAAAATTCCTGGCTGTGCGAAAGAGCTATTTTGACACCACGAAACGACCAAGCAGCAGAAATAAACGCTAAAATTTTGAGCTTTGTTCCGGGGGATAACGTTGAGTATATCTCCATTAACAGAGTTATGGAAGATGAAGAATCTACAAGCTTTCCAGTAGAATTTTTAGAATCCCTCAGTGCTTCTGGACTGCCAGCTCATAAAATAATTTTAAAAGTTAAGCCCGCCAAAACTTTGCAACGGAACCAGATTAAAAGTAACCAATTTACAGCAAAACCTGATAGAAGCAGGGATTTTAACAGGGTGCGGCATAGGTGATAATGTTTTTATTCCTCTGATTTCAAACAATTTTCCTTTCAGTTTTAAACGAGTCCAGTTTCCAGTGAGCCTTTGTTTCGCAATGACAATTAATAAAGCCCAAGGTCAGACGTTACAAGAATTGGGTGTGGATCTAAGCATTAGCTGTTTTGCGCACGGTCAGCTTTATGTGGCGCTCTCACGTGTCAGCAATCCTAGCCGACTGTATGCTTAAATCCCCGATGGCAACACGTGTGTATAAATTGAACACCGTCACTTATGGCACAGCTAGTGCACCTTATTTAGCAACGCGCTGTCTTAAGCGATCAGGTGAACTGTGTAGCAATGAAATGGTTGGGAATATAATAAAACATGATTTCTATGTCGATGACAGTCAGTGACAGCTAAAATGAAATAATGTTTGTTCGGACAGAGATTGATAAAATACTAGCGTCAGCTGGTATGAAGCTTAAAAAAGCTGGAAGTGGAAGTTAAATGAGCCAAAATTAGTGTCAGATAATTTACAGTCATCGTTTGATTTAAGCATGGGATATTTTAGTGAACCTAACAAGTTGTTGGGACTTGATTGGTTTGTTAAGTTTGACGAACTAGGGTTTTCGTTTGCACCTAAGTGCTCGTCTAACGATAGTACTAAGCGTACACGCATTTTTGACCCATTAGGTCTTTTATTTCCGTTTGCTATCACTATGAAAATGATGCTACAGCAAATGTGGATAGACAAACTTTCATGGGATGAACCGTTTACCACGGAACTTAATACAAATTGGAATGCAATTGTTAAAACTTTGCCTCTTTTAAAAACTTTCCGTATTACACGTATGGTAGTATGCGACTTATATCAGAATTTAGAACTGCACATTTTCACAGACAGATGCGGAGCGAGCTTATGGTGCATGTGTCACAGTTTGCTGAATCAATGATAGGGGTGAAGTTACGGTTCGTTTGCTGATGGCTAAAAGTCGTGTGGCGCCTATTAAGCCTACCACAATTCCAAGGCTAGAATTGTGTGGCGCCGTGATAGGAGCTCGTTTGTATGAGAAGATAGTAAGTTCTTTAAGGTCAACTTTCAAAAGGGTTTTCTGCTGGACGGACTCCACAATAGTCCTGGGTTGGCTACAAATGTTGCCTAACAAACTTCAGCCGTTTGTGCGTAATCGTGTAGCTGAAATTTTGGATAAGGCAGAAAATTGTACTTGGCAACATTTTCCAACTAATGAGAATCGAGCAGATTTAATATCTCGTGGTATGGACATTGAAAGTCTGCAGGGGTCCAACTTATGGTGGTACGGCCCAGACTATTTAAAACAATGCCAATCTGAGTGGCCATCTCAACTTAAATATTTTCCCAAATCATTACCCAAAATTCGTGTTTATGTCAGATTAAGTACGATCGCAGAAACTGACCCACATAATACCTTCATTAATTTTAAAAGATTTTCCAATTACCTAAGACTTGTTCGTAGCATTGCTTATGTTTTAAGATTTCTTAAGTTATGTAAGAAGATAAGTATTAGTAATAAGTATTTATCGGAGGAAGAATTACAGAATGCTTTACATGCTATAATTATAAATTCTCAAATAGAATCATTATAAAAAGTAAGAACATGCACTTGAGAAGACCAGAAAATAGAAACATTTTTTAAAAGTGAAAACAGCAGCGAGTATTTACGTATTGCACAAGAGAACTCGAGGACTAGTAGTAATATGGAAAATAAATATGAACAAGGTTCTAACCGATTGAGGCGAAGAGCGACCATCGCAACAGCCAGATCAGTTGCATTCAGTAAAACCTGCTCATCCTCCTGATTCTGACATCCAAAAACCTTCAACAAGTGGCAGTAATATAAAGTCAGACAGCGAAGAAATGGCTACAGTTGCGACGTTTATTGAAATTGAATCAACCATAAAACTAAACAAAGATCCGGCCTTCTGGGGGATAAACGATTTAACAAGAGATATTATTGCAAGAAATGGTTTCGAACAAAACAAAACCTGTGACTTCACAAAAAGTGCAAGAATGTATTCCGATCATCACCGTTATTTACCAAAAAATATATTTTATAGAAAAATGAAGAATAACGAAATTAAAGAAAGGAATTGGCTCGTCTATTTTGAAAGCAAAGGCTCCGTATTCTGTGGACCCTGTTTGGCCTTTGGATCTATTGAGAACAGAACACAGTTTGACGAGGAAGGGTTCAATGATTGGAAGAATGAGTGATAACAGTGAGACTGAGTGATGACAGTAAAAAAATTATTAATCAATTAGATTCAGATCATTGTGGTCAACAAATATCTTTGCTTTGTAGAAATAAAACTGTGGCTAAAAGAACAATAACATTTATACCAAAAACCAATAATCGTTTTGAGAGGTTTAACAATAAATTATTATCATTTAGTTTACCCATGGTAGATAAAAGCAATGACCCTAATATTTTATATAATATGTTTTTTAGCGACTTTTGTAGTAGTTTTCAATCAACATTTACTCCCAAAACGATTAAGGTAAATGATAATGCTGCCTTTAGTGAATGGGCTACTCCTGGGCTACATAAAAGTAGAAAGAGACTGTATGAACTGTATGACGAAAGAAATGTTAACAATAGTGAACAATTTCATAATTATGTAAGGAAATATTCTAAAATATTTAGAAAAGCATGTCATACGGCAAAGTCTTGTTATTTGAGCTATAAAATTAAAAATAGTGATGATAAGATTAAAATGACATGGAATATTATTAATAGTGAAACGGGAAGAAATAAGAATTATAATAATAAGTTTAAACTCAACATTGATAGCAAGACGCTTACATCTGACTTAGATATTGCCAATGCTTTTGAAGACTTCTTTACTAATATTCCAGTGTCTACTACAAAAACTTTAAATTCCTCGCCTACTTTAGCGGAGGCTATTTTAAGAGATAATGTAAACATTTGTACAGAAGAGTTTATGTTTAATCATGTAACACCCATAGATATAATTAAGACATTTAATACTCTTAATGTTAAAAAGACTGCAGACCTCTGGGGCAATTCCATCGTAGTTACCAAGCCTATCATTGTTTCGGTGGCGCACAGTTTAGCTATAATATTTAATAAATGTATAGATTGCGGCACGTTTCCAGATTTAATGAAAAATAGTAAAATCATTCCACTATTTAAATCGGGCAGTACAGCAGACCCAACTAATTTTAGACCTATTTCAGTGCTGCCTACTTTTAGTAAAATTTTTGAAAAACTTATTTACAACCAAATGTTAAAATTTTTTAATAAAAATGGCTTAATGCATTCAAAACAATTTGGATTCACTAAGGGTCGCTCCACAACCGATGCAGGTGTTGAGCTTTTGAAACATATTTTTGATGCTTGGGAAGATTCTTTGGACGCTTTAGGTATTTTTTGCGATCTGTCCAAAGCTTTTGATTGTGTTCCTCATGAAACATTGATAAAAAAATTAGATTATTATGGAATAAGAGGCTCCGCATTGGATCTTCTTACTTCTTACTTAAGTAATAGGATTCAAAGGGTTGAAGTTAATGGAAAGCGATCTCAGGGTTCTGTAGTAAAAATGGGGGTACCGCAGGGCTCGATTCTCGGCCCGTTTTTGTTTTTAATTTATATTAATGATTTGCCACATTTGGTAAAGGAAAATCACGAGATAGTATTGTTTGCTGATGATACATCATTATTATTTAAAATAAAGCGATATCAGAACCCAGACGATGTAAACAATGCGATCTCAAAGGTGGTGCACTGGTTTGACGTTAACAATTTATTATTAAATGGGGCTAAAACGAAATGCATTAAATTCGTGACGCCTAACGTCAGACAAGTAAACACCACTATTAAAATAAAGGAAGATGAGTTGACCCTTGTGGATACCACCAAAATTTTGGGTGTTATATTAGATTCTAAGTTACAGTGGGGCCCACATATTGGTGAATTGTCGAATAGACTCAGCTCTGCTGCATACGCGGTAAAGAAAATTCGCCAATTAACAGACGTTGAAACAGCTAGGCTTGTTTATCATTGCTATTTTCATAGTGTTATGTCCTATGGTATTCTTCTGTGGGGTTGTGCCGCAGACATTCAAACAATCTTTGTGCTGCAGAAGAGGGCCATACGAGCAATTTATAATCTACCATGTAGACATTCACTAAGGGATAAATTTAAAGAAATTGGTATTTTGACAGTGGCGGGTCAGTTTGTTTATGAAAACCTAGTATATGTACACAAAAATTTTGATAAATTGAGTAAGAAAAGTGATATACATAACCTAAACACAAGAAATAAGCATAAACTAGTTGTACCTGCCACTAGGCTCCAAAAAATTAACAAATCTTTTAAAGGTCAATGTGTGCGATTCTATAATAAAATCCCAAGCAATATACAGCAATTAAGCCTAAATAAATTTAAATTAACAATAAAACGCAAGCTGTCTTCAAAGGGATATTATTCTATTAAAGACTATATGGCTGATAAAAATGCTTGGGATTAAACCGCCGTTTCATACAGGCTATTCTAATATGAATGACTTAAAGCATGAATATTGTTATATTATGTTGCATTGTATAGCGTCACAGACAAATGAAGATTGTTACTAACCAATCGATAATTTAAAAGAGCATAGCCTGTGAGTTTCTTGCCAGTTCTTCTTACAGAGCGGTGGCTCGGAACTGGCACTTAGATTCGCTTGCACTTAAATGTTTTTTGTTTTTTTAAATTATTTGGTTGCAAGTGAATCTAAGCTTCGTGATTTTAGTATAGTTATATTTTATTTGTTTTTGTTATTTTTTTATAATTTTGACGTTTTCAAGTACTATGTAATAGTTTATGAAATAAAGTATTTTTGACTTTTTGACTTTTGAATGCAGAAGTTCGAGTAGCTCATCACGAAAACTCTCAAAGTCATAAAACCTGCATTCTTCGCTTTAAGAGTCTTCCTTAACTACCCAACTTAACGAAGAAATTTTCTACTGGCGGAACATTTTAAAGAGGGTTGTTGCTGTAATAAAAGGATTAGCTTCTAGAGGTCTCGCTTTTAGAGGAAGTAATGAAAAATTTGGTGACCAGCACAGTGGAAATTACAGTATGCTTCTAGAATTAATAGCAGAGTTTGACCCATTTTACTAACCAAACACATTGAAAGATATGCAAACCAGGGATCTGGAACAACCTTTCGAAAACTATCTGCGACGAATTTATTTATTTAATGGCTGAAAAAGTACTAATATACATCAGTGATGAGATAAAAAAAGCAAAGTATTTTTCTTTGATCGTAGATTCTACACCAGATGTAGCACATTTAGATCAGCTAACACTTGTGATTCGATATGTTTTAGATAATGGAGAACCATGTGAGAGATTTATTAAATTCTTGCCTTCTGTAGGACACAAGGCGCAAGATATGTTTAGTGCCATTACTATAGAGCTAGAAAAGTTAAACATTAACCTCGATGATTGCCGCGGTCAGTCTTATGATAATGCTTCTAACATGTCAGGGATTTATAATGGTTTACAAGCCAAAATTCAAGAACAAGCACAATTTGCTATATTTGTTCCTTGTGCAGCTCATTCATTGAATTTGGTAGGAACCTTGGCCGCTGAGTCTTATACAGAGGCCTGCCACTTTTTTATGTTGCTAGAGGAGGTATATACTTTCTTCGTGAAGTCAACTGAACGTTGGAAAAAAATCGTTCGTAGATAGGAAGAGGAAAAACACTCAAGAGAGTGAACCTCACTCGTTGGTCGGCTAGAGCAGATGCCTGTAAAAGTCTAAAACATTCCTGGGATGAAGTAATTACAGTTTTAAAAATGATTGAAAATGACAGTACAGATAAACCGGTCCCGCGAAATGAGGCAAAGGGAATTCGCATCAAATTAGAAAAACTTGAAACTGCGTTCATAGTCTTATTTTGGAATGTTATTTTGGAAAGGTTAAATAAAGTGAGCATTCAGATTCAGAGCTCATCTGTAGATGTATTGACGGTATCTGATCTCTATGGATCTCTAGTAGAGTTTATAATAGCAGAACGAGAAAGCTTTGACTATTTCGAAGAAAAAGCAATGGAGATGAGCACACTTAAGGAATATCAAGGTAAAATAAAAAAACAACCTAAAAGTAAAAAGATGACGGATGAAACAACGAATGAAGAACCTGAAATACCCACCAGCTCTAGAGATTATTTCAGAGTGAATACCTTGTTGGTCATCCTTGATAGACTGAGAGCTGAAATACAGAGAAGGCATAATGCTTACTTAAACTTTAAAGACAAATTTTCATTTTTAACAAAAATGACTAAACTTTCAACACAACCAGTTACAGAAAAAGCTCAGTCTTTCGTAAAATATTATACCAATGATTTAGAGGACAATTTGATTCAAGAATGTGTGCATTTTCAAAGTCACATTTCCTCTGATAAAACTGCAGAGTGTGCAGTGAAGCCTGAATCAAACTCACTACTCAGTCTCTCAACTTTTTTGAGGAACAAAGTCTGTCTAATGTATACCCTAACTTGGATATAGCTCTCCACATTGCACTTTCCACTCCTGCTACAAATTGTTCTGGGGAAAGGAGTTTTTCCTGTTTAAAACGCGTAAAGAATTATCAAAGGTCTTCATTGTCTCAAGAAAAAATGAATTCTCTAGCTCTTCTCTACATAAAAGCCGAGATAATGAACACCATAAACTATGATGATATTATTAATGATTTTGCTATTAAAAAGGCCCGTAAAAAATTGTATATCGTGAGTTTTATTTCATTATGCTCCTTCTTAATGACTAATTCTAATTTTATTTAACTGTAAGGCCTTTTTTACTAAAAATGGAAAATTATTATTTTACAAAGGTATATAAGTACATGGGGCGGCGGAAATAAAGTAGCCTACACTCATAAAAAACATAAATCCGGCACTGCGACAAGGGCGCGGATGTAGACTAGTAAAGGTGTACTAGGAGGCGATTCTGAATTCCCGTCCATTAACACCGCTGTCATCAGATCCCGCCGATTATATGCCGCTCACGCCTGGTCATTTTTTAATTGGCCGACCGCTTACTTCCCTGCCGCAGCGAAATTATTAGGAGGACACCGTTGCGCATCTAACAAGATTTCAACGGATGGAACAACTCCGTCAACATTTTCGGTCCCGTTGGAGCAAGAAGTTTATTTCCGAGTTAAATAGCGATCTTGTAAGGATGGGCTGAAGCTGGATACTTTGGTTGTTGTTAAAGAAGATGGTCTACCTCCCCTCAAGTGGCAATTGGGAAGAATATTGGCTGTTCACCCAGGATCGGATTCAATTGCTCGTGTAGCGGATATCCGAACTTCTACGGGAGTGATAAGACGCGCCTTTAACCGTATTTGCCCATTGCCTATTTTTGCTGATTCTTGTTAAGCGAACCTTTCAACGTCCGGGGGCATGTTGAAGTCATTAAGCGCCTGGTGGCGCTGCTTTAGCAACAAACGGCGAATCATGAAAACAATCGATTAATTTAAGTAGGAATCGCATGTTATAAGTCATTATTCTTTCATTAAAAATCACGTATCAAGTGCACACCGAGTTTTAATTTTGCAATACCTTAATATTCCGCACACTAATGCTAGTGGTGGGCCGTCAACGGCAAAAAGAAATATGTGCAATAATTCCACGATGAATGGCTTCAAATACAGGATTTTCGTAAATGGCTAAAACGTGATAAACAAAATCCATGTAAAGCCATTTGTACTACGTGTGATGCTTCTTTAACTGCCGATCTGGGTGCTATAAAAAGACACAGTATAGGTGCTACACATAAATTTCATCTCCCGGGTTCACCGCGAATTCGTGCAATTGATGATGTTTTTAAAAAACAACAAGTTAATAGTGACGACGAACCGCGTAAAATTACTGAAATAAAAATTTCTGACTTTATGGCTGAATATCACATATTGTAATGGATCATCTTATTCATTTACTTCCCAAAATATTTCCGGATTCTAAAATTGCGAGTAAAATGAATCTTAAACATACGATATTACAAGCGATAATTAATAATGTGCTTCAGAAAGAGAATCTTTTATCGAAGATTTAAAACGCGAAAAGTTTTCGGTAATTGTAGATGAAAGTACGGATGTTGCCACAGTAAAAACTATGTGTGTCGTAGTTAAATATTACTCTGCAACTTCGGGGCGTATAGTCAGTCGATTCTGGGATCTAATTCAATTGTTTGATGACACGAGTGCAAGACCCTCTGGTGATTACTCTGCCACAGCGGAAAAGCTTTTCAATGCCACAATAAAATCCTTTCAAAAAAATGGTATACCTACCCCTAGAGAATGTTATTGGTTTTGGATCTGACATTATGGCTGCAACATTATGATGGGCTGTTATAATTCGGTGTTCTCAAGGTTCAGACACATTAGTCGCTTAGAAACGAGTCAACGCGCAGATCTGTTTTGGCATCAAATAAGTGTCGCACAAAATTATGTTGGTTTAAATTTTAACCCAAGCATTAGTTCTTGATAAATTTTTCTTGTTTCAGCTAGACAGAAAAGAGTACAGCACGTACAATGTTTTACCGAAATTTATGCTTCAAATTTTATCTTTGCCTCATTCAAACGCTGAATGTGAACGCAAATTTAGTAAAATAACTAATATTAAGACTAAACAGAGTAACTGCCTAATTACAAAAACTATTAAGGGAACTTATTAACGCAACAAGCCATTCTTCAAAGCTCTGAAAATTATATAACCCACAAAATCAATGATTTCACGAATGACAGCAAACATTTACGAAAAAGATGAACAAATTATGTTAGAATGAATAAGTAAATCAATAACCTTTTTATTGTTTAATAGCTTGTTTCTCTTTAACATAAAATAAATATTATCTGTAATTTTACTGTATTTGGAGTTCATAATCTAATGTATTTTTTTTTAAAACCTGTAATTTTAAGTTGGTAACACTGTAATTTCATTTCTGCGATCTGGAAGCACTGTACCCTATTAAAGATATTACAGCAGAAACTGTAGCAGAAATAGTATATTCAAGCGCTTATCACCTGCAAGCGAACGGCGCACTGGAGAGATGGCATCTCTATGCCTTCTCTCCACTGCGCCGCACAGAGGAGTATATGACCTAAAAAGTCGATCAAAAGTCGAAAACTCGAATTTTATTATATTGCTTTACAACTATTGTCTCGGAAAGCCCAAATGGCTATTACGTCACTATTCGGACAGCTTTGCCACACCCCGCATCCCCTTAAACCGTAGCTGAATCGTATGTCTTTGTTCTCGGCAGTACAGTTAAAACGTGGTCTTTAAATTGCATTAAGTCGGTGTTTGGTGAAATTCTGTGATAAACATTGTGGGTATTTCGAAAGAAGATATGTCGTTACTTTATTAATGCATGTTTATTGTAGAATCACACTTGACTTAAGAGGCATTTTATACCTTAATCACACTCTATAAAAATGCAATTTTTTTTAATACTTTCTGTAAAGGTGTTATTGTTTGGGAGTTAAGCCTAGTTAACTTATACACTATTTTGGATAAAACTTATAGTTTATTTATTCTTGATGAGGGTTTTAAAGTAAACTGTCCCGCATACACACGCCATTTTTTAATATAATTTTTTTTCGGAATTAGTCGAAATCCGGTTTTATAAAAAAACTTTTATTTTTCTATTCCAGAATCTGCAATGACGTCGATGGAGATGACTAGAAAATCAGTCTATGAAGTCATCAAACAAGGTTCGAATAGAAAAATCGTCGTCTTAAAATAATCACAAAATTTTTGGGCGGGCGGGGGTTTGTGTTATGATAACGCATAATAGACGTTGTAACACAAACACTCGCCTATTGTGCCATACATCTTATGTATGACACTTTGGCATTGGTCTTGGGAGTAGCGCAGGTCGCCTAGATCCCCAAGGCAAGTCGGACTGATATCCGTCACGTGGTTGCTGCCTGTTATTGGTCAGATTCCTTAAGAAACTGACGTAACTGAAACAGTCCTGGCAAAAATTTTTTGGTTTTATTGTATTTATGTATCCATTTTCATTTATGCACAAATCCCACCCGCTACCCTTTCCCTATCCTATTCCCGATACCACTAAGACTCAGTTCTTCGGATTCAGGCAGTGTCTAGAAGGGCGACCCGTCTGAACTATCCTGCCCTTCCTGCGCTATAACCTGCGCAGTGATCGCCGTACGGAAGGAGGAGGGAATCCTGGGAGGTTGAGCCAAGCAAGAGCGGTTAGTTGTTCTCTTCGCAAGGCAACACGCCCCTTTGGTCCTGAATTCTTCCTAAACGGTTGCTCTCCACAGTAGCCGCGTGGGGGGAAATGGTCTACGGCCCGTCAGAGGGTCGTGGCGAGGTGCGGGGAGAAAAGGTGATGGTCATGCTGAAGAGGCAAGTATGGGCGGGTTTCGTATGTGCCTGCTTTATGCGAGTCTCGGATGTCGCACCCTCTCACCCTCTTCCTGTTCCTATACTTACCGGGTATACCTGACGGACCGCGGTGCGGACGTCCCCAAATGTGCGGGCTCCAAGGAGGGTGGGTAGCCTGGTAAGTGAAGATACAAATTGTTTGAGCATGGATACAAATGACACACACGACAACAAACCACTGCCGAAGGGGAAACCTGGAGGCATAACAGCAAGCGGGAGAGCTACGAGATATTAGTTGATGCGTATACGTATAACGATTTCGAAATATTATATTGTTTGCGTCGAAACATTCGCAATGGTACAGTGCAAGTTGTGTCAGGTGCCGCTAGCGCGAGTGAAAACAGACAATATAATACGGTGTAAAGGTGATTGTAACGGTGCCTATCATATAAAATGTGCATTAAAAATAAAATCGTTTACGGACTCTGGTAAATGTAATGAATGCCAAACCGGATTGACCAACACCGGACCAACAATAGAAGTTGACATTTCGAAAATAACTCCAGAAAAATTATTAGCAGAAGTGAACGAAAAATTGGCAATTGTGTTCAATATGAAAACTACCCTCGAGGCGATGTCTGAAGACATAAGTTTCTACGCCGAAAAATATCAAGAGCTAATAGAGGATAAGGTGAGAACTGACAACAAAATCAAAGCCCTAGAAAATAGAAATGTACATTTGGAAACGAATAATAAGGCTCTGGAAGAGAGAATAGCGTATTTGGAAATGCGTGACAGAGAAAAAAATGTGGAAATATTCGGATTAGAAGATCAACAAAATGAAAACTTAGAGGAAAAAGTGAAGAAAATAGCAACTAAATTGGGAATAAACGCTGGTAGAATTTGTGAGATAAAGAGGGTAGGTGAAGAAAATAAGAGTAGCTCGCTTCAAAACACCGGCAACGCTCAGGCTCGCGAAAAGAAGCCGCGGCCGGTGGTAATAACTTTAGACAGCCGAAACTCTCGAGATCAATGGATAGCTACCAGAAAAACTCATCAGCTAACTAATAATGATATCTTAACGAATGGAAACAAACAACGTATTTATATAAATGAAGACCTAACCAAATATATGCGCAATTTATTATGGACAGCCAAGAATGAGTTGAAACCTATGTATAAATATATATGGATTCAAAATAATAAGGTACTCATAAAAAAGGACAGCCCGACTGATACAAAAATTAGGGCTATTCGCACACTTGGTGATATAAATATGTACACAGTCAACAACTAGTTATTGTAACTGTACATACTTTTAAATATCGAGAGTATTATGGGAAATAAAATTCGATGACCCAACACAACATATTATTTCAAATATTAAATATACCAAATACATAAATATGGACAGCTGGCAACAGGATATACTACGAACCAATAATAATTTTAACATTATTCATCTAAATATAAAATCGCTAAGAAAGCATTTTAATCAACTTCAAATATTATTACATAACTGCAAAGAAAAAATTGATTTAATTGCACTTACTGAGATCAATATAAAGAAGCAAGAATTACCTTTATATAATTTAGTGGGATATGACACATACATTAACACAAGAGAAACAAGAAAGGGAGGCGGTGTTCTGATATATGTTAGAATCAGCTTAAACTTTACGGCAAAACCAATTAAGTCAAATTATTGTGAAATGATGCATGGTCAATTATTTCAAGATAGAAGGAAAGTTCTTCACGTATTTGTAGTATACCGGGCGCCTAAATTATATAAACAAGGATTCGTCGATGAAATACATACTTTGATATCTAAGATTCCTCGCACTTGTGATATAGTATTAATAGGGGATATGAACATAGACCTATTGAATAGAAGCGGCGGCCTAAGGAACCAGTACATAGATAATATGAGCGAAATAGGATTGGAATGCGCTATTAGTGACGTCACACGCGAGGAAGTGTATGGCGGTACGGTGACGCGGTCATGCATAGATCATGCGTGGATTCGATCCCAGTGTAAGGCGAGTGCGTTTGTGTTAATGTGTAAATTGTCAGATCATTATTTAATAGGTGTCAGCCTCGACAGCTACTCTGTGGTCTTGCCTTTCAATAAGCAGCCCAGTTTAACTACAATTATAAGTAATAGAAAGGTACTTGAAGGATTGGAAAACGTAACATGGACTGAATTATTAGACTGTAAGTGCCCACTTGAGTTATATAACAGACTTTATTTATTTTTTTCTAATGTGTATAATAATGCTAAAATACAAATACCTGTTTGTAATAAAAGACAAAGTAAGCCGTGGGTCACAAATACAATAAAAAATATGGTTAGTACTAGAGTTTTTCATAATTGGAAAGCGAATCCACAGGATATGAATTTAAGAATGATATACAATAGATATAGAAATAAGTTAAATAAATATATAAATAAAGCTAAAAACATATATCGCCAAACGGAGCTTAAAAAATGCAATAAAAATACTAGAAAAATATGGGGTAAAATTAATGAGTGGACAGGAAAAGAAAAAACAAGTTTAGATGGTGTTATATTAAAATATTTAGGAAAAACAGATAGTACTAGTAACATTTGTAATAATTTTTCTACTACTTTCACCAAAGAAATACTGGACATAAAACATGTGTGTACTCAAAAGTTTATGGACAGATCTAGCTATGTTAATTGTTGTAATGTATCGATTAGGTTTCAAAAGGCTTCACCTGAAAATGTAAGTAAAATTATTGATTCATTAAGTTGTGACAAGATGGAGGGGATAGACAAAATTCGTGTTCAAGAAATTAAATATCTAAAATGGAAACTGAGTCCTATAATAGCTTTATTTATAAATTTGTGTGTTGAAAAAGGTTTATATCCCGAACTATTAAAAACAGCTGTAATAAGACCCATTTTTAAACATGGTAGTCATACTGATTATGCCAACTATAGACCAATAGCAATTCTATCCGTCATTAATAAAATTGTTGAAAAAATTATTGTAAACCAAATAAGTACATTCCTAGAAAACAATATTATAATAACAAATTCTCAGCATGGATTCCGGCGGGGACGAAGTACGGCTACAGCTGTGGCACAGTTCTCAGAGTTCGTTAATGAATGCTTAGATCAGCGGAAGCAGGTGGTGGTTATCTATATTGATTTTAAAAAAGCATTTGATACTCTGGAACACCACCAGCTGCTTCAAGCTATGGAGGAGTGTGGCATCGCGGGACCTCTCAATTGGTGGCTCCGGAGCTACCTTACGGGTAGAACCTTGAGGACTATGGTTGATGGAGTCGTTAGCGAGCCTAAACATGTCACCTGTGGAGTGCCTACTGGATCCGTGTTCGGCCCCGTCGGGTACATAATGCACGTGAACAGTATGTGCAATGTGGTGCAAAACTGTAAAGTATACATGTATGCGGACGACACCTGCCTTGTATATGCAGATAAAAACCTAAATGTTTTTGAAAATAAGATGCAGGCCGACTTGTCAAATATTATTAAATGGGCTCATGATAACGGGATTTTGATCAATATGAACAAAACTAAATGTATGCATATATGCTCCCCTTACCTACGGAACATCGAGAGGTCACCACACATAGTGGGCCACAGCTATGACTGTCTGCACAGAGTGCATGGCAGTCGTAGCTGCGACCCTGTAGCGGAGTGTGCATGTGCTAATATTGAGGTGGTGGGGGAGTACAAGTACTTGGGTATTATTATAGATAATAGCTTCTCATGGAGAATGCATATTGCACAAGTATGCGACAAATTACGATCTGTGCTTGTAAAATTTTACCAATTAAGTTTTGTGTTGGATAGGGCTACTTTGTACACTGTTTACTATGCGCTAGCAGAATCACTGGTTTCTTATGGGTTGGCATGCTACGGGCGCGCATTTAAATCTTCTTTGAGTAAAATAAAAATGTTGCAAATTAGATTTTTAAAACTATTAGTAGACAAAAATACGAAGGCACGCTGCAAAAGTAGTAATTATGAGGAATTATTTTGTGAATGTAACATACTGCCTATACATGAGAGAGCAATAATGTTAGTAGCAATGGAAAATTTTAATAACAATGAACACAAGCACAGCATTTCTTATGTAAGGCCTCAAAGAACTCCGAGGAAAAGGTACGAGGTACCCCTGTGTACCAACTACTATGGACGAAGGTGTAACAAGTACTTGGTTCCAATAATTTTCAATAGCCTACCAATAGACTTAGAAACTAACTCAGAATCAATAAAATCGTTTAGGTTTAAAATAACAAAGCTATTTCTTGATAGTTTACGTAGTGATATATATAGTTAATGATGGATGATGTATACATATTATTTTCGAAATTTGTTTTATAGTGAAGAAGTGTATATACATTGTATAAGTATAATGTGACTGTTTTTTTGGGAGCTACAACTGCCAACAAACTGTTTTACAGTTTGGCAGATGTTAAGTATTTGTTGTCATGATTTTAATATTTAAATAAACACTTTTTCTTTCTTTCTTTCTTTCTTTACAGCAATTCCGGCGGGGGGGGGAATCTAAGAGGAAACCTTTAGGGACCAACTCTTCCGGGAGAGCGAAGGCAATTCAGCGAGCAAGAACACTGCCGGAAGGGGAACCTTTTGACACACCTGCTAGCGGGAGAGCCTATGCAATTCCGGCGGCCGCCTCAACTACGGGGAAACCCAAAGAAGGGGCGGTTTTCTGGGAGAGCTACGGCAATGCCGTGCACAGCTGTGGCAGAAGGGAAACTGGAGGGCAAACCGCACAGTGGGAGAGCCTGCGCAATTCCGGCGACTTCAGTTTCCGGGAGAGCTACGGCAACACCACAGCTCGAAGGGAAACCTAAGAACATGGATGCAGGCGGGAGAACCTGTGCAATTCCGGCGGCCGCTGTACCTGAGGGGAAACCCAAGGGGGCAGCGGAATCCGGGAGAGCTATGGAAATTCCGCTAACACCAATGGTCGAAGGAGACCTTGAGGGCACGACACTGGTGGACTGGTCAGGCTTTTCCGAAGCCAGGATTACCAGTCAGGCAAACAAGCTCCCTTTTAAGGGGGCAAGTAAGTCGGCGGTAAAACTGGGGGAGGATCGCAGGATCAAGAAGCTGGAAAGACTCAGCCGAAAGAAGCTCAGACGGAAGATGGAGAAGGAGTCTGCAGCGCTGGAGGCAACACCGCAGGTGGAGTCACTTCCGTCAACGAGCAAGGAGCCAGCGACACCTTGGAAGGGCAAGGGTGAGGCACGTATAAGAGGCAACGCGGAAGCTAAGAGGGCGAGACCGGACGAGACTTCGTCTCCCAAGGTCGAACCCAAAAAGCTGAAGCTCAGCCAATCACGCGGACCAAAGCCTACCTCCTACGCGGCCGCAGCGGCCTCAAAGCAAGCAAAGGCAAAAAGCGGCAAAGGTGGAAGTGCACATCGACCAACACATCGACGAGGTCGCGGTCAAAAACATGGATGGACCGGAATTTGATGGGCCACCAAGATTCGAAGCAGGCAGTCTTCGCCTTTTGTGCAGAAATGAGAAGGCTGTTCAGTGGGTAAAAACCTGTCTGGCCTCTTTCAGTGGGGAGGAGGCCCTGACTGTGCTCAGACCGGAAGACATTCCGGAAAGAGTGCGTGTAGGGATAGTCCTGCCCACTGTGGAGACAGACAGGACACTCATTGGACAGAGGCTCAACATATGCAACAGATGGGCCCAAATTCCGAAGTGGTTGATGCATGGTCTGCATCAACAGGAAAATACGGGGCGTACATTCCTTACACTCAGCATTCCGGAAGAGATCGTCCTCGAGATTTTGGCAAGGCAGCGTAAGCTAAGCTACCGTCTGCCGACCCGACCTATGGTAAGTTACGGATCACTGGTATGGTGGCCCAGAACGAAACTAACGACTGGTATCAACAAACTACAAAGTTTCCAACGCCAGGTATGTTGTGCAATTACAGGCTGCATGAGAACTGCGCCGACCACTGCCATGGAAGCACTTGCGAGCAAAAGTATGGAATCACTTGCTTGAATTTGATTCCACGCGATCTTGAGTACTTAATAACTAAATAATAATAATAAAAATGATACCATTTTAAAGGTTAAAATGTAGTCTTTAAATTGATATCAAATTCATTCAAATGGCTCCATTATTTCTGGAGCTATCCTGGATTAAGTGAAGGAGGTAGGAAAAGGCAAGGATAACGGAAAAATTATGAATGAAAAAAACAACAAAAATTAATTAATAAAAACTTTATTTCGCCTAAAAACTTAATGTCAATAATTAGTGTTCCCCCCCCTCGCCCTAAGTAGAGCTCGGAGACGGTTCTTCATGGACCTGATGAGCTTCCGTATGGTATCTTGTGAGATACCTTCCCACTCTTCAATCAAAGCCGTTTTGAGCTCATATGTGTTTGAAGGAGTAGGATTTCTGGATCGAACCCTCCTCTTTAGTTCATCCCACACGTGCTCTATTGGATTCATGTCCGGGCTAAGCGCTGGCCAGTCCAATGTGGCGATGCCGACTTCCTCTAGGTATTCGGTTGTGGCACGGAAAGTGTGACAACGAGCGTTATCGTGCATGAGGACGAAGTCATCACCGATATATCCCGCATAGGGAACGACATGTTCCAGCAGAATATCGGAAATGTATCGGTCAGAAGTTAGACCGCCTCCTCGTCCCCCGCCAGGCACGAAAACAAGCTCCGTTTTACCGTCGAAAGAAATGCCGGCCCACATCATTAAAGAACCGCCTCCATAAGCCACTGTCTCAGCGAAACAGCACTGCACAAAGCGCTCCCCAGGCCTCCTGTAGACCCGACCTCTTCGATCGTTGCCGTGTAAACACATTCTGGTCTCGTCCGAGAACAGTACACGGCTCCATTCCTCAACGTCCCAATCAAGGTGGGAACGAGCGAATCGAAGGCGGGATTGTCGATGAGCTGCCGTCAGTTTCGGGCCTGTGGCAGGCCTTCTTGGGGTTAAATTAGCTTGCTTGAGTCTTCGACGAACTGTCCACTCGCTAACAGCGACCCCGCGAACATTTCGGAGCCCCTGCTGGACGTCAACACCAGTCAAATGCCGATTTCGGAGAGAAGTTGACACGATAAAACGGTCATCCCTCTTCGATGTGCACCGGCGTCGTCCAGATCTTGGTCTCGGCACAAAGCCACCAGTCTCCAGAAAGCGTTTGTACACTTTCGAAACACAAGACTGACTTATGTGGAGCCGACGTCCGACAGCTCGCTGGCTAAGCCCTTCTTGCAATAGGGCGACGATTTGGGCTGCTTCTGTAGGTGTTGTATCCATTGTCTTCGAAGTTCAAGGGTCCAAAGTTGCGGAGATGTGTACCGGTCAACGTGTGAAAGATGACTGATAAAAAAACCGGTAACACGTCTTTTTATAGGGGATGAAGGGCGCGCAACTGGTGACGGGTTAAACAATTGAAACGCATCTTTTTTCACTTAGCCCAGGATAACTTCTGAAGTACTGGCGTTATCTGAATAATATTGGTATCAATTTAAAGTTAATTAATGAACCTTTAAAATGGTATCATTTTTATTATTATTATTTAGTTATTAAGTACTCAAGATCGCGTGGAATCAAATTCAAGCAAGTGATTCCATACTTTTGCTCGCGAGTGTAGTAAGATTTCCTGCAGCTCAACATTTTCTGAACCTAATACACGACTGGGCCAACACACAAATGGTGGAAGCCCCGTGCGACAGAATTGAGCCCGCCTTCATCTATGATAAGAAATACGACATACAACTCTCGGAAACAGATGACCCAGCAGAATTTCATAGGTCTCTGATCATCTACACGGACGGTTCGAAGACAAGTAAAGGTACAGGTTCGGGAGTCTTCTCTGACGACCTAAACATTAACATTGTGATGCCACTCGGTGAGCTCCAGACTGTTTTCCAAGCGGAAAACGTGGGAGTGCTCATCGCGGCTAAGGCAATAGCAGACAGGAAGGTAACAGATAAACGTATTCTTATTCTTTCAGATAGCAAATCTGTTTTACAGGCTTTAAATCGTAGTATTACAAATTCTTGCCTCGTCAAAGAATGCCATACTATCCTAAACGAAGTAGGGCATGTCAATCAACTAATCCTCAGGTGGATTAAAGGACATAGTGGCAATAGGGGTAACGACATTGCGGATATTTTGGCAAAAAGAGGGTCCAACATCAAGCCATACGGCCCGGAACCAATCTTGCCACTACCCATAAACTGGCTTAAAAGCAGAATAAATGAACATACTTCGTACCTTCACAATATTCTCTGGGCAGGCCTGGAGGAATGCAGGCAAGCTAGACACACACTACCGCGGATCGAACCACGGTTCTCCAAAATTTTGATGCAGCTTAAAAAACCTCATATGCGCCTGGTCACAAGCGCACTTACGGGTCATGGAAGTTTTAACAGACATCTTTTTAACATAGGTATAACAAACAGTCCTCTGTGCAGAGCATGCATGGAGACTGAGGAGACAGCCGCACACGTCTTGCTGGAATGCAGGGTGGTGGCCGATTGCCGGGCGAGGTTCCTGAAGACACCAGGCAGCCTTCCGGAAGCCTTCAGCGACGTTAAGGCGCTGATAGGATTCCTGGAGGAACTGGGATGGCTGGAGTAATCCAGCTCTCACCCTCCTACGCAAAATGGACGCATTGACGTCTGATTGCGGAAAAAGCCTGCACGACGAAGAAGAAGAAGAAGAATCACAAAATTCCCTGTAAATAAACAAGGTTCATTGAGATGTGCCTTAAAATCATTTAAGTACCAATAACACAAGTGGACGGCTGCCAGTAACAAGGAAGAACGATTTTTAACAAAGAAAGAGCAATGGCTCAATACCTTTCATCACATTGCCTGCATCGACAACTGGCTCTTTTAGTTGGCAGACCAACAAAATAATTCAAGGAAAAGCCATGTGAAGAGTTAATGATGCAGCCCAAATGAGTCAACGTGCTGCAGAGCATGGTGACGTTGCTAAAGTTATGAAAGATTTGACTTTGACGCCAACAAGAGCTAAAAAGTACAGAAAACGGTATAGTTCAACTCAAAACGAGGTAAAAAAGCATTCATCATCACAAGTATTATTTATTCTCGTGGAAGCTGATTAAACAAGTAAACAGTACGCAGTTATTCATGCTGCAAACAAATATATTTATCCGTGTTAATATCTTCTCGCATTATAGAGGGTATATTAATTTAATTAAAAAATGCCGTGTCATATTAGAGACCTTATCCAGTAGATTGAAAATTGATACCCATAAATTTGAAAACTGCAAAGATTTATGTAGATTTGTATAGGTGGCACCCTATGTCGCCTACAATGCACACAATTTTAAGACATGGGGCCATAGTAATTGATAATGCAACTTTGCCTATTGGCCAGTTGTCGGAAGAGGCGGCTGAGGCCAGCAATAAACACTTTCGCTCATACAGGCAGATTTTTTCTAGAAAGTTTTCGCGTGAAGACTAACAGAGACGTGTTAAATAGACTTCTGTTAACTTCAGATCCTTTCCTGAGCAGTGCCAGGCACAAGCGACGGAAAAAAGGAAGCCATTTTCAGTTGATGCATTAGCACTCTTGGTCACGGAAACATTTCATGTTTCATCTACAAACTTAGACAATGAGGAGGACGATGAATCTAGTGAATGTGAATCAGAGTAGAAAAAATTGTGTAAAACTGTTTTATTTAAAATCTACGTGTTTATAGCATTTGAAATACAAAATTATAACCTTAAACTACTTTTTATTTCATATCCAATCGATAATTCACACAAAATAATTTTGATCGACTTTTTATGTCAAATACTCCTCTGTGCGGCGTTTAACACTCTTATTTAAAACAACTGGGTGACACGGTAGACTGGGTGGGACAATTGCCTACTGTGTTATTTGGTTAACGGGCAAATTTGAAAGATGATACACATATAAGTGCTGCTGAAATGGTGTATGGAGACGTTATGAGATTACCTGGAGATTTTTTCCAGCTAAAAAAGCGAGATATCTCCGATATATTTGTTAGTAAATTACGCGAGAAAATAGCTGACTTATCATCAGTACCTAAGAGAGAGGCTAGCATACAAAACATATTTGTATGTCCTGAATTACAAAAGTGTTCAAATGTATTTGTTCTTTGAGATAAGTTGGTAAAGTCACTTATACCACCATACTCTTCCCCTTTCAAAGTTTTATAAAGGCAGGAAAAATACTTTAAGGTTTGCAAGCAGATCGAGAAAACATGATTAGTATTTATTGACCGATTTATCCTGCATTTATGATAAACATTGCTAGCCAACCTAATATGGAGAAAGGAATTGTAAACATTCTGCCAAAGGTAACAAGATCCGGACGAGTAGTGAACAGAGATGGGCAGGGAAAATAAAAAATAAAATATATTTGGAAAGTATTGGGAAAAATGGGAACAAATAATAAATACCCGAAAAGTTCCCATATGACGGAAAAGTATTATTATCAATATTTCATTTAATTTTTGTTTTAAATTTTAAAAAAAGAAGCAATATTTGACGGTTTTTATGAAAAAAATGGGCGAGAATCAAGAATGCACGCTTGCCTTGCTTGCTTGTCATTTAGGGCCTAGACAGACAGACCGCATTTCAACTGCAATCCAACCGCAAATTGCAGTTCAGGTGTAGTTTGAATGCAGTCGGAGTGCAGTCGTGTGAACTGCACACAGACTGCAATCGAACTGGACGGTTGGTTTGCAGTTTTATTGCAGTCGTGTCAACTGCATTCAAACTGCATCCGAACTGCACCATACCCACCCGCCCGTACGTTCTGTCCCCCCGCGCATAGAATCAGTAGCAGAAACAAGGTTAGAGTGAGCGCACGCGTTGTCTGTTCGTAAATAAAATAAAGATGTCGAGCGACGAGGATACTAATACAGGAAATGAATCTGTACCATTTGATACTGACGCATTTATAAGTGCCATTAAATCAAACCCTTGCATTTGGAACTATAAGATTGAATCTTACAGTAACAAAATTGAAAGAAACAAAGCATGGGCCACTATTTGCGAAATGTTTACGCCCGAATTTAAACAAAAGAGTAAGAAGGAGAAAAATAATATTGGTAAGTATTTTAATTATTATTTTTTATTTAATACTTTAATAAGCAGTTGGACACATTAAATCATATTAATTTGCCATTCAAGTTTACCTTTACCCATAAAATAAACAGTAAGTTCTTTTCTTATACCCTCCGATGATCTAGTTTCTTTCACTGCCGTCGCCTATTATTATGTCTTGTAATGGTTGACTTAAAGAATCTTCAAAATTATACCCATCTCTTTCTCGCACAAAGTTATGTAAAACGCAGCTGGCTTTTATAATTTCTTTTGCAAAATGTGGTTTATGGCCGATGGGCCTGTGAAAAATACGCCATTTATTTGCTAGAATACCAAATGAACATTCAATAAATCTTCTAGCCCGTGATAGACGGTAATTAAAAACCTTTTTTTCCACACTTAATTGTCTTCCCGCGTAAGGGCGCATAACATTTTTAGAAATTGAAAATGCTTCATCACCTACAAACACGTATGGCATTGAATTTACAGGTGGCGGAATGTTTAAGGTTTTTTGTTGAAGTTTTTCATACAATACGCTTTCTTCAAATATTATAGAATCTGAACATCTCCCATAAGAGCCGATGTCAACAAATGTAAACATATAGTTACTGTCGCAAGTGGCTAGTAATATCATAGAAAAGTATTTTTTATAGTTGTAATACGAAGACCCAGTGTTTCGAGGTTTTTTTAACCTTACGTGCTTCCCATCAATTGCACCAAGACAGTATGGAAAATTTGCTCGATATTTAAAACCTTCCGCTATGTTTTTCCACTTTTCTTCAGTGAGTTCTGGCATAACCATATCTTTTAAGTGAATCCATATGTTACTACAAACATCTTCAATAATTTCTCTGATTGTGCTTACTCCGTGTCGATAAGACCAGTGCAAATCATCAATAGAACATCCACTTGCTAAATATCTGGAAAATAACACATTAATTATTATTTTCAGCTGTTCAATTACAAAAAAAGTGGAAACTACTACGAGAAAATTTTTCACGATATGAAAAAAAAGTAAACACTATGAAAAGTGGTTCAGCGGCCTCCAATTTACGACCGTGCACATACCATCAACAGTTACTCTTTTTGAAAGATTTACGAGAGAAAGGTGAAAGATCGTCTAATTTAGATTCTACTATTGAGGAGCCTGTAGGAGAAGAAACGACTAAGAAAAAAAAGCTGTTAACAAACGTAAAACAAATAATTCATCAGACGAGGACTTGATCGAAAGTTTAAATCAAAAGAGTAAATAAAAAAAAGAATGATGAAGAAGACGAAAGAGATGAAGATCGATTATTCCTTCTTTCTTTGTGTAAAGATTTTAAAAGAATTCCAGATTATTTAAAGCTAGATGCAAAGGCAGAATTCATAAATACAATAAAAAAATATGCTTCCACATATAACATGTCCGGACCGCAATATCAGCCAACGAATGATGTCAGGGGATATTTTACTTCAAATATAAACTATAACGTGCCTTCGAGTTCAAATGTACCTCCTACCCAACAGGAGACATTCAATCGGCCAGGAACTTCAGAATCTCATTACAGCAATATTGGCTCACTTGATAATTGCAGCGATGATAGCTCATACATAAACGACGTATTCGGTTAATCATTTTCTCATGTTTATAAACATATATATTTTTTAAGTAACTATTTTTGTAATTTAATTCATAATGCCTATTCAATGGGGACAGATCGAGCTTTGCAATGTAAATAAGGTTCTTTAAAGTTTTTAAAAGCTTACCTCAAAGTAATTGCAATCCTTTCTTCTGCCGATATACTTTTTCTCATATGGGTGTCTTGTCGGCATATTTTATTTTTTAAGATGTCTGTTAATTCTTCGAAACTTCTTCGAGACATGCGAAAATATTTGTAAAACAATTTCTCTTGTGATCTGATTTTTGGTAATAAAGTATAAAAATCACCTTCGTGTTTATATTGCAATATTAATTGAACCCATATTTCACGATTTCTCTTTCTCTTGAGTTTACGAGTACGGCGACGAAGTAAAAGTAACAGTAAAGCTTCGTCAATAACGTCGTCGCTCGACATCTTTATTTTATTTACGAACAGACAACGCGTGCGCTCACTCTAACTTTGTTTCTGCTACTGATTCTATGCGCGGGGGGACAGAGCGTACGGGCGGGTGGGTATGGTGCAGTTCGGATGCAGTTTGAATGCAGTTGACACGACTGCAATAAAACTGCAAACCAACCGTCCAGTTCGATTGCAGTCTGTGTGCAGTTCACACGACTGCACTCCGACTGCATTCAAACTACACCTGAACTGCAATTTGCGGTTGGATTGCAGTTGAAATGCGGTCTGTCTGTCTAGGCCCTTAGTCAGTGACATTTAGTGAGTCAAGACAAGACGACGTAACCGCGCCGCACGGACGACAAACAACGCCATTTTGTTAATTTTAAAACCAAATATTTTTCAGTGTTATAGCATAAGCCCAGCAGCCGTGCTTTAAAGGTATGTCTATATTCTATTGAATCTTTGAATTGCGATCCCTATTTGAGATTTATACAGAAACTAGCGATCGCTCGCAGCGAGTTTCAAATTTAAAGATTTTTGTTATAACTTTGTAATATGAACCAAACAAATGTATATTATGTTCTAATCTATATAATTGATTATTTAAGTTATTTTGTACAAAAAAGACATAATTAATAATAACGAGTTAGCTTGTATACGTTTAGATATAAGATACAAAAAGTATAATATTTTATTTATTTATTTCTAGATTAAAAATATGGGACTACACAAAGATAGACACCTCTCTATCTTCGTGTCGTCCCATATTTTTAAAACTGAACGTTCTTTTAGCACGTTCAGTTTTATACACAACAAAAGACGAAACCGCTTAACAACTGAAAGAGCTGGAAAGCTGGCATATATAGCATATAATTGGCATCTAAGGGTCGGTTCATATCTAACGGAATATGCGTCGCGTATTATCGGTCGCGTAACGCCAGAACTGACAAATGTATAGAAAAACACTCGACCGTTCACACTCAACCGGTGATACGTTAGTGCGTCGAGCGTACAGCGTCTATTCCGTTTCCGTCAACGCATTATCGGTCGACGTAAGAGCGGCAACGTCGCGCCACGCTCTACGTGTATTTTGATTGATGCATACAGACTAGGCGTAACATTAGCAGAGATCGTTTGTGTACAGGCCGTTCCAAGTTTTTTGAAAATGTTTGATACAGAACGATTTATCACGGAAGTGCAAAATAGAATATGTCTATGGAACATAAAAGAAAAATCTTATAGCGACCGACAAGCCAAGAGACGGGCTTGGGAGGAAATTGGAGAAATATTAATAGTTGAGTGGGAGACAAACAAATGATACAAAAAAGAGAAATGAATCACGTAAGTTAATGTTTATTTTATTATTAGTATTCTTATATAAATTGGTCTTGGTACTGCAATATTCCTTCGTTACAAAAATATTGTTTTAAAAAATCCCTATTATCGGTGGCAGTCGTTATTCTAGTTGATGTTACTGTGGGTAAAGTCTGTAAGTGGCATATTTGAATTTCATTAAGATAGCTGTCTCTTCGTCGAAGAACAAAATTATGAAGTATACAAGCAGCCTTCACTATCTCCATAGCGAAATCGGGTTCGGTAAGAATAGCAGTGTGAAGTACTCTCCACTTATTGCACAATAATCCAAATGAACACTCAACACATCTACGCGCTCGACTGAGTCTATAATTAAAAATTCGTTTTTCTCTATCAATATTGCCACTAGGATACGGCCGCATTATATTTTTCTGTAAAGGAAACGCTTCATCTCCAACAAATACAAATGGTTTTGGGGGTCCATTAGAATTTGGTAAAGTTCTGTTTCCTGGAATATTGAAGTCATTTTCTAAAAGTTATTTACCCATAATTGATTGTTTAAAAACGTTGCTATCAGCTTCTTTGCCATAAGCACCAACGTCAATGGCTACAAAGTAGTAATTTGCATCTGAAATAGCCATAAGGACAATAGAAAAGAATTTTTTATAGTTAAAATATTGGGAACCACTAAGATTCGGAGCTCTTATGCGAATATGTTTCCCATCTACTGCTCCAACACAGTTTGGGAAATAAGTTTTTTCATAAAATTGATCAGCTATATTTAACCACATTTCTTCATTCGGGCAAGGCATTTCTGTTTCTCGCAGCGTCATCCATATCACTTTGCAACATTCTTTAATTATTCCGGATATTGTAGAAACTCCCGTCAGGAAGTCCAGGGATAATGTTTTAAAACTCATTCCAGTTGATAAATATCTGAAAATAAATAAAACTTAATTAATCATTAACTAATCTATAAGCTACTAAATTAAATAATTATTCCATTTTTAGGGTTCCGTAGTAAACAAGGAACCCTTATAGTTTCGCCATGTCCGTCCGTCCGTCCGTCCGTCCGCGAGTTAGCGCAGAGACTATTAATATTAGACAGCTGAAAATTGGTGTGGGTATACATATTAATCACGTCGACAAACCTGTAGAATAAAATTTTTAAAAATATTGTTTTTTAACGTACCTCCCCTACACGTAAAGTAGAAATGTTTTTTTTTTCTCGAGTCTATCTTATCATGTTGGGTATCGTTAGAAAGGTCTTTCAAAAGTAATACGAGTTTCTTAAAACCATTTTTCGATTTAGGGATCCGTTTTCGAAATATTAAGCTTTAAAGTGGAAAAAATTGATAGAGTTAAGTATCCGCCCCCCTACCAGGTAAACGGTACATTCAGAGTGGCTGAAAAAATTCACAATAGTAGTATATATAATGAAGTTAAAAGGAAAACTATCACGGCTAAGTAGGCTTTACTGGTTTTCGAGTAATGGACAATCAAATAATTTTTTGTATCAAATGTATGAAAATTTCATTCATACCGTAGTAGTGATATCTACCGGGGAATATCTGAACCTGTTCTAATCTTGGATTCCAGTTAATTTTTTTTATTGTGTTTTTGCTATTCCGTGCTAGAGGGCAATGCTGAAGCTGAGATTAAAATTTTGGGATTCCACTATACATAGATAGGTAGGTATGTATGCGTCGCAACGTCACAACGCATGTTGGAAGAGCGACGAGCGACGCTTCGCGTTGGCGGGGTGCGCGGCGGCCGCGCCTGAGTACAGAGGGGGGAGTCAAAGTATGAAATTAATCGGCAGCCGCGCTCATAAGCGCGAGCGCCCAGATGCTGTTCGGTTGTGCTCCGCTACACGAATTTTAGATTGTAATTTAATTTACAGTAATTACTATTCGATAGTTGTTTTGACTTTAAATAATCATTATCTAGTAATAATACCTATAAGAAATAATTGAATAGGTACCTTTCCTTAGGATAGGTACCGTTTCTTTGTTTTTTTTTTAATGTTCTATAGTTCACTCATTTTTTCAATATTTAGTTAGGTAGGTTTCAGGTTTTAAACCATTTAGGTAGGTAGTTACTTATCCATACTGCACTTAATTATCATATTGAATTTATCTTAATATTGTAGGTACTAACTGAGCGAAAAGTGTGTATGTGCATAAATACTTACCTAAGTACCTACACTTAGTAGTAAGCATACTATACCTACCTATTTATTCTGTATTCAGTATTTCTTTGTTAGCTAGGCATTACACGGTAGTGTATGCGTTGTCTTAAATTAGTGATTGCTTGTCATTGACTGATTAAAATAACACTATAATTCTCTAATTATTGGCTATTTTAGCTAATCAAAATGTACTCCTATATTTTGAATAACAATAACCACATAGAGGACGACGCTGTGCGCGCCTTTCATGATTTATTAGCTCAATACACATCGTTTCAACCGAGAGAGGTGTCTCTTTTTTTACATCCGGAACTGATAGAGCCTGTACCTCATGACGAATCTCATTTGCAGATAATATATAGCGGAGAGATTGGGACTGTAGGACACTGGGTGTGTATTTACTACATAAATGGAATATTACGGGTTTATGATAGTTTATTTAATCATTTAAGTCCTTCGCAACAAGTTTATGTAAATGCATTATTTCCATATTTGGATAGCGCCAAAGTACAATTCCCCAGCGTCCAACGCCAACCCAATAACATTGATTGTGGATTATTTGCTATTTGTTTCGCCACTGCTTTAGCATTGAGGGTAAACCCATCGTATATTAATTACAATGTTGAAAATATGCGACATCATTTGTTCGACATGTTATCTCGTGGTGTATTGGAGCTTTTCTCGTCTTCTAATACCGCAAGAAAAGTTTCTGGCCGGCCGCCCGCAAATTTGTTTCGGAACATTCAAACAAAAAAACAAAAAATAATTAAGCAGACGAACAAGAGAAATATAAGGGCTCAAAAGACGCAGGCTCAGGAAATTAATAGTCCAACGTTCACAAATGATACTCCGCAACTTGTAAGGTCAATGATTTCAAATGATACTCCGGAACTTGAAAGTCCAACGTTTACAAATTATACTCCGATTTCTAGTAAGAATGAAGAAGACCCCGGTAACTATAGCTTATGGTTAAATAACTGTAAAAGAAGTAGTCAAGAAGAGGACGATACACCAGCAAAACGAAAAAAAAAAAAATATGTTGTTATTCACAGACGAAACAAAAGCACAACACTGATGCCCGTCGGGCCATTCGTCAGATTCCCGGCGTTAGAAATGCAGAGCAACAGCGCAACACGCAAGCTCACCGCACTGCTCGTGCAAATCCTGTCTTCCGGGATGCTGAGCAACAACGTAACACGCAATCACGTCGTACTGCTCGTGAAAACCCTGTATTCCGTGATGCTGAGCAACAACGTAACACGCAATCACGTCGTACTGCTCGTGAAAACCCTGTATTCCGTGATGCCGAACAACTGCGCAATACACAAGCTCACCACATTGCTCGGGAAAATCCTATCTTTCGAGATGCTGAACAACAGCGTAACACGCAGGCCCATCAATTAGCTCGCCTCGATCCACATTTTGCACAAATTGAACGAACTAGAAACAGTAGATCTCGACATTTGGTGCGCTCTGATGCTGTTCAAGATTTGGAATATGTTACTCAAAAATATTTCACAAACATAAGAGAAGGATACAATCACCCTTGTTCATGTTGCGGCAGATTATGGCACAAAAATTCTGTAAGGAAACTAACAAAACATGCCATTTCATCTAAATATAACGAAGGCTTGGTGTCAAAAGTATTTTATTTGAATCCTTCGGATAGTTATGCAGAGTTTTGTTCGACATGTGCTAAATATATTTCTCGAGGGCAAGTACCGCGACTAGCAATAGCAAATGGATTAAAGTTCCCAGACATCCCGGATGTTCTAAAGGTATTAACCCCAATGGAGGAAAGATTGGTAAGTCCTCGCCACGTATTTTTGAAAATAATTCGTAAAGGTCAAGAACTAGGTTATCAACATGGTCTGTCAGGAAATGTTATAAACATACCTGTTAAGATTAATAACATGGTAAGAGCTCTGCCTCGTTCAATTAGTGATGATAACATTATTACTGTAGAGCTGAAGCGTAAATTTTGTTATAAACATGGTCGAAAAGAGCGAGTTCGACCGGAAATAATAAGGCGAGCAGCAGAATACTTAGTGACATGTGACTTGTTTCGTAAATACAACATAGAACTTGAAGATTCTTGGACCAATAATGAATCTGAAGAAACCCATGAATGAGCATGTGAATTATCCGATCAAGAGGAGCGCAATGTCGACGATATTCGTGAAGTTAATCCTGGTGGCTCAGAAACTCTATTAGATGAAAATCAAGATGTAACAATAATAATGGCTCCAGGAGAGGGTGAAAGACCAATTTCCTTGTTGTTTGATCAAAATCTAGAAGAGCTTGCTTTTATAAAAGTTCATTGTGGGATTGAGCGCAAATTTAATATTAACTTAAGTCAGTCCGAGATCACGCGATCAGAAATTACTAGAAACGATAGGCGTGCAGTTAGACCAGACTACCTTTTCACTGCGCTGAAAAAACAGCAAACTATATCCATTAAAAATAGTATTACAACCTGTTTGCGTAAAAAAACGGTCAGAGGTGCTCCTGTGCTCGCGTGTAATGTGATTCAAAATAATTTTGTAGATAATTTAGTTCAGCATGACGACGGGTATCGTGTCCTTAAGAGGAATCAGAAACTCTCCTGCTCACTGGGAAAGTGAAAAGAAAAAACTATTGGCAATGGTGAGACAATTCGGTGTTCCTTCTTTGTTCTTAACTTTATCAGCTGCTAAAATGCAATGGATTCCGTTATTAATATTGCTCAGTGAAGTGGTAGATAAAAATAAAATTACTGAATCCGAAGCAGAAAATTTGCCATACGAAACTAAAGCTCGATTGATACAATCCGATCCATTCATTTGCGCTACATATTTTGAAACAAAGCTAAAAGAAATTCAAAAAACTTGGTCATGTTCAGCTGGTGCTTTCTTACACTATAAGATCACCCATTATTATTATCGTATTGAGTTTCAGCATAGGGGATCGCCTCATGCTCATATGATGCTATGGTTAGAAGGAGCTCCCACTTTCATACCCGGTGATATAACAACTACTCAAGAAATTTCAAAATTTGTTGACAGTATTATTTCGTGTGATGGCAATGACATACCTGATGAACTTAGACGAGTACAATTACACAAACACACACAAACTTGTAGGCCCAATCCAGACCGATTATGTCGTTTCGGCATACCATTTTATCCCATGAATGAAAGTAAAGTACTTGTAGAGCTTTCAAAAGAAGAGAAGAGATATAGGGTACAAAAAATCAAAAGAAATGGCAAAGATCATCCAAGAGAAAATGCAAAATATTCCAGAGGAAATAGACTCGTTTGAAGAGTTTTTGCACTGGATTGGCGTTAATTTTGAAGAATATATTTTAGCTATTAGAAGTTCAATAAAACGACCTACAGTTGTTCTTCAACGCAGACCGCGGGACGTATTTATTCATCCATTTAGTAAAAAAATTTTAACTCTACACCAAGCTAACATGGATATACAATTTATATTAGATCCGTTTGCGTGCGCCGTATACATAGTTGACTATATTAACAAGGCTGATAAGAGGGATGTCACGTCTTATGCGCGACGCTCTGGAAGAAGCGAAAAAAGGCAACAAAAGTGTTAAAGAGTCATTACGTACAGTGTCAAATGTATTCTTAAATTCTAGTGAGATTTCAGCTCAAGAGGCCATCTATATTCTCGCTGGTATACCATTATCACGAGCCAGCGAAGCTGAAATATATATAAATACTAGCTTGCCACAAGAACGAGTTCACATTTTAAAAAGTCATCTTGAATTACAAAGGCTTGCTCCTGATTCATCAGATGTTTTTCAGAAAGGTGTTATTGACTATTACTCAAAACGACCATTATTGTTAGAAGACATAAGTCTTTCTCATTTTGCAGCATTTTACACATTTGCCAAAAATAGAAAATCAGGTAGATCAGTAGAGCCTCTCAGTGCCAGTTCTATGGCAGTTGACAATTCTCAGACTATTAATGAGGTGGAAGGGAACTGGATATCTTTGCAAGAAAATTTAGGATACATACGAAAAAGAACTAAGTCACGAGTAATACGATTTCGCCGGTACAGTATTACGGTTACATTGATGATCCAGATAATTTCTATAGGGAACAATTAATGCTCTATATACCATGGCGAAGCGAAGAGGAAGAACTGCTCAATCCCAACATAGATATTAAAAACAAATTTAACGGATGTAAAGAAAGGATAAAAGCAGAAAGTGAAAAATTTAATAAGCTGGGCGATGCTGAAATGTTTGAAAGACTGTTAACAGAAATAAGGAATGCTGAGTTATTAGACGAAGAAGAAGATGTGCAAGGAAGACAAGTCAACAGGGAGGCATTCGAAGGATATGAATTTGACACCCAAATTGGAGATGTGGAAGAGGACTTAATTCCCGGTGGTAATCCAGGACCCCAGTTGTGTGGCGATCCATCTACTTTTATTGCACAACCACCTCAGTTGTCTGAAGATGATTTTTTAGGTCTAGCTAGAAAACTGAATAATGCTCAGAGGGACACATTACTTCACATTTATCAACACTTTTCTTTAAGCTCGCCATCTCCATTATATTTATTTATTAGTGGTGGAGCTGGTGTCGGTAAAAGTGTCTTAATAAAAGCAATATACCAATGCTTGACTCTCTTATTCAACAGAGAACCTGGAAGTAATCCCGATGAACCAAAAATTCTTTTATCTGCTTTTACTGGCAAAGCAGCGTTTGGAATTGGAGGGCAAACAATTCATAGCGCTCTTGGACTTCCAGTATCTCAAGCAGGCTGTATTTTACCGGAATTGTCACCAAGTGTATCTAATACTCTTGCCACAAAACTAGGGAAACTCCGCTTAATTATAATAGATGAAATTTCCATGTTGGGATCCAGGACATTCCATCAAATAAACCGTAGACTTCAACAAATATTTCATTCTTCAATTTTTTTTGCCGGAATTTCTGTTGTAGTCGTTGGAGACTTGAGACAATTACCACCAGTTGGCGATAATTGGGTATTCCAACTCAATGCTCGAAATCCCTTAGCTGAGGTGGCAGGCACCCCACTTTGGGATTTATTTACACTAGTTGAACTCCACGAGATAATGCGCCAAAGGAACGATGCTGCCTTTGCGAGGGCACTAAATAATATGGCCGGTGGGGCGATGAGTTCTGAAGATATAAATTTAATTAAAAGTCGATGCTTCAGTAACTCATCGCTGCCAAGCACATGTAAGGATGCAGTTCATCTATTCAGTAGCAATCGTGAGGTAGACGACCACAATAATAGTGTACTGGCATCGATGACGTCAGAAGGAGCATTATCGCAGGCTGTAGATAGCGTGAGTGGCGAATTTAATGCGAGTATGAAAGCCAAAGCCTTGGACACAGTGAGTAAATTACCGACTCAACAAACTTATGGTCTACCTAAAAATATATCTTTAAAAGTCGGGGCAAAATATATGATCACAGTTAACATTGATACGTCAGACGGATTAGTAAACGGATCTGCTGGAAAATTAACTGCAATTGACTTAGCAACTAATAAGGCAACTGGTGAGAGGAGACCATTACGAATTTGGTTAAACTTTGACGATATAAATATAGGAAAGTTGAAAAGGATGCAGAGTTCCACATCACTCACTCGTTACAAGACCAGATTCAGAAATAACTGGACTCCAATCGAACCGGTTACATATACTATAAAAAGATATAAATCTTCCAATTTACAAGTTCGTCGCAGCCAATTTCCACTAGTTCCCGCTGAAGCTATTACAATTCACAAGAGTCAGGGTTCGACGTTAGAAAAAGTAGTGGTGCATATAAAACCTGGTTTTTTGAGGTCTATGTTATACGTCGCTTGCTCGCGCGCCACTTGTGCTCAAGGCTTGTTCATTGTAACTGAATCCTTCCGTCCTCCACGTCCACCATCTGACCACGATGCTGTCGTTATGGAAATGAGAAAGCTTGGACTCAACCCTCTAATACCTACGTATCGATTTTTGAGAGAGGCTCGCAGTACATGTCAAATTATGTTCCATAACGTACAGTCACTAAGTAAACATTTGTTAGACATAGTGAGTGATCCTCAGGTAATGGCTTCCGATATTTATTTAGGAGTAGAAACTTGGAGCTGCCCTCAAGATTCTTTCGATATGATTAATTTCAAAGAAATAATTAGAACAAATGGCCCTAAACAGTTTTCTTCAAACCCTGGTTTTGGTGTATGTGTGTGGGCAAAACTTAATATTGAATATTGCAACCCACTATGTTACAGTGACATTGCTGGAGGTAACCATTGCGAAGCAGTGTCTATCGAAGTACACAATGTCAAAATAATAGCCTTGTATAGATCATGCAAATGCCCCAATAATGTCGCTGTAAGTTTTGTAAATAATTTGTTGTCGCGTGACAGTCCATGTATAATATTTGGAGATTTTAACGAAGACTATCTCCGTAACGACAATACTGCCGTATTCAAATTAATACGTGATGCTGGTTATCGATCTTTGTTGCAACCGGTGGCCTCTACACGTGGTGGAACACAATTAGATAATGCTTTTTGTAACTTCCCTTGTGAAGTTGGATTTTATAATTCGTTCCACAGCTACCATCGTCCTATATGGGCCCGTTTTTAGGCCAAAAATTATAATTATTATAAAATATAGCGACATTATGGCAAAGGGTGACTACGGAACCCTATATTGCGCGTGGCCCGACACGCACTTGGCCGCTTTTTTTAATAACCATGTACCATTTCTATTTCAGTTATTGACCTCCAGAAAAAATGGAAACATCTCCGTGACTACTATGTTAGAGAGAAAAAAAAAAGAGAACAATGTTCGCAGTGGAAGTTCTGCTGCTGCAAAGAAGAGGAAAACGCCATACGTAGAAATGCTTCGTTTCTTAGATGTTTTAAGAGAAATGCGCCCTACAACTAGTAATATAGAAGCTGAATTTTATGAAACAAGTGGTGAAGAGAACCAACTACAAGAGACTGGAAGCGAATCGTCAAATTCCAGTTCCAAGCGTGCCAGTCGCAAAGACCAGAGTATGACAATGTTTCAGAGGTCATTAATTAACAGTATGGAGAAATCTTCACAAGATGATAGTGATTCAGATAAGCAGTTTTTGCTGTCGTTACTTCCACAGATGAAAAAAATGTCTGAAGCACAAAATTTTGACTTCCGTTTAGATATTATGAATTTGGTAAAAAAATATAGATTTGCTACAAAAAGTACAGTGCAACAATGTAACATCCAGTCCGATCAAGGTAATTACGAACAAGGTCGTCTGTCATTGCCGCAGACTTCTCAGTTTGAACACACCGGTTACTATACAACTGACTACTATACGGACTCACCACAATCAGCGACCTCGCAGGTTTCAATTGAAGAAGATATTGAAGCATTAATGCAGAGTTAATCCGTTACGTTTATTTAAAAATTGGTTGATTTTGGATTTTTGTATCATTTTAATATACATGTCAATAATATTAAAATACTAATGTCAAGAACAAAAGCAGTTATTATTATACAACTTACCTGTATCTACCTCTAATATCTTACCTCAATGTAATACTCAGTCTTTCTTCAGGAGTAATGGCACATCGAAATTTCGTATCATATTTAGTTATGAAACATTTCACAATCTTAAGGAGTTCATCAAAAGATTCTATGGACATGCGGTAATACTGAATAAATTTTGTAGGATAGTTTCTTAACGTTGCATATAGACAATTAAATTGGCCACTTGATATTCTTTTAGTATTTAAACCCAGGATGGGGTCAGAGCCCATTCGTCCCCTAAAATTCGTCCCTCAGCATTAAAGTTGTAGATTCGGCCCCTATATAGGTGCCCATTGGTCTCCTGGTAGGGGACCAATTAATATTTTAATAAAAAATATTATTTTTAAGGTACCCATTCGTCCCCTCTAATATATATACATTATAAGTTAAAGATTCGGCACCTATTCAGGTGCCTATTGGTCCCCTGAGATATTTGACGAGGAAATGAGGGAATTTAAAGACAAAGGACTAAACCATGTACAAAATATTCCCGACTTCCAAAACCTTAAACATGGACTCTATAACGCAAGAAGAAAAGCAAATGGTGCCAATCGGCTGATTTTTAAAAAAGCAGAAGAAGTAGTTGTACCTAAAAAATATGAAGACTTTTTAATATGTGATTATCAAGATAATTCAAACCGAATTTTAATATTTTCTGTGGTAAATGAGGTGACAATGTCAAGTTTCTCCGATTTCTTTTTAGATGGAACCTTTAAATTTGTAATTCATCCATTTGTTCAGCTATTTAGTATTCACGCTGATATTGGAAGTTCTAGCACCAGTACAAATGTTGTACCGTTAGTATTTGCGCTGCTTTTAAATAAAAAGCAAGCTACTTACGAAATTCTATTTCATATGCTTAAGGCCCGTTTTCCCAATTGGTGTCCACGTCAGTTTACCATGGATTTTGAGATAGCAATACAAAACGCGGCACAAAAAGTTTTCCCAAATACGCTGATTTCTGGATGTTATTTCCATTTTTTGAAATCCCTGTGGAAGAAAGCAAAACATTTGGAACTCAAATCTAGACTACATAAGCGACACGTTGCCCTTTGCGCCTCACTAGCTTTAATACCAGAACAATATATAGATGACGGTTGGCTTTATATCATGGAGGACTGCCCTCAAAATAATCTAATTTCAGCTTTTAATGATTATTTTGTCGAGAACTGGCTCGATAATAAAACTATAGCCAGAAATTGGAATGTATATGGACAACGTCATCGGACGACTAACCTTGTAGAAAGTTGGCATTCCAAAATTAATCGTAAAATTAATGTTAGAAATAAACCAAATATTTTGAAATGTTTAGACACTCTACATAAAGAAGCGAATTTATCAAAAAATAAAATGGATCAGGTGCAAAGGGGTGTCCAAACAAATAATCGGACTCCTGAATCGATTGAAAATGAAGCGAGAATAAATCGCATAATTAGCCAATTTTTTGAAAATCAGATTTCACTAGGCCACTGCATGGAAAAGCTATGCATATATTATTAATTTAAAATGAAAAAACAAATATAAGATTAGTTTTATACTGAAATAATGTTGATTGGTTTAATCTTCAATAATTATTGTGATTTTAGTCATTTTTTGTTATAGTAGTTATAGTTTGTTAGATTTAAGTTATTATGATTTTGCATGTAGTTGGTAAATATACAAAAAATACGGTGATTTTAGCCAATTTTTATGTAGGTACTTCTAGTTACAATTTATTAGATTTAAGTTATTACGATTTTGCATGTAGTTGGTTAATATACAAAAAAAAAATATGTTGATTTATCTAGTCTTCAATAATTACTGTGATTTTAGTATTTTTTTGTACTGTTATATTTTTAGAGATTTAAGTTATTATGATTTTGCATGTAGTTGGTAAATATACAAAAAATACGGTGATTTTAGCCAATTTTTATGTACTTCTAGTTACAATTTATTAGATTTAAGTTATTACGATTTTGCATGTAGTTGGTTAATATACAAAAAAAATATATATGTTGATTTATCTAGTCTTCAATAATTACTGTGATTTTTGTATTTTTATTGTACTGTTATAATTTTTTAGATTTAAGTTATTATGATTTTGCATGTATGTAGTTGGTAAATATACAAAAAAATAAGAAGTGAGTATTTACTGTTGATATGACATATATATATGTATATATAAAATATAACACATTGTGTTCTATTTTTTTGCATATTTTATATTTAATGTTGATTTATATGATGGTCAATCAAGGCTGATTTTTGTAAAAGAGTTGTATTTTGTTAGTTTCTAGGACATTGTGATTTTGTATGTGTTAATCTTATTTGAAATAAACATGATATCTACGGAATTACTATATTTTTTATTTTAGCCTTTTCTGCGCGACTGTACCAGGACTACTAAGCTGCAGTATACACATATACATGTACTTATATTAGAAGAATGAATAAAAATAAATATTCATCAGAGGACGAATGGGCCCCTTAAAAGTTCCAGGGGTCGAGTGGGCACAGGGTGCGAATCTTAGGGGACGAATGGGCTCTGACCCAAAGGATGCACCCAATATCGACGTTTCCTTTTTCGGTCTTGTTCTAAAGCCTCCCAAATAGCAATTATTTCGATAGGCTTCATTTTAAAATTCAATATCACACAACACAACCGCTCTGTAGATGCTAAACGTAGAAACTGACTAGTGGCAGGACGGATGATACGCTCGACGCATTTTCCGTTTGATATGAACCGACCCATTCGACCGAATAGACGCGACCGATGATACGCTCGACGCATCATCCGTCAGATATGAACCGACCCTAAATAATAAAGAGCCTCCAATAGCCGACGAAAGCAGTACTGAAGAAGGGGAATATAAATCACAACCAGCTATAGTTGAGTCTACACCAGGTCCAAGTGGAGAAGCCAATTCATCTGGAATGCCTTTTTATCATTTTACTTTGTCTGACACTGATTCTGACTAACTTTTTATGTAGTTGATTCATATACGAAAATGATTCATGTTTATTTTTATATTCTTGTTTGATTATCTACTGTTTGAGACTTTCTAATTTTGTTAAATTAATTGTTTTTTTATTGTTCATTGTAGTTCAAAAGTAATTGTTTAAGAATTATGGAACATCTCCAAAGTGTTTTGAACCTTGTCAAGATACCATGTCAATTCTCATGCATTTACCAGTCGAAGTTATCGTTAATATGCTTCATTTGACGAGGTTTCAATATTATTCTCATTTCACTCGCATTAAAAGTCCATTTCTCTATCTAGAAGTAGAACATTTTACGATGAAAAATTCTTTTCCGTAATTTGGGAATTTTTCGGGTATTTATAATATTTTTCCTAAATTTTTTCTTGCCCAGGGAAAATTCCGGGTAGTCATCACTAGTAGTGAAACCAGTGGTACGATTTGCATTATGAAACTGCTGATACTCGTAATTATTCATTGTAACTACAAAGTAGCTACGAGACACATCATAAAACAAATAAATACAAATCATTCGAAATAATGGGCAAAACACTTCAAATTGCAAAAGAAGAAATTATAATTGCTCAGAATGGAGCAGGCAACTCAGCACGCAGTTCCTAAATAATAATACTTTCACAATTTCACTATAAAATACAGACACTGAATTTTATGTTAGGTTTCCAAGGTTTAGGTATATATTAGTAATATATTAGGTTTACCTCCACCCGTCCGTAACTCAGTTTCTATTGGTGCTTTTAAATATAAATTAAAAAAATATTTACGTATTACTTAATGCTGTCGATCTCTCTATTATCTTTAATAAAAATTAAAAATCTTTTCAATTCAAATCAAACCGTGTTTGTTCTATGTTGTTTAATCTTAAGATAGAAAATTTCATATGATATACATAAGTGTGATTCTGATGTAACTCACTACTTTTATTACTTTTACTACTTTAACTTTTCATTAAATTGTATTTTGTGGTTTGAATATTTTGTTTTATTGTTAAGTTTCTGCCTTTTGTGTGGCTGTTGCACACGTAAGTTATAAGGTCTCCACGGAAGACCAGCGCTGTTGTGGCCCTCCACTGCAGCACATGCTGAGTGGAGTCCTTTTTAGGCATACTATATGTAAACTGTGTAAAAATTGTTTACTGATTTGAATACTGTTTTTTGTTTATGTGTATTTATGTCTAAATAAAATTTTATTTCATTTCATTTCATTTCATTCATTAAATTCTGAGTCAGAGTACCTATATATGAAAAAACCACAGCTGAGAGTTTGACTTATTATATAATCACAGAATTAGAAGAGTTCGGTATATTATTGCAAAACTGCAGAGGCCAAGGATTTGATAATGGTACCAATATGCGTAGTGAAAAAAGTGGTGTCCAAAAACGTATTCTTGAAATTAATCCACTTGCTTATTTTTTTCCTTGTTGGTGTCATAGCTGGAATCTCATCCTGGAGATGCAGCATCGTCTTGTGTCCAAGCAAAATCTTCATTTGGTTTGCTACAGATTATACACTCTGTTTGCCGGCTCGAGGTAGGCTATTTTGAATGCTAATGTAAAATCGTTATTCTTAAAACCACTTTCTGAAACTAGATGGTAGTGCAGGGTTGCATCGGTGAAGGCCGTGAAATACCAATTAAGATATATGTGATGCTTTAAGGGATTTATCAGAAAATACAACAGATTGTTTCTTGGTCAATTAATATCATTCTATAGAAAAGGAAATAACTATCCACGAGTTATTAGTTTCACTTGTCATATGGTATGACATTCTTACTAAGATAAATGTTATACGTTGAATGTGGCAAAGTGAAAACATGCACTGAGGTGTGGCTATATAACACTTAGACGCATTCACAATTTGGCTAGATGATTATCGAGAAAATGGTTTTCAGTCATCTCTTGAAACTTGGAGAGAAATAGCCGAGAAAAATGATATTGACAGACTGTTTGAAGTCAGAAGACGACGTAAAAAGATATATTTTGATTATGAAGGGGAAATTGAAGCTCATGCATTAAATGCGGAAAAGATTTTCAAAAAAACTATGTTTATGTCATTGTCGACAATGTGCGCGCAAGCTGCCTTCTTAGGTTTGAGGCACTTACTTAAACATCATGAGAGCATATTTGGTTTCATATAGGGACAGTGGGGGCACAATGGAACACGGGGCACAATGGTACAAGGTAAATAAATATTTAAATTCAAAATAAATTCCCGGTCTTTCTCATTGGCACATTACAACGTCTCACCCGCCATGTGATGGCGCAGTGCAATGTGGCCGGTCTGCGCTGACTGAGTTAATAATTGAAAAAAACTGTTTTAAGCAATAAGTTAGATTTACGTGACGGAAGACATTTTTTTTGGAAAAAAAAGTATTGATAGCAGGTATGTGGTATTTTTTCGTGTAAATCTTAGTTGATTTATCTACAAAAGTGAGTTCATTGTGTAGTGAAAAATAAAACCTAAAATATTTGCCGATTTTTTGAAATTTACGATACTCCATGGGGCACTATGGAACGGGGCACTATGGAACACTATTCCATTGTGCCCCGTTTAGTTCCTTATAGTCTCACTGGCTTTGTTGCTGATGTTGAAGTCATAATGGTGCGAAATCGCAAAAGAAGAACTGACAGAGGCTTGCACAGTGAGGTGGCTATGCGGGAAGCAGTAGAATTGGTCGAAGGAGGAATGAGTTTGAGAGCTGCTGCTGAGTTAAAGTGTGTAAAATGCACTACGTTGCATCGAAAGGCAAAAAAAAGAGAGCAGCTGAAACCGGAGCAACATATTCAATGACGCCTAACTATGCTGTCAATAAAATATTTTCTGAAGAGCTTGAAAATTCACTAGAACCAAAATAAACCAAAGAAAATAAAAATCACCGGAAACAGAGACGTTAAGAAAGTGACCAAAGTCTTGCATTTTTCTGATTTAGATGATGATAAAATATTATCTTTAACTGAGTCAAGTGATGATGAGGATGAGATAGACCTGCCAGTGAGCGTTTTTAAAACTCCTAAAGCTGACGACTTTGTATTAGTAAAATTCTCCCAAAAACAAACAATAAAATATTTTGTTGGTCAACTATTGACGGATATGGACGAAAATATGGATTACGAAGTCAATTATATGCGCAGAAGTGCAAAAATTTAAAACAGTTTCTATTTTTCGCTAGAACCAGATATGGCAGTAGTAACTAACCAAGATATTGAACTAGTATTACCCAGTCCAAGCTTGGCAGGCAAAACAAAGCGCCAAAAGAATATGTTTTCATTCTCTAAAAATTTGTTAAAAAGATATATGTTAGGTTAATTATATAATTTTTGTCATGTTCCAATGTACCCCAGAGGTCGTTTCATTGTACCCCAGATCTGGGGCACTTTGGAACAATGGAAGAGTCTTGTTCAAAAGCTATTTTTTTAGTGTTAAGGTTAATTTTTGATCTCATTTTTCTATTCAATCAATGCTCGAAGAGCTGTTGTTAACTATTTAACAAATAATTTATAAAAATAGTAAGAATATATTTTTTAAAAAACGGAAATCATTTTTTTGTTCCATTGTACCCCAACTGTCCCTACAATTTAAAAAGATTAAAGAAAATTAGTGATAGTGAACTTTTGAAGCAATGTAGAGACTTGCAAATATCTATGACAGTAGGGGAATCATGTGATATTGATGGACATGAATTGTACGAAGAATTGAATATGTTCATCCGTGTGTATGAAGGAAACGACGACATTATTCAGTGCTAAAATACATGATAGAAAAAAAAATTACTGAAGTTTACCCCACTATCGAAATAGTTCTGAGAATTATTGCCACCACACCTGTTACAGTTGCGTCTGCTGAAAGAAGTTTTTGGAGTCTTTAAACTATTAAAACATGTTTGAGGAATTAAATGACAGAAGATCGGATTGCAGCCCTTGCTATTCTTTCAATCGAAAATGACGTAGCGTATTTGTTAGACTATTGTGCTTTAATTAAAGATTTTAGTCTTATGAAAAGCCGAAAACATCAATTTGAAATTGTAAAATAATTCAACTCTTTTTTTTTATTTGTCTCACTTTATCATTTCTCGTCAAACATATTAAACTTCTAAACCAAACAACTAGACTGCACATGTCATGAGTCATGAGGCAGTCCGACATACCCACCCTTGTCCGAGCTGCGCTCTTCGTCCCCAGATACAATGGGGATATAGCGCGGCTCCAAGGTGTTCTGAAACGTCAGAACCCCTGGTATGACTTAGGTGGGTGGTCCCTATATAGGGCGACCTCGGTCGGTGGTGATAACCCTGGGACTTATCTCACTCTAAACTTGCCGCCGATTGAAGCCGAAAAGGTCTTGGGGCGGGAGCGGCGTCTATCGTACCTACTTGGGTCGATATACGTGCGCTTTTACCTCAGGGCTGAACCCTCGGTAGCCTCTACCGGAAGCCAGACTACCACAACTGCCCCGACACTGACACAGACTGACGACATCGCTAGGTTGGAGGAAGAGATGTCCAAAGCCGCTATGGCCGACGTCGAGACCGATGTCCCACCTCCTGAACCATCTGGGTGGAGCGCGCAACGGCTACTAGCCTCATCCCCGAACTGCGACCGGCGCGAAATGGATTTAGGAGGTGAACTGTCCGATGGATCTGTCTTCTCCTAACTCTAACCAACCGCCGCCGCCGCCAGCGCCCATCTCTACACCAGCTATGAGCATTGTGCAAGCCAACATACAGCACAGCCAGGCTGCAACGGCCAGCCTGCGCAGGGCGCTGGAGACGAAACCCAGAACTATATATAGCACTGATCCAAGAACCATGGATTGTCTACAAAACAAGATATGTGGCCTCAATAACATCGGAGGTAAAGTAATTTATAACACAGACAAACCACGAACTTGTGCATTCATACCAAAAGATATCCCGATTACACTACTCACCCAATTCTGTTCCAGAGATCTGACAACTTTCAGACTCCAAACCGATGGTGACTCCCCAGATATAGTATTAGCCTCGGCCTACATGCCGAGTGACGACGAGAACTGCCCACCAAAAGAGATGTCGGACCTGGTGCGACACTACGAGTGCGCAAACCTGGACCTGATCATCTGCACCGACTCAAATGCTCACCATCCGCTCTGGGGGAGCGACACACCAAATCACAGAGGAGAGCCAAGCCGAGCCAAGCGATTTAATAAAGCCAACAATTCCAGACTACCAGAAGACTGGGAAACCTACAAACAAACACAGTATACATTTATAAAACCAACCAGAAGCGCCAGAAGAACATCCTGGCGAAGGTTCTGCGAATCAATAGAATCTTACAACGAAACAGCACGAGTGAGGAGAATCCTATCGACAATCAGGATCGTACCCTCGGAGCGCTGAAAAAGTCAGACAACACATACACACAATCAGACCAAGAAACCAGTAAAGTCCTACTTGAAACTCACTTCCCAGAATGCACCCTCGTTGAGAACAGAACATGGGCGGATGAACCAAAACGGACTATATCTGATGATGACTGGCTGATAGCCCGTAACATTGTACAGAGGAAAAGATTAAATGGGCAATTATAACTTTTCAACCGTACAAGTCAGCAGGCCTAGATGGTATCTTTCCAGCCCTACTTCAGTGGGGAATCGACTCCATAACCCCGTGGTTGGTAATGATCCATCGAGCCTGCATAGCAAACATGTACGTACCACTCGCGTGGCGAGAAGTGAAGGTTATATTTATCCCAAAACCCGGAAAACCAGACTACACACAACCAAAAGCATATAGACCCATAAGCCTAACATCCTTCCTACTGAAAACCCAAGAAAGGCTTTGTGACCGTCACATCCGAGACGGACCCCTTCGAGGAATATCGCTTCACAAACAACAGCACGCTTACTCAACCGGAAAGTCAACAGAATCTGCCCTGTACAATGTGGTTTCAAAAATCGAATGTGCTGTAGACCACGAGGGTTCGGCTCTGGCTGCTTTCATTGACATAGAAGGAGCCTTCGATAAAACCATGTTCTATAGCATCAGCAAGGCTTTAGAACATTTCGGAGTAGATCCCACCCTGAAAGGCTGGATTGCCAATATGCTCAGATTAAGAGCCGTACAAGCTTCAATCAACACCACAACAAGAGCCATAGTGGCGAAGGGCTGCCTCCAGGGAGGCGTGCTCTCGCCACTACTATGGAACCTTGTTGTAGACAGACTTATCAAGCGCCTAAATGACAAAGGCTACTATACAGTGGGCTACGCTGACGACATAACCATTATAATAAATGGCACACTTGAAAACACACTATGCAACCTTATGCGCCAAGCCCTGAAAATAGTTGAGGACTGGTGCCGAGAGTACCAACTAACAGTAAACCCAAAAAAAACGGAACTCATACTATTCACAAAAAAGAGGAAGCTAGTTGAATTACATCTACCAAAATTCTTCAACACAACCTTAAGCCTATCATCAGAAACCAAGTACCTTGGTGTATACCTAGACAAACAGATGAATTGGGCAAAACACACCAACTATACCACTAAGAAAGCCAGTATATCCCTATGGCAGTGCAAACGTCTACTTGGCAAGAACTGGGGCATTAGCCCGAAAATTATGCAGTGGCTATACACCATAGTAATCCGACCAATAGTCACATATAGAAAAATTACAACTCTTTGCCTGCGTGTCAATCACCAGCAGTACGAAAACCGCCCCCACTGCGGCCCTGCAGGTAATGCTGGGGCTGCCACCCTTGCCTTGTGCAGATCGTGTATGGTGCTTGAAGAAACAGTCGCACACGTGCTCCTGGAACGCACAGGCGTGGCTGATATACAGAAGATAACCCTAGGATCACCGAGTTCCATCGCGGAAACCTGATTTGCTTCTGGAGAGAGGTGGGCTGGCTGGAGTGAGCAAATATGGCCGCAAAGGCTCACGCACAATGGTCCATAGTAAGGACTAAGTGCGGAAACTACCACCACTAACATAGAACATAGTACTTATACCAAATCACTTTCAGTTCTTTAATTAATTCTTGTATCTAATATGTAATCAAAATTATTAAATTTTCAATCTAATCTAACCTTGTCATCTGAGCACACCTAAAACTGATGATGTGCTCAGTTTATGATCAATCAATATTTTTGATGCACTATCTAGTCCCTTTTAGAGTATTAGTTTATGATATTTCGATTAAAAATATATTTGTCATAGGGATAAGCAGTAGGTAGAAATTGGGAAGGTATAAATTGAGAGAAAACGGTAACAAAAGGTATTAATAAAAAAATTACAATTGAACCAAATATTTATAATACAAACAAGGTAAAATTGGGTTACCTAATTATCATTTTCTCTAAATTGGGAAATATTTTCTGACAATTACATCAATTATTTAGTTTCATTAAGAACTTGTGCTATGAATACAAAAATATGAGATAAATACACATAAATACTTTTTTTTGTAAATGGAAAGATATACCTTCCCAATGTCTAGCCACTGCCCAGGCTTATGCCAAACAATGCTAATTATCAATGAAGCTGAAAATGTTATGCACATTTTAAAGAACTTATGAAAGAAGAAAGAACTTACTTGAATTTATAAAAGGCATACAATAAAACTCAATTTGATGAGTACTTTTTATAAAACAAAATTACGGTTATAAGTACTTTTTATAAAACAAAATTACGGTTCTGAAATTTGTTTTTAAATAACTTTTGAATTCTGTTAAGGCAGACAATTAAAAATGTGACATGTTCTGTATACTCAACACAGGTTTGGCTAAATTTCAATTATTTCACGAAATAACTGCTGTCTGACCTCCGCAACAACCAGAAGAAAATATTATTGGTCATGATTTATGACAGCTGGCTTTACATGCTTTCCGATTCCAAGGCAAGTAGCAAGCAATAAACACACTCATAACTTAAAAAAATCATATTTGATCAGGATTCGAACCAGAGACCACCTGCATTGCAGTCTATTGGTCTCGCCAATGGGCTGTCCCTGCTTGTCTGTAAAATTTGATATATTCTGCCTGTGAAATGGTCAAAAGACTTACTAAATCTCCTATTTAATATCTTCGGAATTGTTTTTTGAATTTTTCATAATGGTAATCATCAGTTGCCCTTTCACCTTTCGCTTTTTTTACAATTTTATCAACATTCTCATCTATTACATTCGGTTTAGGCTTTACTTCTACTACTTTTTCTATCTTTCTTTTCTTGTGATCTGTTTCCATATTGAATCTGTTATGCTGTACAAAGTTAACTGCCATATTGGTGGGCACAAATTGTGATGGTGCATCCTTTTTATTATGCCTCTCCCACATAAGCTTCATTTTTGCATCTTCTGTAGCTTCAATATTTTTTATTTTAGCATCAATACCCAAATCAACTTCCGGTATGCCACTTAACATTTGGTTAGATAACATTTCTTCTGATCTATGTGTTGATGACATCCTCAAATGATCAGGTAATGATAAAAGAGCTGCTTCTTCAGGTGACAAATATTTAAGTGACTCATTTTGATCAATGTTGAGGTTATCTGATTTATTTCCTTCTGAAAATGAATATGTGAATCTTATTACATCAACTCAACCAAATCAAATACAATTCAGGGGGCCTACCGCCGAATTCGATGGATTACCGGTAATCCATCTAGATCAAACTTTGTTTTGAGTTCATTAATCCATACCGGGGAATCTGCCGACAGCCACCTTTCATTCATGACCTTCAGTACGTGACAGACCAATAGGTAAATGGAGAACGCCATTTTGTTTCGATTTCCATGAGTTCGGCGGTACGACAGAATCAATTCGAAATCCATTTTGCCTTATAATCGATTGCCATCGAACTCGGCGGTAGGCCCCCTGAACACAAGCCTGCACATTTATTTTCCTAGTTGATCTATCTAGAGCTACCTGCATCTATCAATTTACCCTTCATCGAACAATGGTGTGTTGCCACAAATCAATGTTACTCATGCATTTAAGATAACATAGAAAACCAATAACTTTTTTTTACTTCTCATATTCAATTAAATTTTATATTCGATTAAGAATTAAAAACACATGGTAATATTTTGAGTTCTTCGGGTAAACTAAGTCAACAACAATAAATTTCATGGTCTCCCTTATAAAATTCCATATAACTTTTCAAATATAAATATTGTTTTTTCAATTTAGGATCAGGGCACATAAGCTGTTTCACCATAGCCTGTTTGCAACTCGCAAAGTAAGGGGCAAAAGGTTCTCCACATATTATTTGAATATAATATGCCTCTACCCACCCCTTCGAGAAATAGATGTATAATAGATATAATATTACATAAACAGATTGTCAAGGTTTAGTAATTGGTACCTCTAACATTATATGTACTATGTTATAAGTTAGTTTTACAATGATTTAACTTTATCTCTAGCAGGGACCTTCAAATGATATGCTCAAATTGCATGTTGTCTATGACATGTGGTCAAATTTCTTTAAGCTTCAAAAATAAATAGATGCTTACTTTAGCTTACCTTACTTATGCTTGCTTACTTGCTTGCTTACTTTATTATATAAGTTTTTTTAACTAACTTTGCTTAGTATTAAAGTTAGAGAGTTGTGATCTCACAGACAAACTAAGTAAATAGTTTTATGGGACAACTGTATTTTATCTGTGAACCTGTTTAATAAAAAAATAAACAATAATAATAACCTTTCCGTTTCGTCAGTTGTTCATCAATATATTTCATCATTTCCTCATCCTCATCACGTTTATTAGTTTCAGCTGAAAACTGTGTGCCAATCCCTGTATCGTATGCATCATCAACTTGTTTAACTTTGCCAGATTTCAGAGCTTGCATGTTTATCATTCCACCAGATTTAACCCTAAAGGGGTCTTTATATGTTGTTATTTCATCTTCCACAGTTGTTTTTTGGCCTGTTGCTAATGCTATGACACTGACTCCATTAGGTCGATCCCTGAGTTTTTGAATTTCTTTTGCCTCTTGTAACTTTCTAATTATTTGGTCCTCATCATCAGATTCTTCCTCTTCTTTAACACGTCTTCGCAGATTTCTCTTCTTATTTGCCTTAAATTTAATAACAGACATTTCTACTGGTTTCACATCTTTCCCTTCCTCCATCTTTATTTTATTGTATAACTAAAACATGAATAACAAAAATTTGTAAAAATTATTGAATTAAAGGTTACTTTCTGAAAATACGCCAGAGCTACACAACTGTGACAAAATATTTATATTCTTTAATTGTATTACAACTAATAATACTTCATAATTTTTTTGGTTACTCTTGCATTAGAACGACGCTATTTTTACTGCTTTACAAAAAGCCCCTATCTGAATTCATACTAATTTGAAGAAGAAGGGATAACATTAGTTTTTTAAAGGTTTTATTAATTAGCCCTAAATTATAGAGCGAACGGTTAGTAAACAATTTGCACTGTTTAATTAACTCTCGAAAATTCGGCCACAATTTACATCTTTTAGTGTGTATAACAAAATGAATTTAGCTAATTAAAACTGTCAAGATAACACTTACATAGCCTAAGTACACATTGAAATAAAGATTGCAGTAATTATTTTCTGAATAAACTATTAAACTAATTAAGTAACCAAGAAAGAAACAATCACCACAACAACCATAGACTACAACAACGTGACACTTTTTTTTAAATGGTTTCATGTGCGTTATGATCAGAGGTCGGAATTAGGTAGAGTTATTTATGTACTTGCATCGAAATGTTGATATTAATGTGGACCTTCCCGGGATTTCAAATGGACAATCCCGTGTGGCCAACAATATTACAAATATTCGGTCATCCAATATCATTGATGTAAGTTTGGCAACGTCGCGCGTGCAGTAGTCTAAATTAAAAAAGTAAAAGTAAATAACTTTTTATTAAAAAGTAACGGGATTTTTTCTATTCTTTAAAATTAATCCCGGGATTTGAGGCATATCCACTATATTCTTTCGCTGTGTGAAATCAGTGTAAGTACATGAATAACTCTACCTAATTCCGACCTCTGGTTATGATTTATGAGACTGGTGTATCATAATTTAATAGATTCCAATGCCCAGCCCAGTAGTGGTTTATTATCTAACTGTGGTTGTGACTCTATATTTTGTTTTTTTTTTTACGGTTTATATTAGTAATTACAATAAATAGAAATTAATTTTTGCTTTTCCGAGTATAAAATATTTTTTCTTAACTCAAGTAAATTATGCCAGGATTTCTTTAGGGTTGTGCAACTTTATACTTGATCCGGTCACTCGATACGATATCTTTGCTTCCAGCACTTTGCCACACGCCAGCAGCGGAATTATAGAATGTACTTCATATGTCAAATAACTATTCACAACAACATTAATATATGATGATAAAATGTACTACATAAAATATGGCTCATATTTAATGTGTCATCAAAATTAATAAATTACCAACCTAACCTAACCTTTTTGTACATCAAAAAATTCTGATGGAGCACCTAATCCCCTATTAGATGCTAGATCAGTATTTTTGATGATCAAAAAAGTATTTTTTAGAGGTTCAGTTTATTATATTCCATAAAATATTATGTTTGAAACATTGTTTATTTTTTTCTATGATTATAATAATAATTCAAGGACTTACTACACAGTAGAAACTAGGCAGTATTAGGACTACTGTTCGCCTTTTTCCTAGGTAATAAATAAGCAAAAAAAGTTTTGAAAGTTTTATCAGTGTTTTTTCTTATCAGCGCAAGGTCAAAGTCGGAGTTTCATAGTTTTTTGAATACTTACGTATTGGCTTATGTTTCTAAGTTCTAAGTACCTAACAGAGAAAAATACTATTACACAAGCGAAAGCTAAAAATGGCCAGTGTACTGTTATTACAATCTCCGCCTGCAAAATTAGAAGAAGCTCAGAAAACATTATTTACGAAAGGTGCTAACGATTTTCTAGAATCTCTACACAAAAAGTTTAGCAATAGTCTTGACGAACTTTACAGGGAGAGACTTAATCGTACAGTACAAACGAAAAACAAGTGCACATTAAATTTTAAAACTTCCACTGAAAGAAGCGACTCTACATGGAAAATAGCACCATTGCCATATCGCCTGCAGTAAGTTACATTATTTCATTTCTGTCCGTACTTTTTTGAAAGAAAATTTAGAAACAAAAATATTGTGATGCTTCAATATTCTATAAAAGTGGATAATACAGAATTTATGAACTAAGTAACTTTTAATATCAAATATTTATAAACATTTTGTATGGCGAGTATACCTGCACTCCACTCCGCTACCTGGTCGGATTCAAGCAGCCTGTAAGCGGGACCGTAACACCCACCTTCAGAAAATATGCGCAGAAGTTGAAGCCCACGCTCATAAGCATGATTCCAAGGATCTCCCCTGGAAAATCCGCTCTATCACAAAAACTCTCACGTCCAAAACTTGGGCTATTGAGAACTCTTGCGGCAAACGGTGACTGAAATAGATGAGATCTCTAAGACTTAAAAGGAATATTATCAGTCATTGTTTCAGGATCCATCCAGGTTTTGCTCCTAGGGAACCCACTGATAAAGAAATAGAGCCAGACATTCTTAAGAAGGAAATCATTGCCGCTATTAAATACCTGAAGAATGGTAAAGCCACAGGTAGGGATGCTATCCCTATTGAAACTATCAAAGCTATGGGAGAGCATGGCGTCCAGATCTTCCAATGCATATGTAATAAAATATGGTAGACAGGAATGTGGCCTAAAGAATGGACTCACGCAGTCTTCATCCCATTGCACAAAAAAGGTTCCACAAAGACGTGCAGTAACTACCGTCTCATTGTCCTAATAACTCAAGCAAGTATATTATTGCAAGCCTTAAACAAGCGTCTTAAGAATTTCTTATCCAGGGAGATCGCACCTGAACAAGCTGGTTTCGTAAAGGGTAAAGGTACTCATGAGTAAATTTTCATGTTGTGCCAGATTATCAAGAAACCCTGAGAATTCAACAAACCAGCCTACATTTGTTTTTTTATTTTTCAAAAGCATTTGACTCTGTAAAATGGCAGATACTTTGGGGTAGTTGGTTTGATTTCCACACAAGACAAATCTTTGTGTGCATAAACATGAATATTTGTTCTGGTCTGAGTGTTTCCCTTCATATTTCAAGTATATATTCACAAAAAAAAAATTAAGTATATTTATCTGTTATTTAGTATCCATAAAACTTATTAATGATACTTATCTTGGTAATTAATAATTGGTGTGATTGTCAGAAATATGTATAAACTTTTGCTAAAAAAACTGCAACAAAGTAAGTGTACATTATGATGTAGCCATTCTTAAACTCATGGAAATTCATAAAATATTTGCGATCGGTAATAATAAGTACAAAATTATGTATTAGGATATGAAAGTTATGAACCATGATATAGGCGTATTTGTAGGTGGTTTCAATACCATGTTTATTGTATGGTACAGATGGCTCAATTTTTTTAGAATATATCCACTGTTTGCAATTATTTACAATGTGGTGACTATGGTAAGTCAAAAAATAAAATATTTACCATATTTTTTTTAGATGCCGTCACTTAGACCTAGGAGATGTGTCTGCTTCAAACACAGCCCATTTCGTATCAGCATTGAATGAAGACGTACAAGGCATTCAAGTGGACTTTGATGATGGCCACTGTCCGACGTGGAAGAACCAGTTGCTTGCATTCCATAACATAAACTTGGCTGTCACTGGAAATCTACCTGGAGCCCCGATGAATATAGCCATGAGCCCAATACTTATGTTACGGCCTAGAGCTTGGAATATGATTGAACATAATATTTTGGTGATTATAAAAATGTTTCTTGCTATTTAATTTAAGTACTAAAACATGTCCAATTCTTATAGTTTACTGCAATTTAGGTCAAGTTCTTTTGTTTATTCTATTAACTACCTACTTGGCCATTATACAGGGCTACATAAAGTCATACTGAATATATTATTACCTAACTCACATTATTAGTGAAATAGCCCAAAGATAAGCAAGCAATTGAAGTTGCGGTGGGCGGTGTACATAGCACTGACACAACAGCTGTGAGGATAAAAAAAATTGAATATTTTATTTATTTATGTTTACATTATACACATACATTACTCAAATACAATAATTACGATGTTCGAAAAAAAACCAATAAGTTTTATACAGTACATCGTATATTCATGATATCATAGCTATAACGTACATTAATAATTAAAAAAATATTACAATAATTACACAAAGTGATCATCAAGCTCCCGCCCGACATGACATTCATAAGCGCTCTATTGAGCCAAACTTGAATAAATGAAAGTTAGACGTCCCCTCCACCGCAAGTTAGACAAATGATTCGATAAAGGTTGCAGGATCATGATGCATATAGGCCGCCTACAATCAGTTACACTGGAAATTTATAGGGGATGCCTATGTTCTGCAGTGACTTCCTTAGGCTGAGTTAGATGTTTATTCAGGACATTTCTGATGGATTCGATTCTGTAATTGGAAGTCCGAAGCATTACCTGGAGATATTAAAATTAGGAGATTTGAAAAAAATCCCTAAATGTTTTTGATATTTTATCAACAAGGTTATTGATAAATCAAATTCAAAATTTATTTATTTCATAAACTATTATTATTCAGTACTATGGTACTTAAAAACGTCAAAATTAAATATAAATATAAAAAAGCAATCGATTTATTTTTTCACTGAAATCACGAAGCTTAGATTCACTTACATCCAACAAAACAATTTAAACTTTATTGTTTTATAATAATTATGTGTAAGTAAATCTAAGTGCCAGTTCCGAGCCACCGCTAATTATAACACAACATTTTTATTTTCAGATTGATGGTAAAGAAGCTATTGGCCCTCTTGTGGATTTTGGTTTACTTATGTACCACAATGCAAGGCAGCTATATGAAGCAAATAGTGGACCATATTTTTACCTTTCAAAGTTAGAAGGTGCCTCTGAAGCCAAGTTGTGGAATGAGATTTTTGTATGGTCTCAATTACAGCTTGGATTGCCACAGGGAACAATAAAAGCATGTGTCCTAATTGAAAACATAATATCGACCTTTGAATTAGATGAAATACTCTATGCTTTGAGGGATCACTCTCTGGGCCTGAACTGTGGAATTTGGGATTATTGCGCTTCAATAATAGCAAAATTTGGTAATTTATTTCTTTCAAATATCTTCAAGAGATAATTTCTTTCTATATTTTTCTTCACTCAAGGTCCTGCCTGCAAGTTAAAATTGTCATAAGCTTTTGATTTAAATAAAAAGATTATGACTGACTTATCACATGCAATCGCATTCCTCTGTGGTGAACAGAGTCGAAACCCGCATACAGCTATGAAGACACGAAACCGAACCACCATGCTCCAAACAGCATCTATGTTTCCGTCCTGATTTGCAGTTCACAAAGACCATTTGATTCTTGAGGTTTCTACACAAAATTTCGTAAGGGTGCTGCGTTGCTGTCCTTGTACACCGCAATTCTATTCCGCTTAGAGGTGCAGTAAGGTGTCAGATTTAACTCTTGTGCAAAAATTGGCAGCATAACTTACTGCATGACTACCTACGTATGTAAAGGAATGACAGCTAACTTACTTTTGGCGGCTGTATTTAGACTGTCGTATTGTATTTTTGTAATATAAAATTGGCGAAGTGTTTTTATCATATTACTTTTCAGGTCACAGTCAAGAATTCTTATTGCCAGATAGAAACAAGTATGTAAGCATGGACCGTCACTTCTTGAACAGTTATATGCGGCTGGTCGTAAGCGTTTGCCACGCGCGGGATGCGCCTGCGACTGGTGGCATGGCCGCCGCAACGCTGACGCCTGGCACCGATGGGACCGATGATGAGTGAGTATTGGGTTAATGATTACTTTAACCTTACATAACGTTATTTAAGTTCTAACTTACGTGGTGCAAGCCATTTTTAGGAACTTTTGAGGAGAGACAAAAAACCATTCTGTCAGTCTAGGCTGATGGCTTCCGTGCTATTGGCTCCGTGGTGTTTCTTTTCCATAATTAGAAAGGTTCTTATTGGTTTTATCGTGATTCTGATTGGGCATAACGACGCGTCTTTCGATTCTATAGCAAATGACATCAACATTTTAAAACCGCCAAATAATTAGTTGCGTGATGACAGAATTTAAATGACGATAACGTGTGCTTAATGGAACATATACCCATTAGTAGATGGTCAGGTTTTAGTTACATACATAGTCTTTGCATTTTTTACTGGGATCTCATCAATGATTAAACAACCGTTCAAAAGACAAACAGAACGATTAATTAATAAATCAGTTCGAACTTTATGAGTCAATAACAAGGATTAGTCGCCTTAACAAAATCTTTTATGACGTCCCAAAAAAATTCTTTGTGAGTTGAGATAGTATTCTTGTTGTAAGCATACGATATATGAGTACATTATCATGTCAGTTTTCCCAAAGGCATATTATACGTACCTACTCCTAGAATCCACCAACTAATTGTTAGTCAATTACAATTTACTCTAATAGTATGTTACTTGTAAGTTTAATAAGCTATCGATTGTACCTACTACCTACATAATGGATTAGTATTTTGTGGTTTCTATTTAGATCGAAACGTGTACTCAGCAAGATATTAGACGCGAAAATGAAAGAAATAGAAATAGGCGTCGATGGTTTCATGGTGTATGATTCTCGAGCAGTGCCACATATAAATAAGGTAAGAACCCCATAGGCTGCTTTCCCACCAGGAAGATAATGCGTGCGAATCTATTGGTTCTTAACAAACACATCCTCGCTTATATTTTTAGTGGAAACGCAGCCTTATTTTATAATATATTAAAATAATTTTAAGAAACGCGCTCTAGAAATGTGAAATAAAGGGAGAAAGATGAATTCCATGTAAATGGCGTAGACAATTTAAACGCGAACTTGTGTATCTGCACACAAGTTTGCGGCAAACTTGTTTCAACTTTGTCTAGCTTTTTTATAAGACTATACTTATTATTGTTGACGACCGATTTGGCGTGGAGGTCAGTATACCTGCATTTCACTCCAGAGGTCGTGGGTTCGATTCCCACACAGGACAAATCTTTGTGTGCATGAACATGAATATTTGTTCTGGTCTGGGTGTTTTCCTATGTATATTAAGTATGTATTTACAAAAAAAAAAGTATTTAAGTATGTTTATCCGTTCTTTAGTATCCATAAAACAAGTTCTTAGTGATACTTATCTTGGAACCAAAGAATTGGTGTGATTGTAAGAGTTTATTTATTTATTTATTAAAAATAATAAAGTAGTAAGTGACCTCCCAATATATACACGTAGTAAAACCTAGACGAATCCTCTATCAATCCGCACTGGGTCTGCGTGGTGGAGTCCCTCGCACCTTGATTTTTGAGAGGACGCCCGTGCTTAACCATCGTATCCTATCTGCTCACTGGTGTAACAGATTTTGGCTCAATCTCACCTAACACATCAAGCGACTGAAGATTTGGCTGAATTCCTGTTATTTCAGTTATTACATGGAGCGACTGCCTTCTGACCTCCGCAACCCAGAGGGAAACATCATTATATGGTTAAACTGGCTGTCAGCATATTAGAAGGCACTGACTGCCCAATAACGACTGTCATAGATGTTCATGACAGCCAGGACCAACGGCCTAACCTGCTTTCAGAGGCACAGAGCATGTGATAAATACGCATGTAACTTAGAAAAGTCATAGGTAGTCGCAGTCAGGGTTTGAACCCGAGACTATCTGAATTTTAAGTCTACAGCAGTGGGACTTTAATGGTCTGAGATGATGATCTAGATAGACGAAAAATGTACAGAGAGCTAATAAACTGAGGTGCTGGGGATACTTAATCACATATCTAGTTCGAATTAGGTTTTTGGTCGTGCGTGAGCGTGACGAATGATAGGCCTATTTGAGGCACGACCGAAAGTGAGCAATTTCTACATTTTTTTTGGTCGATTAAGCGGAGCAAAAAATGGCATATTTGTATGTATTGTTATGAGTGGGTGCGCTTGTTACGGCAACAGCAAAACCAATGACAGGACCTTGTGGGGCACGACCGAAAGTGAGCAATGTGTCTATGTTTGTTTAGGCAGACAATTGTCCCGGGTCTTTAAATATATAAATAAAAATTTTCTGACAATTACACCAATTATTTAGTTCTTAGATAAAAATCATTAAGTATCATTTTGTTATGAATACTAAACAAAGGATAAAAATACCTAAATACTTCTTTCTTTTTGTAAATAATACTTAACATACATAGGAAAACTCCCAGACCAGAACAAATATTCACGTTCATGCACACAAAGATTTGTCTTGTGTGTGGCTCGAACCCACGACCTCTGGAGTGAAGTGCAGGTGTACTGACCTCCACGCCATATCAATCATTTTAAAATTAATATTTTTAACCCAAATACAACACATTCGTATAGAGGTTGTAATCACGTTCGTGAAACGTGCCTAAGGGGTTTTTGTGGGTAATCCGTGAAAGTAAATCGTGCAAGGCCGTACGCTCACTCCATGTCTGAAAATTTGTAAGTCAATGTCTGGCTGTTGAGGAAACTCGCGATTTATTAATCCTAATATTTTGATCGTTTAAACTCTACCGTCGATCGCTGTGCCGTGTGAACTGCGATTACCAACCCGCTTGCTCAGGGTGTTGATTATAGGCAAATATCTCCAATATAATTAACTATTGGGGATAACTATTAAACCGTTGTTTGCAGTGGACTTTATATGGCTGAAATAATGAATCTCTTCCAGCAAGAGGTTAAACCAACAAGTTTATTCTTAAAATAAATATTTTTAAGATAAGTATCATTGAGAATATGTGTTATGGATAATAAATAACGGATAAACAAACATCAATACTTTTTTTTTGTAAATACATACTTAATGTACATAGGAGAACACCCAGACCGAACAAATACTCATGTTTATGCACACAAAGATTTGTCCTGTGTGGAAATTGAACCCAAGACCTCAGGAGTGTACTGCGAGTATACTCGCCACCACCATATCTGACTACCTGACTGACTAATAACTAATCTGACGCCAAAAACATTACTGAACACTTCGATCATATATACAATAGATGTAGTGTCTCATACAAAATTAAACGCAAATAGTGTCCCCGAGTCGATACATACATATCTATAATTCAACTACCATAGCTACATATAATCAGTCCTATAATAATTATGGATTTGTTTAAATATACACCTTACGTTAAACCGAAAGGGTTGTATATCATTTTGTAGGTGCATCTTACGTATTACGTTATAGCCTAAGTTAAAATTATTCAGAAATGAAACAAAATATTTTAATAAACATTTAATGTAAATAAATACCTTAAACTCTGAACACTTAAGTCCAAATTCTTTGAACTATTTTGTAGTTACATCATTTTGGAACTACGCTTACTACACTCTCTTCACTACGGAACAAAATATGTATGGAGTCTAGGTCATATCTATATTTTTTAATCAACTTAAATGTTTTTACTTTTACACACATTTTGAAATTGTTTTATGTTTACACACAATGAATATTTTAATTTGAAATATACTTATATATGAATGTAATAGATTCGGGTGGGAATCGAACCAGGACTACCGATGTGGCGGTCTAGTCATGAAGGTATCGTTCGCCACTGGACGCCAGAATTATTACATAGTGTAAAAAAATAATTAAATTGATGATGTTATTTTTTCTGTCTTTATCTGTCTGTAAAAGTATATATTTGTTACAATTTACCTTAAAATTTGGTACGGCTGTCTTTTTTGTCCTTCTAAATCCTTTCTCCGTTATATGTGTCACCGTAAAATTGTAAATAACGTTAAATTATAATCTATCCCGCGATATTGTAATCTGTCGAAAAATTGTGATCCGTAAAAACTGCTCACAATTTAACGCATTATTTTTCGATAGATTATAATCTATCGAAGACAAACCGTTAAATCATAATCTGTCGCGCGTTAAATTGTCAACTGTTTAAAGCCTGCTCATGATTGGCTGGTCTTGCCATCAAAACCAGCCAACCAGGGACGGGCTGGATAGAGTTAGGAATCAAACATAGGTATCAGTCAAAAAAAATATTTAACTGCACTTCTTTAGGTTATCACAGGTCCGTTAACACTCTCTACAACTTATTATAATACAATTCGTTATTATTATTAACACGAAATCTGTTTTAAATCACCAAAACACTGTTTGTTTACATTTCACAACAAATGAATTTGACTAATAACAACCGAAGATGGCGACGACGGGCGGCTGAGCGGGGAACATGAAGTTCAACCAATCAGAGCGCGAGATGCGTTCAGTCGCATGCCATTTTACAATATGACGGTTTGTCTTCGATAGATTATAATATATCGAAAAATAATGCGTTAAATTGTGAGCGGTTTGTTACGAATCACAATTTTTCGACAGATTACAATATCGCGGGATAGATTATAATTTAACGTTATTTACAATTTTACGGTGACATATGCATATCATCTTTATAAAAATGGTGCGAACAAATGACGCTTGAGTCACTTGGTTTAAAAAATTCATCATCTCTGTCACACGCTATAATGACCCTCCATTTTTCTCTTTGTATCACATTTTTTGGAATATTAAAATAACAAAAAAAAAACAATCAGTCAGAACAAAAAAGAAAAGTAATAGTGAGAATGAAATCTCTATTGATTATATTCCACTATAATAACTTTGTAATAAAATAACGCCAGCGGCTCCATGTGTTTTCGTACCGACCCTGTTCTAAATTTGATGTTTTGTTAGGCTTTGACTATGAAGGACAGAAAGAGATAGCAGCGTAGTTAGCAGGAGGTGGCAAATTAACAAAAAAATTGCAAATAGGTAAATAAAAAGCAAAGTTTATAAAAAATATTGTATATTATTAAAGTTTATAGAGATACTTAGTGAAAATATGACACACCATCTTTCTTTTTCACTTTTAAGGTGTAGTTTTTGCAATTCTTCACGGAGCATCTCGGCATCGTCTACTTACGCGGTCAGTTGACGACTGAGAGTGAAACAAGGCATATTTCTGATTTATGCCTTGTTTTCGTGGTGCCGTTTTTTGAGCAGCAATCGTGTATCTATTGTTTATATGATCGAAGACTGAACAGCATAAAATGAAGAAACATAAAAACAGCGATTTCCACTTCAGTTTGCGCTAATCATAAATACAACCAAAACTTGTCATTGTTTACTGGTTTCACATATTTTTAAGTGAAATGAAAGCATTCAGCTTACATAATGTGTCGATTTTATAACCGATGTGGTGGATGTGGATGAGGTCAGTATAGCTGCACACCACTCCTAAGGTCATGGGTTCGACTCCATTATAGAACAACTATATAGGCATCCTACCAAGACCTAAGGATCCCTAGCCAACCCTATCTAGCTATCCCTTGCATGTGGTCCACCCGCCGATCAACGGACGAAGCCCTGGCGAACATAACAGTTCCCGGTAAGCGGTAACAGGCTCGCCACCATCGTGGGACCAACTTTATAAATGGCGAAGTGTAGGCGTGTAAAATGACTACCCCTTCGGGGACATAGGCGTGAATGTACGTACATATAATTTACATACATCATCATCATCATTTCAGCCATTTGAAGTCCACTGCTGAACATAGGCCTCCCCAATTGCTTTCCACGTAGATCGATTCTTTGCCGCCTGCATCCACCGGCTCCCCGCCGATAATATTTACATACATTCATGTAAATATTTACGTACATACATGTATGTAAATATTAGGTCGGGGAAAAAGTCTTTTCGCATAACGTAGGTATAAACTTATTATAAAAATTTTTTGACTGTACTATTTGTGTCTGGCTGGTTTTGGTAACATTAAAAAGGTTCCATTATAAAGAAAAGAAAAAAAAAAAAAAAGTTGTTTCCCGCTATTTTTCATTTGTTTTTCTCTCCGTAAAAATGAGTGAATCTAATGAAGAAATTCGATACATTTTAAAATTTTATTATAAAAAAGGCAAAAATGCAACTCAAGCAGTGAAAAAAATTTGTGATGTTTATGGACCTGATGCAGTGTCAGTAAGAGTAGCACAAATTTGGTTCAAACGTTTTCAGTCCGGAAATTTTGATGTTAAAGATGCACGTCGCTCTGGTCGCCCTGTTACGAATAAAATGGACGCCATTTTTGAAAGAGTGGAGCAAGATCGGCATATTAGTAGTTACGATGTAGCTGAAGAACTGGGAATTGACCACAAAACAGTTTTGACCCATTTGAAGAAAGCTGGTTATACCAAAAAGCTCGATATTTGGGTGCCACACGAGCTCACTCAAAGAAACTTAATGAACCGTATACTCATTTGGGATTCATTATAAATATCACGATATATAATAAGTTTATACCTACGTTATGCGAAAAGACTTTTTCCCCGACCTAATATTTACTAGAAAAAATCAACTTAACTATTCTAAAAAATTCAAAAAAAGAAGTGTATGTATTATTCATAAATTTTCAGCTCTGGAGGAACTATGGGACTGCACCGAACCAAATATCGCGCAAGTTGAATATTAAAATAACTGCTCAAGATCTTCTAACGATTCCTAGTGGCGGAGTGACCTTACAGGGAATAAAGCACAATGTGGCAGTTTCCATACTCTTTGTGTACCACTGGCTCGCAGGAATCGGGCATTTCTTCTACAGCGGAAACGTCGAAGACTCCGCCACTGCTGAGATATCGAGGAGTCAAATCTGGCAGTGGGTCCGTTTTTCGGTAAGATATCATATATCTTGACAATTTCCCCTTCCCTTAGTCGCTGTCTACGACATTGGGTGGTAGAATTCTTTAGAGATGACGCCACCACACGGTACTAAACATGCTTCCCTATTGAATGAATTTTCTTTTTAAATTAATGGCACTATGTCATCAAAGGTAGTGACGACAATTCAGCCAGAATCGTATGATGACTTCACATGTAATTAAAAATAAAGAAACAAAAGCTTTGCTAAATGTTAAAAGAGAATTAAAGTTAATTTAAAAATTACAGTTTGATATCATTATGACTAATAAATTTTAAGTAAATTTAAATTGTAAGTAAATATAAAATGAATGCATTTTGTTATGCTATATTTCTCTTTATAGCTTCTGTCATATAGATCACTTTATAAAATTCTTATTTTACTAAGTAATGTATGGCATAGTTAGAAGCTCTATGCCCTATATAATATGTATTCTTACAACCTCACCCTTACACCTGTGTCCAAAAATTAAGTTTTATAATTCAATTCAATTATTTAAAAAAAAATTAAACATGGCATCATTTCGAAATACTTGTGAACGTCACTTATTAAAGCTTATTAAATTCTTCGCACTTGAGTCGCATGGCGGAATATGTGTGACCAGAATCTCTTGTATCGAGGATTAATGCAGTGCGATAATGATTTCTTTTAATTATAATATTTAAGCTTGCACTCTACAAAACTTTAAGAGCCTTTATAGGTTGCTATGATTTTTCTATATATGCTACTTATAAAGAATGTCATCATCATATCCTAGCATTATCTTGGTTGCCCTAGACCGTGCACTAATTATGTAGGGCATTTTGCCGTGCACTATAAGTATATAGGACACAACAATCAAGATGTGGAGTCCGTGCACTATATATAGGACACAACAATCAAGCTGCGGAGTCCGTGCACTACGTATAGGGCATGTGGAAATTCAGTCTGTAATACATTTTAAAGAACCCTGGAAGTAGTAACGTTATTATATATAATATTATTAAGAAGCTAGTAGCATCACTTTTATCCATTTAACCTAAAAAATAGAGCGGACGTAGCGTGTCATTTGACCAAATCAACTTGGACAGCCAACGTATTAAGATTAGGGCCCTGGGTCTGCCCAATGGTTTACCAGATTTGGCTGAATTTCAGTTATTAGATGGAGCGACTGGCGCCGTCTGACCTCTGCAATTGGTTAAACTTGTTGTCAGAATGTTAGAAGGCACTGACTTCCTTATAACGACTGCATAGATGTTCACGACTGCTGGGACCAATGGTTTAACGTGCTTTCCGACGGAGCAAGCATAACTTTGAAAAGTCATAGGTGCAGGTCATACCAAGCTTTGAACCGGAGAACCTCGGAGTTTAAAGGTTATTGTGGTTCTCGCCTCTTGGCTATCGCCTCTACTTATAAAGAAAGTATTGTATAGAAAAAGTAAGTACTAAATAAAAAAAGTATTAATAACGTAACTTTATTTCAGCCCCCTCTGGAAGATGACCCAAAACAGAGAGTATCAGTAAAGCTTATTGAAAAAGTAGCTTCCAACTTCCTCAGTCATGCACATAAGAACCTATGTCGTTCCAATGCTGAGAGAAAACGCCTAACAGCCGCTAGATACATGTGCACCGAACTATTTCTGAGCAGAAACCCTCCGGAATTTATAACCACATACCTAAACGACAATCACAAGTTCCGGACTTTGCATAACAAGGCGTTACTTAGCAATTTGTAGTCTCATTAACTAGTAATTTATACTACAACATTTTTGAATGTGGAGATACCTAATGGTTCAAGGGCTTTCAGGGTTGTATTTTTTAATATTATCATCATATGATAATATTAAAAAATACAATCCACTGCTGAACATTGGCCTTCCTAATAGATTATATATTGGGAATATTTGCCCATTGCCTCTACGCTGGGCAGGCGTGTTGGTGATCGCAGTTCCAGCCAGTACGCAGGATGAGGCTGCTGCCTATCATCCGGTAGGATTTCTCTTCGTCGACTCTTACGACTCCCCGTAAGATAAGACGGGGTGAAATATTCTAGGCCGATACCATACGGCACCCGGATTTAATGTATCTGTTTACTATTCCCTGATTTTTTAACTGATTAAGTTTATTACGATTTGATTTTGCGAAATATCTGACTGGTACACTGGTAACAATAATACCAACCTCAGTTCACACGCATAACATTATTGATTTTATGAATGCTTAATTATGTAGGTACATAATATTAAACACAGTCAATAGCATCTAGTTAAACTTTTTAACCTCGAACTTCACCTACATGTTCGCTTTAAAGTGTTTTAATACAAAAATTTAGTCTGAAATAAAATAATTGCAATCAACTTTTAAGAGCTATTATTGTACTTACTGTTATAATTTTTTTTTCAGTGTATTTTTTTAATTGATAATAATAATATAAATTTAAAATAAACTTATACCTAATACTCATTTTATTAGTCGTTTTGTTATTGTTATAATATTTTTAAAGAACAAATATTAACTATATTGTTATCTTCTGTTGACGCGATAATACATTTTACGGATTTTAACTGCGGATTATTGAACTACTTTTTATCCTGACGTTTCGATTACCTACTTTAAAATCTCCCCGCGAACACAAATAAAAATAGTTTCATAAACCGCAATTCAAATTGATAAAATGTGTTTTATTTAGTAGTAAAGTATGTCGATTAGTTATAATAGGTTGGGGAAAAAGTCTTTTCGTATTTTTGTATGAAAAGTCAAGACATTTTTTTCAAAGTTTATTTACATTTATTTACAATATATATGTACCGTTTTGTTGAATAACTTTCTGCCATTTTGTGGGCAGAGACATTATCCCGTTACTGTAGAAACTTTGGGACTTCTGATCAAAAAAACGGGACAAATAGTTTTGGCAGTCCTCTCTTGAGGTCAACCTTACAGAACCTAAAGAATTCTGCAGAGACCGAAACAGGTGAAAATCTGAAGGCGCAAGGTCAGGGCTATATGGTGGATGCACTAGGACCTCCCAGTCGAACTCTCTTAATTTTTGCTGAGTGGCTAAAGATGTGTGTGGTCTAGCGTTATCGTGATGAAAGACCACACCCTTCCTGTTGATCAATTCCGGCCGTTTTCTCTCGACTGCTTCCTTTAATCTCATCAGTTGCTGGCAGTAAAGATCAGAATCGATGGTTTTGCCGGGCGGTAAAAGCTCATAATAAACAATGCCCTTCCAATCCCACCATACACACAGCATCACCTTATTTCGTGTTAGGCCAGGTTTGGCCACAGTCTGTGAAGCCTGGCCAACTTTCGACCACGACCTTTTTCGCACGTTCTTGTCGTACGTGATCCACTTTTCATCGCCAGTTATCAATCTCTGCAAAAACGGCTCGGTTTCATTACGTCTCAATAATGAATCGCAAATGAGTACACGGTTCATTAAGTTTCTTTGAGTGAGCTCGTGTGGCACCCAAATATCGAGCTTTTTTGTATAACCAGCTTTCTTCAAATGGGTCAAAACTGTTTTGTGGTCAATTCCCAGTTCTTCAGCTACATCGTAACTACTAATATGCCGATCTTGCTCCACTCTTTCAAAAATGGCGTCCATTTTATTCGTAACAGGGCGACCAGAGCGAGGTGCATCTTTAACATCAAAATTTCCGGACTGAAAACGTTTAAACCAAATTTGTGCTACTCTTACTGACACTGCATCAGGTCCATAAACATCACAAATTTTTTTCACTGCTTGAGTTGCATTTTTGCCTTTTTTATAATAAAATTTTAAAATGTATCGAATTTCTTCATTAGATTCACTCATTTTTACGGAGAGAAAAACAAATGAAAAATAGCGGGAAACAACTTTTTTTTATTTTTTTCTTTTCTTTATAATGGAACCTTTTTAATGTTACCAAAACCAGCCAGACACAAATAGTACAGTCAAAAAAAATTTATAATAAGTTTATACCTACGTTATGCGAAAAGACTTTTTCCCCGACCTAATATTTCGTTATAATATTGATAAAACCAAAAAAACATTTTGAAATGGAATATTCTACCGACATAAGTGAATAGATTTATTTCGGCAGTGATGACGACTAAAACTAAGCACAAGATTTATGAATACGATTAGACTTAAAAAAAATTGGATCTTAATTCAGTGGTTTAGGGCGGGAAAATTTAATTATGTATTATAATGCGGTATTTCACTTGTAACGTTAAAAAGCGCGAAAGTGTATACAAGGTGGTCCTATACGTTATTAACCCAATTTATGTTCATAAAATAATTAGGCTAGTTATTATACAAAACTAAATTATTGTTTATAAATTCAAACTCGGGATCTATAAAATATAGCGTAACATATACGCAGATGGACAACGGCGTGCTTATACCAAAAATACTTTTGAACGTCTATTCTAGTGCTATTGGTGATAACTAATATTTCAAAGTTCCTTTCTAAGATTAACTTAGCTTATAAGTATAATGGGGGCCAAGGCAAAATATTTTTTATTATGTACAAGGTTATTGTACCTACTTTACAAGATATCAATTATAATTATATAAAGTTTTAATATTAGGTAGATATATTACTTTAAGAAATAATTAAAATTTCTATGAAATCCGCTAATATTGCAAGTACATTAAATAGACACAATAATTATTATTGTTATTTCGGAATTTTCTTTGTTCACTATATATTTTATAGGAATATGTAGAAACTGGCTGTTAGAAATGAATATGTTGTTGAATGTATATTGTATATTTACTGTTATTGGAAAAATATGATTTATCAAAATGTTATTTTTAATGGGCAATGAATAAAACCACGTTATTTTATACCTAAGGATTTATTTTATAACCATGTAAAAGCAAATAAGAAATTACCTACAAATTTATCTTATAAACATCTTAATCCTTCCTAATTATAATGATATTTTATTAAAAGCAAAGCAAACCATGCAAGTGATTTTATTTTAAGGCACGTTAGAACGATGTTTCGCTGTGGGTTGCGGCGGTCGGACGGCAGTCGCTCCGTGCTATAACTGAATTTCGGACAAACCTGGTTAGAACAGTAAACAGACTCCCACCCCCCCGACTGGTCTCCACCTTGTCGTGGTGGGGGGCTGAGTACCTCCCGGTAGGGCGCAGGAGGCGCTAGGGAAAAGGCAACACCCAGAGACCGACGACTCTGGGTGCCCTTAGTACTGACTACCGGGGGGGAAACTAAGAGGGACCTGTGGAGGGCGCAGTGGGCGGGCCAGGAGGGCCCGCTCAGCAGCGCCAGGAGGGTCCAGGCAGTAGGGGCAGGGGGCCCCTGCTGTCTAACCATGGACCCTCCGGGAAGTCGGCCACACACGCTATGGTCGCAAGGAGAGGTAGGAGGGGCGCGTCCACTGCGCCTCTCTGAGGAGGTCCTCCCGGTTTGGTCCGGGGGCGCAGTCGGGGTGTCAGAAGCTCCAACCCAGGTATTGGCCCTCGCCTCTTTCTCAACAAGCGGCGGGCGTCGTCGGAAGATTTTTAGTGGGAATTACTTGGCGGTCGTGTCTGCCGGTGGTGAGTCCCACACCCCCTTTCGGTCCCCCTTTGGCCGGAAGGCAGTGCATAAATGCATTTTGTTACCGACGTAAAAAAAAAAAAAAGTAAACTGACTCCCCCCCCCGAACAGGTCCCACCTTGTTCACCTTGTTCGTGATGGGGGGGCTGAGTACCTCCCGGAGGCCGGGAAAAGGTAAGACCCACAGATTGACGACTTTGGGTGCCCTTAGTACTGACTACCGGGGGAAACTAAGAGGGACTGTTGGAGGGCGCAGTTGGCGTGCCAGGAGGACCCGTGTAGCAGCACCAGGAGGGTCTTAGGCGGCGGAGGAAGGGGGCCCTGCTGTCTAACCATAGGAGGTAAGAGGGTCCTCCCGTTTTTGGTCGTAAGGACGTTGGCCGCAGGCGGGGTGTCAGACTAGCCCCCGCTTTTTCTCAACAAGCGGCGGGCGTCGTCGGAAGATAGTTACTGGAAATTACTGCTGGCGCGTCTGCCAGCAGTAATTCAACGTGAAGTCTTGTTGCGGGAACTTTTTTTTGTTTGACGCCGGGTACAACATCTATTTAAGCACTGCCTTCGGGCCAAAGGAAGACCGCACGCAGACGCAATTGCCGGTGTTAACTTAATTTAAGTGTACTCTTCTTTCATTCCTAGAAATGTACAGAATATACACGCCTTGGTGGGTATCAACGAGTTTACTCGACGCGACGGTTACTGCCCATACTTCATTCCCGTCTAAAACTGAAACATGCTATAAGAGATTTTTTCAAGAAGTGTAAAAATGCGGTAAATCTTTCGGGCTTCAAATAAGTCCATTACATGTTAACATATCTTGAAATAGCCTCAATAAATGCCTGCAAACGTGTTTATTCAGCGAGTATCCATTAATGTGGAAAAAAAAACGAAAACTTTTATTAGCTTCACTTTGACACACATTGTCTTTTTGCTTTAGCTTTTCTGCCTTCAGAAAGACATCCTTAAAAATTATTTAAGTTTAATTCCAGGCAACGCCCAAGAACTGGTACCACCAGTTATCAGGTTTTGGCGAACTTACGTACAGAATATGTTTAAAAAAAAGCAGCGTCTGTTATTATTACAAAAACAGAACCGTTGTTTTTTTTTAATAATAACGGTAATGTTTGCCCCAAGTCCATCAATGGTCAATCCATGAAAATTTGTGCCAAAATATGCCACGATCGCAGAACTCAATTGAAGCTTGACACGGAAGGTGGAACACATCATTGAACAATAAAAAAATTAATTTGTCAAAGACTTATACAAACTTTAATCCAGAAAGGATCCTTGCAGAAGAGCCACGCACACAACCACGTAAGAAAAAAAATAAAGAAGATTCTTCACAAACGGTTATAATGAAAAAACGAAAAATTTACACTATAAAGTTTTAAAAAAAAGTTTCTTATACCTATAACATATAGAACTATAAATTGATTTTGATTTGGTATGAAAATTATTTTTTTGACTTACTACGCAATCCTATAAATGTTACAAGAACGTGATTTTATTCACTATATTAATAATTATGCTTTTACTTGTATCTTTGTTTTAATAATTATCAAGTTTTTTACATGTTATTTTTCCTATTCTGTTTAATAAATTATTATTTTTTTTTTATTTATTTACTAATATAATAATAATGTTATTATATAAAAATATTGTGATTAATTAAGTATTGTACAAATTTAATTTATTACAAGTCAACTGCAGCAGGTATATGTATACATTTTTAAAAACTTTGACACTGAATACAATGCAATAAAGTTCATGTAATGCCCAAAGTGTGTACATATTTTTGGAGTTAACTGTACCTATATCTTACATATAAAAGTAGTAAAATTGAAGGTAAAAAATATGTATAACTATATCAGTCCCACTTGGTAGCAACCAAAATTTTTCCATGTTGATATAGACTTACTAAGCTGCTCACATTCTGAGGTGTTGAGATTTTGAATCGAAGGTCTTACGGTGAACACCTAAGCTAAAAAAACTTGTAGCTTATAAATTTCTAGTCGATTTCGTAAGTTGGCCATTTCACGTATTGGAAATATATCAACTAACTCGTGCGTAGCGCCACCTCGACGTGCTTTAAGGGTGAGCCTGGATGAACTCCTCGAATTTGGGGTTCATAATTGCGGCAGTAAATATCACCCGCCAGTTCCTCTAGTCCCACCTCAGCTTCTTCCGTCGCAACCTTCGTAGCCGCTTCCAAATCTTTTTTTATCTTAGTTTGGATTTCCTGTAAGCAAAAATTTTTTGTGGGTGCGTGCATAAAAATCCTACCAACATCTTAGTAGCCCAAGCCAACTTGCAAGTTGTGCACTCTAGCAGACATAAAAGTTCTCAGTAGGCGGCATTAAGCTCGCCACCTTCTACGTGGGACCAACAATAAAATTTGCGGGATATGGGCTTATAATATAGCACCGAGGCGCATGCGAGTGGTTATTTTTTGAGTCTTTCCTTTAGGACGATTATATCAGCGCTGTCATCCGTAATTAGTGAGCAGTCCGACTCAGACTCAGGTATGCCAACACGCCCTCGGATAAGCCAAGTAAATAATAAGTTCACACATACATGTTATTACATGTAATAAACAATCTAACATTACATAGGTACATAATACTTATTACATAATTATTTAAAATTACAAAGACAAGTAATGCTTCAATACTGATTTCTTAAATGAATATAATTTTCGTATACCGACGGGTAGTTCATTCCAAACACGAACTGCACAGTAAACGACGAGTCGTAAATTTTTTTGACAAACATTGGCATAATTAAAGTCAGATTTTCTTCTGACCTCTAGTTTCGAGAGTGACCATCATGAAGGAATTTGAAAAACTCCGTAAGATAGTTTGGTTGGAGCTGCTGGATTAAATAAAACACTATATAAAAAATAAAAAACGTGAGCATTTCTTCGAAGTCTTATAGGCAACCACTGAAGCTTAAATGATGATGGCCATTACTTTTCCTTAATATTAAAAAGTCTATGATTGATTTATTTACCTTTTTATAACCATACTTATAACTAACCGAGAATTAGACTTACATAATTACTGGTTACTTTTGATCAACCGATATGGCGTAGAGGTTAGTTTACCTGCACTCTACTCCTAGGTCGTTGGTTCGGTTCCCACACAGGACAATTCTATGTGTGCAATTGTGCATGAATAAATATTTGTTCCGGTCTAGGTTCTATGTATACTCAGTACTTATGTATTTACAAAAAAAAGTAGGTATATCCGTTATTTAGTATCCATATTGGAATTAAATAATAATAATTGGCGTAATTGTAAAAGAGTTATTATTATTACTGGTGTATTTGTAGATATGTAAGTTCTTAAAAATGATACAATGGACCTTAATTTACTCGTGAGTTGCCAGTTCGTTGCTGATAATCTTCTGCTTGAAAGTCTTGATGGGGTCCTGGGTATTACGAACTTCTTGCACTTCCTCTCTTGTGCGGTACGTGTTGCCTGGATCAGACATAGAGTGGCCCGAATATCGGTATGTCTGCATATCCAGCAGCATTGGACCTGACATTAAAGATAGTAGTTTATCTATGGGCGCTTCCAATTAAGACTGTTGGTTCCGGTTCCTTCCGGAGCTGCAAGCCCGGTTTCGTTCTGCGCATTTTTTTTGCGTTCCAGAAAAACATCAACAACCCTACTAGGAACTACCCCCCACGGTGAGAGGAGGGAGATAATGCCTCAGCATACTACACACCCGGTGTGTGTGGTTATGTCGAACTTGAACCGACTAAACTTCTCCCTGTAATAGCCTTTAGTATTTCTACTGTGAAGGCGACATCTAAAGCGGTCGGCACCTGGGGAGGCACCGACGCGGCGCGCACTAAGCGGAATGCTAGGTGGCGCATGTTTGAAGGCGGGAAGCCTTGACTGAAGTGGAGCCATGAGTCGCCTCTTACGACACCCTAGCTTTGGCTAGGCTGGTTCTGCGCATGGGCGGTTGTGATCTTTTATACAAAAGGACTTGACTATGATAGTTGCGATGTTGCCGTCTTGGTCATGGACGGTGTCGTTGCCGCTCTGGGCGCTCTATATGGCAGTGAGCGTGTGCAGTACACTACTATAATGTCCCGACCCGGCGCTGTAGCAAGACCACCCAAACGTTTAACGTTTTTGGGATTTTAAAACGGAACGGTAAATTGTAAATAACATGACAATCCTAAATCGCACTAATATGAAAATAATTATCTACAAACCTATCTATAAAACTTGACGTTGTAGTAGAAAAATGTGTGATCAACATTTTAACTGCTAATGTCAAATTGCCTGAAAAGGTTTCCCGTATAAAGAATAAAGAAATGATTTCTGTATTTTTCTACTATTCTTCTGTATTTTTCTAGTGTTTTACTACTGAGTTTTAAAGATAAGGAGAGAGGGAGGATAATTTTTAAGGTTTAGTACCTTTTTCCGCCTAATCATTACATACAAATTACAAAACAAATTTTGGGATCCTCACCTAAGACATTTTTGACTTATGACATTTAAAAAAAATGGTTTTTCCTTGACAACAAAAGGGTTTTTTAAATCTGTGTGCCGGAAGAACACCGCATGCCCTTGCAACTAGTACAAATCCGGGGAATTCCGGACGGAGGGCAGCTCTACCTAGGTACCTACACCTAAAAAAAATTACCTATGGCGATCTAAAATTGGCTACCTACGATAGAAAAATCAATACTTGTTTGTAGTAAATCGTCTTAATAACGAATCCTTGGTTTAAGAGACTATTGAAACCAAGATACACGTCTATCTAAAATTAGTTTTAATGTCAGATCATGGCAAGAATGATTGATTTCAGGAGCTAGAGAACTGCATAGTCATAAAAAATGAATTGTGCTGAGTTGTGCTTGCGTCGAGCACGCGCTAACTATAGAACTAAATAATAGTGACTACCTAAGTATGCGCTTCAAAATAATTAGAATTGTTCACGAATTAAAAAGTGAACCATTCCCATCGTTCAACAAAAATAACACCTACTTATTGTTTTATTTAATTCCAAATACTTAGGTAAACATTTACCGGTTGTGTATTTTTAACGACTGTATATTTTTTACCGATTGCGCTCGCACTCTTCATGATCCGGCGTGCAGCGAGATATTGCGACGTGTATAGAAGACTTACATTAGTTGAATAGGGTTTGTAATACTTACCTTTCCCGCTGACGCAGTGCTTGATCGCAAAGCGAGTAGCCTCACGTGAAGCTAGGACGTCCATTCCATCCACCCTAATTCCCGGCACTACGTCACCACGAGTGTAATAGTTAGTATTGACAGCTGATCGTTCTGACTTCGTACCCATACCTAAAGAAATGAAAGTCCTTACTACTTGTGAAGTCATTCATGACATCTGTCATATTCTAATTATATTAAAATCTCACCATAGCCATTATTTTCGCAAACAAACACACAAGGTAGTTTCCAGAGCATTGCCATGTTATAGGATTCGAATATCTGGCCCTGGTTGGACGCGCCGTCACCATACATCGCAAAACATACGCCGCCATCTTTCTTGTATTTGTGGGCAAAAGCTACGCCAGTCCCAAGTGGCACCTGTGTTTCATTAACAACAAAGTTTCAACGCCTTCAAAATGTAGTGTTGGCGGAAAATGCGGCGAATGCCTTAGACTGCGCACTGAATCACCGAATCGATTCTTAATAAGCTTCAAATTAGAAGAGGGTTTCAATCGTGTCTTGGCCATTTCGTTGGAAAGGATAGGATTTGGGTCTTGCACGAGGCTTTTTATGTGAACGAGGACGGCTACGATAGGAGTAGGTAGAGCCATTTCAGTTGTGACAGCAAACGTTATTGCTAATATGGACGTTATTTACAGTATTCCAACTGCAATTGATTCCAAATGGGGGAACAATGGCATTTTTTTAAATTTAATTATTATGATTTTTTTTACATTTGCAACAACTTTTAGCGAATTATTGCAATCTTATAATTTTTATTATTCAATTATTAGGCTAAATCTCGGGAATAAAGCATTCCGGGAATGTCCTCCATATTAATGCAACGTATCGTAACTAAAATAAATAGCTTAACCTACTCAGGATATCACGCAGAAAATGATCCTTTAAATCGGTACCTATCAAGCGGTTACGACTCTCAGCACTGAGTAACGATACACGGAACAGGATAAAAGCAGGTAGTTTGGTACATCCTAAGCATGTCGGGACGTTCCTACATGTTGTTGTTGGGTTTTTATAGGATAAACCTTTACCGCTTACCTACCATCAGATGAGTTACTAGTCTGCCTAACGTGAAGGACATATAGAATACGGTTTACCTGAGCTCCAACGATGCCGTTGCCACCATAGTAGTTTCTCGCATACATGTGCATGGAGCCCCCTTTGCCTCGTGAGCAGCCAGTCTTGCGCCCAGTCAGTTCAGACATCATTTCACTCAGACTAACACCCATCAACCAAGTCCACCCGTGGCACCTATACGAGGTGAGCGCTGAGTCTGTGTCGCGCATGGCAGCGCGCATGCCTACAGCAACGGCCTCCTGTCCTTATGATCATTTAAAATAATCATTAATTTAGGTACTTATGATTCAATCTACTTCTCTTTAAAACTGCTGTTATTCTTATGAAGTATACAGTACTAGCTTTCGCTGATGTGTACAAGTATTTAATTCGTCATAGTACCTTTGCATAATAAGTCGTCTTTAACAATATTTTACACAATATCGTAATGAATTATGCGTTCTTAATTTTTATTTAGACTTATGCTAATGGCCCAGGGTGTGCTCAATCAGATTTGGCTTAATTTGATGTGAGAGAAGCGACTGCCGTCTGACCTCCACAACCCAGAGATATATCATTCTGTAGTTTAACCAGCTGTATTATATATCCTGATATTAGTAAATAAACTAAACCCTAAAAAACTACTACCATAGATGTTTATTACAGCCGGCTTAACATGATTTCAGACACGGAGCAAACCAGGGTTTGAACCCGAGACTCTCTAAATTTGAAGTCTACGGATCTCGCCACTAAGCTATCGCCGCTCTAGAAGACGTTCCTTGGTAAAGGGACAATTGAAAAGATAAATTATAACAAAACTAACCTGAATATAAATGACAGAAACCACGAACAATTTTAGCTTTGTACAGATTTCCCGCTACAACCTCTAACTTACGTAGAGTTAGAAGATTTTCATATAGTTTGAGGGCATCTTTTGCTGTAAGTTGTGTTATAGTGTCCGGCCCTTTTTCTAATTTATGAAGTTTGAAGGGCTGAAAAGATTCAGGTAAGGTAGATGTACCATATTACGTAAGTGTACGAAATTCCGTAAGTTTTCGTTTTAGGCCTAAAAATAAGAAAACTTCTAATTGTATCAAAAAGTTTTAAAATTATCTATAAAGTATGTACAATAGAGCGTCAAATACACACGTTAAAAAGAACTGTAACCATCGTCGGCTCAGTTGTCACGTCTCCCTCGGTCAGTCTGCGCCAAACCGCCATAAAGGTAGTGTGTGTGTTGCGCACGCGTAAGCTACCGCGCGGATTTTCATAAGGATATTGCGAGTGATATGTAAGTATTTTCATAACTAAGTAATGTAATTATTTTTAAGGGTTTCAAAACAAACTGATTGATTAACGTTTCAAGTTACTTCATTTAGTTTTTAGCGAGTTAATTGAAATTTTCTGATTGCCGGAATTACCTACACCAAAAACCAACCGTGTCCATTATTACGTAACAATTACGGAATAGAGGAAAGGAATGTGATTTTGTTTTTTGTAATTTGTCAGAAACGAGATGAGTTAAGTAAACAAAAAAAGCTGTTACAGGTCTAATATATAACATAGTTTCTTGGAATCAAATTACGTATTACGATTTTATTTCTCTAAGTTATGAAATACGTGTGTAAAGAGAAAACATTTTTTTTTACTTTAAACAGATTCGTCACAAATAACATCGGTACAAAATCATTAATTTGTTTAATTTAATTGTATCTTCCAGTATATTTTTTGGTACCTATTACTAGTATGATTGCATTCCTATACAATTCAAGTCATTTTATGTTGTTCAGAAAAGTTACTCGTTAGAAATGTATGTTAATCTGATTACCGCAATTACCTACACTGTTTTTGGTTGTGTCTCTTATTACGGTAGATATAGAAGTACCTGAGTGAGCTACTGCATTTTAATTTTTTTACAGGTCGAAATGTCAAACAAAAAGTACTCCAACGAGGACCTCGCCAAAGCTTTAGAGGATATAAAAAATGGATCCATGACCATATATCGTGCATCTAAGGTATATAACATACCCAACCAGACCTTGCATGACAAAATTAATAAAAAATACAAAAAACAAGAGTCAGCAGGACTGAGTCTGCTGATGATACATTGGAATCGTCTCCGATTTCGACGTCTCAGAATAATAAAAAATATGAAGATAGTTCTTACAATATTCAGAATTCCGTTACTGAATCAAATTCCCCTACTCAAGATCAAAGCGAAAATTCTCAAAATTCCAAGACATCTGCATTTCCCACACCCTTCAAAAATGCTTTGTTGTGGCCAGAAACTCCGTCTACCAGTAAAGGTAAAATACTTATTAAAAAAAAACTGGCTCCCATTATAGGAACTTCTGATGAATACATTGCATATGAAAAGAAGCTTAAAGAAGAAAAAGAAAACAAGCTAAAGCAAAAAGAAATAAGAAAACAAGACCGTGAAAATAAAGCTAAAGAAAAAATAAAGGCGAAGAACATAGTAAAAAGAAACAAAAAGAAGTCATCCAAAGTTCCAGATCAAATTAATGAACCTGGTCCTTCGAGAACAACAACAAAAAATAGAGAAATTGAAACACCAGCCATAGTTTCAGATGAAAGGATTGATTCTAACTCGTTGAAAATAACTCCAGGAGATTATGTTATAATTATTTATGAAGGAGAAAATTTTCCGGGTGTAGTAATGGAAGTTATACACGATGCATCTGAAACAAAATATAAAATAAAAACTATGACCATGAGCGGTTTCGAGCCAAGTGGGCGAGTGAATTGGCGTTGGCCTGAAAAAGATGACATTTTAATATACGACGCTAAAGAAGTTCTCAAAAAAATTAACGCTCCTATGGCGGTAAATAAAAGAGGCGTATTTTCTATTCAATGTTTAGACTGTGATGATTAAATTATAGACTTTAACGGATTATTTCATATATAAATAAATAAACGAATATAATATAGTTCGCTAAACCCTGCTAATTTAAATCGATGTAAGTTCATTTTGATCTCATGAAAGTACAAAGTTACTATAAGTACCTAAAATATAAATATAGACTGATGATTAAATTTTAGACTTATAAACGGATTATTTCATATATAAATAAATAATAATAAATAAATGAATATAATATAGTTCACTAAACCGTGCTAGAAGTAAGTTCAATTTGATTCATGAAAGTTTAAAGTAACTATAAGTACCTAAAAATTTAAATAAACCGTTTTCCTACACTTATAAAATAAAGTTGTTTTATTTAGAACACGTCACATTAAATTTATGTTTCATATTTCATGTAATCCTGCAGAAAAACGGCATTTTTCTGCATATGCCGGAATTACCAGCACCCATTTACGGAATTACCTGGAGAGTCAAATTTTATACCGTAATAACGGACATTTACTAGGTCCAGAAAAATTACGATTACTTTTATAAAATAGTTTAAATACAGTAGTGTTACATAACAATCTCTTCTCTGAAAACCTCTTTTTACGACTAAACTAACTTCAATTCGCTGATTTTTTCTGCTTTACTGGAAATTGCTAGCAAAGACAAGAATGCCTTAGTACTCCGGAATTACGTACATTTACCTTAGGTATTACTATGTTATATAATTATTATACACTTCATATTCCTTTTATTATAAAAATTATATGTACATAGGTGCGGACTAATTAACTCAGCGCAAATTTAGGAGTACCTAAGGTTTATAAAGGCGTATACGTAACTGAAATAAATTGTCTACTACTAAAAAGTGCGAGAACAGTGGACTTCATTGGTTGCCTACTCACACTTCCACGGGTCTTATGGCAATGCGCAGTGAAGCAAAACGCGCATACCTACTGTAATTTTATCAATAAATGCTTACAATTTTTTTATAAAATAAGTCAATGAGACTTATTATTTTAAACGTTCCACATGCTCACTGTTTCAATATGGCCACCATTAACAAATAAATAATAAAAGTGACTGTTATTCTGTACCTACAAATTATTTTTTAGTTATATTGACAGCGCGTGCTCGACGAAAGCACTAGTTGCTCAAAATATGTTTTATGACCCCGCGTGCAGCGAGATACTGCGACTAGTATAGTACTATTAAATAGTAGGTACTATCATTACCACAGATATAGAATATACAATAGATGAATCAAGTACTACTATTTGTATTAAAATCAAGTGTGTCGACTTTTCAACACCTACTGGGACGTCACTGCCGATATTTAGTAACGGGAAATCCAAACTGATTCATCGACACTGATGCCGCTGATGATAAATATTTCATACGTGAAATGGTTCATGTATTTAAAAACCACAACACATTTTTCGATGATTTAATATTCGAGCATAAGGCATTCGATTTCAAGTAACCGAGAGAACTAAGTATAGGTATATTTTAAAACCTTCATTTCGAAAGTAGCCTCCTGTTTCGTACAGTTCGTACTGTAGTTTGGGGTTGCGGCTACAGCTTGCAGGGCAGAGTTCTGTAGAAAACAGTTAATTTACATACAAATCACATTTTCCTGAAGCGGTAGGCCTATATGCCTCTATATTATTGTCCCCATTTCGCTAATTACATTTTTGGTCACATGCAATAGGTTGTGAGCCAATTGCGGCTTACCGGGAACATTTCTGATCGCCAGACACTTAGTCCGTTAATCGGCAGGTGAGGTTGGATTAGATAAGAAAGCGTTCATACATAGCTAAATTCTTGAATTTTTCAAAACAAAATACTTATTATGGAAAAATCTATAAAATCTGATTGGAAACTATTTACTAGAGATACAAACCATAAGTGTCGGCTGTATTGTTTTTAAAGTTGTCAAAATAAATTTGCACATTTTAATTCAATCTCCGATATTCCCAAGGTTATTTTGTCACCGCTTCTAGGAATTTCGCTTTAAATTGGAGGGAATACGGAAATTAATTCCAAATTTAGAGGGGCCGTGCGGTGGCGTACTTATAAAAACTGTTATGGCATTACGTACTGATGATTGTAATTTTTTGTGACAGGAATCGCAAAACCATAAAGATTTTATTATTTATTCTTGCAACCATAGACCCACACACACCATATTGAAGTTACTTTGTATTTATGAATGTGAATAAATAATTTCTGACAATTGCACGAATTATTTAGTTCTAAGATAAGTATCATTAAGAACTTGTGTTATGGATACTATATGAGATAAGAATGTTTTTTTTTTGTAAATACATAGGAAAACACCCAGCCCATGCCCAAAGAGATTTGCCCTGTGTAGGAATCAAACTCGCTACTTTAGGAGCAGAATGCTTAATCTTAAATCGTCGAATGGTAACAAATTAGTGCGTTTCAGCAGAAAAATAAACACCAGCTCCTGTAAATGTATTGTGATCGTTTGAGGCCACATAGTCTGTGAATAGCCCTTTTAATAGATAAATTCTAAAGAAATTATGAAAACATAACTGCACACGTTATTTGAAAAAAAAACTGTTTATCACGTTAGTAGCTCAGAACACATTACCGTCTAGAACACTTACATTTCGCTACAAAATATCTGCAGTATAACGATAAAAGCGTCACATGATGCATTTAATTACCTACTAATCTCGTAAATGTATAATCGCTTTTACTTTATTTGAAGAAAAAGTAGAACCTTGATATAGATGAGAAATAGCAACGGACCTATAATTGATACCTCATAAACAGCCACGCGCAAAGGTGGGCTCAGCTATACCTACCCTTTTATTAGTGCAGGTAAGTTGTGCCTACTGACTTTAGTCACTTCAGTTTGTGCCAGATATTCATTAACGCTGTGAAATATACTATTGTAAATTTGCTACTAAATTAAAACAGTGTCACCTAATCGAATGCCATTAAAAGGTCGCTTAAATTTTCAACTTCATTCAGTGCTCAACTACAGGTGTCAAAAAATTTCTATATTGTGTTGTATTCTTCTTCTATGTATTTAATTTTATTTCGTATTCCTAAATCCGTTCTTCTAATGGAAAGAGGTAACTTTAATCTTTTTCATAGCTTTCATAGTTCCTCGGGTTATTAAAACTAATTCTATTAAATACTAACTTCTATTAAATGAAACACAAAAATGATTTAAAATTTATATTTCTCTCAAAAATATTGAAATTTATAGTATTGTTTGTTAGATTATTTTGTAAAGTGTTGTAATTATTCGTGATATAGAGGGAATCATCGACAAAGTATGGTAAAATATTAAATACATTACATATGCTTTTGTAAACTTAACAATTCTAAGCTTTCTTTCAATTATAAATTAATTGTATTGATTGCCTAATGAATATTATAATTATAAAGAGATTAAGCCACATACATAGCAAGTTCAGAATATTATTTCTCATAAAGAAAAAGATATACAGATTAAAATTACAATCATCGTCTTAACTTAAATAATAAAACCTACTCTTCCTCTAAGCATAATTTTTGAAATAACAAAAGTCGCCATAACCTAATTTAAAAGGTTTTATTACTAAAACGTCGTCGGCTAATAAAACAGTTGAAATTTATATAACATTATTGTATTAACATCATGTATCATCAATTTGGTCGTGTTAACCAATAGAACTAGAGATTACATATATTTTTTTAATTTCCAATGTTATGTTCCTGAAATAGTCGGCAATGCTTTAGACTAGACTTTAAGGACTACCAAAGGTTGACCCATTTACTTGTAATCCTTAGGTTAGGTAACAAGAACTTAAAATTGACTATGCGTTTTAATGACTGAAATTTTTTAAAATATGTACTGAAAACTTTAAAAGAATTGAAAATCATATTTATTTTATTAACACAGTAGATGTAATAATATATTTGTACTTAATATTAACAACACGAGCATATCGCAATATATTAATAACTTTAGTCGCAAAAGGCAAACTTTTTGTGTGCTTAACAATTAATTCAACATTAAGAATCCTACAACGAATGACATCAATTATTGCCTCATTAATTCAGATTAAAAGAAGAGAATTTTGTGCTTCCAAAGTACAAGCAAGACCTTTTTCGACTTGAATAAGTCTAACGTCGATTCAAATATGATTTAAATATGAGTTAACCATTCAAAACTTACCCGGCAGTAAATATTGCATATAGGCAAATTTGAATGTCCATATATTATTTGATTTATCTTTTATCACAATTTAAATTCCGAACCAAGTACTTTATTATTGTATTGTTTTGATACCCGTTTGCAGTGTATAAAACTGCTTCCTTTTTCAAAGGTCTATTTGCAATATTTCCCGCCGAACACAGAACAAAAATACAATTATGTCTTAATTATATTTCATGTTTTTGCTCGGTCAGAAGTAAGTGGATACTTTCCATAATGAATATAAAGCTACAAAGTTCGAAAATTTTTACACAAGCAAAATATGTGTAAAATCCATTAACAAAAAAAAAAGGAATTTTCTTATAAAAATGAGTAACGTTCAATAGAATTCAATCTCTCTACATTCAAGTAAAATTAGAATGTACTAAGTAAGATATGTCTTTTATTTTATCATTAAAATGAAAATGATTTTATCTCTTACAATTCGACCGTTTCTATAGATGACACAGTATTGTGTTAGTTGGTAGAATTTTACAAATTATAACGTACTATTTTATAAGCATTTCGACAAATAGTTTTATTTTACATTTAAGTACTTACATAATAATCAATTTTTTTTTGTTACGTGTTGTGTAAAAAAATTTGTCGTTGTCTAACGGGGCCGTTTTACTTTGTGAATTTCCCACAACTAACACATTCTCAAAGGGTTAGGGGGCAGCGAGTCTTTCTTCTTGCTGGTCACAGTTCTAACCCGACCTAAGCAAAACTGTTTCATTTCTTTTTTTATTAATATTAATTACTATAATTATTATTAGCTTTTTGTTAGTATTATCACGAATTTAAATTTAGTCAAGATAAATAAAATCTAAATTCTGGTACGAGCTGCCCTCTACCGGTCATAGCCCACTTTGCCGCCTCTGCTCCGACTCAGAAAATGAATATCATTCAAATATAGGCTTTATGTGTTGCTCCTTAGATTATAATTTATATTGGCAATATAAGCGCAACCGAGCAGTAAGCTCGCTGACAGCTGGCTGTCTGCTAATTTATATTGTAAATATAAAATACGTCTTAAGAGCAAAACTTAAAGTACATATTTATTTATGCCGAGTCGGGGCTGAGGCGTTAAAGTTTGCTATTGTCTTTCCCCTTGTAAATCACTACGCCATGAATATTCATTTTCCCGTATAATTTCCACTAATTACTATATTAATGTTTGTGCTATCGCTAGGAGACTGAGCAACGACTGGAAGACTCGCCGCCGGCACGTGTTCTGGATAGAGATCCTAGATTGGACTGTTCTTGCATCGACAATGCTAGCGCCCGCGCCAAGGCCTCATCTTCGGACTGAAGAAAAACAGTAAGAAAATCTATTGTTAACATGATGAAATCGATAAATTTACTTAACACTATGTCCTTAGGCGTACAACCATGGGGTTCATCTGACATCTAACGCTGGTGATGGCACTAGCGATGGCTGAGATTGCGCGGGAAATACCATGCCATGTTTGATTATTAATATTTTTGAGTTACTTGTAGAATGCAGACAATAAACATATTTTTTTTACAATGTGCCGTGTGGTTGTAGAGAAAACTTTGAGAGGATTATCTCGGGCCAATTTCATAGATAACTTGATGTTTAGTTTACCGAAAGTTACATTAACTCGTAAAACAACTCCGGATTGTGTTCTACACCTTGTAGGGGGCTCGAATTTGCTCTTTATTTTCAAGGCAAAGGTACTTAGGTACTTGATAAAATAATAACAAGATAGGAAATAACTGTTATTTTTAAATGCTGAAAGGAAAAAGTTTTTTTATAATTGAAAAGATTTGCCATAGATACTGCATCCAATGTTGTATAACTACATCCCATTGTATAATTAAAGAATATTTCATTCATAATTTTATGACAAGTAACAGTTGTATCTCTTGTTATGTACATAGCTACCGTTCTATAATAAACAGTGTTAATCATGACGTCGGCAATATATACTTACTTAATTTGCGTGCATTTTTATGACAATAACAGACTAATTAAGTTAATCATATATCAGATTCAATTTACCATATTTCCTTGGACTTCAGTAAAACTATTCACAGCAACGGGTGGAGAATTGACGTTGTTTTCTGCTGCTTTCATTCTAGCCATGGCTGCATTACTGAAAATTAAATAGCATAATTTATACAAGTGTGTATGCTAACTTTTAAACTTATTCATCTTCATCATAGCATTTAATTTGGTTGTGCCCTAGATTTACGCTAATGCCCAGGGTCTGCTCACTGGTCTCACCAGATTTTGGCTGAATTTCAGGTATTACACAGGTATTGCCATATGACCTTCACAACCCAGAGGAAAACATAATTCTATGGTAAAACCAGTTGTTCGATTATTAGAAAGCGGGAGGTTGCAGCGTCTGACACCCCGCCCGCGGCCAACTTCCCTCAGACCAAACCCGAGAGGACCTTCTCAGAGAGGCAAGCCCCACCTACCTCCGGGACCATGGCGTGTGTAGACGACTTCTCGAAGGGTCTGTAGCCCCTCTTGGCTCGCCCGCTATGCCCTCCACAGGTCCCTCTGAGTTTTTCCACTGGTAGTCAGTACTAAGGGCATCAGAGTCGCCGGTCTTTGGTTGTGACCTTTCTCTGGCTGCTCCTCCGCCCCACCGGGAGGTACTCAGCCCCCTCCACCACTTCAAAGTGGAGACCAGTAGGTCTCACCAATGGGTTATCGCTAGCTAAGTGCGAACTAATCTATGTCAACACAAATTGCTGTACTTACGCAACCTGTCTTCTCTTGGCAGCTAACTTTCCTTCGCAGGCGTGATCGACGGCGTGCCTATGTCTCAAGCAGAAATTGAGTGCACAATCGCTACATACGAGTGGTACCATTTCTTTCGCCTTACAGCCTTTGAATGAGCATCGATTCGTGAAAACCTGCAATTTATAAAAAAAAGATTTTCTTGATGTGGCATAAAAAGGGCACTAAGTGAAATAAAAGTTCATACCCCATATCTATGGCAAAGCAGTCAGATTCACCTCAAAATATGCCTTAAAGCTTGGAACACGTAAATGGGGACGAAATTAAGTGATTTGTAATAACATTACCTCCTCTGCCTGTGATATTATGTATGTATGTGATAACATTAACAAAATTGTTTTATGCAATCCAAGTAAAGGATCTCTTTATTATTTCTAGTTGTTTTATCATGTAAATAGATATTATATTGAGAGGCTGTTAGGAACCTATTTTTAAATAAATTGGAAATAAATGAATTGAATTAAATTTTTTACTCGGAACTCCTTGTTCCAACTAAAGAAGGATACTAATTGGAACAATGGTAAATTATGATGAAAACATACAATTTAGCTATGCTTAGTCTTAAGTTCTCTAAAATCATTTTATTTACCTTCTTTCTTCTCTCTCTGGCAGGATCAGAGGTGCACTGGTTTTCTATATGGGCCCCAACTGCTATGTCTGGTGCCTCACCTCGTCGGCCAGGTACAGGGGCACTGCACAGTGGACAAACAGGCACCTGCACGTCCCGAGTGTTGGGTTCAGGGCACTCATGGTGTACATATGCAAAATGTTCTGAGCTAGAAGTAATAATTTTCTATTTTATTATTTTTACCTGTTTTTTGATATTTATTTACGAGTAAGGAAATGATGGAACATTGTGATTTTTTTATGAGAATGATGACGATACTTATGACTGTAACTAACTAAAATTGTGATGAATGTGGATGTATGATCAATGTAATGCTAATATCGCTAATAGAAATAAACAAATTGAACAAGTTTTTTTTAAACTCTCTCAGAAGTTACCTAAACTGTTATTTTTATTCGATTTTGATTTCATTCTATAATAGCGCACATAGGATCTTTAAAATCCAGTAATTTTTGCTAATTCAGTCAATTCTTTCCAGCACAGGTTATGCATGGTAAATATAACCATAATCTTGTTACTATGCAACATATTTTTTTTCTATGCCATTTTGAGCAGCACCATCATGTTTTAACAGGACAACAAAAAATTATAGTCAAGATATATTTTTGTTCATTTGTAAACCATACCAAATATGAAAATTGCTTAAATTGACAAATCTGGATGAAAACTCTATTACTGAATACTCATAAAAATACTACTACTCTCTACTTCTCATAACCAATAAGGTATAAGGGCCACCTTTACACATAAACAAATCATGAAAAAAAATAAAGATTAGAAAATGCATTTTTCATTAATTCTCTAACAAATACTAAAAAAATTGTACAAGCTCAGCTTAGTTTGGAAAGGGACCATTGGCCCTGAGAGGACTCTTGAATTAGCCAATGCATATTTTAGGTAACAAATGGCACAGGTGAAGGGAACTAAGGTGTTAATTAAATAAATAAATTTTATTTTTAAATAAATAAATAAAATAGTGTTTACTGGATAACTGAGGGTTGAAAGATAAAATAGCTTGGAACCTATTTTTGTATATGTTTTTCATACAAAACACAAGGAAAATATAAAAAATTACTTGAAATTTTAGTTAGTTCTTACCAAAACACTTCTTTACAAGCACCACATTTCATAGGCAGGAAATCTAAAATGAAACAAAGAAATGTCAAACTATGTTTAATAAAATGGTGATTTTATTTATTGAATTCATAAAGTATGTCAGTAAATTTAAAAAAAAAACTTAATTAGAAACATGACCCAAAACTTACCAAGTTTATTGCAAGATGTAAAAGAGCAATTTTTTCCTAAATGCGGAAATTCCATGATTATATCTAATATCACAAGAGGTAAAGGTAAAATTTATCACTGTTTTCCCACACACTTGTAAATGTTCATAACAAACGAATGAGTTTTTTGCTTTAGTGCTGAATTTATAGAAAACCGTGGTGAAATATTGTTACAACTTGTGGATGACTAATTTTTTTCTTCTGGAACTTACGTACTGCCATAGAAAAATATTATTAGTAACTGACTGGGACAAGAGAATCAAGAGAATACAAAATTACAAATCCGTGAATCGTATCGTGAGAAATTGACGTGACATGACAGGATCAGGATCAGTCAGACAAGATGACATTGCAAAATATGACATTAGTATTTTTTTTTTTCTTTTAAATAATGGCTTCGTGCGTCTAGCACATATAGCCAGTGAGTGATTATTACTAATAATAAATAATTCATAGTAAATGAAAATAAGTGATGATTAAGATGATAAATAGTAAATGAGAAACCCTCCCCTAAGCCCCTTGAGTCCTCAGTAAAGATGTGGGACTATACTGAGATCTCACATGTTATCCTTGAGAGAATTTGAAAAGTGATGTTGCACTGCTTTGTTTGATTTATCAACACTCGTGTATATTCACAAACACTTAACTGTTAATAAAGGCTGGTTTTTACATATGTTATATATGATATACAAACAAACATAATTGCCAGACACTTCCTGTGGGCCCAAACTTTTGACAGACACTTCAAAAGTCATAAAAATTATTGAAAATTACGTTATTTTAGGAAGGCTGAATTTTATATATATTAATAAGCATAATATTTCAAAATATTTTCTAATTAGCCAGACAAATCTGACGGGCCAAACATCCTGCCAGACTCATTAAAAGTTCCGCTGTGCGTGGAAGCGCGACAGCATTATTCAAGTGTTTATGTACAAGTGAGATGCACTCTGACGCGTATATATCTCTCTCTTACAAAACAAACAAAACAGTGCAACATCACTTTTCAAATTTTCTCTCATTTGTCATCTTTATCACCACTCATTCTCATTTACTATGAATTATATATTAATAATGTATCACTTACTTGACACTGGCTAAATGTGCTAGACGCACGAAGCCGTTATTTAAAATAAAGAAGAAGAAGATGTCAATATGTCATTAGGACTTCTTGGCGGGAAAGTGAAGTGTCATGTCTGCAGTTTTGTTTTATTTTCTAAAATTTGTGATATTTCTAACATTACTGTGTAATAACGGTGGATTATTAACCGTCAAGTGTTTGTGAATATACACGAGTGTTGGTAAATGAAACAAAGCAGTGCAACATCACTTTTCATATTCTCTCAAGGAGTCCATGTGAGATCTCAGTATAGTCCCACATCTTTACTGAGGACTCAAGGGGCTTAGGGGAGGGTATCTCATTTACCATTTATCATCTTTATCACCTCTCATTCTCATTTACTATGAATTATATATTATTAGGTCGGGGAAAAAGTCTTTTCGCATAACGTAGGTATAAACTTATTATAAAATTTTTTTGACTGTACTATTTGTGGCTGGCTGGTTTTGGTAACATTAAAAAGGTTCCATTATAAAGAATAGAAAAAAATAAAAAAAAGTTGTTTCCCGCTATTTTTCATTTGTTTTTCTCTCCGTTAAAATGAGTGAATCTAATGAAGAAATTCGATACATTTTAAAATTTTATTATAAAAAAGGCAAAAATGCAACTCAAGCAGTGAAAAAAATTTGTGATGTTTATGGACCTGATGCAGTGTCAGTAAGATTAGCACAAATTTGGTTCAAACGTTTTCAGTCCGGAAATTTTGATGTTAAAGATGCACCTCGCTCTGGTCGCCCTGTTACGAATAAAATGGACGCCATTTTTGAAAGAGTGGAGCAAGATCGGCATATTAGTAGTTACGATGTAGCTGAATAACTGGGAATTGACCACAAAACAGTTTTGACCCATTTGAAGAAAGCTGGTTATACAAAAAAGCTCGATATTTGGGTGCCACACGAGCTCACTCAAAGAAACTTAATGAACCGTGTACTCATTTGCGATTCATTATTGAGACGTAATGAAACCGAGCCGTTTTTGAAGAGATTGATAACTGGCGATGAAAAGTGGATCACGTACGACAAGAACGTGCGAAAAAGGTCGTGGTCGAAAGTTGGCCAGGCTTCACAGACTGTGGCCAAACCTGGCCTAACACGAAATAAGGTGATGCTGTGTGTATGGTGGGATTGGAAGGGCATTGTTAATTATGAGCTTTTACCGCCCGGCAAAACCATCGATTCTGATCTTTACTGCCAGCAACTGATGAGATTAAAGGAAGCAGTCGAGAGAAAACGGCCGGAATTGATCAACAGGAAGGGTGTGGTCTTTCATCACGATAACGCTAGACCACACACATCTTTAGCCACTCAGCAAAAATTAAGAGAGTTCGACTGGGAGGTCCTAGTGCATCCACCATATAGACCTGACCTTGCACCTTCAGATTTTCACCTGTTTCGGTCTCTGCAGGATTCTTTAGGTTCTGTAAGGTTGACCTCAAGAGAGGACTGCTAAAACTATTTGTCCCGTTTTTTTGATCAGAAGTCCCAAAGTTTTTACAGTAACGGGATAATGTCTCTGCCCACAAAATGGCAGAAAGTTATTCAACAAAACGGTACATATATATTGTAAATAAATGTAAATAAACTTTGAAAAAAATGTCTTGACTTTTCATACAAAAATACGAAAAGACTTTTTCCCCAACCTATTATTTATATATCACTTACTTGACACTGGCTAAATGTGCTAGACGCACGAAGCCATTATTTAAAATAAAGAAAGAAAATATGTCATTAGACTTATGTCAATTTCTCGAGCTAAAAGTTTTCGGCCACGGCATCCTGGCCGACTTTTTTTACTTTCTGTTTATAACACATCTTTCCACTTTTATAGTGATCCTTATATAGGGTCACTCACTAAACCTGGGACTGATAGAAAAAATCATAACAGCCATGAGTAAACTAATTCCATCTGCGGCTAAATTATTGGCTGGAAATTCCCTCACGGTCTGTATTTCGCTCCTGATTTTTATCAGTGTTTCAAAATCGTTTCCTGCTTTTACATTACATTATTACATTATTATTTATTAAATTTAAAATGTTGTGTTAAAAATCATTCAATTATCATACCGACAGAAAGCCGTCAACCCAGTTGTGGCGGCATCTACTGCAAAATATAGTACGAAACAAGAGGCTACTTTTGAAGTCAAGGTAATAATTATGCAGTTCTTATCACTTGATATGATCATGCAAAAGCTGCATTTTAAGATATTTTCTTTATTATATAACATAACCTTCAAGTGTCAAATGCAATGTTGTTATGACGTTTGGTACAGTCATCTGTGGAGAAATGTTAAACTATTAGAAAATAATTTTATTATTTTTCCAATTTAATCAAATTGAAATAATACAAATTACAATTCTTTTTTAAATTATAATCAGTTCTTTTAGATATATTTGAGTCTTATCACTTATATTAATATTTATCCTTAGCCCTTTAAACTTCATAAATTGGATAAAGGACCCTCAACAACTGCAAAGCTCTCAGCCGAAGATGCTCTTAAATTATATGAGCAACTTGCAACACTGCGTAGGCTTGAGACATCAGCTGGAAATCTTTACAAAGAAAAGATTATCCGTGGTTTCTGCCATTTATATTCAGGTTTGTTGACAATTTTACCTTTTAATGTTAACCAATGGTCCTATCGTAAGGAGATTTGATTATGGAAAAAGACAAATATACTAATGTTAAACAAGCCCTGTATATAAGTTATCATCCCAGCCCATTAATGTCCCATTACTGAACTCTCACAAATTAAGATAAGCATGTTGGTAGTGTAATATGAATGTAAGTATAGTTATTTAATTTTAATGTTTTTCATTTCTAAAGATATTATAAGCAAGAAATGTGTTCCTATTTTATATTGTGATACCCTTGCAGGGTTCATTTGAGGACAAAATGTTATTTTTAAGACCTTATTGTAGACCAAATGAAACAATAATAATAGGTATCTTATGAACTATTAGTATGGCATAAGTTGTCCCTTAGTGAGAGCCGGAGTCTGTACTAGGTACAGGTCCTGTGTTACAAATCTCTAGGTCTCCAAATTAAAGAATTATGATTGTGATTACTTCTCTATGAGGAGCCAGTGCAAACCCAGTGTCATATAAGAACAAATGTGGAAACTAGGCAAAAAAAGTAATATATATACCCTCTTAGAGGTCAAAGTTATTACAACTTACATTCCTGCTTTCTTATATATATATAGTATCTAATCTTCGCAGTTGAAAGAAGAATTTTTTTTTTTAATATGCCTACAAGTTCTGTAGTTCGAACAAAAATCAAATTTAAAATTCAATACAGTAGGTTCAATCTATAATTAACACTCTAGAATCAGAAAGTAAGTATTAATTAAATTCTATGAAATTAAAAAAGGAATAACTGTAAGTTATTGAATTATAGAAAGTAGTCAAAAAAGTTTTATAGTTTTGTAGTTTAGGACTGAAACTTTTTTGTAAAAACACTTATGAGTATTCTTAAATCATTTGCTACTTCGTGATAAAGTTATGTGCAAGATTCTATTTTGTCTGTCAAATAAGTAGATTCTGTAGAGTTCTAGAATGATTAGCACTGTTTAGAGCCTATGTTCAGCAGTGGACAGCATTTTATTGATTTGATTGACATATACTATACTGAAAACTTGTGCATGTTGTTCTAGGACAAGAAGCTATTGCAGTGGGTATGAGAGCAGCCATGCGTGATGCAGATTCAGTAATAACTGCTTACCGATGCCATGGATGGACTTGGCTGATGGGCGTTAGTATTTTCGAAGTCCTGTCTGAGTTGACCGGACGTAGAACTGGTTGCTCTAGGGGAAAAGGTGGCTCTATGCACTTGTATGGACGCAACTTCTATGGAGGAAATGGCATTGTTGGAGCACAGGTAAGCAGTGCATACAATATCTGCAAAGAAGTATTACAATACCTAGTTTAGCTGGACCATCTGATCACATGTCAAACCCCACCAATAAATCTCACAGCACACTTCTGCAAGTTATCCTCCCTTACTAAAAGGAGCTTATTTTTGTATCTGATTGGTGATCTAACACAATATGAGTAAAATTTTGATAATGTGTTAGTAGCAGTGTTAATTTTGCTCAAAATGTGATTAATATTAAGTCTAGCCTAATTGACACACTTTTTTCAACTCTAATATTCAACTTGTGTTACATAATTTATGTTTTTTACTTAGACATAATTATTATAAATAAATTATCAAATAATTGGTTTGCTTGTACAGTTTCTCGGCTTGTATATGGTTTGAGAAAGATAGTACTCTTCTCAAAGATCGTGATGTCATGTGCAAATAGATTAACACTTTGTAATGTTGACAGTGATAAGATTGTGAACGCTGCAATGAATTCTGTAAATTTCATTTGTGCCTCGTGTAAAGTACAATAAAAATACTAGTTATATTTGTTTTTCTAGAATTTTGAAAAATATCTTTTATAGTTATGAGTACATTGTCGAACATAATTGCTAACACAAGATACTGTAGTCCGTCACACCTGGGGAACTAATTTTTATCCATAAAGATGAGTTCAATAACTGACTAAAAGAATAAGATTCTGTAAGATATTTTTTAGCAAAGAAAGTTGTATGGTCCAGAGAATTCTACCACCCTATGTCTTGGCCCTAGGGTGTAGAATAAGGCGCCTAACGGAATTAGATCTCATCAAGTGTTAATGTGGGCTACCTCTCACCATTTTTTTTACATTTCTTGTAGAGAACTCTATGCTCATAGTGAATAGGACGATGCGCGTAGTTGGCAAAAGGTGCAATTTCCAAGCAAGCAAATAATAATAATAATAATAAACTTTATTTATTCTCTCACATAATGGTTGTTACAAAATTAAGCTTACACTATTGTTGCATTTCAAAGTATGTGAGAGACTGATATCTGTACTAGGAGAACTGTATGACAAATAATAGTTTTCTGAACGTCAATTTGGGTGGCCTCGTCTATTATCGGCAATCAACATGTTTAATAGTTATAGCTAGGTTTCTTATGGATTATTCCATCTGCCCATACCAAATGCTGCATGTAATATATGGGCATAAGATCACATATATATTTTCGTTTCTTCCCTTGGCAGGTGCCACTGGGGGCTGGCATAGGTTTGGCCCACAAATACAAAAAGGATGGTGGTGTCTCCTTTGCGTTGTATGGAGACGGTGCTGCCAATCAGGGCCAGCTGTTTGAGGCCTACAATATGGCCAAACTTTGGGATCTGCCTTGCGTATTTGTTTGTGAAAACAATGGATATGGTACGATTTTTATTTATCAATAATAATAACAATTCTTACAATTATTCCAGATAAGTATCTTTAAGAACTTGTGATATGGATACTGAATAACAGATAGACATGTTTGAATACAATTTTTTTTTGCTACCATGTATTTTTCCGTATTTGCGAGCATGGACTCTGCCAATGTCGAGCCAATTTTTTTATTTTTATACTTTACTTTTAGTTACCACGATTCAGCGGCACTTCCAAAATATTCTACCAACATATGTCTCGCCCAGATTGTCGTGACGACTAAGGGAGCGTGTAATGAATTATTCCACTTTGTGCACCTGGATGATATCGCCTAGGTGGTTTAATTCCGAGGTGAACAAGAGGGATTAATATTTCCACTTTGTGCAGCCAGGTGATTTCTCACAAATGCACCAAGTAGAATAATCCAATGAAATCTCGTCTAGTGTCAACTTAGGCAAAGGGCAAGTCATCTTTACGTTTCATCTAAAGATTTCTGTGCTAATAGTGAACATGCTACAATTTTATAGAGTCTTTTTAATGGGGTAAAGCAAGTTGAGACTTATTCTTGATTACTTTAACTTAGGTCAATGAGGTGAAATTTTTACTGGAAATTGTCTACCCTTCCGCTCGCCTATATGCCAAAGGTCGGTTTGATTTTTAAAAATTTTCACCTTATTAATAGTATCGTAAATGCCAAATATGAAATCATAAAAATTAAGTCCATAATATCGAAATAGGGAAATCGGAATGAATGCTGTAGGACATGTTCTATAGACCAATCAAGGGTTTGATGGTTGTAGCTAGGTTTATATACATTAAATGGGAGCCTGAGATGTATTTATGCACTTTCAGGCATGGGCACCAGTGTTGAACGGTCGTCGGCTAGCACAGATTATTATTCCCGAGGGGATTACATTCCTGGAGTGTGGGTCGATGGCATGGACGTGCTCGCCACACGAGAGGCCACTCGGTTCGCTATCGATTACTGCACCAGTGGAAAGGGTAAGTCATAAGAACTGAATACATAAATCTATTATTGGACATCTCAACCAGTATTTCTAGCCCAAAACTAAGCATAGCTATTGTATGGGTACGGGACAATGGAACAGAAATACATTATAATGAAGGAAGCTTTACGATAGTTAGCAAACCACAAAGAGAGATTAGCTTTTCAATCCTTTAGCAAACGCATAATGAGCAGCCAATACAATTAAAAAAAGAGCCGACTTCTGTCTGTGGTCTGGGGCAGTGTTCCCTACTTGCCATAACTTGCTCCTATAACAACAACTGATCATAATCTGGGAGTACAGAAAAAGATATATATCCATCATAAATACATCATGTCTTTTTATGTGTAGGTCCTCTGGTAATGGAGATGGAAACTTATCGGTACTCGGGCCACTCCATGTCAGATCCCGGAACCTCGTACCGTACCCGTGACGAGGTGCAAGAAGTGCGTCAGACTCGTGATCCTATCACTTCCTTTAAAGAGAAGATCCTCAGCAATGAACTGGCCACACCTGATCAGCTCAAGGTATTATTTAATTCTGGTAGTACAGTCATCGTCAATTAGTTTGTAACATCTAAAGTGGCATTAAGATTGACACACCTCTCTACTGTCAAGAGCTTTTGAGCATGTTCCGATATAAACAGTGTGTAAAAGACTGATTAAAGCCAGCTAGGTATGCTTCTCAGCATTACCTAGTCTTGTTACCAACTTATTTAAAGAAAATTTATATGAAGATAGTACTACTATTTCATGTCATAATAATAAGTAAGTTTTATACTATTTATTTCTAAGTTTTATACGATTGAAAATAACGCAGTTATTTATTTACCGGACCATCAAGCATTACAATGAGTCTTCTGACAATGATAGGCCAAGGGCCGGTCGACCACGAACAATGACACCAGATAATACGAAGAAATACGATCCGTAAGAAAAAAAACATGGCTAGGGAAAATAAAATTTCCTCTAGGCCTATGCCACGTATCATAAAAGAAGACCTTAAGTTTTCCATTCAGCTATAGGTTAATTAAATAATTTACTCCTCGATTACATTACCATAGCAGCCATACCCGGTGAGGACTGATAGTCTAGTAGCGAGACCCGTAGCCTTTAAATTCAGAGAGTCTCGGGTTCAAAACCTATGATTTTCGAAGTTATGTGCATAATTATTGCTTGCTCCGAAAAACACGTTTAGCCGTTTCGTCTCGGCTGTCGTTATTAGGAAATCAATGCCTTCTGACATCCTGACAGCTGGTTTAACCATAGAGGTAAGTAAGGAAAGTTGCGGAGGTAAGACTGCAGTAACCAAAATTCAGCCAATCTGGTTAAAACTAGTGAGCAGACCCTAGGCCCTAAGCTTAAGTCTGGCCAACGTGGCTATGTGAACGTGTATTATGCCTCTGCCTCCGCGTGAATGTATGTATGTGTGTAAATAAAAAATCTTGATTAATTTACAGGAAATTGACGCTAACATCCGTAAAGCCGTAGATGAAGCTACCAAATTATCTAAAGCAGAGCCGGAAATTGGTATGGAGGAGCTTGCAGGCGATATTTATTACAACAACTGCGAGACAACCATCAGAGGCCTCCACCCGGCAGAACCACTGCAGCATCTTGAGGTGACGGCGCGCAATTAAACATCGGAGTTTAGGTCTGTTATCTTCTTTTATTATGTCGAACGAACGAGATATTATTGTTATATAAGATTAATTGTACAGCGTAATATTAGTGATTTAATTCTTGATCAGGCTCAGTGAAACTGATATTATGATTCTATAGGATTAGATTTATGTGAAAATATGTAACATCATCATCATCTGAGCCTGCTGAACATAGGCCAACCCAATAGATTACTACATTGAGCGATCCCGAGTCGCCTGCATCCAACGGCTTCCCGCCGCCTTGATTAGATCATCGGTCCATCGCGTGGGAGGCCGTCCTCTACAATATTTTACGTAATATATGTAACAATAAATTTAAATATGTAGGGATATTTCTAACTACTTCTAGTTCGCCTAATAAAGTCTGAAGGCAAAGAAAGCATCATATCAATGATGACATTCTGAACAACGATATTTCTTAATTCTGAATAGAATATTCTTTCTGATTATAGGAGTCTTTGTTTAGCGATTGGAAGACATGTACACGTATTTTTATTTCAGTGTATTTGCAAACAGAGTTAGACAATAGCTAACAAAACTTTTGCCAGTCAGCTAGCAACCAAACCGATTTATATTTTACATGTGTCATACTACAAAATAGATTCTAATTATGGGTTAGTTATCCAAAAGATTATTGGAAACATTCAGTTATCAATTTTATCAATATTTTCATTTATTTTAAATCTTAGCCTGGTCAAGAATTATACTGCCATTCTTTTAGAAAAATATTTATACATAAATGTGAAATGTAAAGAGACCTTAGAAAATAACGTTGTGTTTAAGAAAAAGTGATATTTACCACGCAAGCAATAAGAAATAGTTTCATGTAAACGTACATGACGTAGTAAATAGTATTTTCATTCCACCTTTTTATAGACCCGATTTTGTAATCCTCTGATGACATTTTTTTATATAATTATAAATAAAGCGGCAAATTTAAATAACGCAACTCTTGTACTAAACAACGTTTATTAATGATTTTTTATCTTCGGTCGCCTTATATTTTCAATAAACAATTAAAATCGGGCCTTATTTAACTGATTTTGTTGGTAGTGTCTTATGTCACGGTGAAATAAAATATATTAAGAGAGCTTGTTTAGGCCTCTACGTGTGCAGACCTCTAGGAATATTAGCTAAATAAAACGAGTCCGTGGTAATTTTATCGGTCTAAAAACATCAATAATAACTGGAGTATGTTTTCCAACACACATGTCTTAAGTTTTTAAATTATTTATATTTCAAAACGAATTTATGTTAAAAACATTAAAAATATTTAAAACAATTATTAATATATGCAGCAATTAATGAATGTAATGGGGAAATATTTATTATTGTATTGAAATGTCTTTGTATATTAAATAACTAGCAGAATTTTGATATTGGTTATTGTTATTTTAGGCTTATTAGAAAAAAATAAAAACATTTATCTTTCTTTACACTTTTATTTCGTAATAACCTATACAACTAAGTTCACAATTCGCAAAAACACGTTAATTATACAATATAAAAATATTATTCGACATTTTTAACTTGAGCATAATTTAATATCAATTTATTTTGTTGTCTTCCTACTTCTAGAAATGCTAAAAAGATGCTTTTAAAATACTGAATAAAGCAATTAGCTGTTAAATGTAATATAATTATTAGAATGATGGCAACTCTATGACATTAATAAGGCAACATCAAAATTATGAAAATAGTATATGAAAGTAAAAAATAATCTTTGGCTTTAATTATGTGTTATGCGTCAAGTGAAGGCACGATATCAAGGCATATTTATTAAAATAGATTAGTTATATCATTTGCTTATTTATTTAAAATATAATACATAAGAAATATATTTTTTTAATATTTGAAATAAATTAAATAAGAATAAGTTAGGATTTCATTCAAATGCCGAAATCACGTAAAAAGCCAGGATGTAAAATAAATTACAAATGTGTCCTTTTTTGTTTTAAGTTAAGCAGGTGTACAAATTAGTTAATTAAACAGCGTTGATCTACTGGAAAATGTACATTATATAAATAAGCTTCGATCACATCGATAAGACAATGCGCATCGCAGCATGTTAAAAAAGAAATGAATAGGCTTTTATACAATACGACGTCAGGTCGCGCAAATAGATGTCGAGCTTCATTCAACTTCATGTAAATTTGTAAAAAGCTCGTCGCTGATTGACACGTTACGATGTCATATCGTGTTCTATGTGTCCGTAGCTTTGCCCCTGTACAGTTAGCGTCAAATATTTGGTAGCACCCAAAGCGCCATATAAATCGGAATACGATCTAGCGCTTTTGACAATAATGACGTCTATCGAACTTCAGGATGTTATAACTATATGAAGCAGACTGTCCAAGTGTGAATTAAGGTCTATACCACTTTAACGCCTCCGCTCAGACTCGGAAAAATAATATAATTCAAATATAGGCTCAAAGTATTGCTTCTTAGATTATACTTTACATCGACAATATAACTGCTACTACCATGCAGTAAGCTTGCTGACAGCAAAATATCTGCTAATTTATATTATAAATACAAAATATATCTTAAAAGCAAAACTTAAAGTCTATATTAAATTACCTTAGTCGGGGCTTCAAATTGGCTTAAGACTTTAAACATTCGACATATTATAATACAAAAAAATGTCTTTACATAAAGGGAATGTAGGTTTGGCCAGGTGGGAACTATTACTTAAAGGGAATGAATGATTGGATCACCTATAACCTATACGAAGTTAATGGGATAACTCGGTTTAAAGGCCTTATAAACATTACTAAGAAAATATTTAGTTATTCTAACAGCTATAACGTATTGCAAAAATATGAATATTAGACGTCACCATGACACCTGTCCTCTTAATATGTAAAATGCAGCCTTGTGGCATATTCAATCACTAATTCTGATTTTAAAAACGCAAAATTTCAAGTAGAAATATATTACTTTCTCTGATATTTGATTGCATAGGCATAATTTTTTTAATAATATAGAAAAAGTCGACTAAAATAAGAAATTTTTGGATTGGATTAAACAATAATCATCATCATTTCAGCCATTTGATAGCATAGCAGTGGCTAAACATAGGCCTCGACAATATTTAAAAGGGCATTTCTTATTCAATTCTTATTCAATATTTAAAAGCCTGTGAGTTTCTTGCTAGTTCTTCTTACAGAGCCGTGGCTCAGAACTGGCACTTACTTACTGATTCATGCACTCATATTGTTGCATGTAAGTGAAGCTAAGGTTCGTGATTTCAGTGTAATCATATTTCGATTGTTTTTTATATTTAAATATAATTTTGACGTTTTCAAGTACATACTATGTAATAATTCATGAAATAAAAAAGATTTGAATTGAAATATGGGACAGCAATTTAGCTAAATACTTAAGTAGTAACGGTTATAATTATTAAGCCTATATAACATGAATACTATATATTATTATGTAGACAGCCCATAGTACATTATGTCATCAGATTTTGAGTAGGCCGCGTTCTCTAATCATAGGAAGCATATCCTTATATAACTTTTAAAATCGTCCATCAGTATAGTAGCACAGGTAGGTTACAGTAGGTAGGTTGTATAGTAACACAGCTTTTCTTTCATTCAAAAGTTTGTCATCAATGGAGAAGAAGAATAAGCTTGCTGTTGGTAATTTAAATCTGATTTTGAATTCTTCTTTTAAGTCGTGGGTTTGTTTCCCATTATAGGACATTATTTTTTGTGGTTTGTTTTCTTTATATTCTTGAAATGTATTTACAACAAAAAAAAACTATAGGTAACTATGTTGTCTAATACCCTACAAGCTCAGCTTAGCTTAGGGCCAATGGCGCCTTCAATTTAGACGTTTGTTGTCGTCCTGCTGCAGTACCACACAGTCGTAACGCCACGGACGGTCGTATTTTTTTATACACCGCACCGCAACGCATACGCACGACAGCAAGACGGCAATGACATCGCGCGTTGCCGAACCACGCGTTTTGTATGAAAACAAACGACCGTATGTGCGCAGTACAACAAACGCACTACTTCGGCATCACGGCGGTCCAACATGAAACGTCTAAATTGAAGGCTAAAAGGCGATGAGAATTTAACTTAAAAAATAACTACTCCGGTGCTGTGGGTGACTCGTCCTCTTCAACAATACCACATTGAAGCTCGTAGAGTTTCGCGTAGATACCCCTTTTGGCTATCAGTTCCTTGTGATTGCCCATTTCAGCTACCACTCCTCTGTCTATTACACATATCATGTCGGCGTTTTGTATAGTAGCGAGACGATGCGCGATGATCAGACATGTGCGACCTTCGCTGGCACGGTCCAGTGCCTCTTGGACCACCTGAAAAATTTACAATTGTGTTAGCGTAGTATACAATTTTTTTTTTTAATGTGACACGTCATAATGATTACATCCTGCCTGATGATAAGCAGTCAATGCAGGCCAATAAGAAAATGAAAGCGCTTTATGACGTGAAATAAGCACGCTATAAAGCGCATCCACTCATGACGGCCTGCTAAAATGCCGTTTCACGCCCCGCTTAAAAGACCCGGGATCATAGGAAATAGGAAACACATGAGCCGGCAGTGAATTCCAGAGCTTAGTGGTCTTGCTCAGAAACGACCTCTATATATAGGAGCCGTTCAACAGACGAGGCTCTGGCAAATATAGGAAGTTCCTGGTAAACGGCAATAGGCTCGCTACCTATTACGTGGGATCAATATTATAATTCGGGCAACGGGCGTGAATGTATGTATATATTCTCCTACAATTACACCAATTATTTAGTTCCAAGATATATTTATTAAGAACTTGTGTTATGGATACTAAAAAACGGATAAAAGTACTTAAATACTTTTTTGTAAATATAATTTAATATACATAGGGAACACCCAGACCGTAGAATGCGGAGCCGTTGGCTTTGACAAAGGTCTTTTTATACCCTATAATCTCTCTGTAAGCCAAGTTACATGTTGGGCCGTTTGAATTATCTAAGTACTCACCACTAACAAATACTAACACTAAAGAACCTTCACAAACAAACCCTTCCTCCTTCCCAAAGATAGAACAAAGTTCTTTAAAAAAGTTTCGTAACAAAGAAAATTAAAGTATGGAACCTTTTCACTGTGTGTGTCTAGAGCAGAGGTAGCTTCGTCCAGTAGAAGGACGCGAGGGTTCCTTATGAGCGCGCGTGCGATTGCAATCCTCTGCTTCTGACCGCCTGACAACTGGGATGCGCGTGCGCCGATACGAGTCTCGTAGCCCTGTGTGGAAAAAACATCACGTTAGCAAGATTTAAGGAATATGATGCCAAATTTATCAAATGTTAGCTTGATGCCTATGTTTGTTTGGATAAAAGTAACCAAATTAGCAAAACTATGGAACTATCACTTTCAATGGTGCTATAGAGATGAAACATTTTCTAATTGGTCTTGACATTTTCTGGTTACATACTCGTAGTAGTCCTGTCGGCAGCGGTCTGGGAATCTTTTTCGAGAAAGTTCTAGTACTGTAAGTACTTACTGACAATGTAATATATTGAGGCTATTGTTCAGCAGTTTACTTTTTAAGGCTGATATGATGATGGTCACACTTACAGTAGGTAAAGCAGCGATGAAAGAATGCACATTGGCCGCTTTTGCAGCGCCAACGATCTCTTCAATGGGCACGATTCGCGTGTTGTCGCCGTATGCTATGTTGTCTTTGATAGTGCGGTCGAAGAGAACTGGCTCTTGGGAGACAATGCCCAGGTTCCGACGCAGCGTGGTCAGGCGCATATCAGACATTGTGTTGTAGTCGTCTAGGTACTGAAAGTAAGAAACCGACAATATTTAAAATCTTTTTTAAATAAATGTTGGGTAGCTTTTTCTTTGATATGGTAAAAGAAACGATGGAGCTCCATATCGTAGAAAAAGCACAACAATTCCCGTCCTTGGGTGCGGTAACGCATGCCAGTAAAAATGGCGTTTCGCGCCCTTCTAAACTGGCGCAGGACTATATGAGCTGGGAAACACATGCTATTGGAACTGCTTTTAAGTAGTTGAAATTAATGAATAAAGTTATAACTTAAATAAAAAGAAAACGTTAATAAAAGGAGACATGAGTATTTAATAACCATTTTGTCTCACGTATTTTTTGAACATACTAAGGTATCAAAAGCCGTGCTTGAACGAACCTCCTTTGATGTTTTAGCTCTAACTGAAAGTATTCTGCCTCCCAAGATTTTTAATGCTGGAACGCAGCAAGAAATTTTGGTGTCGAACTGAAGTAAATATGGATTTTTTGTGTCAGAGTAACCACTCTTATACAAAGAGATTTTGACCCGACGCCTCCTAATTTCAGAGGTACTCAAACCACTATATAAGGGGCCAAGAAAAAAATGAACCGGTAGTGGCGCGAACCGTTCCGTGCCAATTAAGAGGCCTAATTGGGCGGTTTGTGAAATTCTAAGGGACGGTACTCTGGCGCAGGCTTTTTTGGGGGTCAGATTGCATTCGGCCGTTCAGGCCACATCCAGCCCTAATTCTATCTGCTGGCATGGAGAGATTGAGAAGTACGACTTCGATGAAATATAATTACCACATTGCCGTCGTCGGGGTCGTAGAGCCGCTGCAGCAGCTGTATGAGCGTGGACTTGCCGCAGCCGCTGGGGCCCACGAACGCGACCCGCTTGCCGCTCGGGATCATCAGCGACAGCCCCCGCAGCACTTCCACCTCGCGCCTCGTCGGGTAGCGGAACTTCACTTTCTTGTACTGGATTTTTCCTTGTGCAATCTGTTGATTGTTTTCAAATATTTACTTTTTTATTCAGGATGGAGCCTGTTACTTAACATCCAATTAAGTTCTCATTAGCACTTATTTAACAGATAGTGCAATGTTAATGTGCCAAAGGTGGACATTACGGCTCAGAAAGCATAGTGTAGGACTCTAGGTGGAGCGACGACATACGCAAAACGGCTGGGAGCTGTTGGATGCGAAAAGCCAGTATTTATTTAAAAACCAATTTTTAATATAGCCGATATTACCACCAATAGATCCTAACTACATCATTCCTAGATCAATCAAATTGGCATCAGAATCGGGGCTGTGAGATGTTAAAATAATCATATAAGGACCCTCGTTATTAGCTCACTATCCGTTATAACTATTTAAAAATACTGTGACAGCTCAAATGACCCATAAATAAAAGAATGGGGGCAAATTAATGAATGTAAATAAATAGGTCAATATTTAAAAAGTTAGTGGATATTCAATAAGCTAAAGATCCAGCTCAGTGTCGTGCCATTGGAAAAGCTTGTGTCCTACTGGACGTGAATGAAGATGGGCTGGTCATGATGATGATATACTTTTAGTGTCTAATGGGATACTTGTTGCGATTGCACTTACAAAGTCTTCCGGTACAGTTGGAGTTAGCGTGCTCTCGACTTTCGGCTTCCTGGCTAGCTGAGTCATGACCCGCCCGGCGGCGTTGATGGCCGCACCGAAGTTGGGCGCGAATGCTAACGCCTGGCCCATCATCCAAGCACCGAACACCAGTGCTTCTGATACTCTAAAATATATATAAAAAAACAATAGTCCAAGATCTCAGTAAAAAAAAAAATAGGACATTTTCTCAGAAATTGCATGGGAAAGGTACTAATAATCCTACCATAGACGCAGTCTGCCCGAACGCGAACACATTTCGCTTAGTTTCAAAAAGAAAGTAGGTATAGCAAACCATGTTATTCAGAAACCAGTACTGCCACCTCGTGCCTCTCGCGGCCGTCTCCCTGCCTATGCTAACTAGCGCGCGACTATTTAGAACCCGACGGACTTGAAATCTTTAATTTTATTTTAATTTTGAAGTTAAACGATATAATAGTTTTTGTGTTACTTCGAACCTAAATCTAGTCTACCTCCTATAAAGGTATATTATACTTATTATTAGACTTACTTAGTGTATAGGGATCCTATCAAGTCCTAAGGAACCCAAGCCAACCTCACCTGCAAGTGGTGCACCTGCCTATCAACGGACGAGGCTCTGGCGAGCATAAAAGTGCCCGGCAAGCGGCAATAGGCTATTACGCCACCTATTACGTGGGACCACTATATAATTGGCGAAGTGGGGGTTTATAATATGCATCTAGGCATGCGGGTAGGCACCCGTTCGGGGAAACAGGCGTGAATGTATGTATGTTATTGTATGGAACTTCCCTTAGGTGACGAGGACACCACTAGCATAGAAAGTGCAAAAACAGGTAAGCCTTAGGTAATAATTAGACTTACTTAATGACGTTCTTGTAAGGCACTTCCCCGTTGGCAACCAGGACACCACCGTACCACAAGCTGAGGGCGTAGCCTGCCACGGGCGCGGTCTGTCCGAACGCGAACACACACCCCCGCCAGCGGAGGCTCTTCAACGCAGCAGCCTTTGCTTTGAACCCTGCCGTCTTGTATCTGTTTATGACGCCTTCCTCTCCACCTTAGAAAGAAAAAAAGGTTATATGTATATAAAAAATTATAAACAGGGTTTGGACTTCTTAGCGGGAAAGTGAAGCGTCATGTCTGCAGTTTTGTTTTATTTTCTAAAATTTGTGATATTTCTAACATTGATGTATAATAACGATGGATTATTAACCGTTAAGTGTTTGTAAATATACATAAGTGTTGGTTAATCAAACAAAGCAGTGCAACAACACTTTTCATATTCTCTCAAGGAGTCCATGTGAGATCTTAATATAGTCCCACATCTTTATTGAGGACTCAAGGGGCTTAGGGTATCTCATGTACCATTTATCATCTTTATCATCACTCATTCTCATTTACTATGAATTATATATTATTAATATATCACTTACTTGATACTGGCTAGATGTGCTAGACGCACGAAGCCATTATTGAAAAGAAAAAAAGAAAATAAACAAGGTTCGGAGCTATTTCGGTTTATTGACCTAGAAACGTTGATGTTGTGATATAGTATGAACATTCCACGGAATTGTAACGGAATATTCGAGATTTGAGTCAATCATAATTAAAATACATACACACATTTAAGCCTGTTTCCCCGAAGGGTTTGGCTGAGGCACATTATACGCCCACACTTCGCCAATTTATTGTAGGTCCCACGTAATAGGTGGCGAACCCATTGGCGTTTACCAGAAACTTTCATGTTTGCCAGAGCTTTGTCCGTTGATCGGCATGTGCACACCACTTTCAGGTGAGGTTGGTTTGGGCTTCTTAGATTTTGATTGGATCCCTATACACCCGTGATTAAAATGTGGGATCGAATGAGACATTTTATTTATGAGACTTTAGTGCCAATTTGAAGGTGGGCTAAGCAAGAGGCAACTTGCCAACTAAGCCGGGCATTATTCTGGTATCTCGATTATGGAATGTCTATAATAATAATTACAAGTAGGTAATATTAAGTATCGCTCTACATACTCCGAACACTGATTATAACACGCTCTTACTTCGCTTTGATAGATAGATAGAAAATTCTTTATTGTACACCAAATTAAAATAAAACAAGATAACAATTGCTTAAGAAAAGTGATACAATTGGCCGCCTTATTGCTTGCAGCGATTTCTTCCAGACAACCTTAGGATGGAGAGTGATTGAAATTAAAAGAAATCTCGGGGGGTGTAAAAAGAGTAACAAATTATAATTATATTTTAATAGACAAACACAAATAATAAACCATATATCCATGTTCATGTACATATCTGTCCAGTGGCCATCGAAGCCATTAAAATCAAGAACGGATATACCAACCTCTGCGCTATAAAAGTCGGACTAGAAGATAAATTACTGGGAAGTTTTTCATAATTAGTGGACAAAATTGCATGAATATGAATGTTTTTGAAACTTGCAATGGCTGGGCAGTCAAAATGACAGTTATGTTTGGACTATCTGTCAAGTAAGGGGCTATCCATAAATGACGTCACACGTAAAGGGGGTGGGAGGGGGTTGACGAAGTGTGACAAGGGGATGGGAGGAATCCTAAATTTCGTGACGCCACATTTCAAAATCCAGGTCCTATAAACATTTTGGAACTGCTGTTTTAATGTAATCATTTCTTGCTGTACAATTGCAAAATATGTGACATCACACTAAGGAGGAGGGAGTCCGACAAGTGTGACCAGCTGTGACGAGGACGGAGGGGGGGGTCAAAAAAATTATGGGATTCGTGTGACGTAATTTATGGATGACCCCTAAACGCTAATGAGAACTTACTTGAATATTGTTTTACAGTTCCCAAAGAAACGAATATGTGAAGAAACAACAGATTTATCTTTAATTTCATTAATTTGTTATATTATTTACTTTATTACGTTTTCATATTTTTTTTCTATTTCTGTAAGTTGTGCACTCTACCTATTTTGTTTTATTTATTTTTATTTGTACAAAAGTCTTTTAGCGATTAGGTATTTTTGTATTGTTTCTTATTGAAAACAATGTTGTATTTTTGTGGGCAATACAATGTTTAACTATATATCTAAAGAATTAACTTACAAAAAGCAGAAACCGTCCTTATGTTGGTAATAGCTTCAGTTGCAATGGTATTAGCACGATCAGAGGCAGCTCTGACGGCCTCTATACCAGCGGCGATGACGCGGCCTTCGAGCACCACAGCCGCTATTACCATCGGAACGGAAACCAATGAAACCAGGGTCATCTTCCACGTGTAGAATAGCGAGAGGGTGATGCCAATCACTATGGTAGCTGACGCCTGCATCAAAGCTCCGATACGGGTCCCCGTCGCCTGTTAGGCATCAAAATGTATGCGTTAGTCACTTATAACATTTCCTTTTTTGAAGTTCCATATTCCAGACAAAAAAGTATTTCAATAGACCCTAATTGACCCCCGTATATCCGGGAAATTCCCGGATATCACTGCCTGGTATTTTTTTTCATGTGAAATCTCTTTGAAAAAATTACAATTTCGTTTAATGAAAATTAAACAAAACTGGTAATGGTTTCAATGTCTGCTGTTTTTTTTGCTTAGCGCGTTTTGATTTAAATGGTGTAATTTAATTTTTGTAACTATTTAATGAACTACGTCTAATCAAATCCTAGTCAACAGCAATAAAACCGTCCACGAAGTCATACACACCGCCGAAGACAGAACAAAATGGAAGGAGCTCGTCCGGAAAGTGAATCACGACTCTCACCAATGAGGACAACTACTCAAGGATGAGGAGGATTGCATGTTATGAATATCTACTATTCTAATTTCTGTTAGTAGTTTAATTCAGACAAATAAATAAATAAATATTTTCTGACAATACACCATTACCAAAACAAGTATCATTAAGAACTTGAACGGATAAACATACCTAAATACTTTTTTTTTGTAAGTACATACTTAATATAATACATAGGAAAACATCCAGACCAGAACAAATATTCATGTTTATGTACACAAAGATTTGTCCTGTGTGGGAATCGAACCCACGACCTCTGGAGTGAAGTGTAGGTATACTGATTTCCACGCCATATCGCTCGTCGAATTAATGTATGGAAAATAATGGGAAGACTAATTAAGTTACCATGCGTCTTCATGGATTAAACCACTATTGTACTTACTCCCTGAACAGCGGCCGCATCTGCTGCCAATCGTGAGCACAGCGCTCCAACGCCATTCACTGCGTCATCGAACCAGCCAATCTCTTGTTTCAGCATTGTCGAGAATGTTGCAACTCTAACGATAAAAAAAATATAACATTGACAAGACAATTGATATACTAATGCCCCAAACCCCATTAGTAATAGGGCATATTGTAGCAAAATCCTCTTTTAGCACAGAGATCTTTAGATATAACGTCTTAAATGGAGATAGGTGAGGGTAACTTTCGTCCACATTGACGAGATTCCATTCCCTTAGTCGCTTTCTACGACAACCTCAAGCAAATCGTGTCGTATGACAAAAAATGATAAAAAAAATATAATCATGTTTACCTCAATCTAGCTGTAAGACGGACGCCAGTGAGATTGAAGATATATATTTGGAAGAAAATGCCTACACCAGTCAGCACACCCACGAGCAGGAACAATATCGCGATCATGTTAGTCTCGCCTCGAATCCAGTTGCTGTCTTGACTTTGAAAAAGCTAAAAAAATACAAAAAAAACTACATACAGGTACCTACTAATTTAACTAAAACTATCATAACTATTTTATAGATTTACGGAAAGAGGATAGTATGATATAATTGAGTAAACTCCGTGGAGAATCTTAAAAAGCTGCTCAGAAAATTCAAATGCAATCAGATTGTCTCAACGATGAGCTTGAGAAAAGCATCCTCCCATAGTTATCAAAAGCCTTTGTCAAGGTATTATGCAAAATCCTTTAATCGTAAGGTTTTAAATTACCTTCACATTATATCATAATAGCTTTAGATTGCATTTAGCTTGTTTTATAATTCCACGTTTACAAGGAAAGACAAGATCTAGAGCTGTCTGGAATCTTTATATATTAGCTTGATGATAAAGTGACTTACACCATATGTCTCTCCAAACAACACAGCGAAAAGCGGGAAGGATGAACCCACAGCTATAGCAGCCAAAACGCCGAACACCATCAGATACTTCTCGGGCTCACAAAGCTTAAGGATCTCCCACGTGGATGGTTTGAACTCCTTTAGATCATCTGCATCCACCACCACGCTGTCTTCAGACACCGAGTCAGCAGAAGAACTGCTCATGATCGAGTCTTCTGATGCAAGTTTTTGCAACTTCGGGCGATGCATTTTTGCGTCTAAGCACGACAAAAAAAAACTCATTTTTTTCATGTTGTGTTGTGTAATTAACTGCACACATCTATAGCAATTCTGTGCCTGCTGAATATAGCGTACACAGCACAATTTTAGAGCTAAATAAAATGCTATTATATGCTCTATTTGACAAAAGCAGATTACGTCTTCTATTTTCTTCCAGATCACATGTCTCACCTTCTAAAGAAATCTTTCAATTAGATCATAAGATTTTTTATCACCTTTCTAGTCAAGTTCAAGTCCTGAATAGCTCTCAGAAACTATTATAAAAATAACATTTACGCCTGTTTTTTTTTCGAGAGACCAGACGTTATTGAACTTTTATAAAATTAGTTGGGTTTGCACTTCGCACATCACCATTCATAACAGCATTGCGTAAATCGCAACTGTTTTGAGAACATGTTATCTGACGTAGTTATGATACTAAATAAGTCTTGTATTTTTACTTCGTCTTTCTCAGATTTGGTTTCTCTACGACATATACATCTAACAATGGTAACAACAATAAATAAGACAGATAATATGTTTCGAATGGTATAGAAAAGGATAGCGCTAAGTCAAATTAAGATAATTGTCTTCATTTGGCCGCCTTAGGTTCCAGTAGCTAGTGCGACATCTATCTCTCTTTTAGTTATATCATTGATCCTAGCATTAAACTTATTGTGCCCTAGACTTACTCTTAGGACTCATGGTCTCCTCACTGGTCTAACCAGATTTGGCAGAATTTTAGTTATTTACTTAAACATAAAAATTGACTACATACGTTTCTCGGCAGACTTCTCCCCGTCCTCAGGTGCGACGCTGGGCTCGTTTTCCATCACCAGCTGATAGTAACGGCCTTTGTGCTTTAGCAGCTGCTCATGCGTGCCCTCTTCAACCACTTCACCCTTGTCGATGAAGATTATACGGTCCGCGTTCAGGACCGTTGCTAATCTGACAGATAAAACAAAAGACGAGATGCTAGTTTCCTAATGGCAATAGTGATGGAAATAATACAAGAAAATTACAGTCTTATAAGGTCGTTTAGATCTGGAGATTGTGTCATCCAAAATTATTTTAGGAACATTATGGAACTTTTAATCTGAAGATTATATCATCCGTCAACTTGTATCCATAGCACGTGGCTAGTTTAGGGCTGTGTGCGATGTCCTAGATCATATTATTTATTTAATAACCACAGTACAGACAGCGTCACTTAGTTGGTACCACCAAAAGCCTTGAAAATAAAGTGTCGATCCTTACGGCCTTAGATATGTGATGCTGACAGTACAAGGGCTGTAGATGTCCTGCGATATCTCTAAGGACATTTATTTATTTATATTCAAACTAACCTAACTTATACCTAAAGTAGGTGAATTGCCGAATTAACAGACATTAGGATCTTTCGGTAGATATAGGTACTCTCTATTAACAAAAGTATTTAACCAAGATCGTGCGAAGTGTGGGGGCTCCGAAAACCGGGATGCCGCTGCCGCCAAGATGATGGTGATAAAGATAGTCTTTCGGTAGATACAGGCAGTCAGATTAGTTAGAAGTCGATCTTTCTCGAATATTATATCTACCTGTGGCTCACCATGATGGTGGTTCTGCCATGGGCAGCCGCGTCCAGCGCCTTCTGGACCTTGGATTCGCTGTGCGAGTCCAGTGCTGACGTGGCCTCGTCCAACAGGAGTATCTTGGGTTTCCGCACTAACGCCCTGGCTATTGCTATTCTCTGTTTCTGACCACCGGACAATTGTGCTCCCCTTTCACCGATCATCGTTTCATAACCCTAGAAAGTTTTATATGTCGATGAAAAAAATTGAATTACGATTTTTTTAAGAGTTCTTTAAAACGGCTGTTGGAAGTCTCTGGTTTTATTCAATGGTTAAAAAAATAAATTGTGTCTCTTATGTAGAAAAGGAGGCCAAAAGTTAAAAATGACAAAACGCGCAGTAACCACTTTCCATCTGGTGGCCTGCATGCTTGAGTATGAAAATGCGACCAAGGTATTCAAAAATAGTTACAGTCCCCTTATTACGGCTCATAAGATACAGCCCACTGAAAGAGGTATAAAAAATTTACTCTAAAAATGTGTGAAACCCTAAAAAATATAATAACGTATTTTCAATCAATTCAGGTTAATTAGTTTACTTACATCAGGAAGCTTTTTAATAAAATTATGGCAGTAGGCCTGTTTCGCAGCGATAATAATTTCTTCATCCGTACACGATGGATTACTCAATCTAGAAATAAGTAAATAAAGTCAAGCAAATTTTACTTAAAAAGAAATATAAACAAGTAGGAAAAGACATAATGAGGTCGGGAATAGTCACTGTAGTTAAGCAACTATTGTAAAGATCACGTAAAAAAAATAACCATTTGTGTGTTTTTGCGTGGTGCAGAAAATCCATTAAGCCGTTGACTCTAGTTATTAAGTATGCGGTAGTCATGAAACAATGCTGTTTTTGGTTGACTTAAAAAGTTCAAAGAGGACTTTAGAACCTCCGCCAATCCGCACTGGAATCACCTGGGCCTAGTATATTCTGAACCCCTCTCATCTTGGTTTCAAATGGGAGGTCCGTGGCATATAAGAAGGACATAGGAAGATAACTGGAAATTAGGTTACGAGGGTAGAGGTTTGCTAAGAAACCAAATATGCAGATTCCAATCCCACTTAAGGTCTGCTTAGTTAGTAGGACTTTTCCTGAGTCAGACTGGCCAGCGACCTCTCAGGGAATTTGCAGCTATTCGGCTCAATATGCCAGTAAATGTAAAAACTAAGACATGATGTTTATATTCGTAAGAATAAACATCTGCGTTTTTAAATAGCACTCTAAAAGTACTCACCGCACATTATCCTTAATGCTACCAGCAAATAGTACCGGTTCTTGTCCAACCACTGCAATGTGGTTACGCAGATGCCTCACGTTGATGTTGCGCAGATCGAACCCTGATGCGGTTACTGATCCATTGTCAGGGTCGTACATCCTCTGCAGAAGTTGCAGGACAGTTGACTTGCCACAGCCGCTGGGACCGACCAGCGCAACTGTTTCATTGTTGTTGATTTTTATGCTTATGCCATTGAGGACCTCGGAAAATAAATAAGGAAATTATACATCACATTTCATGAATGATTAAATTTCATCGTTTTTATCCCAAAGGAGTTTAATCTAGCCCATGAAATATTGTCAGTTTCAATTATTAATTGTCAATAGTAATAAATCATCCTTGAATTCCAAACATACCTTGACGTCATTCCTCGCAGGATATGTAAAGTGAACATTATTGAGAGCCAAGTCCCCGTTAAGCTCAGGCCTCTCTCCCTCTGCGGATAAGCTATCGATATCGGGTTTACGGTCCATGACCGCGAAAATAGATCCTCCAGAAGCGCGGGCTGCGTTCACGGCTTCCATGTGGGGTGACGTTAGCCCCACGTTCTGAGCCCCTTGGAGTACGCTGAAGAATACCTGTCAGAAAGAAGTTTAGCTCACTAAAGCTCTTATGGGAGTCAAACTTCTAATGAATATTACGAACATCTACAAAAATCTACCAAAGCTTGATTCCGTTGCAGTTGTTTTATTTATCATGGTTTAGCTAAAAAAGACTAGTTTAAGGTGACAAAACTAACGCGTCCATTTACTTCGCGTGGGAGCTTTATTGTAAAAGAAAGGGCATGAAAATCGTCAATGTCAAGATCAACACGTAATTTTGCTGGTTACGAATAAGAAGCGGAGGTGACGTTCGTGGACCGCTTCAGGACCAACGCCTTCTGCAAGTCATATTGCAGGTTAACATACTCAGGTATGTCCTGTGTAGAGAAAACATATCGTAACATTATTATTATCAATTGTGGAGGGGCAGAGGTGTGATTTTTACCAAAGGAAAAATCTTCCACCGTGTGAATGTGAGTGCCCAAGGGCAGCTAATTTAAGTATAACTTACAATCATTAAGACAGCAGGAGTGTAGGTGGGCTTGACTTCGCCTCTGCTCTCCAGGATCAAACCCACTCCGTACCAGAAGGATAGTGCGTACGTGGCGTAAATAATGAACCACATCACGCCACTTCCTAAACCAGAGTATATTCCTTTCTTGTTACCCATTTTATTAGCTGGTGCCAATCTACTTTCATATCTGAGAAAAGAGGAAAATATCATACGTAAGTAACTGTGTGAATAAATTATTCATTTATCTAATTGTTACGTCATAAATTAAAAAAATAATGATAAAATTATGATTCCGTTATTTTTATTTCAGTAAGATTTAAAACTCATTCGTATCTATGAGTTTCCATTTTCAAAATTCTTGCAAAAGAAACCTTAAATAGTAAAATAACATAACATATGTAAAAGGTTTATGCCCAAACAATTTCTTTTTGTTAAAAATTTCGTAGACGTGTTGTTTCACTAACTCTACTGCTAGGGTATATTATAGAAACAGTAAAGGAGAAACTTTCAGCTTGTATCAAATATCTGCCAAAGAAATGTCTATTATCTCTCGGTCTTATACGAAAAGGTATCTTGTTACTTTTGTATCCTATAATCTAATATAGGCTGCTTACTAGTTAGTTTTTACCTGGTGATTTCCTTTTGCTGTCCCCCAAAAGCAACCACAGTTCTGATGGCAGCCAGGACTTCTTCCGCGACTACACCAGCCACACTGTATGCTTTTAATTCCTGAGTCGTTATAGAAGATTGCACCTATAAAGAAATATGATGCGCATTTTTATAACAATAACTTTATATCACCCTCATATCATTCATGTTAAGTCCGCTGCTGAACATTAGCCTTCCCAAGTTTATACTATATAAGGTTTCTTGATCGTAGTTCATGCCAGTACGCAGGAAGACGCTGCTGTCCATAACCCGATAGGATATCTCTTCGTCGACTTTTACGATTGCCCGGAGATGAGAGGCGGTGGCACTTTTTTAAGCCGGTACTACGATAAAGTACGATTGAGTAAGGTGTGATTTGTTATAGCAAATCGTTAGTAGGATAAAAGCCTATTTAAAATTGAACAATATACGCTGCCGCTGTGGGTAGAAGTACAAATGTACGCACATTGAGAGAGTGAGTTTCGCTCAGGTAATTAAGTGTGAAGTTCAGAGGCTATAGCGACATATTTTTAGCAAAAACTACGCAGGTTTGCATAGTTCTATGGATTGTAAAGTAGAATTATACCAACCTTGGCAACAACAGCAGTCGTAATTATAATGACGGGAGCGCATGACAGAATAACCAACGTGAGCTCCCAACCGTAGCAGAAGGAGATGACGACAGCGGTCACGAAGGACATCACCAAATATATCAACATTGGCACCTTTTCTGCTATTCCTTCTCTATACTTCTCCACATCGCTGTAGAAAAGACAAATAAAAATCAGCTCATTTAATTTCACAATATATGGACCTTTTTTATTTTTAAAATACTGACTTAATGCCATCTATAAGTTCATTCGCGTTAAGAAAATAGTGACTCATCACCGACTGCCGGCCAAGCCACGCCCCCTAGCCAATTAAAACGCTAGAAATTAGTAAGGCGAGTTCACAGTGCTCAGTTGAAGTCAGACCTTCGAACTGATCGGTTGTGTATTTTGCGTACTACTTGTTTAAAATTAAATTTGGAAAATGGATATCTCACCTATTAAAAAAAATAAAAGTGGATCAATTATACATAGCGGAGAGAGACGCGTAATTTACAATGTTTATAAATATTTCAAACAGATTGATTTAAATGAGACTGTGGAGAGCATAGTAATTAAAACTGCAAGTGCATGCGGTGCGTCCGAAAACACTGTTTATAAAATTATAAAAGAACAAAAAGAAACGAATACATTGAAATCACCTGTGAAAAAAAGAATAAAATAAAATACCAGAAAAATACCATGTGGGGTTTGGATGACGTCATGGAACATGCAGAACAAAATTCATTCGTAATAAATGTAACGGGAGAATCTAGCGATACTGATTAGCGATTTAAGTACTTAGTTTTAAGACAATTTTGTATTTTTTTATATTAGTACTTATTACGATTAATCCGAATATGTGTTACTCTACTAATATAGCGTTTAAGTTGACATTAAAAATTACCTTAATAGGAATATTTTAACATGTTTAAAATCATTGATACTTTATTATTTTTCTATTAAACTTATTTAATGTTTTGAAAAAAAATGTTTAATTATCCATTATGAATACACCCTTACCCTGCAGTTGCACTGATGAGTCACTATTTTCTTAACGCGAATGAACTTTAGTGTAAAAATTCGAGATGTTTGGAATATTTCCAAGTCAAGTCAAGTCCTATATATTAATATGTAATTAGTTATGAACGAATTGGAATAACACCTATATTCAATTAGTGCCTTAACTATGAATAATAAACAGTTTTTACTTCCTCCTATGAAGTTTTCTCATAAGCAGATTGAAAATTAGGCTGTCGATATATTCTTTTCATTCAAGTTTGGCTCAATAAAGCTCCTATGACCAACAATTTAAAAACTAATAAGCTCATTTACTGCGGGTAGAAGCTTATATAGAGAAGAATAGGGCAAAAAAACTCGTGAAGTTTTGTTCTCTTGCCTAGAAACTAGCGAAGCAACCCTGTTAGCAATATCTCCACTGACCCTGAATATATAAACTCCAGGCTACGTCGAACGGGTCGGCTAGCGGGTAGGAGGAACATTGGTAGAATTAAGTCAGTAAAAGTCTGACACACTCTTCCACCCCACAAGCTACCTCGAGCTATTATTATTACACACAGTGTTCAATTGCAAGTCCATCTACAAACAATAGAAGCCTCTGCCTTGATCTTTTGAACAGGTCAAGCAAGTTAAAACAATTTTTCATTGATTTCCTGTACCTTATGTTAACTGCATAACTTTATTATTATTGTGGCAATATGAATCCAAGTGCCCTATCAAGGGGAAGAAGAAATTATTTTTTCGAATCTTTATAAGATCATGAGTCATCATGACTTTAAAAAAACTTACTCTGAAACTTTAGTTGCGAAATTCACTGTTGTGTTCAGGTCGTACCACGAGATATCCTGACGCAGTACAGCTTCCAGAAACTTCTCTTTCAATCTATCAATCTGCAAAATTGAAATTCAGTGTTATAATTGTTAACGCTTACAAAAGAAACGGCCATTTTACAGAATGTCACCTAAAATTTGATCGCGACGTTGTTAGGATTTTTCAAGCCGGCCAATAAGACCTCTGACATGGCTTAACGACCACCAAACATTTTTTCATGCTTTTACGGAAGCGCTTGCGCTCTGTTTTGTCATCGTTTCCCACCACCGATATATATATTTAAATAAATGCATGTGATTCGCGTGTCCGAACTCGAACCAATTGTCGACCTTGGCCACCGCTTATTACAAGTGCGCCGCCGTGCGCTTCTGCTTTTGTTTTTTAAATACTGTAATATGAACGACAACATATATAAAGTATTTATTATTAGCCGCATCAGTGCAGATGACTTAGTTTGGATTTTCCGTCACAAAATATCGGCAGTGACGTCACAAAAGGTGTTAAAAAGTCGGCACGCTTAGTTTTAATAAAAACCGTGATACCGTGATATTATCTGTTCCCCCATCATAAGCAAGCATTATCCCGGTTGCCCCAGACTTAAGCCCAGGGCCCAGGGTCTGCTCACTGGTCTAACCAGATTTGGCTGAACTTCAGTTGTTACATGAAGCGACTGCCATCTGACCTCCACAACACAAAAGGAAACATCATTCTATGCTTGAACCAGGTGTAAGAATATTATATTCGACTCTGGGTGCCCTTAGTACTGACTACCGAGGGGAACCCAAGAGGGACCTGTGGAGGGCACAGCGGGCAGGCCAGGAGGCCCGTCAAGCGAGGAGGGTCTTAGGCAGCAGGGGCAGGGGGCCCCAGCTGTCTAACCATGGACCCTCCGAGAAGTCGGCCACACACGCTATGGTCGCACAAGGAGGTAGGAGGGGCGCTGCTTACTGCTGGCGGCCGTAGACACGGCTCCGGCAGACGCCGGTGGTGAGTCCCACACACCTCTCTCGGTCCCCCTTTGGTATTGCTAACCCTCATACCTTGGTGCTTATTAGTGAAGTAAGACTGACTTTAATGGACTGAGATGAAATAAACGAATAGCTTTGAAATAATTAATACCTGCTTTAGAGCAGTGTAGTTGAAGAGATCAACGCTGATGGCGCCGACGATGAACTGCAGCAGCGAGAAGGTGGCACAGCCGATGCCGAACGCCTGCGAATCCTGGATCAACGCCAACCGGTTTTCTGCTGCGCTTGCATTTGTCCTGAATTAATCTTAAAAATCAGTCTTTGCAAATATTTCGCTTCCGTTTTGTTGATATATTGCTGTCTATTTTATAATATCCATATGAATATAGATCTACATAAATTGTCCATAAAATTCTCTGCAAATTTTGTTGCAGTTTTTTTTGCGCGTTTATTTGTTTTTAGAGCAAGAGCGCGGAGAGTACGTGGCGCTCAGCCATATACTGCATTATACAGGGTAAATCGTGACCGCCTATCATTTCTTATGTCCAACATTATAACTTAGCACTATCCGGGTTGCCCTAGACTGAAGGCTAGGGTCCTGAGTCTGCTCACTGGACTAAACAAATTTTGATTGAATTTCAGTTATTATATGGAGCGACTGCCGTCTTATAATTAAATCAGCTGTTAGGATATTAGAAGGCACTGACTTCCTTCTAACGACCAACTACTTAACATGCTTTCTAAGGCATGTCTATCATTTCGTAAGTGTGAGAAAATTATGTAAAAGAAGAGACTTACAAAATCTTGCCTCCACCAAACATTGAAATAGTCCAAGTGGTGGCTGAAGTGCCAGTCCTAACTGTTCTGTCGATCAGCAGCGCAGTGAACTCTCCGTAGATGATGACTCCCAGCGGCACGAAGAGGCCGTTGAGGCAGGCCAGGAACACGCCTATCGCGAGCAGCCCTAGCTCCCATAGCTTTGCGTATCTGAACTGAAAAAAACGTTTTTGTTATTATTTTTCATCATCTCAGCCTATTCTAGCCTATGTTTTGTGCTTTATAAGGTAGTTTCGTTATTCCCAACATACATATATACATACTGTCACGCCTGTTTCCCCAATGGGTAGGCAAAGGCATATTTATACGCCCTCATTTTGCCAATTTTATTTATGGTCGCACGTAATAGTTGGCGAGTCTATTGCCGCTTACCGGGATCTTTTATATTTGCCGAAGCCTCGTCCGTTGATCGGCAGGTGCACCGCTTGCAGCTGAGGTTGGCTTGGACTCCTAAGATGTTAAAAGGATCCTTATACATTTAATTCCATAGTCATTACAATAACAGTAGATACCACAATGGGCAAATGACAGATCCATATTAGATCTGCGTGGCGGCGTAGGACCTGAAACAGCCTTTGTGGCTTTACTATTTATTAGAAGGACAATATTTTAAATTATTCAAACAAAGGTCAAACTATGTTTCTTTGCTTTGGGTTACTATGGAATTCTATCATTTAAAATGCCCAATAGTGCAAAAAATTGCAATAGCACTATCGTATGCTTACTTATTTATTACACAACGCGAAAATTTAATTAAAATATATTAAGTACTTACTAATTTGCAATAAGATGACGGCGGTGTTTGGTCTTGATTTTCTTCGTCGCTGTGGAAAAAGGTATTAATCATTTATTAACATGATAGTTTTTAAGTGGCTACACAGGGTACTAAATTCATTCAAGAACAAAATAAAGTTAAAAATAATCTTCACAAGGAGACGTAATGATGAGTTTAAGTTTATTTGAAAAATTCAAAATCAATTATTCAAGTTGGGCTCTATAGAGCTCTGATGAAGGTTAAACTTAAAATTTTACGCTAAATCATATAGGGAAGTATGTCTGTTATGATGTGATTTAGGTAACAATTATTCAAATATGTAATCTTATAATAAATTAAAAATTTCTGATTGATAGAAAGTTGGTACAGGGAAGCTGCAACCCAGGTACTGGCCCCCGCCTCTTTCTCAACAAGCGGCGGGCGTCGTCGGAAGATTTTTAGTGGGTATTACTGCGGGCAGTCGTGTCTGCCGGTGGTGAGTCCCACACCCCCCTTTCGGTCCCCCTTTGGCCGGAAGGCAGTGCGTAAATGCATTTTGTTACCGACGTAAAACAAAAAAAAAGGGTACATAGGATTGCGAATATTTAAACAATTTGTAAACTTAGTTGTAATTTAGTTTAAAATTGAGTTATAATATATAAATATATTATTCATTTTCATATTATGTAGAATTTTTTTTCTAGGATAGCCGACTAACGAGGAATTTACCTGCTAGAAAGAGATACTGCTATTTGCCCAAGTGTCCTGCATTTATGCCGTGCATCCGGCGTCGACAATTTAGGTGATGGCAGCCCTGGGCTTGTAATACGAGTGGTTTCACGTCTTTAGTAAATGAATAAGGTTTGAACTCATTCTAAACCATGGTTCATTAAACCGGACACTCACGATATAGGCAACGACCGCCTACATTATATTATATTGCAATTTTGTCACCCTGAGACATTCTATAAAGTCTCGTATGCCCGGTAAATTTGCTAACTACAATACTCTCCATATAATATTTGGTTCTGCGAAGGTGCAGTGTGTTTTATAAGTAATAATAATAAATAATACGGAAGTAGACATAATTATTCGCCCTGACGTTGTTGAATTACCTTTCATCATCAACAGCCTATCTTCGTCCACAGCTGGACATCAGTCTCTTCAATGACACGACACTAAGCTCAAGCTTACTTTTCACTAATACTTTATCTCATATCAGTCTATTAACAATTGCGATATTGTTAGAAAGATTAACTGCGGCCCCGGAACATAAAAGGCTCAAGAAGCAACATGAATGGTTTATAGACTTTATAGTCAGTAAAAGTCTGACGAAACCTTCCTCTCCACCCACAGCGGTAGACTGGCAATTGTTGACTTTCTATTCGAAAACAAACCATTCATGTACTGAGCCGAGTGATTTTGGGCGAACGGCCTCCGTACGCAAAATAAGGTGAGAGAGTTGTGTTGTGAGATCTTCCATTGGGTGGATGAATGCGCCCGAGGGCCGCGGCCCAACCGATGATGGTTGTTGTTACATTTATACCGACGAGCTTAAGGACATCCTACGCGAACCTATTGCAGACAAGCGGAGCCGGTGCTTCTCGTCCTCCTGTCAGAATTAAAAAGCCATTTTAAATGGGCCTCTATCGTTTCACTAAGTACTCACCACTTTTGTATGTGTTCCGTTTCAAATATATCACTCATTCCCGACTTTCAGTCCTGTATGTGTTAAATTATCCTGAGAGACATTTATCAGGATTTGCACCAGCTAAAGTTGATATCTTTGGAACAGATCGAATCTTGTGAGAACCCACAACGATTCTCGATGTACTGTAAGTTTCTCTGTTTTATATTTTCCTCTGGGAATATAAGTATAAAAAGGTGCCAATGTGGACATTGTTACCTGTTATATATTCAGCAAATCAGAAGCAAAATTGAACAGGATGGATGACGCGAAGATGAAGGACATAAAAGAGAATAAAAACTACATACTTACTAATGTCGCTTAAGCTTTTCAGCTATGAAGAACTTGCTGTGCAGATTATGATGGTACAAACGTTCAAACCCAAATTCGAATGAAAATGTGACTTGTGCTAGTAATACTGAGTTGTGGTATTGTAAAATAAGCTAGTTAAGCGTAGCGAAGAGAATAAAATTGGAACTGGATAGAATATAATAATCAAAAATATATTTAAAAAAAAAATCTTCTTTATTTGAAGGTTCTATATTTTTATTCTTGTTCGTTAGTAATAGAGAAAAACTTGTTCATATATTTCTTATAATTAATATTAAATTTAAAGTCATATATGTTTTTACTTTCTTAACATATTGTCTGAGACTAATTTAGTTTTAATAGTAATTTATATTTTAAGGAAGAGTGTCGTCAGTTAAATAAGCTTAAAAAGAGACACTGACTATTATTTAAATAATGTCACATTTTTTTAATTACTCTAATACTTTTTTTTAAATAGACCAATTGTCCAATTTATTAAAAAAATTGTTGTCATTGATTTTAATGCCACAAATTTTTTAATTATTATTTTTCAAAACTTGCTATCACGTCTCACAGAGCAATAAGGTATATTTGAGTATGTAATTGCATCTGGAACAGACTGATCACTTATAAAATAGCACTGATTGTACTTACTACTGCTGATTGAGTGCCTTCTCAGCTAAGAAAGCAGATTGCTGTGCAAGTGCTGAGATAGTAATGGAGTTGGATCGCAGCGGCGCGGCGAACGACGGGATCTGCTGGCCGCTCAGTCGGCGGGCTCTATTGAAACTCTTTACGGATTCATCACGTTTCATTCTCGGGTCAACCGCTCTGCAATAGATAACATTTGCAGTTTAAAAGCATGTCGATTTTCAAAGAAATCACTTGTTTGTGGACAAAGAATGTGATTCCACATCTACGCAAAGTATCGCTTGCTCCATGCTTCGGAAAGACCTTTAAGCCGGCGGTCTCGGCTATCACGAACCTCTAGCTAAAGAGAATAACCAATAGGTAACCACCAAGTAATTGGTTTATTGGTGTTTATCTATGCTTCGTATAGTAGCCACTTTTGCACAGCGCTTAGATTCGGACTAGCGCAGTGTGAAATGACAAAGGATATTGTTTCTAATATTAATTGTAGAAAAGGGTAGTAAAGGGATACTATTCTATTAAAGACTATATGGCAGATAAAAATGCTTGGGATTAAACTGCCGTTTCATACAGGCTATTCCAATATGAATGATTTAAAACATGAATATTGTTAATGTTATATTATATTGCATTGTATAGCTTCACAGACAAATAAAGATTGTAATTCAAGTACCAAACCAATGGATATATTTAAAAGAGCATAGCCTGTGAGTTTCTTGCCAGTTCTTCTTACAGAGCGGTGGCTCGGAACTGGCACTTAGAATCACTTACACTTATTTTTGTTTTTAAATTGTTTTGTTGCATGTAAGTGAATCTAAGCTTCGTGATTTAGTGTAATAATGTTTCGATTGTTTTTTTTCATTTTTAATTATGACGTTTTCAAGTACTATGTATAATAGTTTTTGAAATAAATATTTTTTTTATTTTTATTTTGTTTGAGCCGTGGGAGACATTTAAATGTTCTAAAACATAATAGAACATTTAAAGCGTTTATATTGAAACTAGTGGCATGTCCTCGCTTTGTCCGGAAGCAAATTATTTGTTAAATATTTTACATCTTGCCATGGGTTCCATTTTAAAAGAGAACTTAACAAGGAACTTCCAATTAAAATATCCTGAAAAGGATAGCCTATGTTATGTGAAGCTTTCTTACACAAAGAATTAAGCTTCCTATTCGTGAAACAATTTTTTAAATCAGTTCAATAGTTTCGGAGCGTATAACAAACAATCAAATATTTTCTTTTAGTATGAGTGGTGAGGGATCCTACCAAGATTTTAAGATCCCAAGCCAACCTTACCTGCAAGTAGTGCACCTGCCAATCAACAGACGAGGCTCTGGTATACATAAAAGTTCCCGGTAAGCGGTAATAGGCTCGTGCCGATTACATGGAATTAAACTATAATTGGCGAAGTGCAGGCTAAATATGCCTCTGCATATCATTTCGGGGAAACAGGCGCGAATGTGATATTAGTAGGACTACTTATAACTTACATTGACTACCTCCACCAAAGCGAGTTACCCAGAATGATAGATAATATATTTCACATTTTATAAATTTTAATAAACACTACTCTTCTTTTTCTTTTGTGCTTACACAGGAATTTAATATTCATTTAATTTTATTGTAGTTCACTGAAAATTTATTTATCAATAACAGCTGTTAAAATTGGCATATATTTGACAAGCGTATCAAGTTATCGTGTTTTTGAAATGGTTCCTAGGTCACAGAAAAGGTATGTTTAACATTGTGTTGTTTATTATTTTCTTTTAGTTTTTCATTATTTTCAGCCATCTATATGTCGTGCCCCATCGTTCAATTGCACAAATCGTATACTAAAATAAACAAGTATTGAAGTCTCAAGTAATTTTTTTTACCCCTACAAATACTACCTACATATAATCTGGTCCAGTTTCCACTCTTTTTAAAAATCAACATTTTGTGAACAGCATAACAGTTTACAAATAGGGTTGTTGGATGTTATTTTTTATTTATTTTCTCTCTTTGTCTATCTTGTTGGATAAAAATTACAACACCAGCTCGCACCGAGTTCAAACCTCACCGGTAAACTACGGATGTGAACCTACTCGTACCACACGTACTTTAAGAGCCGGCATCCAAAAATAAAACACGACAACCATATAAACTTAAGGGCTTAAAGAAGTAACTGGTTAACAATAATATAAAGATATGTAGGGTATTTACATCCTACCAACATCTTGAGAGCCCAAGCCAACCTCATCTGCAAGGTGCACCTGCCGATCAACGGACGAGGCTTTGGCGAACATGAAAGTTCTTGATAAGCTGCATTTAGCTCGTCTATTATGCGTTTTTAACAATATAATTGGCGAAATGTAGGCTTATAATATGCCTCTGTCTACCCCTAAGAAGAAAAAGGCGTGATAGTATGTATGTAATAATAGAAACACAACGAAATACTTTTTGTGTTCAGGTTGAACAACGACAATTTTACACATATTGAAAACGACTATAAGAATTATGAAATACTTAAAAACTCTTGACTTGTTGAACGATAATGTGAGTGGTCGGCGAAGTCAAAAGATCGATTACTCTGGTGGACTCTACATACGCTCTACCGCATTGCAGTGCTTATCAAAAATACTCGAGAGTCTAAAGTACAATAAACGTCGAAATTCTACAGTGAATGGAGATTTAGTATTGTATGTAATTCGTTTTTTTACCTTCTAACCATTTTTAATTTTCTATTGTTAAAGATTATTTCAAAGAAATTCAATACTTATTGCCTAGCTACTCATACTTGTTTTGTGTTTAGATAGAAGATTTGAATATAAGGATTCCTCAGCGTTGTTCAAGGACAATTATAACTTTAACAAATAATCATATTATTAAATGAAACAGCACTATTATGATAGATACTGTCACGCCTCATTGCATATATGCATACAATCACGCCTGTTTCCCCGTAGGGGTAGGCAGAGGCATATAATTCGCCCAAATTTCGCCAGTTATATTGTTGGTTCCACGTAATAGGTGGCGAGCCTATTGCCGCTAGCTGGGAACTTTTATGTTCGCTAAAGCCTCGTCCGTTGATCGGTAGGTGCACCACTTGCAGGTGAGGTTGGCTTGGGCTTGTCAGATCTCCCCCCGGACAGGTCTCCACCTTGGCGTGGTGGGGGGGCTGAGTACCTCCCGGTTCAGCAGCTCCAGGAGGGTCATAGGCAGTGGGGGCAGGGGGCCCCTGCTGTCTAACCATGGCCCCTGCTGTCTAACCATGGACCCTCCGGGAAGTCGGCCACACACGCTATGGTCGCACGGGGAGGTAGGAGGAGCGCGTTCACTGCGCCTCTCTGAGAAGGTCCTTCCGGTTTTGGTCCGGGAGACGTTGGCCGCAGGCTGGGTGTCAGAAGCTGCAACCCAGGTACTGGCCCCCACCTCTTTCTTAACAAGCGGCAGGCGTAGTTGGAAGATTTTTAGTGGGTATTACTGCTGGCAGTCGTGTCTGCCGTTGGTGAGTCCCACACACCCCCCTTTCAGTCCCCTTTTGGCCGGAAGGCAGTGCGTAAATGCATTTTGTTAACGACATAAAACCAAGAAAAAAAAGGGCTCGTCAGATCTTGGTAGAGTATATAATATATAACATATATATGCACCCCTCATATTATAATTTATTATTGATGATTAAAAAGTAATATAAAATAATGTAATTATAAAATAACATAATCCTAAAATAATTTTTGTCTTTAAGAGCAACAGGATAATTTAGATTCGTCAAATGTCTTCACACAAAATGGAAATTCGGTAATTTTTATCCTAACAACAATGAAAGAGATATAAGCGGTATCATAATTAAGTAATAAAAGCAAATGAATTCTTTGTCAGAATTTGTCAAGGTTTATCTGACTGTTGTGGTTTTTTTCTCAAGATTTGTCAGTCTGTCGGTGACTCTTATCGGGGGATCTGTCAGTCAGCCTGTCGTGATTCTAAGGGGGAGGGGACTGTCCGTCAGTCAGTCAGTCTGTCGGTGACTCTAAAGAGGCTTCCAAAAGACAATGAGATTGAGAAAAATGCCTCAAGAAAATCATCTCGACTTTTTTCAGATTATGTCTTAAAATCTAATACAATCAAAGAAATAACAATATTAAGTTTGCCGCTGTTGTTCTTAAAACTACCATACTAAACTACATCTAATATCTAAAGATCATATCCAATCTAATTTAATTTAATATTCTAATCTAAGAGTTTTATTTGCGTGAGAATCAGATACTCAACAATACGTTCCAAATATATCTTAATTAATTAATTCAATCGTTAGATGAGTTTTATCAAATTTATATAAACTCTCTTCAAATATAACTATTGCTTACAAGTCACTACCGTACTCTATATAGCAGCTAGCACATTCAAAAAGTTATCAAATCTCATATAGATCTATGATTCTAACTTTACACGCTCTACAAGCCCAACTTTACACCTAAGTCGATATACAAGGGCGTAAGGTGAAAAATTGTATTCACTTTTTTTATTACTTTTCTGTTACACAATAGTTCTTCTAGTACTGAAAGGTCTCATATTTTGATTGAAATGTAGGTGTTTTAAAGTTAGAAGCAAGCTTCTACTAATAATAAACACTACTCTTCTTTGTCTAGTATTATTATTATTAGTAGGGCCAAGGCCCTACATTATTCGTGACTTTCTCTTTCATACAGATCTTTCATCTTTAGTTTACCGCCAAATTAAATGCGTTTAACATTGGTGTAAGCCACCATTAGACACCGTTTGAACCCGATTAAAGATAACTATTAGCAAGTCATCACGAAAATAGGCAATATTAAATTTTATAAACGTAATAAAGCGTTAGCTGTAATAAGTAATTGTGTATTTCTCTTTTGTATATCAAAGAGCGAAGATCTTCGTTAAGTCTGCTTAACTTCTTTGATCGTTACCGCCCAACAAGTATCGCAAAGCTACAAGAGCTTCCAGTTTTTAAGATAAAAGTTTTATTGGTTTATTAAAAATAATACTGTCCCAAATAACCAGTAGGGTTAAAAAGACGCTTTGTTTTATAATTACATATTTACAGTGGTGTACTTTACAGATCGACGAGACTGCATGAAAAGGTTAATGTTGTGTGAATGAGGCTAGTGCTAGGATCGTAGCAAGTGGAAGGATGTGACCTCTGTCTACCCCAACGGGAACAAGGCGTGATAATTATGTACGGGTTTAATTTAGTGTATTGTCGTAATCTATGTTTGTATCTCTCTCTCTCTGTTTCTATGCTTAGATCTTTAAAACTACGCAGCAGATTTTAAAGAGGATTTTTCTATAGATAAAGGAAGGTTTATATCAAATTGAATGTCTTAGGTTTATATGAATGTCATGCAAACGAAGCCGCAGACGGCCGCTAGTATTATTATAATTACCACTGTTATCATCAAACTCTTGTTTTTCTTTGAGGTGTTATTTCTGAGGACCCTTATCGTGACATTTTAGGTAAAGTTCTTAGTAAGTTAGTGAGAAAGAGAAAAGAGCGCTTCTCGCCTTTAAACGAAATGTTTGGCGAGGATATTAGTTATAAGAACAAAACGTATTTTTTAAATTGTACTTTTTGTAAATATTTTTTTTTTAAAACAATTAATGTGGCACTATTCTATACCACACGGCTAGGTATATACCCGAATGTAAAACCGCATGATTTATTTATCAGCACGCTCGTAATAAAACAATACCAACGTAAAGTATGCCTATCATGCATTTGGAAAATGTTGATCAATAAGCTAATATTTGCTCATAATTGTTGACGGATTTTGTAAACAAACAACCGTTCTTATCTGTCAAAAGGTGCTATTGTTAAAGTTTACTGTTGGTAGTTATGTATTCTTATTCAATAAATGTACATATACTTACAAAATGTTATTTTAATGCTTTAATTAAAGATCTTGTGTCAAGGTTTGTATACCCTTCGAAAAGACTTGACCGTTATCCTACCTCCTTGACCTCCTGGCCCGCCCGCTGCGCCCTCCACAGGTCCCGAGTTTCCCCGCCCGGTAATCGGTACTAAGGGCACCCAGAGTCGCCGGTCTCTGGGTGTCACCTGTGCTCAGCCCTCTCACCTCGACTAGGTGGAGACGTTACCGCGGCCCCGGGACATAGAACGTTCAAGGAACATGGATGGTTTTAGTCAGTAGAAGTCTGACACACCCTCCCGCTTCACCCACAGTATGAGGCGATCATTCTTTGATTTTCCGTCCAAAACTTACTTTTTTAGATACATTCATAATCTTATGGTCATATGTCCATTTGGAAAGGGCAGAAACCTTGCTACAACAATTTAAAAGAAATCTATAAGTTTTTAGCAAATTTCACTTTTAAGCACAGAGATTCTTAGATGAAACGTGTCATATAGTGAGAGGTGGCTAGCTTTTCGCCCACAACTTCGCCCACAAATACGCCCACTAGACTTGTACAGCATCATCGGGCAAAAAATGGGGTGATAGAATTCTTTGGAGATGCCCCTGCCCAATACCCCCAGTAGACTGTTATCTTTATCACACAGCGTTTATTTATTTGCATGAGGTATTAGCTAGTTTCTAAGGCTATTAAGTCGAGTACGTATCGTATACCTATGTGTCGTACGCACATATAGGTACCTACTTACTTAAAACCGGTTTCTATAGAGAAAAGAAACAAACGTGTTCCCCTTACGCAGACAGTTATTATGCACCGTAACAAACAGTGACAATGTCTCGTATTTTCGTTCATTAGATTTAGATCAAGGGCCCGCCAGCCAGACCTGAATCGGTCTATAATCGGGCCTCGGGCCAAGCCAGCGGCTGCCAGTACACCATGCTATTATTACAGATTCCCCGTGGTATTATAAGCTCTATCACTTGGGCAGTAAACGTTAAATTTGTGTAAAAGAAATTGCAGAGATGTCTGTGAATCCAACGTGCTAAAAAGACAGGTGAATCGTTGCGCAAAGCTTCAGTGGACGCAGTTTGGTGTTGCATAATGTTTGGTGACGTCACGGGTTGTTGCCATAGTTTCAAGGTCTTTGTTGCATGCCTTCTTCCCGTCTACACTGGCTTTAAATAGCACACTACTTTCACGTTACTTACTTAATACATTAAATGTCGATCATGACTTTTGAATTTAACATTGATGTTTTTAATCCACAATGGTACTTTAATATATTGTCATAAACTGACATTATGAAAAATTAGTAACTTAAGAAATAAATGAATAATTTACACATGCTCTTACCGTGAAAGAGGTAATCTATAAAAATTAAAATTAGAGATCTTTACCTAAAATTGTTAGGGTACAGGCATGTATAGGAAAGGCAGTGCGTAAATGCATTTTGTTACCGACGTAAAAAAAAAAAAAAAGGGTACAGGCATGTATAATGTTATGTAAATATTAAGCAATTATTACATGCATAATTATTAATTATTACATATAGTATTAAAAAAATATAATGATTGCAGCGTCAGTTTAGTTACATTTAATTTCTACATACAAACAGTCACGCCTGTTTCCCCAAATGGGTACTAAGAATCTTAATATATATCTACATTTCGCTGTTTTTGGTCCCACGTCATAGGTGGCGAGGCTATTGCCGCTTACCGGGAACTTTTATGATCGCCAAAGCCTCGTCCGTTGATCGGCGAATGCACCACTTGCAGGTGAGGTTGGCTCGGGCTCCTAATGTCTTGATGGATCCCTATGCACCTTAAATTTCATATTCTTCTTATCACCGTTAATAGTCTTCTACGACACCCTCGGGCAAGACACGAGGTGGTATAATTCTTTGGAGGTACAATTCTTCTTGTCACTTGGTGAGGTATAATTAAGAAGTTTGTCTTCTTAATTTTTTGTGTATATTTCGTTTTTTTGTACTCTTTGCTTCGCTAAGTGGCAACTGCTCAAAACTCAATAATTGACGTAAATTGATTTTTTTAAACATTATTAACTTATATTTTAAACCCTAACAAGCTCTTAAAACTAAACAAAAAGAATAAAATCAAATCGAAAATAATTCAGTCCTTAATGGGTTAAATCATACTGAATTGTTACTTGGAAAATTTAAAAAAATATGCCTGACTTAAAAGCGTTTCAAACTATGTAAATTCTATTCTATTCTGACGACCGATTTGGCGTGGGCGTCAGTATACCTGCACTTCACTCCAGAGGTCGTGGGTTCGATTCCCACACAGGACAAATCTTTGTGTGCATGTTTTCCTATGTATATTAAGTATGTATTTACAAAAAAAAAGTATTTAAGTATGTTTATCCGTTCTTTAGTATCCATAACACAAGTTCTTACACTTATCTTGGAACTAAAGAATTGGTGTGATTGTAAGAGAATATTTATTTTATTTTATTTATTGAATTTCAACTATACTGTGAGCGAAATTATTTTCATATATAAACTGTGAGTGGAATTATAGTGAAACATTTGAAAATTCGATGAATTCTTAAATTAGAAATATGCGCTACAGTAGAAAGGTACTAATAGTGTAACCAGGTTTTTCTCCAAAATAATATCCCCGTAAAATACCCACTCCAGTAGGTGTGTAACAACCTCTTATTGACAATTGACAACTGTCTGCCCGAACATGGAGAAATTGCCGGACCAAAATTTTAAAGGGCATCTCATCTTGACGACTTCAATTTGTTTAAAATGTGAAAACGACATTAGCTATCTACGTTGATTCTATTCTATATGCAACTTAACTATAGCTGCCTCTAACTTGGCCTTCCTTAAAGGTCTTATTCGGCGGCTTCAAAAGTTCTGACAGCAGGACCACTCACCTGCCTCCATCAATCTGCTTTGGATCCGGGAGGTGGAGTATTGACCTGAATCCGTCTCACCTTAATTCGTGATAGGAGAGCCGTGCTCAGTACTGGGTGGGCAGCTGAGATGATGATCATGAGTTTTGGTACTAATGCAACAAAGGCGATTGCGTTATCTAATCCGAATTTCGAAATATCAAAAACATCTTTAGAGCACTACGCTTGGGACAGTTTTTGTCATTGTTAACACTATTTCGAATAAATTTAAAGTTCTGTCCTTTTTTCTATGGACTGCAACTAGGGCTGCTATTCGTGTTATGCTGATTTAACTATAAAGTTTAATCATCCTTATAAAGTCCACTGCTGAACATTGGCCTCCCCAATAGATTACATTCTATTGGATGCATTTGCCAATAATCACCACACTGGGCAGGCGGGTCAGTGATCGCAGTTTCAGTCAGTACGCAGGATGACGCTGCTGCTCATGATCCGGTAATTTTATCGACTCTTACTACTCCCCGTGTGATGAGAGGGGAAACTATTCAAGGCCGATACCACACGGCATCTAATAACTGACTTATACTTAACTATAAACCGGTCGTAGGCTTTTATTACTTAACCATTACATCTCGATAATTATGTGGCGTGACTTATAGCTACGCTACTAAACAATATTTACGTACGTCTACAAATATAAATATTGAGTTTATTAAACATATACCAAGGTCGTAATATTTCTCACGCGACGGTAAATCGTTCCCGTACCGATGAACGGCCATGCCAAGAATCTCGAACCGCGACGTTTAAAAATTATGATTAATTTATTGTCGCCATCTTCAGTTTCGTTGATATCCTAAAATTACAACGGTGCTCAATTGCAGTTATGCCATTCGATCCATTGTTTTTGACTTTGACATATTTTTTAACATGATAACTAGGTACTCGAATAACAATAATAGCAGTAATTAATGGCAATGTGACAAATCTTTTAATAATTTGATGATGAAGTAAGTCTGCGTACTAAATAACGTAAGGAAAGTTGTATATTAAGTAGGTATTTTGTAATGTAATAAAGGTAATTTAACTTACAGTTATTTGTAAGTTTAGGATTTAAGTACTTATCAAAAATAAACTGGAAACAAGGAGTAGTATTTATTTAAAACTTTAATGACTGATAAGACTTAAAAGGCATTAATCTGCTGGTAAATACCGTCTTAAGTAGATACGATTCGCACATCTGTGTGATAACTATAAATTAAAAATACTAATAAAAGTATGTTAGCGCGTGTACCTATTGTCTAGTACATATAGTATAATAATATGTTCAAGCTATCGGTTAAATAACTCATTGGCACATGTCCAAAGAAATCAATTTATTTAAGGAAAATCCCAATAAGCATTTCTCTAGGCACAAAAAGTTATCTAACTTATAAAGGTATTAACTTATAAATTTTAGTGCTGTAAACGTACTTTATGTCTACTCTGAATATATATTTTTTTTTTTCGTTCTGCAGGAAGAAATATGCAGTACCGTAGTAAATCTATATTGTAACTCTGTCGTTTTGAACTTATACTATATAAAATATATTGTTAAAACAATATTAAATACTCGGTGGTAATACCCTAACACTTGGATCATTACATTAAAAAAAATAGTTCTCTAATAGAAGTACCACCAAACTATACATACGCTGTTTTGGATTAATAAAACACAATAAAACAGTTGATTGACTTTGGTTTTATTACTTAGCGTTAAATGTCCGGCCGTTAAATGGTGACGTTGAAAAACGATTAATACAACAGGAGATATTAACAATACCATAAAACATCTCGAGTGGGGAACGTTCTAGATCTAGAATAATTTGCTCGTAAATCTTGGGCTATTAGAGAAGTGGAGGCGACGAGCAGGCGGCAGGGTACGTCATGGTGCACGCTAATCATCCCTGGTATTAAAATAACTCAGTTCTCCGGTTTTATATTAAATACACACATTCACACCTGTTTTCCCGAAGCAGTAGAGAGAGGCACATTATACGCCCACACTTCGCACATTATATAGTTGGTCCCACGTTATAGGTGGCGAGCCTAGTTCCGCTTACCGGGCACTGTTATTATGAGCCTCGTCCGTTGATCGGCAGGTGCACCACTTGCAGGTAAGGTTGGCTTGGGCTCCTGAGATTGAATTTATTTTTGATTTTATAAGATATATACGTATAAGCTTATGGTCACTTAGAACTGTGAGATGTGGTTTAGGGTGCGTTTCCACTGGAGACTAGCTAAGATGCGTTGCGATCAATTTGTTTGTTAAGAATCTCGAACATAGACTAGCTACATTCACCTAGCTTCGCGCAGTGCGGCGGTTCTATTAGTTCTAAACAAACGCATTTCACGCACGCAACGCTAATTTCTGGTGTAAACGCACTCTTATACCTAAAATAGCTCAGTTCTTCATTTTTGTGTTGACTTAAAAGCGTTGGTTGGAAAAAAAGGGTGGGTTAAAAGCGTCACTTACATTTTATTTAACCAAACCTAACAACCACATAACAAAACGACGATGCTTTAGTTTTTTGCAGTAAATTACTGTTATAAGTAATATTCACAGCTATGGCAGTTTAACGTACGAAATTGGCGTTTTATCGAACTGGCCACTTTGATCTTAAAAATTCGGCGTTAAGCTAGGAATTAAAAAAAAAAATTGTTGCTACACTTTGGGCTTCGACAATCTGCATGACCGTGCAGTATGACCAAAATCCCTTTTATCTTACTTCAAAGAGCTCTTTTTTTTATAGGAATATATAATTATATTCCTGCTTCCGCTATGGGAGAAGCGGTATGAATGAAGCTAACAGTATGTGCCAAGATCGTAGCAAGTAGAAGGATGTGATCTTTGCATAACCCTACGGGAAAGAGGTTCGGCATTATGTATGTTTTTAAGCCTATTATGTTGCGGGGCTGCGGTAGCCGGTTACCATTTGTAACAGTCGCCAGTAAGTGAGTTAAAAGGCTAAGATTAATTATGAAACAGAAGTATCACTGTTTCTTATCAATTATATTGCCTCTTATATTAATATTTATCTAAGTTATCAGTAAAATAAACTGCATTTTATCATTAGGTCTCTAGGAAAATATTACAGGGCGAGAAATGTCCCTACAAGATAAATTAAGAGCAATCACAAGCCAAGTTTTCACTTGGTATTTCCCTTAAAAATAGGACAAATACCCCTTTTCCAGAATTTTATTACATACATACATGAATACATGCATATATACATATATACATGCATACATACATACATACATAGATGCATACATACATACATGAAATTTTACTTGTTCCCCCGAAGGGGTAGGCCAGAGGCATATTATAAGCCCAAACTTCGCCAATTTTATTGTTGGTTAAAAATTGATGTACAAGAATCATACCAACATCTTAGGAGCCCAAGCCAACCTCACCTGCAAGTGGTGCGCCTGCCGATCAACGGACGAGGCTCTGGCGACAATAAAAGTTACCAGCAATGGGCTCGCCACTTATTACGTGGGACCAACAAGATGATTGGCGAGTAGTGGGCGTATAATATGCCTCTGCCTACCCCTACGGGGAAACGGTCGTGATTGTATGTATGTACGATGTATGGCTGATGGCTAAAAGACATCTCTTCTGAGTTCATCAGTTCAAGCACATGCTTAAATATATACTGTACTCCTCTGTTGACGATTGTAAATAAGGCAAAACTGTCTGCACCCAACGGTGAAAGATAAAAAACGCAAAGCTCTTCGGTTTGTTACTATAAACAGGAGACACTTTTGGTGCCTTAGATGTGGATTATTACCAAAAAGTATTTGAAAGAGTACCTGGAAGTTTCGCAGTTTAGTTTTATTTTCTAAAATGTGTGATATTTCGAACATGAATGTTTAATAACGGTGGATTATGAACCGTTAAGTGTTTTTGAAGGTACATTAGTGTTGGTAAATAAAACAAAACAGTGCAACATCACTTTTCAAATTCTCTCAAGAAGTCCATGTGAGATCTCAGTATAGTCTCACATCGTTGCTGAGGACTCAAGGGGTTTAGGGGGAGGGCATCTCATTTACCATTTATCATCTTTATCACCACTCATTCTTATGTACTATGAATTATATATAATTAATATATATTTTACTTGACATTGGCTAAAAGTGCTAACCGCAAGAAGCCATTATTTAAAAAATAAAAAAAAATACTTTTGTCTTTCCTTTTTTAAATAAAATATGTGACAGACATAATATCCATTCCTATTTACCCTTTCTTAATAAAATCTTTTTACGAATACCCATAATAGAAAATATACAAAATGATGAACAAATTATGTTTGCTATAGTTCTGTATGCAAAATTTTCGTGTTTAAATTCCGTAGCTACAGCGAATCTAGGGAAACTACGACCGTAGCTTGCTACGAGTTTAGTTTTGTTTGAAACACGGCAGAACCAGTTTACAGACACGAATATAGTAGATTTACTTAGTTCTATTTCGTTCTGTCTGCTCCATTCTCTGTAAATATTTGAGATTCGTATTGTTATTTAACACGCACAGTATTTAAGTATTTTAATTGCTTTTTCCGGAAAAATAATCCAATGATCGCTTACCTAACCTCAAGCTGAATACATGTTGAAAATCTGTAAGTTGTACTAGAACTAAAAGCCTTGGCATAAAGCCAAATAGATAAAAGTACATCAGGCCTTGTGGCGCCCTGAAAGTGCGGCATGGACATTTTATTATTTAACAAACAGTTGACTTTTTTTGCAAGATACTCGAATGGTTCAGTGTTTTATTATGACTGTTAAGCCACTTTTTATGTATGTTTGGTCAATTTGTATTTTTTTATTTGCTGGGATACAAACATTAAAATGTAACTGTATATATAAAACTTATTAGTAAAAAAAAATTAATACAAAAAAAAATTTAAAAACTCTTACCTAATATTTTGTAGAAATTATTATCACGATAACACGCGCAACTCCAAATTAAGTGACAACGGTACACAGCGATTGTAGCTTCCTTCATAAGGGCACTTCTTGATTATTATTTGAATAACTATTTAATAATGCAACCTTCGTGAAATACGAAAGCTCACTGCTAGGACAAGTCGCGAAACTGCGGCACGACACCCCCGTTCCGCGTTTGGCAACTTACTGGGTAGTTTTTGGCATGCCTGGACTTATCAACCCGCTGTATTATGCTATAATACAATTTTAATAGCAAAGAATTATTATATTCGGCGCATCGTGACTTCGTATTGTCGTCAGATGTACATTCTGTAACGAGTGTAATAATAGATGGATAGGAAATGACTCTCTTTTGGCCATGGTTTTAGTGGGATTGACGTCGGATTAAATGAGTATGAATGGGTTTGGCATTTGGCAGAGAAAGTCATTTGTACGTTACCTCTAGCTCTTACAGGTCAAATAAACCCAGTCAAGGGCGAGTGAGATTGGTGTGACTAATATAAGGGGTTGCATCTCGTTTCATCATAATCAGCCTTATGAAGTCCACTACTGAACATCATCATCATTTCAGCCTTTCGAAGTCCACTGCTGAAAATAGGCCTCCCCAATTACTTTTCACATTGATCGATCCTGTGGCGCCTGCATCCACCGGCTCCCCGCCGCATTGGCCAGAACATCGGTCGTCGGTTCCTCGAGCTATGTGCTCCTTCCTCTGCAACTTCAGCTTGCAAACTCGCCTCGCTATGTTTTTCACTCCAGTTCTCCTACGGATTTCCTCATTTCTGATTCTATCACGTAGGGACATTCCGGGCATAGCTCTCTCCAATGCACCCTGATTGACTTTGAGCTTTCTTATGAGGCCCACTACGTCTCAGTCCCATACGTCATCGCCGGCAACACATCCTAGTCTAAGACTTTCGTCTTCTGTTCCTGAGGTATTTAGAAACAAGAAGATTTTGCGCAGTTTCCCGAACGCAGCCCAAACGAGCTGAATTCGACTCTTGACCTCTTTCTCGAAGTTGGATCGACCTAATTGGACTTTTTGTACCAGGTCTCAATGCAGGTCAAATCAGATATACATAGACACCGTATGGTATTGGCCTAGAATAATGCCACCCCCTCTCATCTTATGGGGAGTCGTAAGACTCGACGAAGAGAAATCCTAACGGATAATGGGCAGCAGCGTCATCCGCGCTTATTTCTTGAACTGTGGTCATCAACCCGCTTGCCCCGCGTAGTGATTATAAATAATAATAATAAATAATTTCTAACAATTACACCAATTATTTACAATAATTTATAACTATCATTAAGAACTTGTGTTATGGATACTAAAAACGGATAAACATACTTAAAAACTTTTCTTTTGTAAATACATACTTAATATACATAGAAAACACCCAGCCAAGCACAAATATTCATGTTCATGCACACAAAGATTTGTCCTGTGTGGGAATCGAACCCACGACCTCAGGAGCGAAGGGCTGATATACTGACCTCCACGCCATATCGGTCGTCGTATTTTTAAAAGAAGATATTGCGCAGTTTCCCAAATGCAGCTCGACCGAGCTGTACGATCTATAAATTTGACTTCAGTCATCATCATCTCAGCTCACACCACTGCTGCTCTGGCTCTGGCGTTCTCTCAAAACCTAAGCAAGTAAATACTCTGACATAGCATTGTTAGCTAATAGTACTTTGTTTTTATTTTTTTGTGTATCTTGTCTAATTTTGTATGTGTTTTATTACATTTAGGGCGACTAACAAAACATACACCAAAAATGAACATAACAAATACAGTTAATACTTAAAAGCTAAGTGCTGTTTTACTTACAAGTCACCACGGCATGCAATGACACAAAAATAAGAAGATACATACGAACAATTTTACCTATAAAAACACAAAAATAAACAAAAAAGCAACAACTCGTATGACATTATCGATTGACCTTATATCTTAGGTTAGGTTATTATTAAAGGAGTCAATGATGGTTTTCCGAAATCTCGGCTAGCCATCGGAGAAAATATCAATGACTAATTTTTTTACTTGACTATTATACCCAACTGAAGCCGGTTTAAAGTAGCATAATGACCCAAATTACTTTTAGACCCTTTAGCCACAAACGGAGTGTATTTGCTTGGACCTAGTAAGTTGTCATTAAAAAAATATTCTATTCTAATCCATCACAAACGCCCAGTGCAGATTGGAGGAGGCAGCTGTGTCGAACTGTTAGATTTTTTTAAGCCGGCCAAGTCAAGGAATGACCTCTATACATTCTTTTTACCTTCGGACTTATCAAACCTACCTATTAAAATTGTAGTTAGGTAAAAATTTATGATAGTGGAAAGTTGTAATTAATCGCCGGGTAGTAGATATCTACTTATTAGTGGACTAGAGCCTCATTTTGTTGTATGATATAATGGAGCTCCTATCAAGACCATAGGAACCGAACCCAAACTCACCTTCAAGTGGTGCCCCTGCCGATCAACGGACGAGGCTCTGGCGAACAGAAAAGTTCCCGGTAAGCGGCAATAGGCTCGCCACCTGTTACGTAGGACCATAATATTTTTATACTTTGCCTCTGCCTTCCCTTTCGGGGAAACAGGCTTGTATGTCCTTTTGTTTTAACTACAACTTTGTAAGATATTAATAATAAGGAAAAATGAAGCACAGTCACTAAGTCAGACACTTACTGGCAAACATGTTTTTAAGGATGTATTGACTGTTTGCGTAGTTGTTGATCTCAAGTATTACACAGTAAAAGGAAAGTGTTTATACCTCTTTTGTAAAATTGTATTCGCATTATCTCAAGACTCAATCACTGGTGATTACTCATTGTAGCTAAGCGGACCTTAAAAATCACAAATCATTTATTCAAGTTTGGCTCAATAGAGCTCTTATGAATGTCATACTTATAAACTAACGCGCCTACAGCGAGCAACTGCATCCCCATAACATCCGGTATGTTGTATGTATGCTGAAGAAGGAACTTGGATAGTTTTAGTCAATAAAAGTCTGACACTCACTTCATCTCCCTCCACAAAAAAGTGTTGTAGAAAGCAAACTTTCTACAACTGGTTTTTTTATCTCTTTTCGGCTTTGTTCCTAATAAAAATGCAGATTCTTTTGTCATAAGTCGCTGTTTCCGTCGCTTAAGAACGTACATATCTTGCTTCCATAGATAATCTCACGCCTATGTAAAGAGAACTAATAGTTGTAGCAAATTCTACATTGAACACAGAAATCTCTGGATGAATCTTGTCAAATGGTGTGAGGTGGCCTGGATCTTTGTCTATATTTAGGTACTCTATGAGACGAAATCCGTTTGTCATTGTCGAAAACTATGACCTCTCGGGCAAGACACAACTTACTATTAGTAAGTATTAGATATTTGAGGTGCTGATAGTTCAGTTGCAGAATGTCCTTTTTGCAAAATGTCCACCGTTCTAATAATCTAAAAGAAGCCCAGGAAACCGCATAAAACCAACCAAGTAGGTAACCAAGTGAAAGCAATTAAGTTTTAAAATTTATTGATATTTCTCGTAAAATTTGAGATATACCTAGACGGGATTGCTTACGGGGACATTTTGCGAGAAGCACATTCTGCGACTAGACCATGCCGATACCACACGGTAATTTTTTTATCATAACCCGCTTATTTTGTATATATACTGAGTTATGCCGCAGGGGACATAGCTTGCCATTTAATAATTTTATGTTAAAAGGTTAGTCAGAAAGTAGGCGATATTGTATGGTTAAGTGGTGGCATGACATGAGACACAATACGAGTATGTAGCAACGAATGTTAAAGTTAATATTCAATAATCATCTGGTTGAGTTTTCATATCACAATTTTTATTAATTTTGTGCAATTTATATTTAATTCTATGTAAGTTCATATGTTTTTTTATGCCTCTAACTTTTATGCTAACCCAAAGTTTAACTGGTAGAGAATGTCCTGTAGCATGTATATGTGCGATAAAGTTTAACGAAACAAATAAATACGCTTAGTAATTTTCCCATCTTTTTTAGGATTTAAATATTACCAAATGACAACAGTGGGTGGAGCGAAAAGGATTATCAGTTTTACCACATAATTTATAATATAATACTATAGTTTTACTGAATAAAAACCACCCATTCTCCTTTCTGAGCCCGTTATGCCACGGGACCGCGTTGACTCTTTCAAATAGTCCCGCAACTGAGACAGGCTTGTAGCCATGTTCAAGCCACAGCACCCTTAAAACAGGAGATTTGGATGCAGATCAGATGGTACAGTCGGCCTTAGAAGTACCTAAACATTTGAGTAACTTCGTTATTTAGACTGCAAAAGTTATTCAGTAAGTTTTAATCACACTACGTTACCGCAATAACTGAAACTACATAGAACTTAATCTCTCTGGGGTCTACGGTTCCTACCTAGATAAATAGAACTATTGCATTATATCATCATCTCAGCCTGCTCAGCCGAATAACGTTCGACTACTGAGCATGGTCCTTTTCTCACGAGCTAGTGTGATTTGCTAGTGTGCAAGTTTTAGTTTCGAATAAGGTAGCGGAGGTAATATTTACTACTTTGCAATGCCCTTAAAGTGTGTTTAAACTATTATTCTACTGATAATTGTAACCGTGCGATATGAAAATAAATAAATATACCTACTAGAAAAATACATTGTAATTTTTATTATCATTATTCTAACATTAATTCATCATTGTTGTAATTATTGTATGTTGTGTGGAAATTAAAAAAAAAAACAAATGATTCATGACAATTTATTTATTGATAGGATTCTACAATAACTTTTCAAAGACATAAAAATAGGTAATCGCATAGATTAGGTAATACAATTTTAAAACATATAAAATCTACAAAAGAAAAAAAATAACATAATCACTTCATAAAGATTCTGATCTAGATATTATTGCACTAAAAAAATAAAACATCGTTTTTACTACATCTAAATTGTAATTACATATTTCTTGGTGCATGCAATGTCAAGCTGCCTTATAATATATATTTAAAACAACATTCATTTTATTACTCCACCACATTAAAATTTCAGTATTTAATAAGTAAGTATTTATACAAGCAGTGATACTATAAGATACTATCACTTCAGAACAAAATTCTTAGTATAAGAAGACAACAGAGCTCATTTATTTGATGACTTATTTTCGAATCACACAACAGATAATTATAATAAATCAACTCTTAAGGGCTTGCACAACAGTTCTAAATTAGATTGAAACTCAATTACATTTAGAATGTCATTGCATTTTAGTCATTTGTTTAAGTTGAGAGGGACAGAACGATGTTTTAAATTGATTTAGCTCTAGTCAAGATTAGTGACCGTTATGCAAGACACTCTTAATAAATAATGGTCAAATTGAATAGTTTTTAGTGATAAATTATTTATAGCATAAGACGTATACATTATTCACACAGATCAATGATAAAATAATAGGATGTTGCGTATTTTTCTTGTCTAACTTGTTTAACATTTATTTTGGGTATTTACTTCAGTGGGGATGATGATCCAGAGCTATCTTTACGGTCGCAAAAGTACCATATAAAACCTGGAAACGAATTGTCAGTGTCATCTGTCACTGTCATACAATTGTTGTCAGGTGAAAATTAATTCCAAAGACTTTCAAATAACATTTCACATACTTTAGGTTTATTTGATTACGCTTGATGCTGTTTACTGTACCTTCATATATATATGCTTCAATAAAAAATACCCTTTCACAATTTTAAATCTCTTTCCAGAAATAATTGACAAATTCAGAATCCTCCCATACTTAACACATTTTACTAAAAATTAAGTAAAAATTGTTACAGGGCACAACAAGGTTTTAATCAAAAGGATCGCGGTTTAACTAGCAGTCAAAATAATCTGAATTACAGCCAGTTTTAATTAAGAAAGTAAAACTGGCACAGTAGTACACAGAGTACGTTACATATTACTTACAGTTACATCAAGTTAGGTATCATAACTATGACATGAAAGCATCACCTTTACTTATCTGTGTTGATGTTATAACATATTACCCATATTCATAAAACAATTCAATACAAGAACGGCAGATTACGGCATGTAATGTTTGAACTGAATTAACAAGGATTTAAGGGGTGTATAATTACAATAGTATTATATTTTGAAAACAGTGTAAAAGCAGAAATCATAGACTAAAAATTTTTTTTTAATTTACAGGCAATATTCTTTTTCTATATTTAAAACATTTATTTTTTTTGATATAGATTTTGAGACTTCTTGGCGGGAAAGTGAAGCGTCATGTCTGCAGTTTTGTTTTATTTTCCATAATTTGTGATATTTCTAACATTAATGTGTAATAACGGTGGATTATTAACCGTTAAGTGTTTATGAACATACATGAGTGTTGGTAAATCAAACAAAACAGTGCAACATCACTTTTCAAATTTTCTTCCATGTGAGATCTCAGTATAGTCCCACATCTTTACTGAGGACTCAAGGGTCTCAAGGGGAGGGGATCTCATTTACCATTTATCATCTTTATCACCACTCATTCTCATTTATTATAATTTATATGATATTAATATATCTCTAATTTGACACTGGCTAAATGTGCAAACCGCTTGAAGCCATTATTTAAAAGAAGAAGAAGATATAGATTTTTTTATTCATTGATACATCTTTATTTATATAATTTGTGACTTTACTATATATTAGGATATTGTTATTTCCTATTTACGCCCACCACATGTATCCACACGGACAAAAAATATAAAGCACATTACACGGATTTAAATCGTAGTTTATTGTTCTATTTTGTCCCAACGAACGTTTCGTAACTTGACAGCGACTCTTAGTAATGGGCAGACGGGCATGGAAGGTGCTATTTAAACTCGGGCCAGCTGGAAGATATTTCTTCTTGGAATAAGCTTATTAGTTTTAAGTTTTTATGTTTCTGTGTGTGTATTAAAGTAATAAATTAAAGTCTACTGCTAGAAACAGGACCCCCCAATAGTTCTCCACGTTGAGTTAGATTTTGTGCCATTTACATTCAGCGCCTTAACCAGCAATCGGTTCATTAGTTGGGAAGGCAAAAGTAAAGTCACAAATATAAAATCACCGTCACTAAAACATATATTAAACGACGAAAAATACCTTGAATTAAAACCGGAAAATGTGTTATATTAATTATGATATAAGTATGTTTAAGTTCACCATAAAGGACCCATCCATGAATTACTCCATACATTAGTCGTGAGAAACCCCAAATAGCTCAAAGATTTCTGACAGACAAGGAGTGTGTAACGCTCGTAGCTCATGAGACCAGGTGGACGAACTAAACTGCGCATCGTTTCTTTTTGGCAAGGCTTAGGGTACGCAGTGTATATTTACTTGTATGGTGTGCACGCCACTGCGATTTACTTCTCCAGATTCGAATACAGCAAGTCAAAAGAGTATGTAATTGATAACTTTCATGTCAGACTTTAAAACATTATCATAAGGTATTAACTAATAACCTGTTATATAATATCGAGCATATAAAAACGAAACCAGGAGTCTGTTTTCTGTTATAAGACCACAATGCACTTAAATCATTTAGTTACTATTTCATTTTATTTGTCCCATCAATACAAGTTATTTACTGATAGTAATAGACAACGCAGGCCAATAACATATATGTAGGTATATTTCCCGGCGCATAAGTTGAACAATGAACTGATGCGCAGTGCAACATTATCGGCTCTCAATTGACCTCCGCTCAAGAAGTAAATGAAGACTTTAAAGACTTTAGTACCATGTCATGCCGCATATTTGATTTAAATAGTAAGGTTTCAACTTACTGTGTATAGATAGGGCTCCTACCAAGATCTGAGGAACCCAAGCCAACCTCACCTGCAAGTGGTGCACGATGGGTCCGGGGAAACAGGCGTGATTATATGTAGGTATGTGACTTACTAAACCAGCCTTTTAGTTTAAATGACAAAGAACTAGAATGTGGAGCTACTTATAAGGGCGACTATACCAGTCTAGTTCTTTAAGTGATATAGGACATCAAGGTAGGGAACTACCTACAAAGTCTGTCTTCTGATTTGTGTCATCATATTATATAATTTTAAATTCAAATAGTACTTTTTAGTGCATTTGTATTACTTTCAATTTTAATTAAAAGAATTAATTTTTTTATACAATGCATTCTAAGTAAGAAGTATTAAACACAATGTGTTTAACCCTCTATTTCGTCTGTATAAATACTCGATGTCTATTGATATAATATTTTTATTAAACTAAATATAATATTTTTATGAAACAAAATATTTGCTTATCAATAAAAATAAACAAATGTTTACAAATATAACACGCCTTTGAAAGCCACTGACCTCACATTAGATTTGCCTATTGTGTCTGTGACGGATTATTACCCACGCGAAGGCAACACAGCCAGATATTTACAAATAATTGTTCTGCATACAATTTGCTTGAAATATTACTGGGGCTCAAGTATATCACATACAAAATTAAAAGAAGGTAACTATCAAAAGCCATTTTATGACTACTAGACAGCGTAACAAGAAACACAAGTGGTGACTTGAAAGAGTCACGCTTAGTGCTAAGAGGTTAGCTTGCCTGTTGGATAAATAAATATCTTTGGACATGAATACAAAGTAAAATAGGTCAGCCATCTTTTCTTCCAGGCCTCTACGTTAACAAGTTTGTGAAATATGTTTTTTACACTTACCATTAAGCGTGCTCCCTCAATGGCAATATAAAGACACATTTACTAAAATAATAGGTCTTTAACGAGCCGAGAAGGAAATAATTCTTCACAACTATTGACTCTACATTCTACACGAACAAACAGACATGTATCCATCCCTTTCTAGCACGAACATGTGCGTGACGCAGCTTGCATGTGTGAGTGAGATAGAAAGCTGATGCAAATGTGATTAGTAGAAGAAAAGTAGTCTTTCTTGGGCTGTGCCCGAGAGTAGTCTCCAGCCGCGCTTGATGTGCAGGTACTGAATGATGGCACGGACGCAAATTAAGATACCTGAAGGAAAATAACGTACTTTGAGGAATATATTGTATAAATAAATATTTTTACACCAATTATTCAGTTCCAAGATAAGTATCATTACGAACTTGTGTTATGAATACTAAATAATGGATAAACACCCAGATCAATATAGGAAAACATATGCACAGAAAGATGTCCTGTGTGGGAATCGAACCCACGACCTCAGGAGCGAAGTGCGGTAGTATACCACCAACACCACGCCATATCAGTTGTCAAATGTCGTATAATATAGGTTTTATATGAATAGACAAGGTCAATGGATAAGTAAAAGGCTATATCTGTCTTCATACAGAGGAGGTTTATATCAAGTTTTATTATTTTGACTTGATTCGTTTCAACTGATCAATGCACAATTTAGTTTTAGGACTTTTAATAGCAGGCGACCGTCAAGATTGACCCTTCGTTGGGCAGTTGTAGTTGCAACTTTCCATTTGTTTTCTACCCTTAGTCCAAAAGATTAATATATCGCACCTTCGGTAAGACAAGGGCATAATTGTCAAAAATTAAGAACATTTGTTAGGTGTGCAAAAGTGTTTTAAAAATGCCTTTTCAACTGGTGGGACAAAGTCACTATAATGTATAGAGTACCTCATGTAAAGGAGAATTACTTTAGAGTAATATTAACTAAACAAGATCGCATTGAGCGCAGAAAAAATCTAAAAATGGCTCTCCTGTAAAATTGCAAATACTGCAATTATGCCCTTGTCTTACCGAAGGTGCAATATGATGTTTGGTTCTACTTTAGAGTGCGGGATCCATATAGATGTTCGACTGGTTGCCGCAGCCCATGTTGCTTCCAAAAAGATGACTTTGTTATATCAATGACAGAGAGATATGGATATGCTAGGAACTTACCAAACGCCATGATCAGCCACCAGAGCCAGGAGTTCTCGTGTGACGCGAGTTCGGTGGAATGCTTTACGATGAGCGTCCACTTGGCCAGCGAGAGGCCGAAACCGGCGAGCGCTCCGTAGCGACTCGCTACTGTGTGACAGAAACACATCAGCAGCAAAAATCCTATCCAGTTGAACAGGAACGCCACTGAAAAAGGAATTATGTGGTTTTAAGGGGCATCTATATATATCTCAAACCCTTTAAAATGCTGCATCGATCACTAAAGATTTAAATGGTCTTCCACGCTATTTTATAATGCTATCAAGAGGGTTGCGCTATCTAACGCGCATTTTCAGAACTATAGAAAACATTTTAGAGCTCAACAATCAGGATGCATGTTGAAACATGAGCTCTGCGACGCTAGGTGCTCACGATCACCTAGCATGCGCATAGATAGCGCAAACATCTTGATTGCACTAGTTTGCGCGCTAGTTTTTGAGTTTTGTAATTTTAACTTTCATAAGAGCTCTATTGAGCCTTGAATAAATGATTTTGACTGGACTTGACACTGACTGTTACAAAGGTGGGGGCGTTTTAGATCATTTATTTCTTCAGTTATCGTTTTAGCTTCTTGTCGTCATCATCCAGCAAAGCAGAGTTAACAGATTATTAGATGGGTGACCTTTTGTGCAGAATTTAGTATCCAGCCGATGCTTCGGAAGGCCCTGGCCTTGCTTATTATTATATGTGGTAATCATAAAGCCAATTAAGAGGCCCTATTAGGAGGCTTAGAAAGTTCTAATAGCAGAATACACCAGTCGCCAATCCGCGCTTGGTTTGCGTGGCGGAATATGTCATATTTTGCATATCTTGGTTTGTGGATGGAGGTCGGTGTTAAGTAGGTGGGCGTTAATGGTCTTATAGATTATAATGACGATAGTTTAGGCGTAACAAAAACACATACACTTTAGCATTATTATTACATAATAAGTAACTTTATTCACATCGCATAAATAAAGATGATTAACTAATCCTAAATTAAAATAGAGGAGGGCCTTCATAAACCAAACAAGCTATACAAGTCTGTTTGTATTTAAATTATATTGTCCATTCGCAGTACAAAGTTGTGTGATATTTGTAAATGAAATGAATTTTATTAGCATACTGTATGTAACGAAATCCCAACATTCTGTTAAGTCACGACATCAGCACGCCATTATTTAATATTAGGAAATTTTCTAACTGAAGAAGCGTCATAATTGATAACAACTTTGACAGTTGCGTTATAAGACGACCTATCAGGCGTGAAGGTCACTACATCTACACTACGCTCCGTAGCTACTAGTATCGAAACGTCCTTATGTGGCTTAAAATCAAAATGATTTATATACTATTGGCCGAAATAATACTGGTTTCAGTGTGCATTATTAACTTATGAACAAACAACCACTATACAAATAAAATAAAATAAATCATAAATATGCAGTACAAAAATAAAATAAGTTTCTTATTGCAAATTTAAATAAATCACTGAATTAATTTCTTTCTCATGATTATTAACATGAGAAATGATTTGAATTCAGAGACTTTTGTAGCAATCACATCATTCATTGAAAGAATAATTTTATACCAACATTGTTTGATATAATTATAAAGACCAATAACATCAAAAGGATCTTAATGTCTATAATAATGGAGTTCCTATTGCTAAGCTGGACATTCGCGGTCTTAAAATTGAGGTAATCCAAAAAATTGCTAAGATTGTGAAATTTTACTATAGTTTAATTATTAAATTGTTTAAATATACTTCAGTACAGCTGTGTTTTGACCGTGAATTATCACCTTCACTATAACTAGGACTAAGTTTGATGATGATTGATTGATATTAAACTATTAAATTAAAGTATCCTAAAATTTAAAAAAAATACTAGTATATCAATAATTTTGCTACCATTTGATAGATTGGAAAAAAATATAGCGACTAGAAGATTACCTGATACATAGTCGTAATAAATAAAATATCCGAAATAAATAGTTACCAAAAAATGACGTTAGGAACATAATGTCAGTGCCTAGAAGGCTGTTCTCAGGATCCAGTTGTTCAGCATTTGCTTCTGTCTGCTCCACGGTCACAAAGGCAGCGAACGTCGGGTGATGCGGCGGTGGACCTTGTAACTGCAGAGAATCACTTTTTAATAATAGTTACAAACTTCGAGTACAAAAATAATGAACTACAAGTAGCAAATGTCATAAAGTGTACCAGATATGATTACGAAAGATAAGCACAATTCACAGCGCCTATTTCCCAGAAGGGGTAGGCAGAGGGATATTATACGCTCACACCTCGCCAATTATATAGTTGGTCAAACTTAATAGGTGGTGAGCCTATAGATGCTTACCGGGCACTGTTATGTTTGCCAGAGCCTCATCCGTTGATCGGCAGGAGCACCACTTGCAGGTGGGGTTGGCTTGGGCTCCTTAGGTCTTGATAGAATCCCTATACACCTTTAATATTGTTTTAGAAGGCATGAGGGCCAATGGTTCTATATATTATCATATGTGCTAATTGATAAGGCTTCCTGAAATTCTAACAACAGGACCCGCACGCTTGCCTTCCTTGATTCCTACTGGTGTCTGGACTGTTAGGTCTGCATACTGGAGTATGCCTAGAAAAGGTTTGTGAAAGGATTCCCAGTTGTAAGACATGGGTTGTGATAGTCATGGGGATCTGTATGTGGAATTATTTGTTAAGAAAAACTGTTTCAATGTCCAGAATTTTTGTGATATTTCTAAATTATGCCCCTGATGTTATGTTATGATTTTATGTAATGGCATAATTAAACAATGTTGGTTTACCTGTGGAGGACCTTCTCCCTCCATTTGTTTTTCTCTTTGAACTTCCTCATATGTAGGCAACTTTGAATTTGCTGCTACGTCATATGGCGGAGGAGCCGAGAAATCAGCTTGTGGAGGAGGTATGTCTTGGATATTGTCTGAAAAAGATTAAAAGAATCACAGATGCAACAAAATCTACAAACACATATTTAAATTTTTATAATGATTGGTATACATATATTGGTCACAAGTAGGCATCAATGGTAATATGAACATGCAAGTTTGCATTAATAAAGTATAATAATGACTTATCGCACCCCCCGTGCTACAACGTCACTTCTGCAAACAATTTAATCTTCCAGGAGAAGTGTTTCCAAATCAAATATCCTGTTATAAAACATAGTTCTTCTTAATTTAAGAAATAGGGGGGTAGGTGTTGCTCGCGTCCGTAGGATTTACCACCTTATCCTAGGCCCACCCTACACGTGCCCCCCGGGTGGTGCCAAATGAGCAACAACGCCGAACAACAGGCGGCGGTTAATTAACCTGACCACTGGCCATCTACAAGCCAAGGGGGACTAAATCCCTCCTAAAAGTGTGGCCTTGTCGCCTTGGGAAAGTGGCATGTGTATGTCCCACTCTTAATATATGGAAAAATGAGCGATACGAATACTGATTTGTCATGCGATCCGGCTAACCCCCGGCGCTCACTGGTACCCGGGCCAGCGAGTGTGAAATTTGTTACCGAAGACTGCACAGGAGCGGGTGACCAGGCTCCCGTGATAGTAAATGCTACTGGCAACACAACTAAAAAACTTACCCAACAGGCATTTCACCCCAGCCTATTTATAACGAGACCACGATCGTCATCGTTAGGAAATATAAAGGCCATTGAGTCAATAAGCGAGCCTACTACATCCACAGTTAATAATGAATCGACCAAAACTTGCCCTCCCAACTGGCAAAGAATACCTACAGACCGCAATCCTAAAAGGAAGAGACTATCAAACAGCCCACCACATACTGAAGAATCTAACCACAGCTCAAATATAGCAATCACCACTTCTAACAGATACAGTGGGCTTCCTATAGACCTTACTGATGAAACAACAGAAAACCCACCCACTAATGCCAAAAAAATTAGCAAACCACCTCCAGTAATTCTATATGGCATAGAAGACCTAACTAAGCTAACTGAACTATTAAATGAAACTATACCAAGTGACAGTTATTCTTATAAAATCATTAATAGAGATCAACTAAGAGTGATGACTCAGTCAACTGAAGTATATAAGGATCTTATTGAACTCATCCGAAAGAATGGCCTTATTGGTCATACATTCACACAAAAACAGAAGAAATGCTACCGAATTGTAATTAAGAACTTACATTACACTACACCTAAATCGTCTATAATAGAAGCAATAGAAAAAACAGGTAATAAAGTAAGAGGCGAGATTATCTGTGGAAGGTCAAGAAAAAACAGAAAGCCCTTAAACATGTTCTTCGTAAACATAGAACCTAGCCCTAACAACACAGAAATTAAAAGTATTCAAACAATATTTTATACTAGAGTGACCATCGAAGATCCAAGGAAGTCAACTGAAATACCACAGTGTATTAGATGCCAACAATATGGCCATACCAAAAACAACTGTATGCGTCCATACAGGTGCGTCAAATGTGGACAAGGACACAAAACCTCCGAATGCCTGAAAAAAGATAGAAACACGCCAGCTACATGCGCCCTCTGTCAAGGTGAGCACCCAGCAAATTATAAAGGGTGTCAAGTCTACAAGGAGATCCGTGCACGAAGAATGACTCAAGCTGGTAATAGAAAATTTCCACTAGAAAAAACAACAGACACACTTCTACTACAAAAAGATTTTCCCCCATTAAAACCTGCCAGACACACATTAAACCAGTCAGCAAATAACCAGCACCAAAATTTACACCCATCTGGAAATACCTCCAGCACTGCAAATAATGGTAGTTGGAATAGAAAATTAGAGAACACGCAGTCTCAGTCAACAAGCTCTTTAGAGCAGATAATATTAAAACAGTCGGAGAAGATAGATATTCTCATACAACAAATGGGAACCTTAATGAACCTCCTGACGACATTAATAGCCCAGCAGAAAAAATGATATTCCTTCGAATTGCAGCATGGAACATAAATGGTTTATCCCCGAATAAACAAGAATTAGAGATATTCATGAACAATAACAAACTAGATATATTATTAATTTCTGAAACCCATATGACTGATCAAAAAGTTGTTAATATAAAAGGATGCAATGTATACCACGCCAATCATCCAGATGGCACATCACATGCTGGCGCCGCAGTGATAGTCAAGAAACACATAAGACACCATGTCCTGCCAAATTTTACACATGCCCACATCCAAGCCGCTATTATATCTATAGATGACTGGCACGGATCTCTTAATGTAGCTGCAGTATATTGCCCACCACGACATCGCATAGATGAACAAATGTTCACCGATCTGCTCCTCGCACTTGGTAACAGATACATTATAGGAGGAGACTGGAATTCCAAAAATACGTTCTGGGGCTCCCGATTGACCACGACAAAGGGTCGAGAATTAAAAAAAGCAATCGACAAAAATAATCTAAATGTATTATCAACAGGAGAACCAACTTACTGGCCAACAGATCCTAACAAAACTCCGGATCTTATCGATTTCTTTATCACTAAAAATATGTCAGGACTTTATACCAAAGTGGAGTCATGTCTAGATGGGTCCTCAGATCATACACCCGTGATATGCATACTAAGCACTACAATTATATTGAAGGAGCCACGAGAATCTCTGTATAACCATAAAACTGACTGGGAGTCCTTTCGGGATTATATTGATGACAATGTTAATCTTCGTATTCGTCTCAAAACGGCAGATGAAATAGAGGGCGCAACATTGTACGCCACAAATTTAATACAAAAGGCGGCTTGGCTATCAACTCCGTACATAACATCTAAACCACAAAGCCAAGATACTACTCTGGAAATACGAGAGATGATAGCTGAAAAAAGAAGACTACGACATAGATGGCACACCAGCAGGAATAGTCAAGACAAAAAAGCTCTTAATAAAATTCAAAAAGACCTTAAGGAACTTCTTAAAAAAACTGAGAACAATACCCTGCAAGACAAACTTAAGACCCTATCACCTTACAAAGCAGAAGACTATACACTTTGGAAAATGACTAACTCAATGAAAAGACCGATGGAACACATACCTCCATTGAAACAAGCTATCGGCGGCTGGTCTCGAAATCCTCAAGAAAAAGCTGAGTTATTTGCTGATTTCCTTAAGAATGTATTCAAACCTAATGAAGCTGACAATGCACATACCGAGCAGGAAATTGATGAAGTCTTGAACAGCCACCAACATATGTCCTCGCCAATAAAACTAGTGACAACAATCGAAGTCAAAAAAACTATTATGAATCTAAAACAGAAAAAAGCACCAGGATTTGATTTGATAACAGCAGAAGTTCTTAAAAATCTACCAAAGAAGGGCATTGTCCTGCTGACAATCCTGTTCAATGCAATACTTAGATTACATCATTTTCCGGATTTGTGGAAGGTATCTAGAATAAACATGATAGCCAAACCAGGGAAACCGCCAACAGAGGTCACGTCATATAGACCGATAAGTCTTCTCCCCTTGCTATCAAAAATATTCGAGAAACTTATCCTAAAGCGCCTTCTACCAATACTTACAGACCGCGAAGTTATACCAGACCATCAATTCGGTTTTCGCGCACACCATGCAACGACAGAACAAATACATCGAGTAGCTCATACGATACGGCAAGCGCTGGAGAGAAAAGAATACTGCTCAGCTGTTTTCCTTGATATTCAGCAAGCATTTGACCGCGTTTGGCATAAGGGTCTCTTATATAAGCTAAAGCTCAACCTACCACAATCTGAGTACATGCTCCTGAAGTCGTATCTCCAAAACCGACTGTTCCAGGTGAAATGCGAGGAGTCGTTGTCATGTATTTGCGAAATAAAAGCAGGAGTTCCCCAAGGTTCGGTACTGGGTCCCGTTCTATATACAGTCTATACTGCTGATCTACCCACCTCTGATAACGTTGTGACTGCAACCTATGCAGACGACACCGCAGTACTCTCCTGTAGTAAAGATCCGAACACAGCCTCTGCCAAACTACAAGAATGTCTAGACGCAATAGGACTATGGTTAAAAAAGTGGAGAATCCGAGCCAGCCCAGCCAAATCGGTTCATATAACGTTCACACTTAAAAGAGGGGATTGCCCACCAGTGACACTAGACGACGATGTCTTGCCAACAGACACGACAGTTAAATACTTAGGCATGCACCTAGACAAAAGACTCACTTGGCGAGCTCATATAAAAGCTAAAAAAGAGCAAGCAAATAAGAAATTTAAAAATATGTACTGGCTGCTAGGTAGACAATCTACACTAAGCCTAGAAAACAAAGTCCTTATCTACAAGTGTATCTTAAAACCGATTTGGACTTACGGCATACAACTCTGGGGATCAGCAAGACACTCAAATATTGAAATCCTCCAGCGCTTCCAAAACAAAGTGCTAAAGACCTTGATCAACGCGCCGTGGTTCACACGTAACACGGAAGTACATGAATATTTAGAGATCCCAACGGTCAAAGAAGAAATAAAGAGTTCTACTGTAACCTATAAACAACGCCTAGAGCGACACATCAACCACTTGGCTATACAGCTCTTAAACCCTAGCAGCAGCTTATCTCGGCTGAAAAGAATGCGACTAGCGTCAATATAGACCCGTTAAACGGGAATAAAGAAGGAAGAGTTGACACATCACAGGATGTGCACTCATAAAGTCATAAATAGCAACAAAAAATCTGATTAAAGCCAAAAGGCTGATTGTAGATATATTAAATAATAATAAAAAAAAAAAAAAAAAAAAAAAATTTAAGAAGTTAACTAGTAATATTTAATTCTTTATTTCATTTCACAGTAAAACGAAACATCTTACAGTTTGGTATATTCGTAATTTTTCTCACAACCAGATTTATTTTGACAAAATTGCATAAGTGACGTTGTAGCACCGATGGTGCATTATGTCTAAACACTAAATAAACAATTATTATAATAAAAATAATAGTGCCTTTTAAAATCATATTAAAGATGAAATAATAAATAGTAATTTGTTTTCTGTGGGAACTGTTTCAATATTATGTAAATTACTTTTGTGTTACTTAAATACTGTATGTTTTCCATTGTGATTTAAAACAGTTAAAGAACATTTATCATAGTGTTCGTTATTTGAAGGACAAATAATGTATGCTGACACTTCCCAGAATCTTTTAGCTCCAATCAAAATATACACATAAATTTGTGAATGTATGTAACATTCATAGTTTCAACTCATATAACACATTTAGAGTAGGCAGACTACTTGCTACATCTGGTTAAATAAAATCTATTAAATAGATTTCAAGACCTAAGGAGCCCAAGCCAACCTCACCTGCAAGTGGTGCACCTGCCGATCAACGGACAAGGCTCTGGCAACAAAACAGTGCCCGGTAAGCGGCAATAGGCTCGCCACCTATAACCTGGGACCAACTGTATAATTGGCGAAGTGGGGACGTATAATATGCCTCTGCCTATCCCTTCGGGGAAACAGGAGTGAATGTATGTATGTATGTTAATAATAGCACAGATCTCTAGATGAATCATGTGAAATTTGACCATACCTCAAAATTACATACCTTTGCAGTAAAGAGTAGGCATAAAGACCATTGTACCTAATTGTGGCATTAAATGAAATCAATATATCTACAAGTATCGCTTGACATTGATGGTTTGGATAATAGCTAACTTACTAAGAAGTACTACTAATAATGTAAATAATCTTTAAATAAATAAAATAGAATTACTTAGGTCATAGTGATGTATACACAATGTATACGCAATACTAGGCTACCACTAAAAGATAGTAATGTCAGCAAGAATGTCTTTATAATAAACTTAGTTACATGCTTAACATTTAATTAGCTTTTCTAAATAAACAAAATATTTGCTCTACTATTTTGCAATTTTACTTCATCCAATGTAAACTTATTTGGAGAACATTCAACAAATTTAAACTTTTTACAGATTTTTTCAAAACAAAACTTTTACAGGATATTCTAACACATATATTGCCTAACCCCTCTGGGTCTTATCCCTCTGGAAATGATAATTCATTTGGACTCTGAGTAATAGCACTCATTAAATTTTCCCAGGGTTTAAATAAGTAGATATTGAATGTAGGTGCATGTTTTATACCAGACTATTACAATGTTACACATCTATTCAAAAGCTTTGATAAGTGTAAGGCAAAATATCTTACTTATGTCAAGAAATGGTGGTGGCATATTAGATTCTAACATTGACGTAGGCAATATCACTGTGAGATGTGACGGTGGAAAAATATCACTGTCCCCTCGTGGATGGTTCTGCAAAAAGATATTATCCTTGTTTATCACAAATAATCTTAATACGCAAACAGTTACATAAATAAACAACTAAGAAACAATAACACTGTACCATCTTGTAACTTTTTATGTTCTGTTTAATCAAATATTCGTTTTACTAAATACTCGAATTTTTTGACCTTTAATAAACTGTATTTATTGATATTTTATGTATTCAATAAATCGCGCATGGTTCAAGGTTTTTTCAGATTATTGAAGTAGGTATGTACAATCGACTATGCGTAAAGCAGGCGCACCCCCTCACACACAGCAAATAGTAAGTATGACGTTTCTGATAACGTTTATTAACAAGGTATTGAGACAATCGATGAGCTATGATATTACACTAAACGTACTGAAACTAACAACATTGTGCCAAAATATCAATGAATAATAACACTAATGGTAAAGAAAAATATTCTATAATATCTAAGATCTTTATCACTAATAGTAAAGAAATATCAATATATTGTTTCTGAACATTAGTAGTTTCATCACAATTCTTTTTTTAGATTTCAAATAATAGAACACTCTATTTATTTGAAAAATAAGATTCAAAGTTTGCAATCCTTTCTATTTATACTGAAATGTAAACTAATTTTATTTAATACAGCAAATTTAGACATGATAATAATTATGAGAAACCTTTTCTAAACTTGGCTTAAAAAAAATAATGTCAGTCATGCTCGGGCTGGTCTGTCACTGTCGTCAAGCTGTCAAAAGTTCCGATGTGGAATCGAATTGGAAAAAATGCTCGAGAGTTCAGTAAATTAATCTTTCACATTTTTTATGTTGCAACTACAATTACAACAACAAAGATACCTATCTAAACACACAATATGAAGACAGCGTTGATGGTGGCTGAAAAGCCATCTTTGGCTCTTAACCTTGCGAACATACTTAGCAATGGCAAGTGTAGCACGAATAAAGGTACCATTTCTTGATGCACGGTATTCAATATTCTTCAGTTTTCTCGGCAATACTAATGTATGATTTGGCTTTTTTAAGGTTCTAACAATGCTTGTGCAGTACATGAGTGGAATGGAACTTTTAAGAACGAAGCAGTTCATTATAAAATGACATCTGTTTGTGGTCATGTCATGAGCTTAGACTTTACCGGCAAATATAATAATTGGGACAAAGTAGATCCTATTGAGTTGTTCAGCTGCCCTACAGAGAAGAAAGAGGCAGTGCCGCGTCTGAGAATCCCTGCATTTCTGGCACAAGAGTCCAGAGGTTGTGATTATCTAATTTTGTGGTTGGATTGTGATAAGGAAGGAGAAAACATCTGTTTTGAGGTATTTTAACGTAAAGTTTTTCCAATTAGATGTACTTTTTGAAATACTTAATTCAACTATATTACACTCTATATCATATACATGTCACTTAAACCTTAAAGTTTTAAAATAAATTTTCATTTCAAATTCATTTATCATCATCATATCATAGTATTATCCCTAGCCCTATACTTAAGATCAGGGCCCAGGGTCTGCTCACTGGACTAAATAGATCTTGGCTGAATTTCAGTTAAAATTCATTCATCATTTACTTATTCTGTAAGCTTAGCTGTACGCTTATAGAATGTGTTTTCGTCTTTATTAAAATATATTTTAGCAAATTTTCTTTAAAATAGGCATGTAACGATTTTCAAAGTGCCAGCAATCTGCTTTCTATTCCTCGGGTGATGCAACCATCATATGGGATGCATGCTTGAGTGTCACCCTAAAGTATCTAAAATACACCATTCTCTCACAATCATGCCAATTGTTTAGTTCCAAGATGAATATAATTAGGAAGTTGTGTTATGGATACTAAACAGATAGACAAACATACATTTACATATATATTTTTTTGTCAATACATATTTATAGTACATAGGATATCTGGATGTTTCTTATGTACTATAAGTATATATTCCAGTACAAATATTCATGTTCATCCACACAAAATCTTGTCTTGTGTCCTCAGCAGAGGAGTGCAGGAATATTGGACTCCACACCATATTAGTGGTGGGTAAGAGAAGAGACTGCAAACACAATTAATAAATAAACTTTTTACAGGTTATGAGCTGCGTTCAACCATACATGACGGGTGATGTGTTTTCTTCATTAGTGACTTACCGTACACATTTCTCTGCTATAACTGAGAAAGATATAAAAGCAGCTATGTTGAACCTGGGTAGACCCAATGAGAATGAATCTCGTAGCGTTGATGCACGTCAGGAGTTAGACTTGCGTATTGGGTGTGCATTCACAAGATTTCAAACAAAGTATTTTCAAGGTGAAGTAATATTTGATTTATTAATTTGCAACAATACTATAATCGAAGAAGATAACTTTAAAATTGATGTAAAAACTAAAACTAAGGATGCCTTGCACAACGGTCACATAATCTGAAGTCAAAGTCAAAATCATTTATTCAAGTTTGGTTTAATAGAGCTCTTATGAAAGTCAAAATTAAAAACTTATAAACTAGTGCACCCATTTACAGCGTGCATTTTGATCATAAAAGAAAAGAAAAGTTAGCTTTTTTCTCTTGCTAGCTACTGGAAAAAGTACCTAATATTGAAACAATTGGATAAGTCAAAGGTAGAAATAAACTTTTGTGTACTGGTTTTAACAATCTTTATTTATAATAATAATAAATAAATAACAATAAATATTTTCTAACAATTATACCAATTATTTAGTTCCAAGATAAGTATCATTAAGAACTTGTGTTATGGATACTAAACAATGGATAAACATACCTTTTTTTTTGTAAATACATACTTAATATACATAGGAAAACACCCAGACCAGAACAAATATTGTCCTGTGTGGAAATCGAACCCACAACCTCTGAAGTGAAGTGTAGATATACTGACCTCCACGCCATATCGATATACATATGTAGACATAAACTAAACATAGGCAAACACAATACTTTTGGCGGGAAGACACTGTACTGAGCGACGCGTCCTCGCGTCGCGATGCCGTAGCCGGACTGGCGGGTGGCGCGGGGCGTGAATACGCGTGAACCGATAGGCGTGTGCGGGGGTGAGACGGCGGGCATAGGGCTGCGCGGTAGGCCTAACTCCTACGCAGCGCGCGAAAACCGTTCGCGCGCTACACTCTTTATTATGATAACTGTTTAGTGTTTCCTGTTTAGTGTTAAATCTATTTAAAACATCTCTCTGTCCTTCTCAACTTCAATGCAATGACATTTTTGTGCAAGACACTGTTGTGCAAGCCGGCCTAAGAGTTTTACACAATTATGGATAATAAATAAAACAAATAGTAATTATTTTCATCCTGACATTTTAAGTACTAGTGGTTAATTGTCAATGTTAATGAAATTTATTCAGGAAATATGTTATTTTAAATGCTCTATTTGAGTGTAAGTGTAAAGATTATGAACTGCATTTGTTATATAATATAATATTTATGTTATCACCAATTTTATTATCTAATCATAACATGTACATATGCACATATACTTTGAACACACTACCAGCCACCAATTAAAACACTCGTACATAATTAAATCAAATCAATATTAGATTTAATAGATTTTTCTTATTATATTTCAGGTCGTTATAGTGATCTGGATGCATCTCTCATATCGTATGGGCCTTGTCAGACCCCGACTTTAGGTTTCTGCGTCCAAAGGCATGACGACATTCAGACGTTCAAACCGGAAACATACTGGGTGCTCAGGGTGTCAGCGTCTACTAGTGAAGGCAGGGAGCTCCCATTAGAATGGAAGAGAGTACGATCTTTCGAGAAGGATATTGCCAACATGTTTCTAGCTGGTATTAAAGAAATCAAAGAAGCACTGTTAGTAGCATGTTTAATACTTACTATAATTCTTAATCTGACACCCATATAACTTTGGGGTCATCCATAAATTACGTGACACAAATTTCGTTATTTTTTTAACCCCCCCTCCGTCCTTGTCACAGCTAGTCACACTTGTGAGACCCCCTTCTCCTTAGTGTAATGTCACAATTTTGCAATTGTACAGCAAGCAATAATTACATCAAAGAGCAGTTTCAAAATTTGCATAGGAACTGATTTTTTAAATGTGATGTCACGAGATTTAGGATCTCTCCCATCCCCTTGTCACACCATGTCGCACTTCGTCAACGTCCTCCCACCCCCTTAACGTGTGACGTAAATTATGGATAGCCCCTTCAGTGGCAGAAAACTTAAAATAACAATTTAAAAGAAAACTATATTATAGTTGTAAAAAAGTTGACTTTTAGCTCAAATGATCTGTAGTTATAAACTGTCGAATGGTGAGATTTAGCTAGCCCTTCGCCCACATTGACACAAGATCTAAATCCCATTCCCAAAGTCGCCTTCTACGACATCCTCGGACATGGCATACAATGGTAGAGTTTTTTTGAGGCGCTGCAACCACAAGGCAAAATGATGTTTCGTATTTAAGTCAGTGTGTGTTGCCAGCGATGACGTATGGGACTAAGACGTGGTGCCTGATTATGGGCCTCATAAGGAAGCTCAAAGTCGCTCAGCGTGCAATGGAGAGAGCTATGCTCGGAGTGTCCCTACGTGACAGAATCAGAAATGAGGATATCCGTGGGAGAACTAGAGTGACCGACATAGCGAAGCGCGTTTGCCAGCTGAAGTGGCAGTGGGCGGGGCACATAGCTCGAAGAACCGACGACCGATGGGGCGTTAAGGTTCTTGAATGGCGACCACGAATCAGCAAACGTAGTAGAGGGCGGCCCCCAACGCGATGGACCGATGATCTGGTCAGGGCGGCGGGGAGCCGGTGGATGCAGGCGGCAAAGAATCGATCTTCTGAACATAGGCTTCCCCAATTGCTTACCACGAAGCAATTGGGGAAGCCTATGTTAAGCAGTGGACGTCAAATGGCTAAAATGATGATGATGAATAAAGTCAAGATCTTTTATTCAAGTTTTGCTCAATGTCTTATGTTTTGCTAAGGTTGCCAAAATAACGGTCATTATTCAAATTAATTTAAATAATAAAACAATTATAAACAATACATTTTCAGTGTTGTCAATGTTCAAGCCAAAGAGAAAGCAAAACCGCGTCCTACGGCCTTGAATACCGTGGAGCTGATGCGAGTCGCCAGTGCAGGGTTAGGGATGGGCCCTCATCACGCTATGCAGGTAAGACATTTGACAAACCATATAGATACAATACAGGTATCACGATTTTTATTTAAATCATGCGTGCCGGCTTTTTAACACCTGCTGTGCCGTCACTGCCGAAATTGATATGATAATAAATATTTCATACGTGAATTAAGTTTTTCGAAGAGAAGAACAGACGCGCGCGGACTGTAGGTAGTGGCGGCCAACTTCAACTATTGGTCGGGATTCGGACACGCGAAGTACATGCATTTGCATTATCTATTATATATTTATGTCTGTGTCTATCACTAGTACTATTTACTTTATTTAGAACTCCTGGGACAAATATCTCGCGGTTACGGGCCCGACAATTACGTTCGGCAAAATGCTTGTCGTGAACGCTGGTCATCATCACACCCTGACTGATATAGGTATTCGTAGATATCTGGGATCATCCAGAATAAGTTGTCGGGTTTTTGTGAATATTAATGTCTTTTGCAATTGTATGGAAACTTTAAGTTGTACGTCTGTAACATTACTTACTGCATTTTTTTTTCTAAATAATGGCATCGTGCGTTTAGCACATTTAGCCAGTGTCAAGTAAGTGATATTTATTATTAATAATATATAAATCATAGTAAATGAGAATGAGTTTTGATAAAGATGATAAATGGTAAATGAGATACTATGACTGGCTATGACAAGTACTCGATGGATGCAGATTGGATGATTTAATGATTGGAGGATTGCTCGACGTGCGGAGTTATATATTCAGCAGAGGACCTAATATTCTGAGCTGTATTCTACTTATGAGTTTTCAGATTAAATTAGACAACAATAGCTATAGTCAATTTGGGTTCCGGTGAAGCACCTATGAATGGCGATTTTACTGAATACTCGTGAAATAAGTCCTCGCGCATCGCATTGAATATTTAAAAAATTATTGATAGGTTGGCGTATCAATCCCGGTAGCTCATGGGTGTCTTGGTAGTGGGTCCCAACCTCACGAACAAGAACGTAAAAAAGTAATATACATTTTTTTGTTGCAGATAGCTGAACGCCTGTATATACAAGGTTATATTTCATATCCGCGTACAGAGACTACAAGCTATCCTGAAAACTTTGATTTAATGTAAGTTTACTAAATAAAATACATAAACTTTACAAAATCCTTGCACTTTTTCTTAACATATTACAGCAAATGGCGTAAAATAATTTTTGACGTTGGCAATTTGTATAGGGGTGCCAAACTAAGCAGAGCTGGTGCTATCTTATAAATACTTTTTTTAGTCAACACATAGAAAACATGCAGACCAGCTCTTTTACTCATTTCAAATATTTATCTTTCCTCAACCTTAGTACATGTATATGTACCTCATACCACTTATTACATGTTATACACATATACCTACACGACCAAAGCCCTCTCACCTTAGTTTGTGAAAAGAGGCCCGTGCTTAGTAATGGGACGTCAGTGAGTTGAGATAGGACGCTCCAAAATTATTTTTATATCATGTATTTTTTTTTTATCTCTTGATTCTCATAAACAAAAAAATTGTAGGGGAACTTTACGTCAGCAGCAAAATTCTCCCAAATGGGGGGCAGAGGTTCGTGCGATAGTGGCGAATGGTATCAACAAACCGAAAAAAGGCCGCGACGCAGGCGACCATCCGCCCATCACACCCATGAAGGCAGCTTGTAAGTTTATCAATATTATTAAGCTATTGCATAGCTTCTATCGCGGGCCTTGAACGTGGAGACCGAATCCAGAAATTCCGTAACGAAAAAAACCTAACACCCCCCACTCCGACCGGCACAGCGGTGATATTTTTCAGTTTTTCCATCTATCGATAAATAGCAGAACTTTTAATGACTTTTTGATATATCACGCTTGTATCTTTAGTTCAGCAACCCGCCTTTAGGTGGCATTGGTTATATCGGATGGCTAAAATTTGTTTTCTTATCGGTCACCACGCTCAAAGTGTAACTTGAATTAATATCAAAGAAAAAAAAACAAAAAAAAAATACTGCATAAATAAAATAAATAAATAATTTTAATTGCATGAAGCAAGCAATAGCAAGCAATAAATGCAAGTTGATGAAAAATGCTATGCAATAGCTTTACGGCGGCAGTCTCCGAGTGTTTTCTTCTGCTTCTAATAAATAAAAAAAAATACGGAACTCAATCACGGTGTAATCAACTACATATATTTATCCTCACGTTTCGAATGCTTTACAGTGGTTTGTGGTCACGGAGAGACTGAGATGGCAGGTGTATCTATAGATAGATTTAAAAAAAATATGTTACTGTTACTAATACATGACACGACCTGTATGATAATTTCGCTTGGTTAAGAGTTCTTTCGAACATAGGAGGGCAATTTAAGTTAGGTTAATTCAAGTTAGAAGCTTCATTAAGCAGCTCGAATAAATCCATGAGCAGTACGCCGCACACGTCGCTCAGCCAATCTGCACTAGGTCTGAGCGTTAGAATAAAAAGTGAGATCAATTCAAGTCATATGATCTGAGGCCCGAACTCATTACTGATTATTCATACATGACTGTGGTAGCGGTACTGAATATTGAGGAATTCTACCACCCCATGTATTGCCCGAGAATATCATAGAAAGTGACTAAGGGAATGGGATCTCGTCTTCTATCCATGTGAGCGAAGGGCTACACACCTCCCATCATGTGATACCTTTCACCTAGAGATCTGTGCTAAAAGTTAACTTTAACTATGTGAGATTATGTATCTATGGTTAGAGGTCGCTAGTCCTTTGCTCTCATTGACACTAGACGGGAATTCCACTCCCTTAGTACCCTTCTACGAAAAGGTAAAGATAGCTCGGGCAAGAGAAATCTCTGTATTTTTAGGCTATTGCATAGATTATATCGCAGACCTTGAGCGTGGAGACCGTATCCAGAAATTCCGTAACGAAAAAAAACCTAACACCCCCCACTCCGACTGGCACAGCGGTGATACTTTTAAGTTTTTTCCATTTATCGATAAATACTTTTAATGATTTTTTGAAATATCACGCTTGTCTCTTTAGTTCAGCAACCCGCCTTTAGGTGGCATTGGTTGTATCGGCGTTACTGCGCATTCGAATTTTTTTATTTATGTATAGGTAATACACATTAGTGCCGCGCAGAGAAAGTATATATGATATTATATCTATAAAAATGTTCATAAAAATAAATAATTATAATTGCATAAGTTGATAAAAAATGCTATGCAATAGCTTTACCGAGGCAGTCTCCGAGTGCCACTCGTCTTTTTTTTTCGTATGAGCTGCACTGCATGATAACCTGCTTTAGTTTAAGTGTTAATATGTTATTGCAAAATGTAAAATGTGTATTCAATTGTTATAGCCGAATCGGAGTTAGAAGGCGATATGTGGCGCATTTACGACTACGTGACGCGCCATTTTATTGCGACTTTGTCGCGGGACTGCAAATACCTTTCCACGACGATCACATTCGCTATCGGCTCGGAGACGTTCCACTATACGGGAAACACTCTTGTTGATGCTGGTTACACTGAGATTATGCATTGGCAGGTTAGTTTATAATTAAATTTATCCAAGCTATAGATCCTTACTGTTTTTATACCACAAAGTACTCAAGCATTTAGCCCATCTGATGGCTAGAGACTATGAATGCTTGCAATAACAGAATATGACAAGCACGTCTCCGCTCCCTTAAAACTGTTTTAAGATCTTATTGGAAAAACCCCATGTAGTCCTATTAATTTTTTTTGAATTCAAGTACATATTTGGCCCACCTGGTGAAAAGTGAGCGACGCGACGACACCCCTTTAAAAGTCGTTACATGCCATTTTTAAAGAGTACCATGCTGTAATCCTTACATCCTCGTCAGGGAGCACATTTTGCAACTCTTGTGTATGCAGCAGATTTAATTTGAAACTTTCCGCGTCTTGTAATTTCTAAGAAATAAGGATGAACTTTCTGCCGATAGCAAGACGTATGTTGGTAGCAAGAAGACGTTGGCCTCATGTCAGACAGTTTCTCAAGGCTTTTTTTTTTCGGATGGAAAATCATCAAATGACTATCTTCCGCTGTGGGTGGAGCGGAAGGGTGTGTCAGAGTTTTACTGACTAAAAACCATCCATGTTCCTTCTTGAACCTGTAACACCAAGGCCGCGGTAACCCTTTCGAACAGTCCCGCAACCCTGGCAGGCTTGGCCCCCTTCCTTGTTTCTTGTTTCTCAGGGCTAGCATTAGAACTGGAGTGTGGAAAATCGTTTGTGGTATCATTGCTTACATCAATATTTCATTTTGTAAAGGCATTTGGAAAAGACGAGTTCGTGCCGGTCCTGTTGGTGGATGATTTGCTTCGCGCGCACGATCATCGCCTGGTCGAGTGTCAGACTTCGCCTCCGGACTATCTTACAGAATCAGAGGTAAGTAAGGCGTTTTTCCATACAAAGAAAATTAGAACTCTTTGGTGTTCATTTTAAAAGCACCCTTACCTTTCAAAACACGGAATGGAATTATTATTACTTATTTAATGGGACTCGTCATAGTGACCCCATCCAGCCTGATGGAAATCCAGTCGATTGGCTCCGTACCGTGTAATAAATATGGTAACAAGAGCACCCACACATGACGGCGACAAATTCCGTTTCACGCCCCGCTTAAATTGCCTGGGACTGCAGGAGTGCACAGGAAACTGGCTCCTAAGATTAGATTTGTTATGCGGGAGAAAATGGGGGAGACAATTCACAATTTAAATATGAACAATTTTAGAAACACCTTACCAACATACAGGCATTGTTAAGCGGCTAGGGATTCTCCAAAGTTCTTAGGAACCTTAGCCAACCTCTCTGGCAATAAGTGCACCTGCCGTTCAACAGACGAGACTGTCATTATACCAGCTATAAAAATTCCACGGCTGTACATTGGCCTGCCCAAAAGATTTACATTCTATTGAGGATAGTGGCCCATAGTCACCACGCGTGTTGATCGTTGCAGTTCAAGCTAGTACGCGGGATGACGCTGCTGCCCATCATCTGGTAGATTTCTCTTCGTCGACTCTTATGACTCCTCATAAGATGAGTGAGGGTGGCACTATTCTAGGCAGATACCGCACGGCATAAGACTATGGCTATCATAAACGGTCCCGATAAGCCACAATAGGCTCGTCAACAATAACGTGGGACTAACAATAGAGTTGGCGTTATGTGAGCGTACATTATGTCTCTGCCTACCCCTTTGGCGAAACAGGCGTGATTGTATATATATGTATGTACATTATTAATATTCTTTTTCTTTCGAAGTTTCAACTTGCGAATTTAACAGAACTAATAGTATGATATCTTAAACTGTATATTTTTTATTATCCAGGTGATAACATTGATGGAGAAACATGGAATCGGCACTGACGCCTCCATTCCGGTGCACATCAACAACATCTGCCAACGGAACTACGTTACTGTAGGCAGCGGACGGAAACTCATCCCAACCAATCTGGGCATCGTTTTAGTTCACGGATATCAGAAGGTAAGGAATAGAATAAAATACTTTATATAAATCAACTATATATACGATGTAAAGAGACCTTGAACAATGGTAAAGGCTACGCGTTCTACACATCACCACAAGATACATTCCTAAATATTTTCCTTGGGAAACTATTAAAATTTTTACATACATACATTCATACATCATGTCACGTCTCTTTCCCGTAGGGGTAGGCAGAGATCACATCCTTCCACTTGCTACGATTTTGGCACACACTTTTAGCTGCATTCACACTCTTTAACCATACACGGCATACACGCCAGTCGGTTACTTTTGACGTTACTTTTGACCTGCCCTTTCTCAAAAATTTTCTGAATTTGGTCATAGATAGATAGATAAAAACGTTTATTTCCTTTAAATAATGCAAGTTACATAAAAACATATCCCACAAAACCGTTTGACTGGTTTGTCTGTGGGTCAAAGTCTCATGGCAGGTCTTACGTGGTCTTCCCCTCCCAACCCTTTCTTAATTCTTGTCACTATAGCTTCGACCCTTATCACTTCATTCCTAATCCTATCACTCAATTTCACATCTAGAATACTTCTGAGTGCTCTCATCTCTACTGCATTAATCTTACTCTCATGTTTCTTCTGCCGTAACCAACATTCGCTTCCATACATTAGTGTAGGTACCAACACACCTCTATGAACTGCCATTTTCATTTCGGTGTTAAAAAAAACTGTAGCATAGAATGAAATGCGCGCAACAGACTGAGTTTCTGAGTGGCGGAAGCGTGCTACTGTAATTTAAAAAAAACTTAAGAAATAACGCTTAAAATTTGTTTTATTCAAAAATCATGATAAAGCTTTCATGACTTTGATCCTTAATAACTATAAGGCTATTAATTTCCCAGGTATAGTCTCAAAGAGAAAAAATATCCTGATGCTGGGCAGAATACGTAGCTTTCGGTTTTGATCGGGGTCCTGTAACACCCTGTATTTCTGCAAGAAAACTATGATCGACTTCAAAATAAACACCTCCCTGTTTTTTAACTTACCATACATACATAAGCGCTCGTAGCGGTGCTCGGTGGACGGAAACGATTACCGAAGGACAGCAGAGTTTACAGAGGTCAGTCCTTGGATGGTTGACCGTTTGTGTGCCATTTGATATCGAGCGCTTCCGTGCTTCGGAAGGCACGTTAAGCCGTTGGTCCCGGTTATCACTAAAGGTGGTAGTCGTTAAGCCATGTTAGAGGCCTAATGGGCGGCTTGATAAATTCTAACAGCAGGACGCCATACACCTGCCTCCGCCAATCCGCACTGGGTCAGCGTGGTGGAGTATGACCCAATACCCTCGCACCTTGCTATGTGAAAGGAGGCTCGTGCTCAGTAGTGGGACGTTAATGGGCTGAGATGATGATATGATACATGCATACCTCAAATGGAAAGTATGGTTGTTAGTTAGTTTAGCCGAACTAAATGAACAGTTTAAAATTTAAATATAATCAATTAAAAATAAGTATTTTACAATGAGAATAGAACCACCCTCTCTTATCTACAATTATTAAATCTTTTTTGATGGTTTCAAAAGTCAAATCAAATCATTTATAGCATATAATAAAGCCAATACAGAAATTACCTTTAGAGCGCTTGAATTTCGAAATTATAATGTCTTAAGGGAATAACTAGCAAAAAGATTTAAAATTAAATAGTGATAATCTTCACACAGATTGATCCAGAACTGGTATTACCTACAATGCGATCAGCTTTAGAAGAGCAGTTGAATCTAATCGCGGCCGGTAAAGCAGATTTCCGCGCGGTTCTAGCACACACCACCGAGATATTCCGGAGAAAGTTCCAGTACTTTGTGCGGTCCATAGAAGCTATGGATCAGCTTTTTGAAGTCAGCTTCTCGTCGCTGAAGGCTAGCGGAAAAGCGCTTTCGAGATGTGGAAAATGCCGACGTTATATGAGATATATACAGGTTAGTTTTAAAAGTTTGACTGTTTACTCTGCACCTTAGGTTATAAGGCGACCTCAGCGTCCCCTATAATGCGAACAACTCGCCGTTGCTGTCTGTCAAGTGCGTCGAGGAAGTACATAGATGAACCGTCTAAAAGATGGGAACAAAACTCACTCGATCGCACTTGAGTGAGTCTTGTACAACAAATAGCGCTGCTCGCTAGTGAAAAACTGCCTCACTTTATTGAGAGGTATCCTTACTTACGGCAGACAGTTAAAATAACTGTGGAATGCGTTGCCTCCAATATTCCCACTTGCAAAAATGTGGGCCTGTTTAAGAGAGCTGTAAGATGTCATTTCTTACATGACTGATGAATTATATCAAGTCATTGAGTTATTAATCATTAAATTATGTAAAGCATTAAGTACGATACTATGTTATCATACGTGGTAGGTTAATTTAAGTGGTAGCATACATATTGTTTATTTTTGTTCCTTTTATTTCAATTGTTTTTTTACACATGTCGTCTACTATTGAATGTTTTTTCCTTATTTCGGACTGCTGGAATAGATTCCTTTTGGAATAAGCAGCTCCATTGTACATTGTTATATAATTTTTTTTTCCTTTATATGTTTTGTGTGTACATAAATTGTTTAAAAAAAAAAAAAAAACACCCTCGATGTAGTATTTCGGGTTTAGGTTCTGGCCGATGTCAATGCTAAGAACGCTTAGGTCCACCGAAATAAGCAACGGAGAGTTCTGAAGAGGAGGTGTAAGAAAGGGGATAACCTTGGACGCGAATGCACAAACCTAGGTTTTGGTGGCATTAAAGTCGATCTGGTTTTAGATAGCGACTGAGAGACACGATCGAGTGTTCGGTTTACTTTGGCAACTAGGTCTTGCCTCTGCATCAGTATATCAGCTTGCTTTGCCGCAGGATGTCCCAAATACTATTGCCCAAGTACATTAATATTGCCCAAAGACAACATGTCATTAATATGGAGAAGAAATAGGGTGAACCCTGCAGCACTCCGGCATTGACTTTGCAGAACTCGGAGGAACTGACCTCACACAGAACACCAATCCTCCGATCTTTTGGGAAGCCGGCCTTAAAAAATGTTGTGTTAATTATATCAAGATTGCTTTTCATTAGGCAAAACCAGCTCGGCTGCATTGCTCGCATTGCGACGACACTTACTGCATGCCGCAAAATGGCACCGTTCGCATTTACCGCGAGCTCAAGTGCCCTCTTGACGACTTCGAACTGCTCTCCTGGTCATCAGGCAATAAAGGAAAGAGCTTCCCTCTCTGCCCCTACTGCTATAACCATCCGCCTTTCAGGTAAGCCACGGTCATAAGCAAAAAGCCAGCATAAAGCAAATAATTGACTTGTTTGTTTCGAGTCGCGAGCGATAATGGCCTAATCACGAATGTCACTTATAGTTTCTCGTAAAAAAAAACATAGTCATAGCGGCATAGTCTGAGTCGCACAAACTCAGACTATGCCGGTAATACGTATGGCTGCGTATCCAAGACTGGCGCACAAGTCTTTCGTAATCCGAAAAGTAAAGTTTATTCCATAAAGTGTCACAAAACTTAAAGTGGCCTTAAAAGAGTGTGTGTGTTTCTTATAATTTTATTGATATTAAATATATGGTACAATAAAAAAAAAAACATAGCGAAAACTTAATGCTACAAGAAATTTTTACAAAGAATTTGAAAAGTATGAACTAAAAACATATAAACTAACATAGAATGAAATATATATGTAATGTATTCGTTTTTTCCGTTTAGTAATAGAATGTCAAATTCTTAAAATTACTATTGTAAGAAAACACTCAATCTTTTTAATTATAAGAGGAAATTATCAGTAAATTATATGTACTGAAAAGCTTTTAATTGGTTATAAATAAACCTTAACATACTGGTTTTTTATTGCTTTCTTATACTTGAAAATTTGACATTCTGTTACTCAACTTTTTTTGTCTTCATTTTGGATGTGGGAGTGACAATTGTTTTTTTTAATAATATACAGGGACATGAAGAAAGGTTTTGGTTGTAATTCCTGCACGCATCCTACTTGCCCTTACGGCGTCAACTCGACTGGAGTGTCCGGGTGCGTCGAGTGCGAAAGTGGAGTACTCGTATTGGATCCATCTGCCCCTAAGTGGAAACTGGCTTGCAATCGGTAATATTCTTTTACTCCATATTAATACTATAATGAGAAGTCACTCTCTATGTCTCGCTTTCCCGCCAAAACTACTGAACCAAATTAAACGAAATTTGGTACACAGATAGTCTATTCCAATATTTATTTGTGGTTAAAATAGGGGATTAAAGTTTTTATAGAAAATCTTCATTTTTTTTGCTAGAAGCACTACATATGATATTTGGAGTTACTTAAACAAGTTGCGCGAATATACATCCCATCTAGGGATGAGCTTATACCTTGCGAAAACTATTTAAAAGCGTGCTATAAATAAACATGGAGCAAAGATCACTTTTAGCACAGAAATATAAGTCGCTTTCTAAAACACCCTTCGGCAAGGTATTGAGTGCTAGAATTCTTTGAAGGTGCCACTAGCACATGTCAAAGTCAAAATAATTTTGTCAAGCTCTTGTGAACGTCAAACTTGCAAGCTTAATCGTAAAAAAACGGGCAAGAAAGTCGTCAAGGTTAGTTTTTCTCCCGCCAGTTACAAGAAAAAGTACTTAATATTTATACAATTTGACAAGTCTACAAAATCTTGTGTTTATGGCATCTTGACGTTTGTTTTATTAGTACTGTAGTACTTTACATAAAGATTAAATGTAAATACTTGTCCAAATCTCAAAGGCTGTTTGATTTTCAACTTGATGCATATGGTCCTAACCACAATAAACTTGCTATATTGATGGTTTGAAAGTAAAAAGTTTTTTATTTCATAAACTATTACATAGCACTTGAAAACGTCAAAACAAAATATAAATAAAAAACTAAATATTGCTACACTGAAATCACGAAGCCTAGATTCACTTACATGCAAATAAATAAAAATTTGGTGTAGGTAATTGAATCTAAGTACCAGTTTCAAGCCCGAGTTTGCTTTCTATACTGACTAATTTTAGTTCACAACCCGTGGACTCATCATACCAGCCTTGTAAAGTTCACTGCTAAACATTGGCCTCTCCAATACACGTTCTATTGGGAGTATCTGCCTATAATCACCACGCTGGGCCGGCGGGTTAATAATCGAATTTATAAGGTTAGATTTATCTTGGTCGACTCTTACGACTCCCCGTGATATGAGAGGGGGGGGGAGAGGGGGTAGCATTATTCTAAGCCGGGACCATACGCCACCTCTCTCAGCTTACTATCAAGTGAAAGTTAAGTAACATATTCATGCTCAGAGATGTCGCGAGGCGGTACACATTTTGATAACTGACATAACTAAATTATTTTGGCAATAAGCACGGCACATATTACATATTACTTTCCAACCAAAATGTGTGGGCGTATAATATGCCTCTGCTTACCCCTTCGGGGAAACAGGCGTAAATGTATGTATGTCATGTATAACGTTAATAACATTTTTTTTTCAGATGTGACGTAATAATAAACATATTTGAAGACGCCACTCGCGTGTCAGTGTGCGAACAGCAATGTACAGTGTGTGGCGCCCAACTCGTGACCGTAGAGTACAAGGCTGAACGGACAAAACTACCCGCAGCGTTGACGGAAATGACTGCGTGCTTGTACTGCGAGCCCAGTTTTAGTGCTCTGGTGAGTATTATTCAAAATCAAAACTCATTTATTCAAGTTTGGCTCAATAGAGCTCTTATGAATGTCATACTTATAAACTAACGCGCCCATTCACTGCGGGCGGGAGCTTGATCGTAAAAGAACGGGTAAGAAAATCGTCAAGGTTGGTTTTTTCTGCCGCCAATTGCAATAAAAATACATAATATTAAAACATTATTCGACTTTGCTGCCTCTTATGTAAAATATTTATTATTATTTTGCATTATATTATTTATACAAAACTAGCAGACCTCACAGCGGATAGTACGAGTGTAAACAAGTAAAAATATTTATCTTTACAACCAAATACAATCAGTAATAAGTTCCCGGTAAGCGAAAATAGAATTGCCGAAATGTAGTCATATAGTTGTCGAAAAGCGGACGTACAAGATGCCTCTGTCTACCCCTTCGAGGACACCAGCTTAATATTATGTTTTATGTATAACAGTGTAGTAACTATAAATTAAACACATTTTACGGATTGGTATCGCGGCTTAATAAACTATTTTCATTCCGATGATTCGAATACATTGTTTCGTTGTGAGAATCCAAATGCGTGTAATAGTAAATAAAATTGTGACGGTAGTTTATAAATTTGAAACTATGTCTATGTAGACACCTGTTATCTCAGTCTACCCGTGACCACATATGTTTGTAAAGTATTCGAAATTAAATCCGGGTATATGCATCTGTATCTGAGGGATCTCACCCTAAACCCTTAGAGACCGAAGCCAAACTTTTTTTACAATAGGCTCGCCATTTATTACGTGGGACCAAACATATAATTAGCGAAATGTGGGGGTAGAATATGCCTCTGCCTACCCTTTTGAGAAAACAAGCGTGGTTTTATGCATGTAACAATAAGCAATAATTGTATCAGGTGGAGAAACATCGCGCTGTGGCCTCAAGGGCCGGCGCGTCGCGGGGCCGTGGCGGTCGTGCGCGGCCCAGCAAACATCGCAACAAGCAGCCCAAGGACAAGATGGCGCAACTTGCCGCTTATTTCGTCTAAATACTTTAACCACTAACTTCTGCCATGTCATTAACTTTGTAATGACACCATATTTTGTCCAGCTGCTATATCCGTGTATTGTAACAAACAACACGTCAAAAGGACAAATTGGCGCAACTCGCTGCTTATTTCGTCTAAAACCTTCTACCATGTCAATAATATTATAGACACAACAACAACGCGACGACGATACCATATTGCGACTAGCAAAAATCATCCGTATCTGTGGCATTATAAAGAACATATTTACTTGCGGCCATGCAAGCACTATAGCAAACGCCGCAAATAGTAATCCAAGGACAAAATGGCTCAATACGCAGCTGTTTTTTGTCTAGGATCTTCTACCATGTGATCAATGCACCATCACTTGCGGTCCAACAACAACCAAACAAAATGGCGCAACTTGCTGCCTGTTTCGTCCAAAATCTTCTAACACGTGATGAACATTAACATTACGGAGACGCAACTCTCATATTTTGTTTAGAATCTTCTACAGTGTATAAAGGACATATTTCTGTAAACATTTATTCACTATTACCTATTCACGAATACTTGCGGTCCAGCAAACATAGCAAGAACCAACCCTAAGACAAAATGGCGCAACTCGCTGCTTATTTAGTCTAGAAACTACTGCAATGTGGTTGGCGTTATCAAGGACAGATTGTTAAGTATTTTTTTTACATTTCCCATTTATCATTGTTTGCGGTCCATCAAGCATCCTAAGAACAAAATGGTGAAACTTGCAGGTTATTTTGTCTAGAAACTTCTAGTTGATATTATATAGAACAAATTGATGTGTAGCGCCTATGTAATTGCTGTAGTGCTTACTACAGCAATTACCTCAAGTCCAAATAGCGCAACTCGCTGCTTATAATGTCTAGAAATGTTTTTTTTAGAATATTCTACAGAGTATAAAGGATGAAGACATATATGTAAAAATAATTCATTATTACACATTTAGCATTACTTACGGCCCAGTAAATACAGCCACAAGCTGAAAGAGAATGACGCAATCGCAGTTTATCTCATCTAGAATCTTTTACAATCTGTTGGAATTGTAAAGGTCAGATTCTTGCGTAAATTCAAATAATTCACCACTGTAGTGCGATGCCTTATGCTCTGCAATTAAAAATTCAATGAACCATTTGTTTTGCTAGGCCTAATTCTAAAGCGTATATGAATTGTTTCTTCAATGCGATAATGTACTACCTTTACGTTTACACGTAATTGTTAAGTTAAAGTAAGTTAGTTTAAAATATGGGTTATGTAACTCAATTTGTATTTCGACTTTTTTATGTGCAATGTTTGGTATTTATTGAAGTAAAAATCGACATAACCTTGATGTGTAGTTTTTTTACTCAATCGAATAGTATGATGATTTAAAACTTTACTAATGCGTGAATCTATTACGTGAAGTGTACCTAGTGTATTTGTAATAACTTGTATTTATTGCTTAAAGTTGGTTGAGTTTAATATAAAGTGTTTAATTTAAATTATTTGTTTGTTTATTTAACACCCTCATCCACATCATCAGCCTCCTGCCCTGCTATTTATTTCTTTGGGGTAAATGCTACATGTATTTTGCTTTTACTTTCGTCTTCTTGATCATACGACCATTTGACGACCGATATGGCGTGGAGGTCAATACACTAGACATGGTTAGTTCCTGAATAAATGACACAATTGAAGTACTTCACCTATCTAGTTCATAATAGGTTGGGGAAAAAGTCTTTTCGTATTTTTGTATGAAAAGTCAAGACATTTTTTTCAAAGTTTTTTTACATTTATTTACAATATATATGTACTGTTTTGTTGAATAACTTTCTGCCATTTTGTGGGCAGAGACATTATCCCGTTACTGTAGAAACTTTGGGACTTCTGACCAAAAAAACGGGACAAATAGTTTTGGCAGTCCTCTCTTGAGGTCAACCTTACAGAACCTAAAGAATTCTGCAGAGACCGAAACAGGTGAAAATCTGAAGGCGCAAGGTCAGGGCTATATGGTGGATGCACTAGGACCTCCCAGTCGAACTCTCTTAATTTTTGCTGAGTGGCTAAAGATGTGTGTGGTCTAGCGTTATCGTGATGAAAGACCACACCCTTCCTGTTGATCAATTCCGGCCGTTTTCTCTCGACTGCTTCCTTTAATCTCATCAGTTGCTGGCAGTAAAGATCAGAATCGATGGTTTTGCCGGGCGGTAAAAGCTCATAATAAACAATGCCCTTCCAATCCCACCATACACACAGCATCACCTTATTTCGTGTTAGGCCAGGTTTGGCCACAGTCTGTGAAGCCTGGCCAACTTTCGACCACGACCTTTTTCGCACGTTCTTGTCGTACGTGATCCACTTTTCATCGCCAGTTATCAATCTCTTCAAAAACGGCTCGGTTTCATTACGTCTCAATAATGAATCGCAAATGAGTACACGGTTCATTAAGTTTCTTTGAGTGAGCTCGTGTGGCACCCAAATATCGAGCTTTTTTGTATAACCAGCTTTCTTCAAATGGGTCAAAACTGTTTTGTGGTCAATTCCCAGTTCTTCAGCTACATCGTAACTACTAATATGCCGATCTTGCTCCACTCTTTCAAAAATGGCGTCCATTTTATTCGTAACAGGGCGACCAGAGCGAGGTGCATCTTTAACATCAAAATTTCCGGACTGAAAACGTTTGAACCAAATTTGTGCTACTCTTACTGACACTGCATCAGGTCCATAAACATCACAAATTTTTTTCACTGCTTGAGTTGCATTTTTGCCTTTTTTATAATAAAATTTTAAAATGTATCGAATTTCTTCATTAGATTCACTCATTTTTACGGAGAGAAAAACAAATGAAAAATAGCGGGAAACTACTTTTTTTTTTTTTTTCTTTTCTTTATAATGGAACCTTTTTAATGTTACCAAAACCAGCCAGACACAAATAGTACAGTCAAAAAAATTTTATAATAAGTTTATACCTACGTTATGCGAAAAGACTTTTTCCCCGACCTAATATGAATCACTCGTTTCCAAAGCAGTTCATTTAGTTCACTAAATCAGTGATATGAGAAGTGAATAAGAGTAAAACGTACGGATGTATTTGTTAGTACTGCAGGAGCGAGATACTCGCACGGCTCGGCTGGTTTCTGGCCATCCCCTATTGAACAAATTCAGCTTAGTTTCACATTACGTACTTACTTGACTGTGGTGAAAGGTTCCCTTAGTGCTACTTTATTGGTTGTACGGCTTCTTTCAAAATCTTCAAATATTTACTGTGTGTGTTCTGTATTGTTATATTTGATTACTAATTTAAAAGAATATAGGAAACACCCAGACCAGAACAAATATTCATGTTCATGAACACAAATATTTGTTCTGCGTGGGAATCGAACCCACAACCTTAGGAGCGGAGAGCGGGTATTCTCACCACCACGCTATATCGGTCGTCAAGGTATCTACAATTTGATTGTAATAAAATGTTACCTTAGGTTACGGTTTCTAAGAGAACTTTTTATTATCTCGGCGGGAAACTGCAAAGTTTAATCGACCTTGCTGAGTTTCTTGCCAACTTATTCTCGTAGAAAGCTCCTAAGCAAGTGGCGCTCCTAAAAACAAGTGACGTTCACAATTGCTTCGGAATCAAGTGCTTGAAAAAATAAATTTGGATTTTAAATTTAAAGTGATCATTTTAATTACACACAAAAGTAATACAGACGACGAAGTGGCGTTAGATGTAAAAAAAAATATGACGAAACCACTACATAGTCTGAAACAAAGTTGCCTTCCTCCAAGCAACGGAATATGTTCTGGTTTTTTTTATAGATAGAGTAATTAAAGAGGAAGTTTTAGAAGTAGGTCAGCGGACGAAGTCGCGGGCGGCCGCTAGTAAAGAAATAAAACAATGCAACATTGAAGTCTTCATTTTATTGTGAAGTTTGTCTCCTAGATTAATGTATAGTTACAGTACGACGACGTAAGCTTATAATATATTACTGTATTTTTCTCGTTACATTTAATATACTATCCTGTCGTGTGAGAGGATAATATGATTCGTAGTAAAAACGGACTTATCTGACTAGGCCTTTAGTGGAGCCAGGAAAATAGTAACAGTTGGTAAAACGCCGTATTCTCAATCCACCTTGATACGTCTTGCTTACTTTTTGGTGCCCCATTGGCGATGAAAAACGATAAAGAATAATCTTTTTGGCGCTCGACATGGCTTGACATCTAGTTCTTAAAAGAAGTAAATGCCTTTTCGTCGTTGAAGTTCTAACACCACGGAAGTCAAAAATAGCAACTTTTCAGGAGAGAGAAAAAAACGCATAATTTTGTATAGATAGTATACAAAATAATAATAATAATATACTTTAATAATATGAATTTACTGTTTGTGTATACTTAATTACAGTTCTATTTAATGTAGAATCATTAACTTTTTATAAAAAACAGCTAAAATAAAAAAATAAAAAAAATTAATTTATAAAATTAAAAATTTTTTTTTTTAAATTCACGAGTTTCTATTGGCCAATACGTGTTTTTGATTAGCTGAAACGATGTGTCTCTGATTCTCTAGCCTAGCGAATGGCATCAAAATAGCCGAAAAGTGACTTACGTGGTGTTAGAACTTCAACAACGATTTTGAAAAATTTCCAGTAGAAAGAAACTGAACTAAAACCTTCACTAACATTCTGAATTTGGTGTTTCGCGCTCTCTATCGGACAGTTGTCGAATTACAAAAAAAGATCTATTAGCACTCAATCCATGAAACATGCAAGGAATATTGTGACGAAGTTAACTTAGTTTTGGATTTTTTGGCGATTACGTCTTAAAAGATTTAAATGTGCGATTTTTTTTCGACCTTTTCCTTGACCACCAATAAAGTATTCGAAACGTCGCGTCGTCGGGATAATTATTTATGATTAAACCCACAGATTTAGATATACTTACAATAAATAACGCGAGTATCACTATTTATATTAAAATCAAGCGTGCCGACTTTTAACAGCTACTGTGACGTCACTGCCGATATACAGTGGCGTGAAATCCAAACTGTTTCTTCGACACTGATGCTACTGATATCGTACATGTTGCAGTATTTAAAAAATAACAACAGAAATTAAGACTGTAAGTATCGGCGGCCAACCTCGATTGGTCGGGGTTCGGACACGCGAAGTTCATGCATTTGCGTTATAATATTTATGTCTGTGATTAAACCGCAATTTAAATGTATGAAATGTGTCTCATTTAGGTATTTTCTATGTATAGGTACTCGCATAAATAAAAGAGTATAGTATGTATGTATGTATCTATATATGTCGATTAAGTTATTTTATTAGTTACAGTTACTAAACTTCAAGATCGAATTTGAATACGGGCGTTGAAATCTCAAAAACTGTTGTTTGTAGAAAAATCAAATAAAAAGTCACATCTTTTACTGGCCTCACGCTAATCCGTACATGATATGAAATAATCATATTTTAGGTAATATAATAATCTTTATATTATGTGCAATGGATTTACTGTATTATTTATAACATAATGTTGGTTTTAGCATTTATTAAACACCTACATTAATTTTATTCTGATACCATGTACATCACGCCCACATAACTGTGGAATATAAATTAATAGGTACCTTTAATCATTATTTACTATATCAGCTTAATTTGTTAAGTATCTAAACGTGTAAAATAAATATCAGACGGCTTTTTCATAATAAAAAAATATCACACACAATTTGGTAAGTAATACATTTATACCTTTAGAAATAACATAATATACTTAGTTTCAAATGTGATAATCATAATTTAAATATTGAACCTCAAAAATCACTATATTAAACAAATATGGGTAGGTAGGTAACCTGTAAACTTTTTACAACATATTAAAAAAACGTAAGAAGGTCTTAGTCGCATATTGAAAATCTGTGGTAGACTTTTTTATATCACAGATGAAGCTAATTTTTTCAGCAATCTATATTATTAAGTATAAATATTTACATTAATTTTGATATTACTTAGGGAAGTGTTTTCTTTCAAAATACTTAATACTGTTTAATATAATATTAGGTATACATACTTTATTTTCATTAATCTATATTGATTTATTTTAAATGGCTGAGTAAAGAAAACGAAAAACTACAGCTGATGGCTTTAAAAAATTCGTTAAATGTGAGAGATTATTTTTTAACCAGTAAAGTGACTAAAATTCGTTGAAATCAGTCCATCTCGTCTGGTTATTTTCTACAATTTAGCAGTTTGGTATGAAAAAGAAACAAATGTCTACCGTAATAATAATGTTATAATATAATAAACATTAATGAATTCAAATAATTTACATATTTTATTTTTGCAACTACTTGCAGCTAAAAAAATCCTAAGAAACCCTATTTAATAAATCAATTAATTTTGTTTTACATTTCATAATGATCATCAATAAGTCCATGATACAAAAAATATTAAATTATATTTATTAATGTAGTACAATTAAATTGTGTTGATATGCTTTAAGAATGTCACAACGTTTAATTAAACCAATTTATAGCCTATTAGACCTTTATATCCTGGACAGGTCACAACACAACAAATTTTAATTTAGTATAGGTATGTATTCTACTTGCAAGAAAAAGGATTTATTTCAAACTGATATAATTTTGTTCGTCTGTCATATTAAGATAATGTACATTTTATGTAGAATAAACTTTATCATCTTTTATATTAAATACATTTAAATAAATATAATAATATTAAATACATTTAAATAAAATCGTAATAGGTAAATTTATTTTAGTTTATGTCAAATATAAAATTAAAGTATGTTTTGAAAATGTTGTATTTTAATAAATACTGTTTTATAGGTCAATTGTTATATATAACAAATGAATGTGCATATTTAATTATTTTGTCCTATATACTACATAGTTTTTTTATTGTTCTAAACGCGTACAACCCTAATGAAAATGCAAGTAGTACGTTCAAACTGAACATTTAATATTTTTCTTTTTATTTGATGAGATTCATTTAATAAAATATTAAACGTACAATCGTGTGTTCATAATTCACATTAGTATTTATATTAATTTTAATCTCACTGATTTTGATAACATAATTAAATACTATTAGCATTATGTATTTATAGCAATTATTTACATTACAATATCGAATAATTTTATATTTATATTTTTTATGTAAGCAAACTTCCCTTTATTGTAATCCAAGCGGTCTATTTATTTGGTTATCACGAAGGGTACAGTAGGTATAATAGATTTTAATTCCATTCTTGTAATACACTTAATGTTACATTAATTAACCTTAGTAGTACTTATCATCAACATATAAGTACGTTAGTAAAATTAAATTTAAAATTCGTTAATTTCACTTATTTTAAATATCAATATAATAAGTGGAATAAATAATTTCAGTTGTCGTTGATAATTACAAAGTCATATAAATAATTGCACATTAAAAACAAAATTTTGTACTCAGTAAAATGTGTTGAGAAATCGGAAGTTTTTAAGATATGACTATGCCAAATGGTTTAGAAATCATATACTGATTCCTATGCTTGTATTTGTACTCTCGTATGTTCTATAAGTAGGCATAGGGAACTCTCATTTTTACTAGAATTACTAAATACACTACCATCACTAAGTGGTCCGAATTTAGTACGAATTATACACACGAAATATAAATGTACTTTAATTTAGGTAGGATAGCATACCTACTTACATGCAATTAGAATTTTTGTATAAACTGATTTGTAGTGAGGCCAGCTCAATTTATTTTTATTATTCAATTTTAAATAATTTGCATATCTCGTACAATAACTTTATACCATTTTTCAAAACCAATGGGAATTGTTAAATAATGTACTATTTGCCAGGTAATACATTTATCTTCCTAAGCAATGTAGTTTTAATTTTATAATAATCTTATTGTCATCGACTAGCATTAATGCTTTACAATAAACGACACTGTGAAACTATATTTGTATGTCAATATTATAATTTTATAAATAATATATTATGTTGATTTTGGAAAATGGCATATAAAGAATTACTAATGTGTAGCAGTTACAATATTCGTCCATATACGTGGAGTAGTAGATAGTAAATAAGCCTTTAATGCTTATTAAATATTGAGCGACTGAAGTATATAATATAGTATATTTTTTTTATTTTTTACTATTTAAAGCTCTTAGTTTTCATTTCTTGCAAGTTCTACACTCGCATATAACGCCCACTTCAAATTTGCAGTGTCAAATATTATCCAATCAGTAATAATTGTAGGTACTTGAATGGCGTACATATTGAATATAACTGATTGGATATTACAAAAAATTTATATATTTTGCAAAGGGCGATACAGTTTAATTTATTAAGATATTACAGCTATCTGGTACAGAATGACTAAAATGAAAAATTAAACAAAAGCTTCGCTTTTGGCAATCTTGTATCATGGAAATTTCCATCTTTACGTAGTTAACACTCACTAAAGAGTTAGCTACAAGGTCACTTGGATTTCCCACATCACTAGAATTATTGTTGTTACACTTCTGTAATTTCACTGTTTATTAGTTTTTTTTCACTAAGTTCATTTCTTTATATTTATTACCCAGCCGTAGCACTCGCAACCCAAAATTTAACCGTATTTAATAAACTGTACAATCGATAAGTCTAAATGGTCCACACTTGAACTTTCTCGGCTATCACACACCAACTGGCTTGATCGTAGTAAGATGAAACTACGTGGAGACTTTCAACATATTTCTCTATAAGTTGATCGAGTTCGCCCCTTTTAAATACGTGGTAGTATCGATGGAAGGTGACTGCACCCCCTTCTGAGGGCAAGCTGTCAGAGCCATCACTGAGAGACGGCAAGAGAGGAGCATGCGGTCCGGGGCGCAACGGGACCGGAGTCGCATTGGGCGCATCTTCAGAGGATGACCGAGTCTCAAGCAGCAATTTTCTCTCTTTGGAGCTATCACTGCAAGACGGCAATGATGCTAAACTCACACAGCCCAGAGACGCTGTACTTCCAGTTTTGTCTCTTCTACTCCAATCGCTACCCGCTGACGTGTCACTCGATTCTATTGAAAAACCCGATTTGAGCGGCGCTGTACTAGCACTAGATCGTGAGGTTATCGACTCTGGACTAATTTCCATTTTGTCCATATCACTAGAATCAGTCGACTGTCCAACTTTTAATGAAGATCTCTTATCGGTATTCGTACAAAGCGAATCAATGCTTATTTCTGATTCTATAGAGTAGCCTGTTTCTAATGATTGACTAGTAGTATCATAAGCTCCAGAATCTATTGTTATTTCGGGATTTCCATTACTTGATGAAATGGCGCTATCATCGTCTGGATTTTTGGTATCCAGATCAGGCAACTTTTCATCAATTGTAGTAGGTTTGACATAAGTTTGTATATTGGCACAATTATTAAGATAAATATCTTCATCACTCGTAACTTTTAAGGATTTTTTTAATTCCCTATACTTGTTTATAATTGGATCAACATCTTTGGATCTCTTTTTACTTTTTGTTTTAGAACCACATTTAGGAAAAAGTTTGTTTAAATCAGTCTCTTGTGAATCATTCGAAGCCAGAATATATTTACTCTTATCTTGAATCTCCGTTCCTAATTTGGTTAGATCTTGCATATCACTATTTAGTTTACTAACATAAGGGTCTTCCAAGTGCTGTAAACTATCTGACAATTCATCTAATATCTTTTGCGTATTTCTATCTTCCTCTTCTCGTTTGAGTCTCAGTGATATACTTTTCTCGCTACTGCTACTACTCGGTAGATCAAAATCTTCTTCATTGATTCGTTTTGAATATTGATCTATTTCTTGTAGCAATTTCTCACTGAGTTTCTCTGCGAATTCGGTTAAGTGCTGGCCACGACCTTGTTCATCTGTTACCCAGTCTTCTTCTTTTGCAATCATATCTGATTTGCATGTTATCAATGGTTCATTCTGTATTCTGTTGAAACTTTCTGATTTTGAAATAGATTTTTCGGAATCTGTGCTAGAAATAGAAATAGAATCATAAGGAAATTTAGTGGGGCTTTTATGGCTTCGGCTTATATTTTCATCAAGAGAGCGCCCTTCTGGTCTGTTTGGCGATAGCCTATTCAAACTCCACGTAGAATTACTTGTACTGCCTTGCTTTGGTGACCGATCTTTTAAACTTCTCCCTGGAGACAAACGTTCGAGGCTAGAGGTACTTCCACTAGAGCTTGTATGTGAATGTGACCGGGATCTGTCTTCGAGTATTCTCAAATCGCCTGGAGACAGTTTATTTAAACTCCAATTGCTACTGCTGCTACTACTTGATGCTCCCTGAATAATAGCAATAGCCTCACCACTTTCTAACTTTTCCAGATGTCGCCTTTTTGATCGAGGGCTTGATTGAATAACTGCTTCGCAAGTTTCATCTAGAGAATGCGCAACTTCAGCCGCTGCTTCTATTAAGCTTTGTGGAGCATGTGTATTAGATTTGTTTGGTGATTTATCAGCAGATATTTTATCTTTCTTCGATCCTTTTGTTGAAGGCACTGGCAAGTCTAGAACAAAACAAAAAACATTGATATTAAAGCTTATCAATTAATGAAACGTCAAAAAAAATTAAATAATAAGGATTTATGTTCTTATATTCTAACATTTCCTATGATACTACTATTGTGAGTTTAATTTTCACATAAGACAGTCAAATATTTTTTTATAAATCATATGTTCTGTGATATGCACCAGCATTAACTTCGTTTTTTAAGTAATTAAAACTTTGGCTTAATCAAATTTATTAGGTCTATGCCTAGACAATTTTTACTATATATATGTCGTTCATAGAGAATAGCACAGTCATGTTAAATCGAAGTATTATTTGTAAATAAAACAAACAAATACCTTTTTCTTGAGCAGTCTTGCGCAGCTCGTCGGGCACTACACTTATTACACTGTCTACTGAATCAGGTGATGATACACCACTTGAATCACTGTCCATGTCGTCAGTAGCGGGATTAAACAGTTCCAGTGCCATTAACGTTGGTCGACTTTTAGCAATTGGCTCTGCCTTACTTGTACTGCGCACTATTGGAAATGATGGGCGTTTGTGTAGACTAACTGGCGGGAAACCCTTGTTTAGCATTTCTTTAATTTGTTTTATTCGTTCTTTTCGTTTACGTTCCGCCGCTTTAGAATCTAAGGCATCAGTTGTTAAAACTTTGTTTGGTTGTTTTGATTTAAATTGTGGAATTTCTGGTAATTCTGCAACAGTCTGTAATGTTATTTTAGGATAGGGTTTTATATCTTGCAGTACTACTCGAGGTTTGAGTATATCCGTTTCGGCTGTCAACTTATGTATTTCTTCTATGTCTTTATTTATTTCTGCCAAGAGCTCTTTGGTGATATCAGTGGGTGTTTGAATTTCATCCTCTTCCTTTATAGGTGGAATAGGATCAATTTCCTCAAAAACTTCCATGGATATATTTTTGTTTATAACTGCTTGGACTTCTGGTTTCATAGTGGTATCATCAGACTCTGATTTCGGTGGAGAATTTGGCTGACTTTTGGACTGTGGTTTGACTGGGCCTGGACTTGTGGGAGCTGTTGAATAGTTTTTAAGGCTGTATTGTGCCACTAATATTTTATTTACTGTTGTCGGTGTTTGTATAGCATTCGGTGAAGACGGAGGGCGAATCAAAGGAAAAGCCTGTTTGATTCTCGGGGAAGGAAGGCCTGGTGAACTTTTCATTCTTGGTGATGTTGGCACTGATGATACTTTTAATCTGGGTGAAGTCGGACCAGGTGAAAGTGGCGTCGGAGACAAAGGATCGCTTGATCCGTCTGCTTTTGGAACAAATATCACAGATGCAAAACTATCTTCAGAATCAACACTAGTATCACTCTGAAGACTACTATCCTTTGAGGAATCCGAACCATCTTCCCGTGAATGTCGTCTTTCAGGAAAAGGTTTATCATTTGATACATTATTATCACCCGGCGTAGGGACTTCTGGCACTGGTCCGTGGCTTTTCCATCCTTGTAGCATTCTCACGAAAACCGTAACTTTGTCAATATTCGTTGTTGAAGTTTTAAATTTACTAGTAAGGCCATTTTTCAGTGACTGAAATTTTTTTGCTGTTGTCGCTGATGTTGAAAATATCGAATCTCGTATTGAGTCTAATGCCCCCGGTCGACGATATAGATACTCTTCATTAAGAGAAGCTTGTTTTTGAATATTTTTACGTAGTCGTTCTTTTTCACGTAGTCTTTCCACCGACATTAGCTCTTCGTTAAGCGATGACTGCTTATACATCCCAGGTTTTCTTGATTCTGACCTATAAGAATGTATTTTAAAATTAGGCATTTCTTCTACCATGCTTTTCATGTCGGTAGGTTTATCAAGATCTTCATCGGCGTCATCCTCGTTTATAGATTTCTTTTGTTTTACTAGGCGAGGCTTTTTACGGGGTTCTGGTATTTCAATGTTAGTTTTTTGTGGTTGGATTAGTTCAATATCATCTCCAGGTAGGCTTGGTAGACTTGATCTTGAGCGTATTAGAGCTCGTCGTTCGATATCAGCAATGTCAGTAAGGCTTCTGGATTTCATTGTGGAAGATTCGGAAACCTGCGTGATTAACCTTGGGAATGCTTCGTCTAGTCTCCTCAGTTCTATAGGAAGATCTGCAGCTGGAGGTTCAGGTCTAACGCACGGACGTGGTGGGACCCGTGCTATGCCCCACGAGGGAAGGAACGAGCGACGGCCAGCTAGCCTTTGCAGCGCTCTCCTTACGAACGAATAACACGTTTCGTTAGGTGAGGACAGTGACGAGGAACCTGGAGAGCCGTCTTGATTCTTCCACGGTTCTGCCATGCTGGAAAATAGAAAAAAAATCCTTCAATATGCTGGTCCCTAATAAATAAATAAATATTTTCTGACCATTACACCAATTATTTAGTTCCAAGATAAGTATCATTAGTAACTTGTGTTATGGATACTAAACAACGGATAAATAATAATACTTTTTTTTTTTGTAAATACATACTTAATATACATAGAAAACACCCAGACCAGAACAAATATTCATGTTCATGTACACAAAGATTTGTCCTGTGTGGGAATCGAACCCACGACCTCTGGAGTGAAGTGTAGGTATACTGACCTCTACGCCATATCGGTCGTCAATTTATTACTATTTTGTAATAATCGATCAAGAAATAAAAATTACCAATATGTTAAGCAGGTTAAGATCTCCTAAATATTACGGTGTCCCACAGGGTCTATAAATATAATTTTTGTCATAATTATAATAAATAATGTAAACAAATGGAGTGTATTCAAGAATAAAGATTAAAGCGTGATAAAGTAACCGAAAACAAAAAAAAACGATCTTATATAGATTGTGATGTATTACTTACTGTTCGTTATCAACCGATAGGAATCTTGGCGCTGTTGTTGGGGGGCATAACGTTGCTGGTCGGTGCCAAGGAATGAGAACATCCTGTAAAAAAAGCATCGCCTATTATTACTCTATTCATTGAATTCGGCATGGTCTTTGCGTTATGTATGACCAAGGAAGTTAAAACCACGGAGTCAGGAATGCAGCCGCCAAATACCATATTCCGCCACTATGTTTGTCAGTGCCTTGTCCGTTGATAGGTACCTCTTGCAGGTAAGGTTTGCTTGGACATCTAAGATTACTAAGATATTAGTAGAATCCCTATACAACCTGTTTCCGTTTGTAGGAGGCTGTATTTATGTAAACAAGTAACTGTAAAAAGAGCAACAGTATTGCAACCGAACCTGTGAATGAAAGTTCCTTCCCTCGTGTTCCATAGCCCAGACCGTGAGGAGTAACCTCCCGCCGATCCTAGTGACCCTGGCCAGTTCTCGGAGTGCCATCGCCCGTCTCTCAACTGTCGCAAAGTGGTGCACCACCGCGATGGACAGTACTGCGTCGAATGACTCATCGCGATACGGTAGACACAGGTTGTCGCACACTACCACCTGAAAATTACAACATAATTTACTGTAAATACGTTTTATTGAACAACAAGCAAATCGCTATGATTTGATAAAAATCTGTTTGGGAATCATTCTATCAATCTATATATATAAAAGAAAGTCATGTTAGTTACAGCACTTATAACTCAAGAACGGCAGAACAGATTTGGATGAAAATTGATAGGGAGGTAGCTTAGAGCCAGGAGACGGACATAGGATACTTTTTATCCCGTTCGACAGCGTTCCCGTGTGACTTGACATAAAACGTCAGTCACTATAAAACGTGATATAACAAAAAAGAATCAGACTTGGAATAACAAAAAGCAAATGATAGCTATGTAATGACGTATGGATGACAATTTGATATTTGTAAGAAATTAATATTCAAACTATTTCTGACTTCTTGGCGGGAATGTGAATATGAGTTTTGAAATAGTTTTTTAGGTGAATTGAATTGAAGTGAAGTTTAATTAATAATGCCGCGAACAAGACTATCAAATCTTTACCGACAAAGCCGTAATACAAGAAGAATACGAAATACTGGAAATGAAAGGACTGAAGAAGAACAAGAAATTGCACGTGAACATCGCCGCAATAGTATGGCTCGACTTCGTGCTTCTCAATAAATAATAATAAAAAAAAATGTCGTGTATCACAAAGTACTTAAGTGAAGAGCAACTTTGTACTAAAATACAGAAATAATAATGAATGATTAATGTAGGTATTTAATTTTTTTGTAATTTTTCCAATAAAATAAAAACACAATCTGCTTATTTATTGCCATTAAGGCGGAACAAAGTTCGCCGGGTCAGCTCGTATACAATAAGTCCTAATATTATAAAGAGGTAAAAATATAGGTATTGTTTCTTTGCATTGAAAGGCTGCGATGCTGGGCGATTTCATATTTCTTTTCACCATCAGAAAGTAACATTTTACGGAATTAGTGTAGGTTAAATATAAACCGTTTTGAATTAGGGATCCCTATGAAAACTGCAATAATGCAACCCGTAGACGATGTCATGCTCAGAAGCTAGGAACATATAAAGGAAAGGAGTCGATACAATAGGGTTTAAGAGCCCAGCACCCATTAGTTTCAAGAGTTTGTAACCATAGAGAAGGATTAAACTAATAAGGTCTTATTACAAAACGATGTCTTAAGTAAGACCAGTTTTAAAACTAGTGCTGTCACCTTCATTTGATAAGATGAAGACAGTGACGAAGTTTACTGTTTCTCATCTCAACCCTTACTATATTTAAGTTCCTTAAATTTAATTTTGCATATGCGACTGCATGAATCGGTTCTTGTACCATTATTCTTTTTATCATATAAAGGATAAGTTATGAAAGAACACATATTAACATACTAAATCTAAGAGTGGTTATTCTCCTAACCAGCAGCTCATAAAGAACTAAGTATAAAAAATATTATTGTAATCTCTTATGTCTGGTTCAGTGCAATAAATTTTAATCCAAATCGGGGAATATTGGATGTATTTTTTTTAATATGGACTCACTCGATTGAAGTATTTGTCAGTGTTTGATCAATCACGTTATTTGCATGTAAATTTTACATTATGCAGCGTTTTCGTCATTTAGTAACAGTGAAATAAAGTCCTTCAAGTTCCAACCCCAGAGAAGGAGTGTAGAATTTACAAGAGGCTTCTAAGGAGTTTTAGAATAAACTCGGATAATCACAACTCACGGTAATATGACACTTTATACGCGTGTGTACGTTGCCTAAAATTTTATAAAATATACACATAAACATCAATTTAAACATCAGTTTTAGAAAATGAAACCATTTTTATTTTTTCGCTTTGGCGCTAAAACTAACAAAATAATTTTAAATAAAGGCTTCGTGCGTGCAGCACATTTAGACAGTGTCAAGTAAAAGATAGATTTATAATATTTAATCCATAGTAAATGAGATTGAGTTTTGATAAAGATGAAAAATGGTAAATGAGATGCCCTCGTGTGTCCCCTACACCCCTTGAGTTCTCAGTAAAGATGTGGGACTTTACAGAGATCTCACATTAACTTCTTGAGAGAATTTGAACAGTGATGTTGCACTGTTTTGTTTATTTACCAACACTCATGAACTTTTACAAACACGTTTAAAAAATATCACAAATTATATAATACTACAGACATGTCGCTTCACTTTTCCGCCAAGAAGTGACCAAGAATTTACTTCGATACATTGAAGTGACAATTTTTTCTATCCTTGAATATAAATTATAATTAAAGAAGGTTTTATGTCATATTAAAAGAGGTCTAACATACCTCATTGTTGTGATGCCTCGCATGGCCCGCTAGCCGGGTGCAGCGGTCTCCGCCCACTGAATACACGGACGGATTGACGCTTAGATATTTCCCATTGCCGCATCCTGTGAACAACATCAAAAATAAGTAGGTAAATGGGTACAAATAAATAAGGTCCAGATTTTTACCTTCAGCAGTTTAAAGAAACAAACCACCCACGTACATATAACAGAGTAAAGAATAATATCAAATGATATTGACAGAATTTGTATTTGTTATTGTGGAAAGAGGTAAACCTTCTGGATAATGCTTTCCTTCGGCAACAAACTACGCAGTTTCCGTTCTATCTTTAGAATGCGTGGGCTTTCGGAACGCCCATGGGGTAAACAACAGAAGCTTATCATAACTGCCATTGTATATAAAAGGTACGATATTAATTTACTAATATTTTTTTATGCACACACAAATTACATTAGAAAATAAAAACAGGGGTATAAAACAAATAGCAATCATAATTATCATCATCATCATCACAGCCCATTAACGTCCCACTACTGAGCACAAGCCTCCTCACACATATCAAGGTGTGAGGGTATTGGGTCATACTCCACCACGCGGACCCAGTGCGGATTGGCGGAGGCAGGTGTATGGCGTCCTGCTGTTAGAATTTTTCAAGCCGCCCATGAGGCCTCTAACATGGCTTAACGACTACCACATTTAGTGATAACCGGGACCAACGGCTTAATGTGCCTTCCGAAGCACGGAAGCGCTCGATATCAAATGCCACACAAACGGTCACCCATCCAAGGACTGACCTCTGTAAACTCTGCTGTACTTTGGTGATCGTTTCCGACCACCGAACACCGCAGAGCTACATAATAATACACTATATCAAATATGACCGAATGTCAAGCTGATGAAAGCTAGCGTAAAAATAGTGTTTGTTAACGAGATTTGTCACAAATAAGCGTATCTTTTCGTAAAGTTTGGGTATGTGAAATATTTTAAACAACACACATATTGATGCTTACTTCTTTTAGAACCTTAAATCCTTGAAAATATTTGTTGCAGTTTTTTGCGAAGGCCTCTCGTACGGCACCTTAAAATAGCGCCACTTACCAGGGCAGGAACTTGCTACGAGAATTAGTTCGCTACGAAAAGCAAGAAACTCGCCTAGGTTCCGTGTACCGTGGGAACATTAAGAAAATAAACATATATTTAAGCATAGACTAAAGTCAAAAGTCAAAATAATTTATTCAAGTTTGGCTCAAAAGAGCTCTTATGAAGGTCAAATCTTAAAAACTAGCGCGCCCATTCACTGCGGACGGGAGCTTGATCGTAAAATAACGGGCAAGAAAATCGTTAAGGTTAGATTTTTCTCCCGCCAGTTACAAGAAAATGTACTTAATAGTAAAAAAACTTGACAAGTCTACAAACACCTGTGTTCTGCAGTCACAAGATTTGAAATAAAAGAGAAAATAATTCTTTTTTTTAGTTTGACTTCCTAACTCAACAAACGTATAAAAAAATTACATACGTTTTTAGCAACTCGTACACAATATCACAAACAATACACCCTTTCATTCCACACAAACATTTCTCATGTAAAATGTAATATTATGTGTAAAACTTTTATTACTTAAACTTTATAATAATAAATATTGTTATTACTTGAGCAGTTTATAAGGTTATTTAATATTATATATTATCATATAAAATAAGTTCAGATACTACTCAACAAGTACTGTTATTAGCACTAAGGCCAGAGCTAGGCACTCCAATACAAGTATTTTTTTAACTTTCTGGATTTGTCTCACCACATATCGCTTATTAGAAGCGCTCGTAGCTCTGCGGTGCTCGGTGGTCGGAAACCTGCCGATCAACGGACGAGGCTCTGGCGAACATAATTATAAGTTCCTGCTAAACGGCAATATGCTCGCCGCCTATTACGTGGGACCAACAATATAATTGGCGAAATGTGGGCGTATAATATGCCTCTGCCTACCCCTTCAGCAGGCTTGATTGAATGTATGTATGCATAGCAAAATAGAGTAAAACGATTAAATGAAATAAAACGAATCAAAACGATAAAATATATTTCGCAGAATAGTCGCCCACGCGTGACATTTCCCGTTTAATTTGCCCACGAGCCACCTAATTATGCGATTATTAACAAAGGGATGTTTATTTCGAAGTGGGCTAGACAGTTCTTTTCAAAAGGTCATCTGTTTAATTTGTTATTGTAATGTCATTACCATAATACGTGGGTCTCGTTGAAAATATAAATTACCACTTATTTCAGGATTTTAAAAATTTATTAGTTGGAAAAAAATTCAATTCAGATGAGGCAGTCCAAAACGCCTTCAAAGATTTTGTTAAATCTCGTTCCTGCACTTTTTAGAAAAGGAATCACTGAACTCCCTATAAAATGGCAAAAGTGCATAGATTATAACGGTACATACTTTAATTGATTAAATTAAAGACGTATATAAAAAATATATTTTTTTAACATTGAAATCATCAATTTCATACATAATATAAAGAATATATAAGATCAGTAAATAAATAATTCAATTTTAACGAGTGGAGGGTAGTAAATGCAAAGGCCTAAGACCTCTTGGGAATACACATTGCTGAGCAAAATGTTACCTAAATATATTATAGCCTATTAGAGCCCTTACAAAGGCGGCGCGGGGCGATGAAATTGAATTCATTAAGTGTTGGCTGTCTCCTGATGGAAGAATGCACTTTACCAATATCTTTTTAAATATCATTGAAGGTATGTTTTATGACATTAAAGGTATATTTCAATATATTAAAGGTATGAATTAGTTATGAGGCGTTGGTGGCTCCGCCATATTAGTACACACTTATAATACATCCATACATAATAACACATACTCAGCTTTAGTAATTCTTAAATTTATATTTTAAACATACATACATTCACGCCGGTATTTATTCAATTCGGTAGTTTGCACGTAATAGGTGGCGAGGCTATTGCGCTACGCTATATTTAAAAATAATATATATATATAGTGTGGGATTATAAATGCAGTCAAACACTGAAGTAAAGCAGTGTTACTAGGGTCAGATCTTGCATGGGTGAGGCATTTAATATAGAGCGTTTCACGTGCTTCGGAAGCCACTATAAGCCGTTGGTCCCGGTTATCACTACTTGTGATAGACGTAAAGCTTAGAGGCTCTCTAAAGAGGCTTAAAAAAATCTAACAGCAGAATACACTTCTGCTTCTTCTATTCATTACTGGATCCTTACACCTAAACTCTTGCTCACCTCGGTTTGAAATGAGGCTTATCTCAACGTTCTCATCTGTGTTGCATGCAATCTTTACTCATACGTTTTCTGAACAGCTCAGCATTCTTATCGATACCATACAACAGGTATTACAACATATTTATTGATTTTGCCCTATTAATTTTATTTATTTATTTATTTATTATATTTAAGGGAATTTTAAGGGAATCAGGAGACAGATGTTGGTGCTTCTCCTGTCACTGGTCATCCTAACTGTATTGATTCGAAACTTAACGTCCCTGTCAATATCAGCGTAAAAGTAAAAAAAAACGTCAAAATATATTTTAAAAAAAGAACGAAGAAGAAGCTTGGATTCACTTATATGCAAAAAACAAATACGTGGGTTTAAAGACACGTACACGTCTTTTAATCAATTCTAACTGTTCCATCACTGTAAAATCAATTCACATAGCATAGCAGCTGCTACCTACAACCTATTTCTAAAATGTGGAAGTTCCACGTTACTTATAGCAATTTCAAGGAAATCATTGCTGTAGTTTGTTACCAACCTCGTTGTTATTAAATGTCAAAGGTTGTGACAATTCATGAGTTCAGTGAAAAATAGTGTTGTGCTTTTCGCAATAACAACGAGTCATGTCATGACACCAGTGAGTAATGTGGCTCTTTGTGCCTGCCCTAGTCGGACTAACCGCTGATTACTTTATTGCGAGGTTATTCATCCGAGTGCCGTGCTAAACATAATTAGTTCCAAGGAAAACGTTATAATGAACGCGGGTAGTTTTGTTGCAAGAAATAGGTATATTTTAGTTTCAGAAATAAAAGGCTTTGGCTCTCGTTTGAGCTCGGCTGGTCGTTTTGAGCAGGTTAGCATTAATAATGCGTTAACTTTTTTAAACCTAAAAAAAATTTTTTGTTTCCTGAACCAACTGAACTGAAATAGATAGTCCTACCTATTGCATATTAGACCATACTCACTTATAAGGAGTGGGGTCTCAGTTTGTTCCTACAAATATTTCTATATTGTTGTTGATCACGGAACCTATCTGATGTCTTAATGTTATATCATTATTTTGTTGTTATGTCAAAGCTAGAAGCATATTTAAATGTCGTGCGCGTACGGTGCGTTTTAAAGAAACTTTCTGCCGCGTGTGGAATAAGCTCCCTGGCGAGGTTTTACAGCATGGCTCTCTTGGGAAACATGCTCGTCGCCAGGGAGCATTAGTTCTTCAAGAAGGGCGTGGAATGGTTTATGGTGAATGGGTAGGCATCGCGCTAATAATGCTCCTCCTGTTACAATCGTCTATAAGCTGTGGTGAACACTTTCCATCAGGTAGGCCGCATGTTTGGGTGCCACCTAATGTTTTTGTGACTTACCAACATCACACACTAGACTGCCAGGGTCGAGGTCTGAGAGAAACGCTTGCACTCCGGGCGCCGTCGAGCGCGGCTCGTCCCCTTCGCCCGCTTGCTCGTAGACATCGTGCACGTACGCGCGCTCGAGGGCCGCTCCCCGCGCCGCGCTCTCCACCGCAGTCGCGCACTCGCCTGCGGCCGAGGTCGCGCCCGCGCCCGCCTCTGCTGCGCCCGCGCCGCCATCCGCCATCACCGCACCGCCATTGCACCGCGCTGAAAGTACAAACGTACATAAGTAAGTCATAATCATACTAGCATTATCCTGGGTAAGGCGATTAGCACACGGCACCGCGCACCGCCGCGGTTGGCGGTGAAGCGGATCTCATGTCGCATTGATCTGTATTAAATCCATCGATGCCTAACACACGTACACCGCACCGCTCGAACGCGCGATCAGATACCATCGAAACGCAAAAAAGAAAATGAGTTGCAAAAGTGATGATTATCCCGGTTGCCCTAGACTTAAGCTTATGGCCAAGGGGCTGCTTACTGGTCAAACCAGATTTTAACTGAATTTCAGTTATTACCCTGAGCGACTGCCATCTGACCTCCGAAACCCAGAGCAGCCAATATAATAGCAGCTAATATGCTGAGCAGCAACCAGCTGTCAGCATATTAGAAGGCACTGACTTCCTAATAACGATTTCCATAGATGTATATGGAAGTCACAAGCTTATTGTGCTTTCCAAGGCAAGGAGCAAGCGATAATTACGCACATAACATTGAAAAGTAACTGGCGAGCAGGTTTTGAACCCGAGACGCGAGACAGCAGTCTTTTGGCCTCGCCGTTGGTCTATCGCTGCAATAAACTTATTAGTAATATTGCTAACACAAAATCCGCATACCATTTGTAAAAATAACCATCAACAAAGCTTGCAACTCGGTAAATTCGTTTATTTTGCTTTGTTCTATACACAATTCTCCATTGCAATAGATTCTCGAAGAGCCTCGCTATTCCGTTCACAAAAGGTCTTCTATTTTCATTTGTTTAGTCTAAATTGCTTCGAGCGGTATTGAAATATTTACGTAAGTATATTTATCACAGACAGATTGTAGATTGCGTCGTTTTATTAAATGACTAGGCAAATAAAGAAAAAAATGAGAATATTCTTGATTTCACTGAAAGAAAGTGGTCCCAAATCAATTCATGGCTGTATTATGTCACTTTGCACAATTATCTGAAAGCATCCCAAAGTTAGGTCTCATAATATTTAGGTATTGCATTTTAGGTATGCTATACAAAAAGAAACATTTCCTATTTTTTCACTAATAACATACATACATACAATCACACCTGTTTCCCCAAGTGGTAGGCAGTGGAAAATTGTACACCCACTTTTCGCCTATTATATTTTTGTTCCCACGTAATAGGTGGCCTATTGCCGCTTTCCGGAAACTTTTATGTTCGCCAGAGCCTCGTCCATTGATCGGCAGGTGCACCATTTGCAGGTGAGGTTGGCTTGGGGTCCGTAGGTCTTGGTAGGATCCCTAAGCACCCTCTTTCACTATTTGCCTAGTAGTTTTGTTAATTGTATCGTTAGGAAGTGTAAAAACGAACGAAGAAAATAAAAGAAATTATTTGAAGATCTATTGTTTTATTCTTCTACTTATATCTTATTTACAGGCTATTTCTTTTAATAATTATTTTATATCCATAAATAAATAATCATTATAAATTTGTGTTATGTATATTAAATAACCAAATGCTTAGATACTACATACATACATGGGTCCTACCAAGACCTAAGGAGCCCAAGCCAACCTCACCTGCAAGTGGTGGACCTGCCGATCAACGGACGAGGCTCTGGCAAACATAACAATGCCCGGTAAGCGGCGATAGGCTCGCCACCTATATATGTATGTATGTACATACATACATACAAACATTCACGCCTGTTTCCCCTAAGGGGTAGGCAAAGGCATATTATACGCCCACACTTCGCCAATTATATAGTTGGTCTCAAGTAATAGTTAGGGAGCTTTTTGCCGCTTACCGGGAACTGTTCTGTTAGCCTAGTCCGTTGGTCGGCAGCTACACCACTTGCATAGGAGGTTGGTTTAACTTCTTATATCGATGTATTTTTTTTAAATTAATAATATTTGTCTTACAATCCCACCAACTATTTAGTACCAAGTATCAATAAGAACTTGAGTTATGAATACTAAACACTTATTTGTAAACACGTACATACTCAATATCTGTAGGAAATACCAAGTCCATAACTATTCATTTTTATTTACACAAATATTTGTCCTTTGTGTGTGTATATTATTTTAAAGCTCAGTTAATCATGGGGTCTTTTAACTAGAGTGGACTAGTTAAGGTACGAATAATTTATTGATTGAGGCGTAACTTTGCAAAATTCCATTGTTAGCAAGTGATGGATTAAAGAATCTTTGTGACAATTCCCGCGCAACTATTTCATCACTAATTTCTTTAAAGCCTTCCTTCCTTTGCACAGGGCAAGATACAATTAAGTCCCATTATAAATCGGGAACCCCCGAGGCCATGAATATGTCTTGTAATCACATTCGAAATAATCTTATTACCAGCCAATCTGGTCGTGTAGTGAATTGCCTCAAGTGGACGGTGGCCTCACCGACCTAGATGCGGCCTGGATGCGTCGCCATGGCAACGACCATGCGCTGCGCTCTCGATATATTCGATTACTCCCCATAACGTGGTTAATGGCGGGTACAGACTGCTCCAATGTAACACCAACGGGGTAGACTACAGGCACATGTTGAAAAAATTACGGGTTTTTTTAGAACGGTTTCTTCTGAACGGCAGTACTATAACAATTGTATTTTACAATATCATTTAAAAAAAAAAATCCCGTACAGGATCAAATGACTTTACAGCTCTATAAATCAGGGATACGATGAAATTAAGATTATTATAGATATACATTCAAATGAACAATCATTTTTAAACAGCATTATTTTTTAAATAATTTATTGATTCAGGCGTTACTTTGCGGAAATCCATTGTAAGCAAGTGATGGATTAAAAATATCTTTGTAACAATTCCCGCGCTTCTCTCGTTCCAGCGTTGATCGTGAAGACATCGTTGTTCTGAGGCTCCTATCTTACCTGAAGATGCCCTGTGTAAGGGCGAAACACGTGTCGTGTTGAATAGTTTCTCGATTTTTCGGGAAATTATAGTATCGCGGTAATTGTTACAAAGATATTTTTAATCCATCACTTGCTTAGCATTATTTTTAATAGTACTTATGAGTGTTAGATAATGTTTTGTAACCGAAGCCGTACTTTTTCAATTCACCCCCTGGACCACGGAAAGAGAGGGGATTGCAACCCTCGATTTATTCGCATTGACATATCAGTCTAGGGTTCCGCACAATGGGAATTTTGTTTCATATTTTTCTAAAAAAGACCGGTATGACAAACTAGCGTTTTCTTCACATCCAGGCCAGTAAAAATATTGCGGGTCTGTTCGAAAAGATTACCGCGGCCTTGAAACATTGCAGGCTGAAGATGGATGGTTTTTAGTCAGTAAAAATCTCACACACCCTTCCGCTTCACCCACAGCGGAAGACGGTCATTTGATGATTTTCCATCCGATAAAAAAGATCCTACCAAGACCTAAGGAGCCCAAGCCAACCTCACCTGCAAGTGGTGAACCTGCCGATCAACGGACGAGGCTCTGGCGAACATAACAGTGCCCGCTAAACGGCAATAGGCTCGCCACCTATTACGTGGGACCATCTATATAATTGGCGAAGTGTGGGCGTATAATGTGCCTCTGCCTATCCCTTCGGGGAAACAGGCGTGAATGTATGTATGTATAAAAAAAGGCCAGTAGGAATGAGTAATTTCATAATGTTACATTTGATGTCAACGCACATACATAATCTCACGTCGATATAACCCGTTTGAGATGAGTAGAAATCTTGTTACAACTATTTATTTAGGATCTATAGAGTTGCAGCAAATTTCACTTATACCACAGAGACAAATCTAGTAATTACACTCTCAATAATCTTATTAACGTTAATCTGTTCGTGTAGTGGACTTCCTCAAGTGGACGGTATAGCCTAAGCGACCTAGATGAGGCCTGGATATTGGACATAATAGCCGACCTATATGGTGACGGTGAAGACCGATATGGTTTGAGGTAGTGGGTTCGATTCCCACACAGGACAAATCTTTGTGTGCATGAACATGAATATTTTGTTCTGGTTTGGGTGTTTTCTATGTATATTAAGTATGTGTTTACAAAGAAAGAAAGAAAGAAAGAAAGTATTTATGTATGTATATCCGTTCACTTTTCAGGGTTTTTGCTATGTCCGTCTTAAAAGTTTCATAAGGCATTTATGTAATTAAATAGTAGTTTTAAAAGATACAGCTGTTGAAAGAAGTACCTACATGCTTTTTTGAACATAATTAATTAAACCAAAAATTAACTCGATATTTATTCTTCAATTCGTTACAGAGAAAATATTGAAATATTACTATTTTTTTTAAAAATAGTTATTGCCTTGACATCAAGATTAATTGTCGAAGTTTGTTTTATTAAATATTAGGTACCATCTGTACAAACTTCTTGGCAAACTGCTAGGAAAGTTATTAGTTAACGGAATATAATAAACTAAACCTCTAAAAAAAGCTTTTTTGATCATCAAAAATACTGAGTGAGCATCTACTAGGTGATTAGGTGCTCAATCAGTAATTTTGATGTACAAAAAGGTTAGGTTAGGTTGGCAATTTATTAATTTTGAAGACACGTTAAATATGATCCTTAGTTAACACATTGTAACTTTCTGAAAATCTTATTACATTAGGCGTAATTAATGTTATTGAGTTATGTACTCTCTCAACTCTATACTATAATCAATGTAATTTTTTATATACTTGATTTTAATACCCTAATAACTGAAATTCAGCCAAATCTGGTTAAATCAGTGAGCAGACCCTGAGCTCTAAGCTTAAGTCTACGGCAACCGGGATAATGCTAGGATATGATGATGAGATTTTAAAACCTACGAAGAAAGTATGCAATGTATGCCCAATAAAATATAAAACATTGTTCTGGTTTCATGTATATAAAATTATGTGTCCCATTCCAATAATGACGTTTTAAAATAAGCTGAGTTATAATTTAAAGAAAGTATATATATGTATAGACATAATACTATAGACATAATACGTCTGGTATAATATAGAAACAAACATATTATATTTGTTTCTTTTTTTTGTCGTGTTTCGTTGAATGTGTGATGGGCTATGTAAGAAGCAGTACTTATGCTTACCAACACAGCATATAAACTGTTATTGCAGATGCACCCTACCCTTAATAAGAATTCAGGTCACCTCGTTGGCAAATAATTTGAATCGATAACGCGTTATCTTTGTAAACCGATAGTAAGTATGCTTAATGTTTGTTACCTATTAGTTTTTGTGAACTAACCTACAAACTGATTGAATTTAGTTTTAAGAAAATATGGTACGTGGAAGAATTATCATCATATCAGAAACAAATTTTTTATAGTTTTAAGTTTAGGTAGTTTATTTAAGCTGTTGCCACAGTTGTTGTTAAAATTGTTACAAGTTATAAAAGTTTTTCTTTTATAACAGAACTAGCGGTCGCCCGCGGCTCCGCCCGCGTGGATGTCGGTTACCGCTACAAAATGCCTGCCCAGAAAAGACACGGTCAGCAAAATGATTCCCAGGTCAATTCACTACGACGACGCAGTCATTATCCGCAGGCTGCATAAATTGTCTTTATGTGGATGTTAAAGTTGTTAATGATGAAAATATTTAAATGTAATTAATACTAAGTTTTCACTCCTACCGGCCCGGAGTGCAACCCGTTGTTTTGGGATAGATAATTAAAGCGATTATTGTAAAGCTTCTCTATAAACAACATTTGACGTAAAATTATTTTCAGGTAACAAAATAAACTGATGGCCGGGAGCCTCAACCCGTGATAGGGCGCCGTGCAGCAGAAATCGTAATAATTTAATTTCGCCATAACTTCAAAACCAAACGTCAAATTTACAATTAAAAGATTATTTTGATAAGGATATCATAAGTAAATTAAATGCGTTTAAATGTAGTACAATAAAAAAATGGTTGTTATGCCTCACTCGGCATAGATAGGTATAGTGTGTCGCGGACTTTTTAGTAGATATTTATAAGATCTACAATTAATTAGCACATTTTGTGGTTCTATCTAATATAAAAGAATATTTATTTATTTATTTTATCTTTTATAGTTTAGGCTGCCTACGCAAAATGAGTAACTGTCCTGGTTGATTTTTTACACTTTGTGTCCGAAAAACCCATATATCTTACGAAACCCTATTTTTTTTCAAATTAAAATTTTGCCTATGATACTCACTAATAATGTAGCTTTCTAATGAAAATAAAAAAATTTAAATCGGTCCAGTACTTTTTGAGTTTATTCGTTACATACAAAAATACAAATCTTTCCTCTATATAATATTATTACATTGACTCCCCCCCCCCGTACCCCATTGAGCCTACATCGCATGCTGGCTAGCTGAGCGCAGTGAGCGGCAACCACGCGACTTTTTTCTAATTTTTTAAACTCGTGATATCTTCCAAATGAAATGTCCGAATTGAATAATTCAAAAATTTATAAAAAGGTATTGAAGCCATCTTGAATATAAAGTATTTTTTTTTGATAAGGATTAATACCAAGGTACAAATATAGAGCCTTTTCAAGCGGCGGCATATAAATTAAATTTTTAGAATAAAAAACCGCTTACTGTGACGTAACTATAATATTTAGACATATGCTGTCGCGACACTTTTTGTAGATAGTGATGAGTTCTGCAAAGTCGTAGTACATGATTTTGTTCTATCATCAATAGTTTTCGCTGCGCACGCTACGTAAGGAATTTTTCAGGTAATTTTTTTACACCTTGGGTTACATTATTGGATTTTTAGTAAGGATCCCTAATTTTTAAAAAAATATAATATAGCCTATGTTACTCGGGGATAATGTAGCTTTCCAAAGGTGAAAGAATTTTTGAAATCGGTCCAGTAGTTTCGGAGCCTATTCATTACAAACAAACAAACAAACAAACAAACAAACAAACAAACAAATCTTTCCTCTTTATAATATTAGTATAGATTTAATCTGAAGGGAAAGACATGCTGCGTGTTCAAGTTGTCCAGTATACAAGCTCTGCTTAGTGCAGGGCTAAATAATTTATTTTATACTTTAATTTATGCTTTTTAAATGTCCAAGGATATTATTAGTATAAAATAGCCTGACATTTTGTCTCTTAGCATGTTATGAAGGCTTTAATGGAAATTTGGCAATAGTTCGGGTCGCGCTGTCATGCAATGTCGCGGTTCGGGCTAAGGAAGAAACGTCTATTTATTTACAACATGAATACAGAAGTTATTTATGGAAACGTAGGCGGTCGGTACGGGTAGGTCGGCATTCTTACTCATATTGTAAACTAGCAGTGCCCCGCGGTGTCACCCGCTTTGTCCCTGTACCCGTGAGAATACTTAATATATGTAATATCGGATGTGTTAATCGCTCGTAGCTCCGCGGTGCTCGGCGGTCGGAAACGATCACCGAAGTAAAGCAGAGTTTACAGAGGTCAGTCCTTGGATGGGTGATCGTTTGTGTGGCATTTGATATTTAAGCGCTTCGGAAGGCACGTTAAGCCGTTGGTCCCGCATATCACTAAAAATGGTAGTCGTGAAGTCATGTTAGAGGCTTAATTGGTCTGCTTGAAAAATTCTAACAGCAGGACGCCATCCACCTGCCTCCGCCAATCCGCTCTGGGTCAGCGTGGTGGAGTATGACCCAATACCCTCACACCTTGGTATGTGAGAAGAGGCTCGTGCTCAGTAGTGGAGCGTTAATGGGCTATGATGATGATGTGTTAATCCAGATTATACACTACCTTTGTATGTGTGTTGTTCTATATTTCTTTTAAATCTGTTCCGTAGTTGTTGCATGAAAGAGTAACTAACATACATACATCCAAATTTCATAAACTTTCCCATTTATAATGAAATTAAGATGTGGAAGTTAGTTTGTTGATCTTTTTTAATGTGTCTTATCATGAATACCTCATTTTGACTCTTACTAAAGCTATGCAGTCCATAAAATTGCTAAAGCAGCGGTAATAAATGCACCCACTCATGACGGCCTGCGTAAACGCTATATCAGGCAGGCCTAGCTTAAAAGACCCCGGACTATAGGAACACATGCTACGGCAGAGAATTCCAGTGCCGAATGGTCTTAAAGTGGAAAAAATTGTAGGTTCGAGTGGTAGTAGGCTGCAAAGTATAAGAGTGGTTTCTAAGACTAGCACGGCTAAATCAGGAGAGGAAAAGAGAATGCAAGATGAAACTAGACACTTTTTGACTTTTTCAGGATTCAACCACGGTCTACTTTATATAATCGTACATATCGTATGTAAGAGGTAGCATTCACAATAGAACGGATGCCTAATGCCAGAAAATTTGTGTCTAATATGGCCAGTATTTTCACTAGCTACAGTGAAAATACTAGCCATATTCAATATCAGACTTAAGGTATATGATAATATAGCAACAGACAACTGCCATTTAAAACATTGTAAACCTTCAATATTAAGTAGGAATGGGCCTTATTTGCGTCCAATTATGCAACAAGCATTCCTAAGATTACAATCTCACGGAAAGGAATGCGTAAGGCAAGATTTTTTGGGCCATTTATTAATATGCCGTCTGTTTAGGAACTAATATTTCTTTTTTTATATTACGATTCTTACAATCTTTAAGTAAAATGAAGATAATCATTTGAAACTTGAATTTGAAACAAACTTTCGCATTTGTTAGTATTATCTGTAAAGCGTTTTGTCTCTATCTACACCGGAGAAACATATTTATATATAGATTAAAGTTCAACTTATTTATGACACTTAACGTATAGCTTTTGTATAAAATCCACAATAAAACCAATGTGTGCCCTGTCCAATTAAAATGTTCGCCATACTTTGACATTCGCCTAGTCGTTTTGTAAAACGACGCATTCTTCTTATTATCATTCTATTATAGATTCGTGGGATCTCCCACTTCAATCTTGTAAACATATAGTTATTACAAATAAATACTTTTCTGTTATTCAACTAACTGTATCTCATAGATTTAATGTAAGATGGCGGACTTCAGCCTGCGTCTGTTATAAGTAGCTACACTGTAATATCTTAGATATTTCATATAAAAGTCACATAGTGCTTTGATTCCTGCCCCGGGTTGAAGGTTCATGGTTTGCGCCGGCGTGCAGTCGAGTAGGTCGAAAGTAGGTCGTACGCCGACCTCCGTCCCGGGCCGAATGCTTTCCAATTTATGCTATAAATTACGCTCCTGACAAGAAGCATTTGCAAATAAACTTCTTTAATCATTTTCTTTTAAATTTAAAGAAGTTCTACTTCAGTTATTAAGAATCACTGAAAAAATATGTGATATCGCCGTACTTATGAGGATCTTTTGATTATTAAGAAGAAGGACAATTCTTAAAAGAAATAAAGTACCACACATTTCCTTTTCATAACTTAATCCTATTGACGACCGATATGGCGTGGAGGCGAGTGTACCCGCACTCCACTCCTGAGGTCGTGGGTTCGATTCCCACACAGGACAAATATTTGTGTGTATAAATATGAATATATGTTCTGGTCTGGGTATTTTCCTATGTATATTAAGTATGTATTTACAAAAAAAAAGTATTTATATATTTATCCGTTATTTAGTATCCATAACACAAGTTCTTAAATATACTTATCTTGAGACTAAATAATTGGTGTAAGTGTAAGAAATATTTATTTATTTATTTTATTTTATTACTTTTACACCTTCTCTTATATCCACACACTTATTTCCACGTATACATTTAGACACACATTTTATTACTTAAAAAGCTTGTTGATGTTGAAAAAACAGAATCAGTGTAATGGAAGAGTGAAGTTACCTGGCAATTTCTGACAAATATACTGGTTTCAAAAATAATAAATAAATATTTTCTGACAATTACACCAATTATTTAGTTTAAAGATAGGTATCATTAAGAACTTGTGTTATGAATACTAAAGAACAGATAAACATACTTAAATATACTTTTAATTTTTGTACATACATACTTCATATACATACAATAACACCTAGACTAGAACAAATATTCATGTTTGAGCACACAAAGATTTGTTCTCTATGGGAATCGAACCCACGACTTCAGGATCGGAGTGCGGGTATACTGCCTCCACGCCATATCGGTCGTCAATATACCTCGTAACATCCTGCATACAGGCTTGAATTGCGATCACCAACCTGCCTGCCAAGCGTGGTAATTATGGGTAAATACATACCTCTTATACAATAACGTAAACTATAAAGATTGCCAATTTTCAGTGGACTTTAAGGGTTACCGCACACGGGCCACCGGCCACAACCACAAAACGACGCCACCGGCATATTTCCTGCAGTTTTCATACAATCTTTATAGTTTATGTTATTGTATAAGAGGTATTTATTTACTGAAGAGACTGAAATAATGATCGGAACGCAAAGAAGACCCAATTGTTAATTAAGTATTTATTATCTTGTAGATCTATTTAAAGTTTTATTTAAACGAAGTAGTAGCCTACAAGTAATACGATGTACAGCTTATACGAGCAAGCAGTTTTAACTAAACGTTATGAAAGTACAGCCTTGGTGTACAAGGTTAGTGTATATAGAGGCCTTTCGATGAAAGAGTAGTACTCCCTTAGTTATTAAGGCTTGTGGAAACTATGCAGTCTATATTCTTTGTATACTTCTAGAGGTAATTTAAGTATTTTAATTTATGAGGTAATAGAAATTTTCGTGAATAAATACATATTAAAGGTTGTGGAAACTACACAGTGAATATTGGTTGATATACTTAATTAACGTTATAAAGGTAGTTTATTGATTTCCATATTGTTTTAAACATAGTCGAGGACAATTAAAATCCAGCCAAATCTGTAATCGATTGCCATTGAACTTGGCGGTAGGCCCCCAGCAGACCCTGGGCTTAAGCTTAACCAGCCGGATGATGCTAGGATATGATGATAACAATATTTTAGGAAAATCCTCTTATTTTAGGTATCGAATGTTATCTACCTGTTTATTGACTCAAGTTTATTTACAAGGGGAAACTCTTATAACTGAATAGACACTTATGATTTCTCACTGGATTTTCGTTTCCGACTAAGTGTTTAATGAAATTGTGCATACGATTTACGATGCAAATTTTATGTTTTGGAAGAACTTTTTGCTTTTTTCAAACGAAGTGAAAATTATTTACTAAAATCAAGTAGTATAGGTAATTTAGGTATTAAAATTAGGAGCTCTTACTGTGGTGCAATGCAGAGTCAATGCAATGCAAATCTATACGTTAAAAATAATATGTCCGATCTTCTGACCGACTGGAGAAATAGGATATAATCCGCTTATATTTCTCATTTAGCGATTCTCTAGTAGAAAAATCTTTCAAATTCAACTAAATAAATATACAGAAAAAACACACATACCATTTTGTAGCTACTATAATCCAGTAGGGTTTAAGCTTGTGCAAGTCGATCCCGAGTTTAATAAAGTATTGTTATAAATTACCAAAATTGTTCTACTCGCATCATTTCTATGGAAGGATTTGGATATTGAGGACGTCATGTTATTACGATTTGATTTGATTTGATGTATGTAGTAAGTAGAAATAATTCTTTATTAATAAAGCACGATGCACATTACTTAATTTCTCAAAAATAAAATGTAGATGTAGGATATGGTAGTGTTCATATGTAGGTACTTGGACTTAAGTAGTATAATGAAAATGTTATACTCGTAGTACCTATAATACATAGTACTAAATACGTAGAAATACGTAGGTCTAAAGTTTAACCACGTTTAAAACTAGTGTTGTCACTTTCATTTGATAAAACGAAGATAGTGACAGCACTAGTTTTTAACCTGGTTTAACTTTAGGTTTTGTTTTGTTTTGTTATAAGCCCTTAAGTAATTTACTTACAACACTACTAATAATTTTTACTATGTCACAATGTTGTAATAATAATGTCCTTATCATCCTTAGTTTTGGAACTTTTAAAAAGAAAGAAGTACCAAAATCTTCTATCAAGTTTCAAAGGGAAGGTTATAAAATAATTATACGCAGAAACCTTGTAGTAGTGTATAAACGTAGTAGATAATACTGCAAGTTTATGCAAAAATGCAGGGATGTACGCGGCGGCGGGGTAACCGGGTCATCGGCCCGGTGACCCGGTTTCGCGATACGGGAGACCGGTAATGGACTACATTGCGGGAACCGGGAACCGATAAATATCTCCTACTCGGTACATTTTTTTTTACACATTGTTACACTTGTTATTTTTGTTATTTACAAAGATAAATTGCTTTTGCATTTATTGCGTGTTTGGTGCATTGCGAGAAGCTGTCTAATTTTGTCGTTGTTGATTACGGTATTTTTTATTTAAAAAAGTGACGAGACTGTAACGATAGTTAGTAACTGGTTAAAGTAATTTCAGTAATAAGTTCTTTCATAAGCTGAAGACCATACTTAGTCAAAATGTATAGTGCACACAACATTAAAATATATTTTTAAGATTAACATTACAATGAAGAGATAATAAAAATAAAATAAATCCAAAGGTTCTCTATTTTATGACAAACAGCATTCATATAAGCAATTATTGGTCTATACTAATATTACCATAGTTTTTTTTGACAAAAATGTGCATAGTTTACCTACTGCTTACATTTTTGGACCAATTTAATAAAGACTTTTAAAGTACAGCCACGTTCTATGCCGCTATCGATCATGTAAAAAGTATTTCAAAGTACAAAAAATAGTCTTGAAAATTTTGTTTCAACCATGTTCAAGAACTGGTTGGTGAATAACGAAAACGAAGCGTAATTAGAGGTCTTTCTCTACATTGTTATAAATGATATCTATCATACAGGACAACTTTTGCTAAACTTGACTCCACTGAAATGGTTCAAACATATAAATCTGAATTGTAGGGTTCCTCAAGGCAGCGTTCTTGGACCTTTCTTATTTACAAATTCTTCGCCTACAAGTGGAGTAGCAAATTTTGAAATTTCATTCTGACCACTAAATTTAGACCTAAAGAGCCCAAGCCAACCTCACCTGCAAGTGGTGCACCTGCCGATCAACAGACGAGGCTCTGGCGACCATAATCATCGTTCGCAACCATCGCAACCACAGTCATCGGTTGTGCTGTCCTCTTACTTGTGCTACTCAGGTTCCCTGCTAGCTTTTGTCTTATTTGTATGCTTGTGTCTTATTTGTATTTTTATGTCTTGTTTGTATGCTTATGTCTTATTTGTATGCTTATGTCTTACTGTAACTGTATATATGTATTGTGTTTTACCATTTATATAATGAATGTGTCATAGTAGTGCTCCCACAAAAGGTATCTACGGAAGACCAGCGTCGAGGTGTTTTCGTGACACCTCGGCTTTATGCTGAGTGGATACCTTTTCTGTGACACTCTTCAAATTGTTACTTAAATATTATGTATCTGTTTTATTTTAAAGTTGTCACAGAATAAATTCTTTTTCTTTCTTTCTTTCTTTCTTTCATAACATTTCTCCATAAGCGGCAATAGGCTTTCGTGGGACCAGAAATATAAATGGCGGAATATGGGTATAAATTTAATGCCTCTGCCTATCCATTCGGGGAAACAGTCGTGATAGTATGTATGCATGTGTGTTTAAATTTAGATGAAAATAACAAATAGATCAGTAATGCATTAAAGTTAATAATTTTACATTCGATTTGTAAAAATTAATACACAGGTTTATAGTGTCCATATATTATTACTATTTATAAAATATTATCAAAATTAAAACTTATTGTGCCTATATATTTAAAAAAAAAATCTAGCTAAGTTCCTTTTATTGATTTGAGGACTGGTAGGGATACCAAAACACTATAGATTTGGCTGAAATGCAACTTGACATATCCTACATCAATCTACTAAAAAGTATTTTGGATTATATACCTTGGATCATAATTATTGTAAGAAAAAGAAGGACGTTAATTGGGCTGAGATAATTACTAAATTGAGTTGTAACAATGTTTTTTTACTTATATTACATGTTATAATATATATAGATAAAGACGATTCGTAATATGGTTTCAAACATCATTGAAAACAATGAAACCATATGATAAACGAGTTAACAAAATTCAAGCGCAAAAAAATACATTCAGCTTCGAAATATGGTAAGCGTGATGCCATTAAACGGTATCGCTTCCGTAGTTAGTGGTAATAAATGTTACACGGTTAAAACTGGAAGTTAAACATCTATAACCACGTTATTAAACGACGGGGAGCTATATATCAACCGTAATACGCTTGTAATTATCTAGAACTAACTTTTGCTTTGTTTCGTGTTTCGTTTTGTTGAGGTTCTTCAATGGCGATTGGGAACCAGCTATCATAGTAGAAAATAAAATAAAATATGCTTTATTGTCTTTACGATCCACAAGATCATTTAGATTCGTCAAATTTTAACAAACAAAATTGTTTTTTTTTAACAACAATCATGAAAGAGAGAGAAATAAAAGCAAAATGGATTCTTTGTCAGAATTGGTCAAAGTACAAACTTTCAAGTTGTCATGAACTGACAACAGGTAATTTGTCTATTGTGGTTGTTTCTCAAAATTTGTCAGTTTGTCGCTGACTCTAACGGGGAAAGATTTTCAAGACAGTCTGTCGTGATTCTAAAGGGGGATCGGGGATTCTCCATCAGCCAGTCAGTCGGTGTCTTTAACGAGGCTTCCAAAATGCAACGAGATTGAGAATAATGCCTTAAGAAACTTATTTCGGCTTTTTTTAGATAGAGCGCAATTGAGGCCGGTGATTGCAAGCAGTACAAGATCGATTAACGTTGAAGTCTATTAAGGATGCCTATATTGAAGCCCACTGCTGAGGACTTCAGAAGGTTGATGATGATGATGTTTCTTCACTAACCTCCTGTAGTCGTAGTCCTCTTACCTTAAGGTTAATAGACCAACTCCTTGCATGAATTTTGTTTGCACGATGTTTGTAGCAGTAAAAAAATTCCGAGATTGCCGAGAGACACCTTTTGACTGTTGAGTAGCAAAATAAATAAAAACCTTTTACTAATAATAACAATAAATACTGTAGGACTGTCCACTCAGCAATTGTGATTCCAAACCATACTAGAGAACGTATAATATACTTTTTTTTGTAAGTACTAACTTTTAATACATAGAACACACCAAAATCTAAACATAGACAGTAGTATCGAACAACACAAATATGTGTCTTTTGTGGAAACCACATATAAAGTTGTCTGTAAATCGAAATCATTGCATTGTATAGCTTCACAGACAAATGAAGATTGTAATTCAAGTACCAAGCCAATGGATAAATTTAAAAGAGCATAAGCCTGTGAGTTTCTTGCCAGTTCTTCTTAGAGAGCGGTGGCCCGGAACTGGCACTTAGATTCACTTACACTTAATTATTTTTTGTTTTTAAATTGTTTTGTTGCATATTTCACTTATTTGAGCTTCGTGATTTCAGTGTAATAATATGTCGATTGTTTTTTTATATTTATATTTAATTTTGACGATTTCAAGTACTATGTCCTATTTATTCCTCAGGAATGCATGTGTACGCCACCTTGGTCGTCTTTACATGGATTAGTTACTTTCAGTTCGGTAGTTGCAATAATTCTGCAGCGTTTTGCAGATTCAAAGTTGAACGAACGCGGCGGTTCCGGCCGACCGATGGGGCGTCGGCACGCGCAATGCGACGACCTTATTGGCCCCTGGTGCACACAGTCTGTGTCACTAAACCTAAAATATAATGTGTAGTGTATTTTATTTCTATTTGCAATGATGTAAGTATCCATTAAACATATTTATTACATGGGATCTTACCAATACCTTAGGAACCCCAACCTCACCTGCAACCAATCAACATCATCAAGTGGTCCAACCAATCAACGGACAAGGCTCTAACAAACATTAAAGTTCCTGGTAAGCGGCAATAGGTGGCAATGGGCGGGCCAGGAGGGCCCGTCAAACAGCGCCAGGAGGGTCTTACCATAGTAACCATAGACCCTCGAAGAAGTCGGCCACACACGCTATGGTCGCACAAAGAGGTAGAACGGGTGCGTCCACTGGGCCTCTCTGAGGAGGTTCCCCCGGTTTTGGTCCGAGAGACGATGCCGTCAGTCGCTGCAACCCAGGCCTTTTTCTCAACAAGTGGCTGGCGTCGTCGGAGTGGTAGAAGCCTTATACACCCTCACTTACATTAACGAGTACCATATACGGCCATAGCACACATATCGACAAGGAACGAACGGGATCGACACCGTATGAACTCCAGCCGATCTTGTTTTTAATGTTTGTATAAAACTCCACTTATCGAAACACTATTCGGAATCGAAACCTTATCTCGACATAAGCACACGATCCGCGGTGACCGTAGCGTGGCTAACTTGCAATTTCCGCGCATACGGCTATCCGTACCCTAGCTTACTTCCCATACGTGATACGGTGACCCCCCCGACTGGTATCCACCTTGTCGTGGTGGGGGGGCAGAGTACCTCCCGGTAGGGCGGAGAAGCCGCTAGGCAAAAGGTAACACCCAGAGATTGGCGACTCTGGGTGCCCTTAGTACTTACTACCGGGGGGGAAACTAAGAGCGGCCTGTGGAGGGCGCAGCGGGCGGGCCAGGAGGGCCGTCAAGCAGCGCGAGGAGGGTCTTAGGCGGCGGGGACAGGGGGCCCCTGCTGTTTAGCCATGGACCCTCCGGGAAGTCGGCCACACACATTATGGTCGTACGGGGAGGTAGGAGGGGAGCGTCCACTGCGCCTCTATGAGGAGTTCCGCCCGGTTTTGGTCCGGGGGACGTTGGCCGCAGGCGGGGTGTCATACGCTGCAACCCAGATCCTGGCCCCCGCCTCTTTATCAACAAGCGGCGGGCGTCGTCGGAAGATTTTTAGTAGGTATTACTGCTGGCAGTCGCGTCTGCCGGTGGTGAGTCCCACACCCCCTTTCGGTCCCCCTTTGGCCGGAAGGCAGTGCGTGTTGCATTTTGTTACCGACGTAAAACAAAAACAAAAAAAAAGGTGATACAGTGACGACCCGATTACGAGTTGATGTATGTGACCCATATACCGATAACCTAGGAGACCCACGAATTGCGTTCAACTTTAAATGGAAACCAGACACCCATCCAAAGTGTGACCTTTGCAAACGCTCGTGCCGGTGATACTTTCCGACTGGCTGTCTCGCTGCGTCACGAGCGGTTTTCCTACGACGATGATTCTGTTATTTCCGCAATAAGTCTTTTAAGCGGAGCACGAAATGAAATTTCTGCACACTGCCATGAATTTCTTGAATTTCTTGATTTAATAGGTTGGGGAAAAAGTCTTTTCGTATTTTTGTATGAAAAGTCAAGACATTTTTTTCAAAGTTTATTTACATTTATTTACAATATATATGTACCGTTTTGTTGAATAACTTTCTGCCATTTTGTGGGCATTATCCCGTTACTGTAGAAACTTTGGGACTTCTGATCAAAAAAACGGGACAAATAGTTTTGGCAGTCCTCTCTTGAGGTCAACCTTACAGAACCTAAAGAATTCTGCAGAGACCGAAACAGGTGAAAATCTGAAGGCGCAAGGTCAGGGCTATATGGTGGATGCACTAGGACCTCCCAGTCGAACTCTCTTAATTTTTGCTGAGTGGCTAAAGATGTGTGTGGTCTAGCGTTATCGTGATGAAAGACCACACCCTTCCTGTTGACCAATTCCGGCCGTTTTCTCTCGACTGCTTCCTTTAATCTCATCAGTTGCTGGCAGTAAAGATCAGAATCGATGGTTTTGCCGGGCGGTAAAAGCTCATAATAAACAATGCCCTTCCAATCCCACCATACACACAGCATCATCTTATTTCGTGTTAGGCCAGGTTTGGCCACAGTCTGTGAAGCCTGGCCAACTTTCGACCACGACCTTTTTCGCACGTTCTTGTCGTACGTGATCCACTTTTCATCGCCAGTTATCAATCTCTTCAAAAACGGCTCGGTTTCATTACGTCTCAATAATGAATCGCAAATGAGTACACGGTTCATTAAGTTTCTTTGAGTGAGCTCGTGTGGCACCCAAATATCGAGCTTTTTTGTATAACCAGCTTTCTTCAAATGGGTCAAAACTGTTTTGTGGTCAATTCCCAGTTCTTCAGCTACATCGTAACTACCGATCGTATGCCGATCTTGCTCCACTCTTTCAAAAATGGCGTCCATTTTATTCGTAACAGGGCGACCAGAGCGAGGTGCATCTTTAACATCAAAATTTCCGGACTGAAAACGTTTGAACCAAATTTGTGCTACTCTTACTGACACTGCATCAGGTCCATAAACATCACAAATTTTTTTCACTGCTTGAGTTGCATTTTTGCCTTTTTTATAATAGAATTTTAAAATGTATCGAATTTCTTCATTAGATTCACTCATTTTTACGGAGAGAAAAACAAATGAAAAATAGCGGGAAACAACTTTTTTTTATTTTTTTCTTTTCTTTATAATGGAACCTTTTTAATGTTACCAAAACCAGCCAGACACAAATAGTACAGTCAAAAAAATTTTATAATAAGTTTATGCGAAAAGACTTTTTCCCCGACCTAATATTTAACATACATCGACTGCTTACTATCAGGCAGTATTTGGTAAAATTTAAACACAAACATATAATTTGGTCTTCGTATTTTTTCTGAACATTCATTACACGTCAGTGATACAAGTACAAAAGCCCGAAACTCGATTTTTTTAAAGTAAACTACATAATATTCTACTGCATTGATGCCCCTTACTACTGTAAATTTTACGTAAAATACCCATTTCTGTTCACTAGTAGAAGACTAAGTAAGCGCATCTGCATTAAGGCGTCACGAACAATAACGGAAATTGTTACACAAAATGCGCCTCGAAACAAGTTCAAAATGTAACTGCTATCAAATACATTTGTGGCTGGGACCAGATGCGACCTAAATATTGTAAAGTATAGCAAAAACTTTGGCTATTCGAGCACTGGGTGCTATCCAAATAGCTTCACTGAACTGATTTACATGGACTGCAAAGCGCTGAGTATTTAATAGGAATGCATTGCGCCACGGTAGCATTTTGGTAAAATTACTTGAAGAATATTAATTAAGCCTGTTAGCATAAACTTATGATAGCTCAGAAACGAGTACTTAAATATGATTTTAATCGTGGACTCGGGTTAATATGACTGTTATAAGTTTAACGTGTATATATATATATATTATAAATTACACGACAATTTATTGGTGATGAAAAAAGATACATTGACGTTTATAAGGGTCTTATTAAGAAAAACTTGCATAAATGATTTTACTTAACAAGATCTAAAGTTCAAAAAGGTTTAAAACTAGTGCTATCACGTTTATTTCATAAAATCCTTCCTGATGAATTGAAATAGAAATGATCAAGAAGACATTTGTTAAGTGGTCGGAAACGATTGCTAAAGTAAAGCAGAGTTCGCAGAGGGCACCCCGTTTGTGTGACATTAAATATCGAGCGCTTTAACGCTTGGCGTACGACGCTAATATAAAATACAGCTCTTCAACTATTTCGATTAACATTTTGTTTTTCCCTGTTTTTCCGAAAAGGTAGGCAAAGGCATATTTTACGCCCACATTTCGCCAATTATATATTTGGTCCTACGTAATAAGTGGCGAGCCTATTGCCGCTTATCGGGCATTTTTATGTTCTCCAGAGCCTCTTTCCGTTAATCAGCAGGTGCACCATTTGCAGGTGAGGTTAGCTTGGTCTGATATACTGAGGTCGTGGGTTCGGTTCCCTAACAGGACAAATCTTTGTGTGCATGAACACGAATATGGGTTCTGGTCTGGGTATGTCTTTATAGAAAAAAGTAAGTATGTTTATTCGTTCTTTAGTATCCATAACGCAAGCTGTTATTGATACTTATCTTGGAACTAAATAATCGGTGTAATTATAAGAGAATATTTATTTGTGTATCTATCACTTTACTCATCACCAGTAATACCTTCAAGTAATATATTTTAACTAGTTACGTAGATACAAAAACTGCAGTAGTGATTTCTGTTTGTAAACTGACCCACTTACAGAGTGAAGGCAGTTGGAAATGGAAACCTCGTAACGAAAGTTTAATGAGCTGGATATTTTGTAACAGTTCCAAAAGTTTTTGCGAATAAACTATGTCTGTTGTCGACTAGTAATTCAGATTCTTATTAGTTACACTTGTAAAAATCGTAACTCTATGTAACTGACGCTATATAGGAATCGTTCGATAGACGAGTAGCATCAACTTCCTACCACATCCTGCCTGGTGGTAGGAAGTTGATGCTTTACGAAAAGTTATAAGAGCAACAGGACGCCACACACCTGTCTCTGGACTGGGTCCTTCTGGTGGAGTATGACCTGACCTTGTCCTCCTTGGTGTGAAATAAGATTTCCATACACAGTAGTGGGACTTTAATGGGCTGAGAGGATAAGGACTGTGCTCAGGCCTTACTAAAAAAGATAAGGCACAGAAGAGATTAGATGATCATACTTGACTTTTTGGCGGGAAAGTGAAGCGCACCGACTGCAGTTTTGTTTTATTTTCTAAAATTTGTGAAGTTTCGACCACCATATGTAATAGCGGTGGATTATTAACCGTTAAGTGTTTTTGAACATGAGTACGAACGAGTGCTTCCGAACGTACATGAGTGTTGGTAAATGAAACAAAACAACAAAATTTTCTCAAGAAGTCCATGTGAGATCCTAGGTATAGAACCACATTTTTACTGAGGATTCAAGGTGTTTAGGGGGAGGGCATCTCATTTACCATCTTTATCACCCCTCATTAATAACCCCTATTTAATATGTATTAAATAATATTTAAAATAACTTTAACTGGGTACTGGCTAAATAAGGAAAATCCACAACGCCGTTATTTAAAAAAAAAGAAGGTCATACTTTACCAAGCAGACCCATTGCGGATTAGCGGGGGTAGATGTGAAGCGGATGTCTATAAGATTTATTGCGGCCGCCTTATGTGACAATTGCTGAGTTGTCATATGTTATATGGGGTAGTAAGGGCGGTGCAGGAACACCAGCGCTGCTGTATTATTAGATGCAGCAGCATTATGCTGATGTATCGCCCTTTTGACAGGTAAGACACAGAAGTTGCACTTCTATATATCTTTATATGTGTACATAACATGTAATTTATATAAAAACCTTACAATTATCAGCGATAAATAGAGTTCAACCGTCCGTGTTGGGTCTCATTCCTCTCTCTTAATCTCCTACAGTCGGCCGGGGCTACACCCCAGTACAGTCCTTTCCCTTTCTGCTGGTGGCCAGGGCAACCACTGGTACAGCATCTTATCCCTTCTTCCTCTTACTGTACGAGTGGCGAGCGGCGGCTTACAACCGCAAGCGGACCACCGTACATTATTGTTACTTTTTATATAATTTTTTTGATTATTGTGTATGTGATACTGTTTAATCTAATGTTATTTTCTCCATAAAATTTTTTAGTTAAGCTATTTAGGTATTTTTACAAAACGAGATCTAAAGTTAAGCCAGGTTTAAAACTAGTGGCGTAGAGACGCTCAGACACAGGCTCTGGGCGCATGGCGGCGGCAGCTACACAGGAGCGCCGAACTACGTGCCGAAGGATCGAGGCGCCGTATCCTCGAGGCGGTCGGGCCCATCTTAGAGCGATGGGTCGGCCGTCGGTGGGGATCGATGACTTTCCGGCTCACACAGGTACTTTCCGGGCACGGGTGCTTTGGGAAGTATCTGTGTGACGTCGCCGGAGGGGAGTCGACCCGGTGTTGCCACCACTGTGACTGCGCGATGGATGATGCGTAGCACACTTTGGTGGCTTGCCCTGCGTGGGCGGGGCCGCGGTCGACGTTAGCCGCGGCCCTGGGTGGAGTGGCTCTCTCGCCGCCGACCATCATGCAAAAGATGGTCGACAGCGAGACGGCGTGGGAGGCGATGGCCTCCTTCTGCGAAGTGGTGATGTCGCAGAAGGAGGCCGCGGAGCGAGAGAGGGAGCGGGATCCGCTCTCTCTCCGACTACGCCGTTGGCGCAGCGGGCGGGCCAGGAGGGTCCGTCAGGCAGCGCCCGGGGGGTCTTAGGCGGCGGGGGCAGGGGGCCCCTTCCGTCTCGCCATAAACCCCCCCCGAAGTCGGCCAGTTACGCCATGGCCGCACATAGAGGTAGGGGGGGCGCTGCAAATTGCGCCTTCCTGAGGAGGTCTCCCCGGTTCTGATCCGGGGGACGTTGGCCGCGGGCACTGGTGCCTCGCCCCTTTTCAACAGCGGTGGGCGTCGTCTGAAGTTTTTTAGTGGGTAGGACTGCGGTGGTCGTGTCGGCCGCAGTGAGCCCCACACCCCCTCCCGGTCTCCCCCTTTTGGCCGGGAGACAGTGCGTAAGCAGCATTTTTTTACAGACGATAATAAAAAAAAAAAAAAAAAAGGTTTAAAACTAGTGCTGTTACTTTTATTTCATTAAATGAAGACAGTCACAACTCTAATAAGCCCCTTAACGTTTACTACTTATTAAAATAACCAATTATAAATAAATAATATAACAACAGAGGACGCCGAAGACCGTGCGAAGTGGAGGAGAAGATGCAGGAAAGAGGACTGCGTGGTCGTAAGGTAGCAACCGGGGTAACGTAAGAATGATAATGGGATGTCTTCTGAAGCACGGAAGTTTAAACTCAGGCAACTTATTTCAAAACCGAACTTTCTTTCCAAAAAACACAACCACCTGAAATTCTATTGTCTTTCCAGACATAAAGCACCCACAAGATCCTAATCCCAAGCTTAGTTCAAAACATCGCGAAGGCATCGCGTGGCCCTATTTAACTAATATTCTGTTAACCTATTTCCAGATGGTACCTCATATTGATTTATTGGAAGAGTTCTACGAACGGCCCGCAATCGAAACATAAATGTTGGTAGCTGCTAAAAATAGAACTCTCATTGTATAACGTATAATTTTTTACGACAAGCGACATTACTCTCATTAAAATAATTGAATGTGAAGTGAGTTCGCAACATCGCGGCCATTCGCGGCTCTGCGAGACTTGGTGGTTTGAACAATCAACATTCAGTTTGTTTGGTATTTGATCTCAATAGTTGTTAGTCTTTGTTATCACTGTCCATATAAGTTATTGAGACAAGTTAGAAGCGCCTCAACATCAAATCAAATAATTAGGTAATAATAGTCTTACAATACAATAATTCGACGACCGATATGGCGTGGAGGTCAGTATACCTGCACTTCACTCCAGAGGTCGTGGGTTCGATTCTCACACAGAACAAATCTTTGTGTGTTATAAATATGAATATTTGTTCTGGTCTGGGTATTTTTCTATGTATATTAAGTATGTATTTACAAAAAAAAAAAAGTATTTATGTATGTTTATCCGTTATTTAGTATCCATAACTCAAGTTCTTAATGATACTTATCTTGGAACTAAATAATTGGTGTAAGTGTCAGAAATATTTATTATTTATTTTATTATTTATTAATAATAGCTTCTGTAATAAAGCATTTAAGGCTTAAAATTATTTACTTACTCTGTCAACTGTGAGTTACAATAACGAAAAAACTAATAATTTCATGTAATGACAATTAACAAATGTCAAAAATAAAAGTAGTAATTATAAAATCAATAGATTAGTACAATTCTATTAGGATCCTCCTAAGACCTACGAAGCCCAAGCTAACCTTACCTGCAAGTGGTGCACTTGCCAATCAACGGACAAGGCTCTGGCGAACATAACAGTGCCCGGTAAGCTGCAATAGGCTCGCCACCTATGATGTGGGGCCAACTATATGATTGGCGAAGTGTGGGGTATACTCGTATTATGCCTCTGCCTATCCCATCGGAGAAACAGGCATGATTGTATGTATGTATGTGAAATGGCAAAGGCAGGTTAGAGGCGTCCTATGATTTCAAGTCGCCCAAATAGACCTCAAGAATGGCTTAAAGACTTGCATATAGTGATGACGTAAACAGTGATAAATAGGCTTATTGCCGTCTTAAAATACATAACTTGCCAACAGCGTAAGGTGGAAAACGAAACACGATTCCGAAGTTAGAAGTGCAACAAATAATGAATGTGATTGCACAGTGGCTCGGTTTTGGCGGCGCGCCCAACGGCCGACCCAGTTGGTGTGCGTTACCACTGTCCGCACTGCCTTATTGGCTTGCCAATTACTACAATTACTAAGTTACAACACGATATTGTACCTTCTGATAAGTTTTAGTTTGGAGTTTATTTTTACTCGGTGAAAAATTTCTACTTTATCAGAAAATTACCAGAACTTAACTTGTCATTACCATTTACTAAATAATAAAGTGCATTTAAGTTTAGGAAACCTTCACCAGAACTTCTTCGCTGGGATTAGGATGAAGAGTTAGGCCGTGTCCCCAGTAGGCAAACTGTTAGCGGCCGACTGAGTTACAAGACTGAGAGACCGCCGCTGCAAACTGCGTATAGTGAGCGCAAAACTAGCAGACTGTGGACACTCTATTTCAAATATATGGAAGGGCGTACTAAATCGGTACGCCGCAAACTCAGTCGGCCGCTAACAGTTTGCCTACTGGGGACACAGCCTTACTCTTTATAATCATTTACGTCATCTTACTAGACACTAATGTGCATTATGATTTATTTATAGGATTAATCTGGAAAAAGGCGTCTAGTGACGACCAATATGGAGTGGAGGTCAGTATACCAACCATCCGCTCCTGAAGTCGTGGGTTCGGTTCCCACACAGGACAAATCTTTGTGTGCATGAACAATGAATATTTGTTCTGGTCTGGATGTTTTCTATGTATAATAAGTATGTATTTACAAAAAAAAAGTATATAAGTATGTTTATCCGTTATTTAGTATCCATAACACAAGTTCTTAATGCTACCTATCTTGGGACTAAATAATTGGTGTGATTGTAAGAGGATATTTATTATTATTTTTATTTATTTATTTCCAAAATGATCACAGTATTGTACTGTTTATAATGACTTTAGAGTTGTTAGTACATTTTTTGTTTACATGCTAGGCAATGTGGTGATGTTATTTGGCAATAGACACATTTCTCATTTTCTCATAATAAATAATATTTAGTATATCTCAGTTTTAAGGTATTGGTTTCGACGTTTCGAATTCTTTATAGTGATTCGTATTTACCGTAAGAGACTGAGATGGCAGGAATTTGCATAGTTACTAGTCACAACGTAAAACTTCAATTTGGAGTTGAGTGTTTAACAATCAATTTTATTTTAGCCTAATTAAATTTACAGGAGACTTTGTTAAATACACTGAATCGCTGATTACTTCGATTCCATATGTGCACTGCAGAGTTGCACGGTATTAGTATAATATATACTCAATACTCAATGTCTTAATTGCACTCCTTATGTTACAAAGATGTTATTTATAATATCAAAGAACAATATGGACCCTGTAGGGTATGGAAACTTAGAAGAGAGAAGGTAGGGGGCTAGCTTTTAATATAAGTATAAGTGTATTTTGTTTTGATAGCCGCATATTACTTTTTTATTTAAATATTTTCCAAAAACATTTTTTTTGTTTATGCTCTATTATAATTATTTTATTATCTAATGGATAGTTATAAAACAAAACAACTGCAGCCTTTAAGCCAGTTCAGGGCCCACCTATGCAGCGCTGTTAATGGCATCTTCTTAAAATCAGTGCCGTGGTACAAGTTGTCCCGGCTTTAGTGGCCTATTTGGTGAACATAGTCCTAGGATAAGTTACTTATTTTATTTTCGTCGTTTCATTAACGTATTTTAAGCAAAAAAACTTTTAATAAAATGATACGTGAGGCTAATGAAAAAAAAATTGTGATTGAGAATGTGGAATTTATATACATCATACCTACTTAAACTCAAAAAAATCTTGCAACAAAAAGTCTGATTAAGTTCGCCTATTGTACAATGTTTATTTATTACCTGGTTTTTAGGTATCCTACCAAGACCTAAGGAGCCCAAGCTAACCTCACCTGCAATTGGTGCACCTGCCGATCAACGGACAAGGCTCTGGCTAACATAACAGTGCCCGGTAAGCGGTAATAGGCTAATATTTATTACAGTTAGTGAAGCCAAAGCTTAACCAACAATGCAAGATATTAAATTATGTGGACGTTATGCACGAATCCGAACCAGTGATATAATTTTATAGAAGTTTTCGTGACGATAATTTTAAATGGAATATAATAAACTGAACCTCTAAAAAATACTTTTTTGATCATCAAAAATACTGAGTGAGCATCTAATGAGGTGATTAGGTGCTCAATCAGTATTTTTGATGCACAAAAAGGTTAGGTTAGGTTGGCAATTTATTAATTTTGAAGACACGTTAAATAACACCCATTTTAAATTTGTGATAATGTGTAAAGTATTCGAAACGTTACGATCAAATACTCAATACTCAACGTCTTTATTGCACTCCATATGTTACAAAGATGTTATTAAATAATTGAAATTGAAATAAAACAGTAAACTGCAGTTTGAATCCGTTTATGTTTACTTTATCCATCTGCAAATTTTTATCAACTCCTTTTTGTATTTAGTTTGTTTTCATTGAGGATTGTCACCGTAAAAGGGAATGACGTCATCCGAGTTCCCCCCCTCCTGCGGCTCGTCTAAACAGCAAAGGTCAAACAGACAGATACGAAGTAAAGCCACTGTTTGACCAAAACACATATTGATGACAAATCAATAACGTCCAACCAAATGTGTCTACTGTTAGCTTTTATACTGATATAACGGGAATCAACAAAGATTGTGTCAGAGCTAGATCAATTTTTTTTTTTTTGGATGGAAAATCATCGAATGACCTTCCCCCGCTGTGGGTGGAGCGGGAGGATGTGTCTGACTTCTACTGACTAAAAACCATACAAGTTCCTTCTTTTGAGCCTGCTACGCACTGAGGCCGCGGTAACCCTTTCGAACGGTCCCGCAACCCTGGCAGGATTGGCCTCCTCCCTGGGTGTGTGATGACATCTCTTTGAGGCGCGCGTGGAACACGAACGCGCCATCTACGCGGCCTATAGAAGACGGACGGGCGACGAGTTAACCATTACTCGCCCACAAGCCAGCGCTTACGGTGGCCGAGAGTCGTCTCGCGGCTCCCGACGTCTCGGGCGTCCACCGCGGCGGCTGGGACCGAGACGAGCGGTATTCTATGTAAGAGCTAAACCTAGACCTAGTTTTTAACAAAGTTCAAAACAAGGGGAAGTTTCAAACATATACATATTTCTCACCATTTGATACGTTTCATCTAGATCTCTAGAGATCTGTGAGCTAAAAGTGAACTATGCTACATTTAAGTATATATCCCATTTAAATAGTTATAGCCAGGTCTGCCCACCTCAAACAATATTCTGACGATTTTCCGACTATTACATCAATTATTTAGTTCCAAGGTAAGTATCATTAAGACCTTGTGTTTTGGATATCTACTGAATAACAAATAAACAAACCAATTTTTTTTCGTAAATACATACTTAATATACATTGGAAAATACCCAAACTAGAACATATATTCAAGTTTGTACATAAAAATATTTTTTTCTTGTGTGGGAATCAAACCCACGACCTCAATAGCGGAATGCTATATATGAATGTGAGATAATGTATATATGTACACATACGTAATCATATTACGTCTTGTTCCCATAGAGGTAGGTAGAGATCACATCCTTCCACTTGCTACGATCCTGGCATACACTTCATTCACGCCTTTTTATGCACTCCAGTCGTCTTAGGGTTCTTTTGACCATACCTTTCCTCAAAACCTTATGGATGTTTCCAATACGTCTACGTTCATGTTTATTTCTCGTGGTTTCCATTTGGTAAAAAATTACCTTTTGAAAAACGGTCACTGCCACTTTAGCTTGCAAATCCGTCTTGCTATCTCGGTCACTCCAGTTTTCCTACGGATTTCCTCATATCTGCTTATATCACGTAGAAACACTTTGAGCATAGCTGTCTCCATTGGACGCAAAGCAACACCGAGGTTCCTTATAAGGCCCATAGTTAGGCACCACGTCTAATCCCATCTTCCTCAAATCAATGCAGGTAAAACTGCAAACATAGCTAGTACTTTACATAGAAGCTCATGTATGTAAAGATGGATACAGGTCCCACTGAACAATTGAATGAAACCATTTTATTGAGTTACGCCATTATCTATATTATATAAATTGCAGTTGGGTAAATGTTACAAATGTGGGACTAGACAATAGATAATTCCCTCAATATATACCTAGATAACTAAACAAAACTCCTCGCGAGCGCAGGTAGAGAGAGTTAGTAAATGATATCCAATAATGACTGTCCTTCAATTTAATTTGTCGTCTGCGTCGGATTTATTGATTTGAGGTAATTCTGAGTCAAATCGTTTCATGGAATGAGCTTTAAATGGAGCCTAATTGTTCCTAGGACAATGGGCATAGCTTGGTTCTCTAACAGAGGACTTATTTAATAAAAGAACATTACCCAAATGGTTTCTTTAACGTGCCATTAAAGTTTATACATTTTTGGAATGCCGAATGGAAATGCAGCTTAAGCCAGTACGCAGGATGACACTGTTGCCTATCGTTCGGAAAGATTTCTTTTCGTCGACTCTTACGACTCCCCGTAAGATGAAAAGGGGTGGTACTAGGCCGGTACCACACTCTAAATTTTGATTGAGTGAGCATAAAAAAATGAGGAATATTAGAGCGTTTTGGATTTGCATCTTTGTGATGTGCCATATGGTTAGGTTATATTGGTATAACCTAACCAGACGTAGTCGTAAGAGTCGACGAAAAGAAATCTTTCCGAACGATAGGCAACAGTGTCATCCTGCGTACTGGCTTAAGCTGTGATCATCAACCCGCCTTGGTGATTATTATTATTATTTTTTATTTTATTAAATCACAAGGGAAAACATACAGTATTTAAGTAACACAAAAGTAATTAACAGTAAATAGCACACAATACCAAAACAGTTTCCACAGAAAACATTAACAACTTAAATTGATTTCCTGAAAAGATTATGGGCAAACCCCCAATAGAATGTAATCTATTAGGAAAGCTAATGTTCAGCAGTGGACTTAATATGATTGATGATGTCTATATTTATTTTCCAACAGCTTACTTTATTTTAATAAAGACAGTAATATAATTATCAGAGTTGTGATTCGAAGCTGCATCACATCACAACCTAAACTGGTAAAATCATTTGGTTGTTTTCAGTTTACAAAATATTTTATTGACATCGGAAGTTAAGTAGTATTTACATAAGTAACTCCTTGGACTCCGTGATTCGGAAGGCATAATCATGACTGTGCTACCGGTAATCACCAATCATATCCTAGCATTATTCCGGTTGTCCTAAACTTAAACAGTGCTCACAGGTCTAACCAGATTTGGCTGAATTCAGTTATTACATAGAGCGACTGCCGTCTGACCTCCGCAGCTCAGAGGGGATCAGTATTTTATGGTTAAACTAGCTGTCAGGATATTAGAAGGCCCTGACTTCCCGGGCCAAGGGCTTAGCCCTTTAACAGGCAGTGTACGTTGAAGATATTCATTGGTTTTCCACCTTAATATAACCGCATAAGGTTCAATTTATGGTGGTCACTATATATTAGGTCGGGGAAAAAGTCTTTTCGCATAACGTAGGTATAAACTTATTATAATTTTTTTTTGACTGTACTACTTGTGTCTGGCTGGTTTTGGTAACATTAAAAAGGTTCCATTATAAAGAAAAGAAAAAAATAAAAAAAAGTTGTTTCCCGCTATTTTTCATTTGTTTTTCTCTCCGTAAAAATGAGTGAATCTAATGAAGAAATTCGATACATTTTAAAATTTTATTATAAAAAAGGCAAAAATGCAACTCAAGCAGTGAAAAAAATTTGTGATGTTTATGGACCTGATGCAGTGTCAGTAAGAGTAGCACAAATTTGGTTCAAACGTTTTCAGTCCGGAAATTTTGATGTTAAAGATGCACCTCGCTCTGGTCGCCCTGTTACGAATAAAATGGACGCCATTTTTGAAAGAGTGGAGCAAGATCGGCATATTAGTAGTTACGATGTAGCTGAAGAACTGGGAATTGACCACAAAACAGTTTTGACCCATTTGAAGAAAGCTGGTTATACAAAAAAGCTCGATATTTGGGTGCCACACGAGCTCACTCAAAGAAACTTAATGAACCGTATACTCATTTGCGATTCATTATTGAGACGTAATGAAACCGAGCCGTTTTTGAAGAGATTGATAACTGGCGATGAAAAGTGGATCACGTACGACAAGAACGTGCGAAAAAGGTCGTGGTCGAAAGTTGGCCAGGCTTCACAGACTGTGGCCAAACCTGGCCTAACACGAAATAAGGTGATGCTGTGTGTATGGTGGGATTGGAAGGGCATTGTTTATTATGAGCTTTTACCGCCCGGCAAAACCATCGATTCTGATCTTTACTGCCAGCAACTGATGAGATTAAAGGAAGCAGTCGAGAGAAAACGGCCGGAATTGATCAACAGGAAGGGTGTGGTCTTTCATCACGATAACGCTAGACCACACACATCTTTAGCCACTCAGCAAAAATTAAGAGAGTTCGACTGGGAGGTCCTAGTGCATCCACCATATAGCCCTGACCTTGCGCCTTCAGATTTTCACCTGTTTCGGTCTCTGCAGAATTCTTTAGGTTCTGTAAGGTTGACCTCAAGAGAGGACTGCCAAAACTATTTGTCCCGTTTTTTTGATCAGAAGTCCCAAAGTTTCTACAGTAACGGGATAATGTCTCTGCCCACAAAATGGCAGAAAGTTATTCAACAAAACGGTACATATATATTGTAAATAAATGTAAATAAACTTTGAAAAAAATGTCTTGACTTTTCATACAAAAATACGAAAAGACTTTTTCCCCAACCTATTAGACCACTGCCTGGTAAAGGGCTAACGGAGCAAGCGATAACACTGTACCTAAGAAGTATAGTACCGGTTATAACTGAAGTAGTCGTTAGGGTCAAAAACATTACCAGCATAAATCAATAAATGCATCTGACAATCTACACTAGAACTGCGGGTTTTCAGTATATACTGAACCATGAACTCAAAGCCCATAGTGGGACATCAATTGGCTATGAAGAAAATAATGCGGCAATAAGTTTTATACATCCAAAAATACCTTCTATTTATTACGTTTCTGCGCAGAGCTCCTGTTCTTCTGGTTCTGAGCTCCGTCTGTTAATCGTTCATTATACAGTAAATATTTATATATTTCATTATAAAGTATGTAATTAAGGCATACTATTCGTCTTTTCTATATCATTTTTGTCTCACTTCTTTGAAGGATAACGAGACTAACTGGTTTATTTATTAACACACATTTCAAAACACTGAACGCTGATTGGTATACCTAACCTTTGTCTATATTAGCTATTGTTAAGATAGAAAAAGCAGTTAGTTCAGTAAAACTTTTCTTTGTTAATTTGACTCGGATTTTTTGAAAATTTCTGTTAGCCGCAGAATAAAGGTCGGGTACATGAAAATATTAAAGAACCTCTCTCTAAACAGGATTTCAAAACAATTGGCAGTGAGATGGTTTTACATACAAGGACACAGGTACCTATTATAGCTACTTTAAATCTCGGTAATTTGCACAGTTCCTGTATGTAATACATTCGAAAGTTAGGTCAACCGCTCGTGATATATTTAAAAATCAAATTCTGTTCAATAATTACATTTCTTTTCACCGACTAACTTAACAGCAGATTTCTAGAATGGGGCTCTTATAAAAGGGTGTGAATGGGTTTTTTAAGTTAAAAGCACACTTATCCATGCCAAACAAGTCGACGAAATTTGGATTCTCTATAAGAAGTCATATGAAACCTCGCACACCTGCCGCGTCGAATCGTCTGAATTTGGATGTGTGAACCTTCAAAGGTTTCATAGCAGGAATTCTAAAATTCATTTAGTTTGACACGGTCCGCTTGCAGACGTATGTGACGCAGTGATGACGACAGCCGTGCAGTGACCACATTCTATAAAGTTATATTTGTAGATAGCGTAGCGTGCCTACCAAATGGAACATTTTCCACCGAGCGGATGGTTGTGCCCAGTCGATAATAGTTGGGTGTTGTATATATAGAGACGTGCCTGAGTTATTCTGTTTGCGCGATTCAGGATTTCATTCATCTGTACGTATCATTCATCGCTTGTACAGTGGCGCCACGTAATATCTTGGTCTCAGTGCATTACAGTTCCATACGTGACAAATAGTGTCCTTTATTTTTTATTAGATCACAGCTGCTTCTTTCATGCCTTCTCTAACATCTATACATCTAAGTCACAATACTCCATTACTGGCTGCTGAAATACAGTTTACTAGTTCGGAAGCCAATGGAATCACTTAATTTGTACATTGTTTAATGAATTCAATAAAGATTTATTATTATAACCATACGCATCCATATCAACGTTCTCATCTCCGTTGCATGCAAACTTCTTTCACCCGCCTTCTTCACAGCCGCACTGACGACGTCCGATTTACGTCGTCAATGCGACTTTCCAGTCGTCGCCGTTACGCCGCAGGCTACGATCCTGGCAGGCCAAGGTCGTCTAAAACCATCCCCACAGTCGCCTTCTAGCTATTCTTGGCAATTTTGTATTATTTTATACCGCCATGATATTAAAATGTACGTCATATGGATCTATTTATAGGCATTGAACTAAAGGCTGGTACATTCACGCTATAGTCGAACAAGTAAAATAGATCTATGGGAGCTTATTACAAAACAGGATCTAAAGTTAAACTATCTTTAGACTAGTGCTGTCACTGTCCTCATTTTATCAAATGTCAATTTAAAAAAAGTGACAGCACTATTTTTAAACATGCTTTAACTTTAGATCTTGTTTTGTAATAATAAGCCCCAGGTTGTTTTATTTTGATTGGTATTTTTAGAGAGCGATAAATATAAAGAACAATCGAAATATGATTACACTCAAAACACGAAGCTTAGATTTACTTATATGCAACAAATCAATTATAAAACAAAAAATATTTAGATATAAGTGCCAGTTCCGAGCTACCGCTCTGCAAGAAGAACTGGCAAGAAACTCACAGACTATGCTCTTTTAAATTTAACAATTGGTTTAGTACCTGGAAAGTATCTGTGCCCGGCAGTGAGAACATGAATTATAAGTCAGATGCCTATTCAAAAACACTTTTTATGCGGCTTAGCTAGTTCATAATACAAATAAGTAAGTTTGTGAATTGTAGTTATATTTCAAATGCCTTGGACATAGAGATCAGAATCTGAGACATTTCGCAAGCCCAACTATGTAGTTGGCGAGTATCCCAGACTCGAAGTCTGCGAGGAACATCATTTTGGCATAGACTCGACTTACATAAACCAACTGCTAACACTGATACCTATTTGTATATAGATATGAAATACTGCCTACTTAGCAATATTAGATCAGTAGGGTTACCATGGAAAACTGTTTCAATATAAATACATATTTATTTACTAGTAGTTCGCCCGCGACTTCGTCCGCATGAAATTCGATTATATCGCGCATTTTGTTTAATTAACTTTAAATATCATATTTATATCAGCAAATAATAAACCTAGCAAAATAGCTTGACGCTTCTAGCTTCAAAAATAAAGAGTTTTCATACAATCGTTGATACCCTATTTTTACGGCTTACAATCTTTTTTCCGCATTAAAATGTAGCCTATATCCTTTCTCAGGCTCTAGACTGTATGACCTAATTTCATTTAAATCTGTAGTTTTAGCGTAAAAGCAGACAGACAGAGTTACTTTTGCATTTATAATAATAATATAGATGCTATATCCGCGGTACTGAAGAGCTAATAGGTCGATAATTATAACCAAAGTATGTCTTACTTTGGTTATAATATCATTAATATATATATATACTTTTCACTTAAAGTGAAAGAAATTATTATGTTCACTTTCCCCTATTCTCAGCATTTGTCAAAGTCCGAAAATGACCGAAGATACATACTCAATTTATCTTTGTACAACCTATGTACCTATAGTAATAAATGTAGAATAATTGACACTAACAGTATTGTTAGAAATAATTATTTATTGACCAAAGGTAGGTTTTACCTTTCCAATTATTTTAAACGACAAATAGTTTTGTCACTATTATATTTAATTGACATTAATACCAAGAATTTGGTACAATCTGCTTCTATTGAGCACTCTGACATAAATAATTCATTATTTGACAATTTAAACTAGGTGTTAAGACAAAAGAGAACTGTTTTTCTGGCAATAAAAAGTACACAAAGCAGAAACAAAATGATGTTATCAACCTGATTCACCAAAACATTAGAGGAATATTGGGCAAGGAACTGGAAATTGAATTGTTCATGAGCGATAATCATATTGATATTTTGTGTATTACTGAACATTGGCTTAATTGTAACCAGCTCATGTTCAATTTCAACAGTCACCTGTTAGGTAGTTCGTTTTGCAGGAGTGGTGCTATACATGGCGGATCATTAATTATAGTAAATAAACAGTTTAAATTCAAGGAGCGCCATGATATAGTCAATCTCTCTGTTGAACGTATTATAGAAATGGCCTGTATAGAAATGCAGCAGTTTATTGTATTGAGTGTGTACAGACCTCCTTCAGCTTCATATTATTTATTTGAAGGTATTATGGATAAAGCCTTAGGAAAATTTTGTAAAAGTAATAAAAAAGTTATTGTGTGTGGAGATTTTAATGTTAATTTGTTAGAGTGTTCCAGTCCATGTACAAGATTAAAGGCACTTTTTAAATCTCATAATTTGGTTAATTTGTTTCTGGAGCCAACAAGAATTACTGCTACTTCTGCTACTTGCTTAGATAACATTTTTACAAATATTATGCTAAGTGATAACAATAAAAAAATTATTAATCAATTAGATTCAGATCATTGCGGACAACAAATGTCTTTTATTTGTAAAAATGAAACTGTAGCTAAAAAAACTATTACATTTGTACCAAAAACCAATAATCGTTTTGAGAGGTTTAACAGTAAATTATTATGCTATAGTTTACCTTTTATAGATGAAAGCTGTGACCCAAATTTTTTATATAATGATTTTTTCAGCAGCTTTTCTAACACATTTAAATCAATATTTACTCCCAGAACGGTTAAGGTAAATAATAAAGCTACCTTTAGTGAATGGGCTACTCCTGGGCTACATAAAAGTAGAAAGAGGCTGTATGAACTGTATGATGAGAAAAAATTAAACAACAGTGAACAATTTTATAATTATGTAAGAAAATATTCTAAAATATTTAGAAAAGCATGTCATACGGCCAAGTCTTATTATTTAAGCTCTAAAATAAAAAATTGTGATGATAAGATTAAAATGACCTGGAATATTATTAATAGTGAAACGGGAAAAAGTAAAAATTATAATACTGAGTTTAAACTTAATATTGATAAAAAAACTCTTACATCTGACTTAGATGTAGCCAATGCTTTTGAAAACTTTTTTACTAATATTCCAGTGTCTATCACAAAAGATTTAAATTGTTCGCCCACTTTAGCGGAGTCTATTTTAAAAGATAACGTGAATATATGTACAGTAGATTTTACGTTTAGTCATGTTACATCTATGGATATAATTAAGACATTCAATACTCTTAGTGTTAAGAAAGCTGCAGACCTCTGGGGCAATTCCATAGTAGTTACCAAGCCTATCATTGTTTCGGTGGCGCACAGTTTGGCTCTAATATTTAATAAATGTGTAGATTGCGGCAAATTTCCCGATCTAATGAAAGAAAGTAAAATCATTCCATTATATAAATCGGGCAGTACAACAGACCCAACAAATTTTCGACCTATCTCAGTGCTGCCTACATTTAGTAAAATTTTTGAAAAACTTGTTTACAACCAGATGTTAATATTTTTCAATAAAAATGGATTAATGCATTCAAAACAATTTGGATTCACTAAGGGTCGCTCTACAACCGATGCAGGTGTTGAGCTTTTAAAACATATATTTGATGCTTGGGATAATTCTTTGGACGCTTTAGGTATTTTTTGCGATCTGTCCAAAGCTTTTGACTGTGTTCCTCATAAGGCATTGATAAAAAAATTAGAATATTACGGAATAAGAAACTCCGCATTGAATCTTCTCACTTCATATCTAAGTGATAGGATTCAAAGGGTTGAGGTTAATGGAAAGCGATCTCAGGGGTCTGTTGTAAAAATGGGGGTACCGCAGGGCTCGATTCTCGGTCCGTTTTTGTTTTTGATTTATATGAATGATTTGCCATATTTTGTTAAAGAAAACCACGAGATAGTTTTGTTTGCTGATGATACATCATTATTGTTTAAGTTAAAACGAAATCAGAATTTAAACGAAGTAAACAGTGCGATCTCGAAGGTGGTGCACTGGTTTGACGTTAACAATTTGCTATTAAATGGGGCTAAAACGAAATGTATTAAATTCGTGACGCCTAACGTCAGACAGGCAAACTCTACTATTATGGTAAAGGAGGATGAGTTGACCCTTGTGGATACTACCAAGTTTTTAGGGATTACTTTAGACTCTAAGCTACAGTGGGGCCCACATATTGGTGAATTGTCGAGTAGACTTAGCTCTGCAGCATTCGCGGTAAAGAAAATTCGCCAATTAACAGACGTTGTAACAGCTAGGCTAGTTTATCATAGCTATTTCCATAGTGTTATGTCCTATGGTATTCTTCTGTGGGGTTGTGCCGCAGACATTCAAACAATCTTTGTGCTGCAGAAGAGGGCTATTCGAGCAATTTATAATCTCCCGTGTGGACATTCACTAAGGGAAAAGTTTAAAGAAATTGGTATTTTAACAGTGGCCGGTCAATTCATTTATGATAACCTGGTTTATGTACATAAGAATACTGATCAATTTAGTAAGAAAAGCTGTGTACATAACCTAAACACAAGGAATAAGCATAGATTAGTTGTACCTGCCACTAGGCTCCAAAAGATAAACAAATCTTTTAAAGGTCAATGTGTGCGATTCTACAATAAAATCCCGAGCAACATACAGCAATTGAGCCTAAATAAATTTAAATTAACAATAAAACACAAGCTGTCTTCAAAGGGATACTATTCTATTAAAGACTATATGGCAGATAAAAATGCTTGGGATTAAACTGCCGTTTCATACAGGCTATTCTAATATGAATGACTTGAAAACATAAATATTGTTAAGGTTATGTTCTATTGCATTGTATAGCTTCACAGACAAATGAAGATTGTAATTCTAGTACCAAACTAATGGACATATTTAAAAGAGCATAGCCTGTGAGTTTCTTGCCAGTTCTTCTTACAGAGCGGTGGCTCGGAACTGGCACTTAGATCCACTTACACTTAATTATTTTTTGTTTTCAAATTGTTTTGTTGCATGTAAGTGAATCTAAGCTTCGTGATTTAGTGTAATATTATTTCGATTGTTTTTTTTTTATTTGTAATCATGACGTTTTCAAGTACTATGTATAATAGTTTATGAAATAAATAATTTTTTTACTTTTACTTTTATATATAATTATCAGTCCTTGGATGGGTTACGTTTCGTGTGCTCAAGCTTGCCACAGTGAAAAGGCGCATAATTTTTTTAATTGAGGCTAATTTAGCTTTATTGAGCTATTATTAATAATAATAGTATAGGGATCCTACCAAGACCTAAGGAACCTATGCCAACGTTATCTGCAAGTGGTGCACCTGCCGATCAACGGACGAGGCTCTGGCGACCATAACAGTGCTCAGTAAGCGGCAATACTTTCCCAACTATATAATTGGTGAAGTATGAGCGTATAATATGCCTCTGCCTACCCCTTCGGGGAAACAGGCGTGAATGTATAGGTACATGTATGTATGTATTAAATTTTAAAAGATTCTTTGACACTGTGGCATCGAATCTTTGGCGCGTGAAGGCTAGTCTAGGTTTGATACTACGTCGTTTAAAGCTAAGTTAGAGGCCTAATCTAATCTTGAAAAGTACTAACATCAGTACGCCACACACTTGGTCGAGTATGACATCCCTCTCAGTTTGTGGGTTGGTCGATAAAAGAGATACCATTAAAAACAGTTTTGATTAAAAGTTTGATATACATTATCATTTGAGACCATTTTCTCGTACCTCGTACTCAGTAGTGAGGCTGCTCTCAGAAACCAAGGTGAAGGAACCAGACGTATTTAGGTCATCATCAGTGAGACGGCAATCGCATGTATTAACTGAAATTCACTAAAATCTGATTAAACCAGTGGGCAGACCTTGAGCTAAGGGATAATGCAAGGATATGATGGGGAGATTACTACTGTTTTGTATTGTTTGTTGTATTGTATTGTTTTCTTTTAAGTTATATCAAATCAAATCAAATTTCATTTATTTAAGTTTGGCTCAATAGAGCTGTTATGAATGTCATACTTATAAACTAACGCGCCCATTCACTGCGGGCGGGAGCTTGATCGTAAAAGAACGGGCAAAAAAATCGTCAAGGTTGAATTTTTCTCCCGCCAGTTACAATTAAAATACATAATATTAAAACAATTGTGTTCTGCAGTCACAAGATTTAAAAGAAAGGAAGACAAAACTCTTTTCAGCAATATTAACATAATTACGGATAAACATAGTAGACATGAGCAGACGCGTTACGCTCAACCATATTTTAGGAAGCGTAACGACCAGCCGCATGACGCCACCACAGCAGAAACAGTGATATACTGAAGCTGCAGGATAAAAGGATTTTAGTAAAATAACATTAATATTAGAAGACTGAAAGAAATGTGCTGCAAACCACAATTTTGTTACTGTAAAGTAGTATACCATATGGTATTAGTTAAGCTATGCAGCCATCAAAACAATTTCCAATAAATCGTATATAAGCAGTCTTAATTAAAATGAAATATATATATAAATGACAGACGTAGTGCGGTTCCACTCTGAAACTTTGCTTGAAAGAAATATTGGTGATTATTATGGGTAGGCGTTGTACTTGTTCCGGGACTATTCGAAAGGGCCCGGAGCATAGCTGTTTTAGGAAGCAATATATATGGTTTTTAAGTAGTAAAAGTCTTACGCACCTTTCCGCTCCATTCATAGCAGGAGACGGTTTTTCTATGATTTTCTATCCGAAAAACAAAAGAAATGGCATTAATCTCACATAATTACAAATTAAACACAAACCTTTGTCATATTGTGGGGTCAGCTTGGGAAGCCTGTTGGTTTGCAGTCATAGCGCCCTGCGGGTGCGCAGTGACTCGCTCCTTATGCCAGCGTGTAGCGGTGGCAGAGCCACGCGATTGGTCGACTCAAAACTCATGAGTTCCACTAATCACGACTCAGTTATAAGTTATTTACACTTATTTTGAAAACTTTCACGAATTTGACTAAAACTCACATACACTATTTACTGACTAATAGAATCTAATCTTTTAAACTATTCGAGTTATCCTGTAAATGAAAAGAAAGGTGATAAGTGATTTATTTCATCGAGAACTGTAACTATGAATTATGTTAATTCACACACTGCTTCTCTAGTGTAGTTAATTTCACAAGTACACCAAACGGATTCATTCATACAGTGGTTTCTGCAATGAGTTGATTGATATTTATAGTCTTTTACGTATTGTTCCGTAACGCTCTTAATTCGAAAATAGTATTTCCAACACCTCAGTTCAACTGCCCAATTCCACCTGTACCGTATTCTACCGCTTCTATAAATTCTGAGGAACTGTTTAGGATGATGACAGTTGTCTCTTACTACCAGCGGGCAAGATCGCATCTGTTGACAAGGAATTCATTCTCACTTTGAAAAAATAAGAATTCTTGTCATATACCGTTAGATTATTGAATATGATCCCTGGCTAGGTTCCCTGCGCTGCTTGCCTATGGTGGTATAAAACAGGATGCGGAACACTTTTCAACAGATGGGCTGTATGCTTTAGTGCCGACTTACGATTACATACGAAAAAAAATCTAACGCAGTTATTTCAAAGATCAATCGATACAGATTTAAGGATAAGTTTTGTTAACATTTGGAAATGTAATTTTTAGGGATGGTGCAACAATGGTGTTGTCAAGAAAACCTTACAGCATTTTGATGCCCATCTGTTCGTCTACCCGCAGCATAGCTCAGGGACTAGTAGTATTAGGCAGCTGTGATTTGGAATGGATGTACAGATTATTAGCGCCGATAATCGAATCTGAAAGGTAGCAGCCCGTCTTTATGTATTGGATTAGGCAGCTGAACTGTTAGGTGGGAATGCCCAACGGGGGCAGTTTATGGAGACATCTGAGATGATGGTAAGTTAGCTGCTCAGTAGCAAAAATAAATGCTATACAATTTTGCGAGAAACCCAACAGGTTGAAAAAACATTTTAGGCATATACATTATTTTGATATCTTATTATTCATACATCAGATAATTACTTTAGCCGGAAGATTAAATTTTTTGATGTATGAATGTGATTCCGGCATTGTGCTTACATTGATCGAATTTGATTGGCAAATTCCAAATTGTTTAATAGTGTTATGAAATAAATAATAATGGGAATTAGGGAAGTTGGGGGGAAAGAGAGTCAGTGGGTAATGCGGGTCAGCTTAAAATAAACAAAACAGAACACGGCATAGAATTAAGCTATTTCGCAGGGGGGCCTCTTCCGCACCTCCCCCGCGCAGGCAAATACGGCAGACTTCTAGTTGCTCTCGCGTCGTCGGCAGCAAGACATGACTAGGAGAAATTTGTTGTAATATTTACGAAATTTTGATCAAAAAATTTAGTATTTTTTTACAGTAGGTTTAAGGTTAAAGCTGTTTTAAGTTTTTGTATCATGGTTGAATTTAGAGATAGTGGTTTGTATGATTTGAATTTATAATGTTTATTGAGTTGAATTTTGAATCATAATCGAAAACCATCTTTGGGGTAATCAAATCAGGGTCAGGTGACTCCTATTACCCGCACTGTCTTGTAGTATCGAAAGAAAAACTAGCAAAAGAGTCTCTGTATGTGATATGCCTTGAAGAAGGAAAGTCGAGAGACGGTATTATTGTGATCATTGCCAAAAATAAGCTATTATATTAATATAATTATATGCTTTTATACTTATTGATTGTTAGAAGTTATTTATAATTTGTTGATTTTTTGCTTAGAAGTTTTGATTCTGATTTCCCCAAGGGTCGACTCCCATTACCCGCATATGTAGGTAATTAAAGTCAAAATAAGTTTTTGTTTTTTAATTTTTGTAGTTTGCCTGATGAAGATAGCCAAAAATTACCTCTGTTCCTCGATACCTTATTAGTTTTAATTTTATAAAATAAATAAGTAATATAAAAGGCCGATTATTTGTGACTAAAAAATCTCATTGTCTAGAGATTTTTTTTAGTGACTCCCATTTCCCCCAACTCCCCTAAGTTCGAAGTTCGAGTGAAAGCTCGGTTTTAGAATCAGCTGGTACAGAGTTTAAACCTCAACTATACTTCGTTCATAAGCCCATTAGTATCAGAAGTGAAAGTAACTTTAAGTAGTAAAAAAATATTTTTCTTTAAAAAAAATACTTTATACAAATTGCAGTCTATAACCCAAACCCAAAATTATTGCTTATGTTATATCTTTGATATTTAATCACACAATCAATAATAATGTTTCCAAAGTCCTGTTTTATTTCATATATAGACTACCGAAAACAAAATATAATTCCCAGCCAGATTTAATTGCGCTGCTTTCACAAAGACACAATATTATTTGGCAATACTTAAATATCATAATATTTAAAAAAAATCTTTAATGCATCAATGTTGAAGTATACAACAACAAAACCCACCGGTCTCCTACGGGACGCTTCCATTCATTCATCAATCAATAATATTACAATAGATATAAAAAATATACACATAGAACACAATTCAGTAGTTGCAATAAGAAAGGGAGTAAAAGTTACTTAGAAGAAATCGTTGCTATGATCAGTCGGCAGGCGTCTGATCTAAAAATAATAGTTGACAAGTCTAGTTGGCCCTTATTGGACGGCGTTATCAAACAGACATTAGCTCGGCTGGGAGGCGTTCGGCCCACGTCATCGTCATTCATAGCTTCGATCGCACGCACACGCGCTCAGTTCCACCACGCCCGGCCACTGTGATCCTCACTAACCATAATTTCTCATTTCCTTAATCGACCACCATAAAAAACCAACAACAACTTCACCCTAACACTCTCTTTCGTACGCTCGTCCACCATCTTAAATTCATTCACAAAAATCGCCATCGCACAGTACCTATTTGTTTACCGTCTACACCGTCTCCGACCACTTTGACACTTCATATAACACCATTTTAAACATATCTAAAGCGACTGCACTCGCCTTACACCGTTTTCCAGGACCGTAGGAAGGTTTTTAAATGGTTTTTACTAGTGTAACAGTTGTACGGGTGTGCGCGATTCCGTGACGTCATAGCGTCGCAGAAGGCTGTGTGCAACTGAAGTGAAGAATGGTGGTAGGACTGCGGACAGCACGGCTCGCGCAGGCGCAGTGCACACCCGCCAAAATACACCTACGCGCATGTATGAGTAATTTAAGCTGAAATTTTAAAGTTGCATTATGTCTTTGTCTCTACGAGCTAACCATACTATACCATACATTGCTACGAATGTAAAGAAACCTATACAATTTTCGTTTTATCGTAGCGCTTATCGGGAGAAGTATGTATGTCTTGCTACGATCGTCTACGTCGTAGTTTTCGCGAGCCTCGCGCAGTGCTATCTTTAGACAGACATTATTAGACAGAGCCTTCTTCGCTACCGCGTCGTCAGTTAAAGTAATTGCTTTTAACGTTTTGTTTCTTTAAATAGAATGAACGACATTGTTATAAACAACATAATACTAGTTAGTTAATAAAAAGTTTAATGAGATATGTCGTCCGTTAGGAACTTATGTTATGAATATAAAAATAGGTGTATAGGGTTCCTAACAAAACCTAAGAAGCCCAAGCCAACCTCACCTGCAAGTGGTGCACCTGCCGATCAACGGACGAGGCTCTGGCGAATATAACAGTGCCCGGTAAGCGGCAATAGGCTCGCCATCTATTACGTGGGACCAACTATATTATTGGCGAAGTGTGGGCGTATAATATGCCTCTGCCTACCCCTTCGGGGAAACAGGCGTGAATGTATGTATGTATATAAAAAAAAATCTAAATATACATTAACACTTTCATCAAACATCTTCAACATCAACATCTTGAAACTAAATAATTGATGTATTTGCCTAAAAATGTTTATAATTTATTTAATAATAATATAGCGGCGGCCAACCTCGTATAGGTATACGAGGTTGGCCGCCGCTAATTATAGTCCACGCGCGTCTGTTGTTGTTTTTTTTATATACTGTGACATTTACGATTGCACATATGAAATATTTTTCATCATTGTCGATTAATCAGTTTGGATTTACCGGCACTAAATATTGGCAGTGACGTCACAATAGTAGTTAAATTGTCGGCACGCTTAATTTCCTTACAAATCGTGATATTTTATATGTACTGCCGTCCATTAGCTAAAATGCGGCTAACGTACAGTAAGTATTTTTTTGAAATTTAAACGCTGCTGTAATACAATAGAGTTTATATTTTAGAAATTACCCTCTGACACTTAGCGGCTTTTTAGCTAAAATACGGCAGTATTGTATATCAATTTAAAAGGTATAAAGACATCACTTAAACTTACTGTCCTGTAATATTTAAGTTACATTTGCCATATGACGAATAGCTATTTTAAAATAACATAAATAAATCATTTTATCTCATGATCAGGATTTTTACAGTTTCCTCTTCAAGAAATGCTTAAAGTGAACTAAAAATAATAAATATTATGCTTAAAAAGGTAACAGAGACACTAGTGTTACTAATTCATCATCTTGTCCTAGCATTATCCCGGTTGCCCAGACTTAAGGTCAGGACTCAGGGTCTGCTCACTGATTTAATCAGATATGGCTGAACTTCAGTTATTACATGGAGCGACTGCGATCTGATCTCCACAACCCAAAGAGCAACATCATTCTATGGTTAAATCAGTTTTCAGTATATTAGAAGGCACTGACTTCCTAATAACAACTGCCATAGATGTCCATGGCAATCGAGAGTACGGGACCGAGGCACAGAGCAAGAGTGACTACAGACGAGCAGGCGAACGTAATAGATCCCCATTGGCGGCAGTAGGTTTGCCACCTATTACGTGGGACCAACAAAATAACTGGCGAAGAGAGGACGTATAATATACCTCTGCCTACTCCTTTGGGGAAACAGGCGTGAATGTATGTATGTATATAAAAAAAAACTAAATATACATAAACACTTTCATCAAACATCTTCAACATCAACATCTTGAAACTAAATAATTGATGTATTTGCCTAAAAATGTTTATAATTTATTTATTAATATATCATGAGTAGGCGTGAACCTATGTATGTATTATACATAATTATAGTACCTACCAACAGAACCAATTAATGCAAGTCAGATCAACCATTATATAAATTTTATACATGGTCTTAGTTTTATTATTTGACACTAACTATTAAAGAAAAGACAGACATCACAAGTACTTAGGAATAGGCGTTATGAAAAAATATTTATTGCTTGTTTTTGGACTGTTATCAACATCTCAATTCCTATGACAGCGATGGAGAGTCTTTATGCGATATCGAACAATTGCACAAAGTAAATATAATATTATGTCAAATAGTACCATAGGACGTAGATCATCTATGACATACAAAATATCCTTAGACCCAACCACTATAGCATCATTTGTAAACTTAGCTGAAATATATACATTTCTTTTAGCGCTAATGAATATTCTTATTTCAATAAGGAACTGGTTGAAATGTTTCGACCGGTTATAAGTGCCTTATCAATCGCTTTGAAAAACGTCGATAATAATAATTATTTATTTTGTTTTCATAAGTATGAACATATTGAAAATATATTATTTAAATTTACAATTGTTTTCGATTTAGCAACTGTTTTTCTTTATCTGTAGTAATGGGCGAGTTAATATGAAGTTGTCTTGTCATACTTGCCGAAAGGTAAGGCCCCGGAGGCTACTTACAATTCTAATGTATTTATTTTATTGCTCTATGTTTTCTTTTCTGGCTTACAATTAACGAAGCTCCAAATTGATTCTAGTCTGGCCTCTAGAAAGTACAAAAAATATACTTAAACATTTAATTTGTAGCCTGCGACTAAAATAAAATCTTTAAAAAGTAATTAACAATAATATTGTCTCTTAGCCTTTTAATGTCATTAATATTATATATATATATATATATATAACCAACAGGCCAACCTCGCCTGCAAGTGGTACGTGCACCGTCCAACATAGACCTTAGTTACCTAAGTTCTATTCTTGACAGCGGCAATAGGCTCGTCATCTGCTGGACTTCTTCTTCTTTCGATTAAATAATGGCTTCGTGCGTCTAGCACATTTAGGCAGTGTCAAGTAAGTGATATATTATTAATATATAATTGATAGTAAATGAGAATGCGTGGTGATAAAGATGATAAATCGAAGATGAAATATCCTCCCCTAAACCATTGAGTGTTCAGTAACGATGTGGGACTATACTGAGATCTCACATGGACTCCTTGAGAGAAAATTTGAAAAGTGATGTTGCACTGTTTTCTTTGATTTATCAACACTCATGTTTGTTCACAAACACTTAACGGTTAATAATCCACCGTTACTACACATTAATGTTAGAAATATCACAAATTTTAGAAAATAAAATAAAACTGCAGACATGGCGCTTCACTTTCCCGCCAAGAAGTCCTGCTGGACTTCACATGGGACCAACAATATAATTTTGGCGTATGCTATTATGCCAATGTAATTTTTTAAAATCGGGCGTTACCTATTTCTTGGCTGGCATCAGGTTGCATAAGCTCCTTAGAAACCGCCTAGCCAACCAATAACGCCAGCTTTGGCGCCAAGGAGTCTCCAGGCCCGTCTGGAGTCTGGACTCCTTACAGCACTGCGTCATTCCTGACGTGTCGTTTCTAAAAATATCGCGTATTATACAGCCTACTGTCGGTAAATACTTTATCGACATAGACTTTTGAAAAAGAAACTTTTACTGCCTTTATGGTATTTTTTTGCAAGTAACAAGTAATTTGATGAACCATGAATTCTATATCTTCTGCCCAACTTTTAAAGAGCTAACCCGCCTGCTAGCCTAGTAGAAATGGACATTAAAATCGCAAATTATGATGTAGCTCTGCATTTTGGATATGTTATATAGTATAGGTTAGGATGATGTGAATCCAAATTTGCAACTTCGAAAAACTTGCGGTGCGAATTGCTTAGTTTATATGACTTAAAGGACAAAAAGTAATTTTTTTTTTCCAAAATTCCTAAAATTATGTCGATTTCTATAGTAAGGTTAGGAAAGTCTAAATTAAAATAAAAAATAGCCATTCGACGTTATAAATTTAGTCACACGGTCTCTTTCGCGGCTTCAACATACTTACAATTATTTCTCAACCCTCTTATATATTTGTACTTTATCGTAAAGACGGTGATGACGTACGGTTATGAGACTTGGTGCCTGACTATTGGTCTCATTAGAAAGCTCAAAGTCGCTCAGCGTGCAATGGAGAGAGCTATGCTCGGAGTGTCCCTACGTGATCGAATCACAAATGAGAAAATCCGTAGGAGGACTGGAGTGACCTACATAGCGAGGTGAGTTTGCAAGCTGAAGTGGCAATGGGCGGGGCACATAGGTCGAAGAACCGACGACCGATGGGCGTTAAGGTTCTTCAATGGCGACCGCGAACCGGCAAACGTAGCAGAGGACGGCTCCCACGCGATGGACCGATGATCTGATCAAGGATGCAGGCGACTTAGGATCGCATAATGTGGAATTCTTTGGGGGAAGAAGAACTGAACATAGACCACGTTAAGCAGATCACGTGATAAATAAAAATAAAATAAAATATACTTTATTGTCTTCAAGATCAACAGGATCATTTAGATTTGTCAAACTTTTACACACAAAATGAAAATTCCATAATTTTTCTTCTTAACAATAATGAAAGATATATGAGCGGTACTATAATCAGGAAATAAAAGCAAATGGATTAGTCACAATTTGTCAAGGTTTGTCAGTTTACCTGTCTGTTGTGGATTTTTCTCAAGATTTGTCAGTCTGTCGGTTATTCTTATAGGGGGGATCTGTCAGTCAGCCTATCGTGATTCTAAAGGGGGAGGGGATTGTCCGGCAGTCGGTCAGTCTGTCGGTGACTCTAACGAGGCTTCAAAAAAGGCAACGAGATTGAGAAGAATGCCTCAAGAAACTGATCTCGGCTTTTTTAAAATTATGTCTTAAAAATAAAAAATACAATAAATGAAATAAATACTTACTTAACTTCAACTTGATATGGCTTAGATGACGATGACGATAGAGATAAAGATGGTTGTTTTTTGTTTGGCTTTCCTTATCTTTAGTGTATTACAAAAAGTTCATTGAACGCCATGTTTTATTGTTTTTTTTTTGCACAGTTAAAATATTACCCTAGGCAGGTATCCTAGTTCTTTAGTAGTTCATATTTCCTCAATCAGAGATCATTTTTGATTTCACAATTTTAATCTAAGTACTAATTGTATACTCACGCCCACATATGCCCATTTTGGATGGGCAAAAACCTTGCTAGAACTAATTAACAGGTATCCCATAGTAGCAAATTTAACTTTTACAACAGACACTTTTTTAGAACTTTTACAAACAGGGTGTAAAGGGATCCTAACAACATCTGAGGAACCCAAGCTAACCTCACCTGCAAGTGGTGCACCTGCCGATCAACAGACTAGGCTTTGGCGAACGTAACAGTTTCCAGTAACCGGCAATAGGCTCGCCACCTATTACGTGGTACCAACTATTTAACTAGCGTATAATATGCCTCTGCCTACACCTTTGGAAAAACAGGCGTGATTGTATGTATCATCATCTCAGCGCATTAACGTCCCACTACTGAGCACGAGCCTCCTCTCACATATCAAGGTGTGAGGGTATTGGGTCATACTCCACCACGCTGACCCAGTGCGGATTGGCGGAGGCAGGTGTATGGCGTCCTGCTGTTAGAATTTATCAAGCCGCCTATTAGGCCTCTAACCAAATTTTAGTGATAACCGGGACCAACGGCTTAACGTGCCTTCCGAAGCACGGAAGCACTCGATATCAAATGCCACACAAACGGTCACCCATCCAAGGACTGACTTCTGTAAACTTTGCTGTACTAATAATAATAAATAAATACTACTAATAATAATAACCAAATATTTAGTTCCAAGATAAGAAGTATCATTAAGAACTTGTGTTATGGATAATAAACAGCGGATAAACATACTTAAATACTTTTTGTACATACATACTTAACATACATAGGAAAACACCCAGACCAGAATAAATATTCATGTTTATGCGCACAAAGATTTGTGTAGATATACTAACCTCCACGCCATATCGGTCGCCTCATATCCTAGCATTATTCTGTATGTATGTATGTCATAGTCGCAAATTTCACTTTTACAACAAAGATCTCTTGATGAAACGTGTCAAATGGTGTTTCTTTCGCCCACATTGACATTAGACGTTATTTCTTGCGGTGCATTCACACCACAGTAACTTATTGTCGAGTAACGTTTCCAAGTGTTACTCGGCAACATCCAACAACCAAGAGTTATATAGAGTACAGTTAATACAGTGTCAAAGTTACAATAACTGGCGAACATAACAGTGCTCGATAAGCGGCAATAGGCTCGCCACCTATTACGTGGGACCAACTATATAATTGGCGAAGTGTAGGCGTATAATATGCCTCTGCATTCGGGGAAACAGGCGTGAATGTATGTATGTATGCAAAGTTACAATATGTTACCAAATGTTACCGTGTTGCAGAGTGTCGCACAATAAAAGTAACTGCAGTGTGGATGCAGCGTTAGCGACTACTAACGAAGACTACTACGACACCCTCTGGCAATACATGGGGTAGTGGAAATCTAGGGGCATATTACAAAACAAGATCTAAAGTTAAACCAGGTTTAAAACTAGTGCTGTCACTTTTATTTGATAAAATGAAGACAGTGACAGCACTTGTTTTAAACCTGGTTTAACTTTAAACCTTGTTTTGTATTAAACCTCTTTATATCTATCTATTTACTTGTTTCATAAGGTTTTTAGGAGTCGTAGAAAAATATCGATGAAGAAACTTTTAACTAGCCAAGCCCCTATTTTCTAAATACCTACCCATTAGAAATTTTCTACTATAAGCAGCGTTCCAGTTCTTCATCTCATTTAGTCCGTCTGTCCCTATATATTATTATGCTACGAAACGGATTTTGATATAGACTAAAGAAAGTGATTTATGATTTATTTTATTTATTTATTTATATACTAATGGTCGCCCGCGGCTCCGCCCGCGTGTATGTCGGTCACCGCTGCAAAATGCCTTCCCAGAAAAGACACGGTCAGCAAAATGATTCCCAGTACAATTCACAGACACCGACACTAACATCGAAGACGCAGTCAATATCCGCAGGCTGCATAGATTGTCTTTATGTGGACATTAAAGTTGTTAATTATGAAAATATTTAAATAAATAATAAAATAAATATTCTCTTACAACGATCTTAAAGCGATTATTGTAGAGCTTCTCTATAAACAACATTAGACGTTAAATTATTTTCAGGTAACAAAATAAACTGATGGTCGGGAGCCCCGACCTGTGATAGGGCGCCGTGCAGCAGAAATCGTAATAATTAAATTTCGCCATAACTTCAAAACCAACCGTCCAATTTTGATAATTCCAAGACCAAATACTATCTACATAAACTACACTTAGTGATTAAATTTATTTTGATAAGGATTAATAAAATAAGGCATAAGTAAAATAAATACGTTTAATGTAGTCCAAAAAAAATTCAAGATTTTTGAATAAAAAAATGCTTGTTGTGCCTCACTCGACATAGATAAGTATAGTGTGTCGCGGACTTTTTAGTAGATATTTATAAGCTCTACAATTCATTCATATAATTTGTGGTTCTATCTTTTATAGTTTAGGCAGCGTACGCAAAATGAGTAACTCTTCTGGTTGATTTTTTACACTTTGTGTCTGAAAAACCCAAATATCTTACGGAACCCTAATTTTTTCCGAATTAAAATTCTCAGTGATAATGTAGCTTTCTAATGAATTTATTTTTATTAAAATCGGTCCAGTACTTTTTGAGTTTATTCGATACATACAAAAATATAAATCTTTCCTCTTTATAATATTAGTGTAAATAGGTACGCTAACAGCTAAACATACAAACATATACAAAATCATAACACAACCACATAATTACAAATACACAGAACCGTACACAGCATTTGTTCTAAATTTAAACTAATCTAATCTTAAATTAAACATTGTTTTATTTATAACATAATTAGCAAAGAGGTTAATTCTTATTTCTAATATTAACGTCGTAACGTGGGCTCAAGCAGCTTCAGGAGAGTGTTGCTTAGTACTGTCTGTAAGACACTAAAAACGTCCAGGTCGGGTGAGTTCGTGTTTATACTATTATATGTATTACAAATTCTAGCTATGGGATAATAAAGACAAGTGATTGGAAGTGTTGGGAGGGGAAGACCACGTAAGACCTTCCATGACCAAATTCATAAAATTTTGGAGAAAGGGCAGGTCAAAAGTAGCCTAAACCGACGGGCGTGTATTAGGAGGGAAATGAGTGTAAATGAAGCTAAAAGTATGTGCCAAGATCGTAGCAACTGAAAGGATGTGATCTCTGCCTACCCCTACGGGAAAGAGGCTTGACACTATGTATGTATTTATGTACATAAATGGAGTGATTCAATAGGAAGGTAAATAGGTAGCTCACGCATACGAAGTCAGGGGCGACCGAGAGTTATTTTAAAAAAGCTGGAAATATATGGGGGAAGCTTCAAACAAATAGGTAACCAAATGTTTGTCTTTTGAGGAGTCAGAGCTGTCTCCAGTAAAGTAGTATAATTGTGTAGCTACTAAGGAGACAACTGATGGGTTAAGATGATGGTGAATTTGTTAAACACTTAATCTTCAATTACTACAAAGAGAACCTTCCATTCTCTTATTTTACTCTTTTTATTCTTGATTCATCATTAACTTTCGCAGTAAGCCCCATATTTATTTACAAACAAATCATGAGTTTATGCTGTCTGGTATAGGAACGGAAGTCTATTTGAAAACCACACAGCAGACAACGAACGGCCCGACTACGCATGAGACAAACTCCCGCCTACGGTTTTGAATTGCGAAGCATTCATACATGCGAGAGCAGGACACAGGATATCTTTTAATACCAGCAACTGTACTGAGGTAAAGCGAGATAGACGAACGCATCGATCGAATTGCGTCACAGAATACGCGTGGGTGCGGTGACGTCACGTTTATTTGGCCAATCGGAAATCGCGGAAAAGGCGCCACAAATTACTCAGAAGTGGCAGAAAATGTTTTTGCGTAGTGGTCTCTTGGTACTTATTAAAACATTTATCTCAGTGTATAAAATGGATAAATTTATTTCCCCAAAATGTTATTGAAACTTTCAGTTTATATCGGAATATCCTAAAAGGATTCATATCATATCCTAGCATTATCTTCGTTGCCCCAGATTCAAGCCCAGGGCCCAGGGTCTTGGCTTAATTACAGTTCTTACATTACTTAGAAAATCAGTTAAATCTGGTTGATTTTACTGAATTTAACTGAATTTCAGTTATTACGTGGAGCGACTGCCATCTGACCTCAGCAACCCAGAGGAAAACATCATTCTATGGTATAACAAGCTGTCAGTCTGTTAGAAGGCACTGACTTCCTAACAACGACTGCCATAGATGTTCATGACAGCCGGGACCAACGGTTTAACGTGCTTTCCGAGGCACGGAGCAAGCGATAATTACGCACAGAACTTCGAAAAGTCGTAGGTGCGCCACCAGGGTTTGAACCCGAGACCCTCTGAATTTGAAGGTTCTATCAATGGCAGAAAAAATACTTGGGATTAAACTGCCGTTTCATCCAGGCTATTCTAATATGAATGACTTAGAACATGAATATTATTAATGTGATATTAAAATGCATTACTTCACAGACGAATGAAGATTGTAACTAACTAATTGATAATTTAAAAGAGTTTAGCCTGTGAGTTTCTTGCTAGTTCTTCTTACAGAGCGGTGGCTCAGAACTAGCACTAAGAATTATATAGATATACTCTTTATTGACCAAAAGACATAGAAACTACAGATTACAATATAAACAAAAGCCAATCTAGGCGGACTTATCGCTAAAAGCGACCTCTACTCTACCTCTACTCATTCCTGTACTACTGCGTTCTTCTGATAACCTATATTGATAACCTAGCATTAATGTCCCCTTACCCTTCAGGCTATCCGTCCTTTACCCTTCAGGCTATCCGTCTCTGGAATTCCTTACCTGTTTCCATTACACAGGCTCAGACAATAAACTCTTTTAACGAGAGGGTGAGTTCTTACTTTTTGAATATATCTGATTAGTTGTTTGTGTCAGTTTTTTTAAATATTGTATATAATTTTACATCTGAAATAAATGAGAGGGCATTATCTATCTGCCAAGAATCACATATTCTCTACAGCAACGATTTCTCTTTGGAGGTGTGTATAGCGACATCTAGACTGTTTTAGCAGTAAAAATATGTCCACGCACAGCGCACAGAACCTTTCAAGTGGTAAGGTAATTACTATTAATAGTGGTAGATGGCGCTGCGTACAGAAATATAGTTGAAGATTGTTTTATACAAATATTTAATTTTATACATTCAGTTCGGTTCCGTCCTAAATGTTATTTGGTTATTTACAATCACATATTTGGTTAATAGTTTTTTACTAAAACATTTTACTTTGAAAGTTATTTATTTTTACAAAATTCTGGAGACTTAAAAACTGTTTTAGAATTCTGCTGAATTGTCCCAAATAAATGATACCTACCTAAAATATATAAATAGAAATAATTACGTAACAAGTATTTTGAATGTGTACGCACACCTGCTTATCAAAATACCTTTTAGGTAGATACTATAAATTTAACCAAGGACATACTTAGAAAAAATTAATACCAATTTTACCTAACTATGTAGTTTAATTTCTATGCCACTAAGTTATTCAGCAATCGAAAATTCATATCAAAGACATTTAACATTAAATCTCTTTGATTCGAATCAACTCACAAAATGTAAGATTGGTATTAAGATTTTTTACCGATTAAGATTTTGTTATTATGAAGTTTTTTTCGATAAATTTTGTGCCATTGACCTTTTCGAATAATGTTGAGGTTATTTTTTTCCTAAAGTTATTTTTTACTAATAATTACATTACAATCAAGACGTAATCATTATAAAAAACAAAAGGTTGCAATTCGTGACCGATTATGCTGATTTATTTTGAACATTTTCATATTAAACGCCTCCGTGGTATTGGTAAGTTCAAAATTTAAAACAGTGATACATGCTTCGGAAAATGAGACTTTCAATTTACACATTAAATCCGTCGCAAAACATTCATTTCATATAAATGTAAATCGCAGATAATTAATAGATATGGATATTATCTGTGTCTTAGCCAAGCGATTCAGAAGATTTTCAAGTTATTTGATTACAATAGGTACGGGAATAGCAATATTGTGCGATACCGTACAGGTATCTCTGTAAAGAGTCCAAGTATTTGTTTTGATATCGTTTGTGCTAGTCTATTCATATTTTTCTTTCTTTCTTTTAGTTGTCATCGGTGTATGAATTAAATGACAGTGGCGACAGTGTATATAAGGTATGCACCTTTATATTTGTTGATTTTTTGGCATGAATAAAATAAATATTTTCTGACAATTACACCAATTATTTAGTTCCAAGATAAGTTTAATTGAGAACTTGTGTTATGGATACTAAATAACGGATAAACATATATAATCATTTATTTTATTTTTGTAAGAACATACTTACTTAATATATACATAGGAAAACACCCAGACCTGGGGGCCTACCGCCGAATTCGATGGATTACCGGTAATCCATCTAGATCAAACTTTGTTTTGCGTTCATTAATCCGTACCGGGGAATCTGCCGACAGCCACCTCTCATTCATGACCTTCAGTCCGTGACAGACCAATAGGTAAATGGAGAACGCCATTTTGTTTCGATTTCCATGAGTTCGGCGGTACCACAGAATCAATTCGAAATCCATTTTGCCTTATAATCGATTGCCATCGAACTCGGCGGTAGGCCCCCAGAACAAAATTAAATATTCATCTTCATGCACACAAAGATTTGTCCTGTGTGGGAATCGAACCTACAACCTTAGTAGCGGAGTGCGGGTATACTCGCCACCACGCCATATCGATCGCGAACAACCATTGGTGGCATAAAAAAAACACGAACGATTTTGATCAAACTGCATAACCATAGCAAAAACTGTACGCGTTATGGTTATCTATCGAGTTTAATATTTGTAACAATTAAAACCATTTAATTATTTATGTAATTTTACCATATGGTTCATTTACCTACTGACTGCCGCAATAAAAGCCTGCGAGTCTAGTGCAGTAGTAGCTTATAATTCAATGTAGGTACTTATGTTTTTTGCCACATAAGATATTATTACTATGATTTTTAAAAAATATTGCTATTTTGATAGGTACAAATAAACTTGCCAAATAAATGTGCCGTGTGGTACCGGCCTAGAATAGTGCCACATCTCACGGGGAGTCGTAAGAGTCGACGAAGAGTACCTAATCCTACCGGATGATGGGCCGCAGCGTCATCCTGCGTACTGGCTTGAACTTATCGTCGAAGTACCTGCTCAGCGTGGTGATTATGGGCAAATACCCCCACCAATTAAAGTTATATATTAGGGAGGCCATTGTACAGCAGTATACTTTATACGGCTGATGTGATGATGATGATGAAATAACACAATTAAACATCTCCAATGGCTATGTATTTTACAAAATATAACGATGCAAAGCTTTAAAACCGGCGTTGAAGTTCTTCAAAGGCTACCGCGAACCATCAAAAACGACGGCCTCCCACCCGACAAACCGACGATCTAGTCAGAGCGGCGGGAAGCCGGTGAATGCAAGCGGCAAAAGATCGATCAACGTGGAAATCAATTGGGGAGACCTATGTTCAGCAGTGAACTTCAAATAGCTGAAATTATGATTACGATAAAGTGATTATAGCTTCCGAATGACTGCAACAAAATTTGATAATATTGACACTTGTGTTCGTTAAAGTCTGTTTAAATGATGAAAAGTTAATGAGACATACGACTGTGAGACATGATAAATTTAATTGACAAAACATTGACAGATTGAATAAAATTAAATATGAAAATCCGAAGTTGGCCGGGTCAGCTAGTTGTATATGTTCAAGAGTTGCCCAACATACTAACAATTTGAGGTGTTAGCCTATTGACTGCCATACAATAACCTTGTTTGTTTAATAGCAATTTTTTCTCTCCTAACGTTCTCTATGATACAAAAGTGTTTTGTGGAACAATGGATTGCCAAACTATTTCTTTTGATAAATCGTCATGGGAAGAAACGAGTGAATTCTATTAAACCGTGTCCATTGTCCTGTCTTTGTGTTTGTTGCCGACAAAACCTGATTAAAACCTACTTAGTTTTAATTCAATGCAATTTATTTTTGATTAATAGGATATATCCTCATATGCAGGATAAAAGTTGAAATAAAAGGTTGTTTTTCCCTTTCACCACGATAAGTGAGGGTCTAGAGCGGCTGGAAAAAATTAGTAGTAGGACGCCACACAACTGCCAATTGCTACGGGTCCGCGTAGATGAGGATGACTTGCCCATCTCTCTCTCTCTCACCTTGGATAGTGAGAGGAAGCTCGTGATCAGTAGTGGGACTTTAATAGCCTGAGATGATGATGACGGGTGTCCACAACAGATCAGTGTCCTGGCATTCTATGGTATCCCACAGTGTGCTGATAGGACACACTATCAGGACAAATTTAGCACATATACTTACCTGTTTATTGCTTTTCAATTGTTTTTTTTAAAGTAAGAAATGTGTTTTGGGCTGTTTATAATTTTTTTTCATGGTAACATTGACGGTCAGACGACACAACAAAAGTCATGGGATCACACTGAATGTAGGCTGAAATCGGTCGCGTTGGGAGTAGGTATATGGGGAGAGGGCCTGAGGGCAGTGGATTTTCGTGTGCTGATGATGATTATCAAATTTAGGGTCAATAATTTAATTAGCAAAATTCCATTTTGGAGAGTGATGTTTAAGAATGTAATTTTATATTCAGCCGTCTCATACCTCGTTCCACAGTATTTTTTTACTAGGAATTAAAATATTCGTATAAATTATTAAAAAAAAAAAAAAGTGATCATCGTTCATTAAAATCTACTCCTCCTCCAAATAGCGCCCAAATTCCGGTCTTTTGCAGAACGCATCCATCCGGTCTGGTACAGGATGGATGCGATCTGCAAAATACCACCTGTCTCAAGTAGTCCGTCCATCTTGCCGCAGGCATTTTGAAATAATCATCGTTTTAACAAGAGCTTTTCTTAGAAGTAGAAGAAAAAAATTAAAGTTTCTTTAATTACTACAATAATCTATACAATATTTACAATAATCATCCGCGTAGAGAAATCCGTGTAGGTAAGCTACTATAACGACCCATCCGAAGAACAAAGTTACATGTAAAAATGTAACAATTTTATTTTTTTTTATTTTAAGACATTCAATTTGCAATATTATGGGGAATCCAAATGGTATTTTTACTTTTTTTTAAAGAAACATCTAGTACTTTCGACATACAACGCTCCATCAATGTGGCTCTCTTGAAAACCTGTTAAAATGCAAATGTAACCTTGTTGTTCTGTTCGGATGGGACGATAATATAACTAAACAAAATTACGAGATACCTATAAACCACGAACATAATACTTAAGAAATACCTACGTCATGAATATACTTAGTTATCTAAAATATAGACTGCCCGGACTCTTAGAAGGAAGTGAATGGTCGAATTATTTACGATTGCCTTTGGATAAGTAGATCTATTGAAGTTTGGCCCAGTTTCTTGTACCCATAAAGGTGAAGGCAAGGCGGAAAGGTCAAACTGTAACCTAATTGCAACAAAGGATTTCATATGGCCCATGGGAGAATTCAACGACCTTTTATATAAATTATAGCCAAGAAAATAATGATTTGTTTTCTATCTTATTGCTGTGTTGTTAAAATACTGGTAACACTATTATAATCATTAAATGCATACACAATTATCTTGTACAATTGTACATTAATCGAAAAAACAAATAAATTGTTATTTATTTTCGTATCACTTTTATAAAAGCTTGTAACAATTTTATTAATCAATAATTTCACATGGTGGATCGTCTGCCTCCGTGGCGCAATTGGCTAGCGCGTTCGGCTGTTAACCGAAAGGTTGGTGGTTCGAGCCCACCCGGGGGCGGCTCTTTTGTCGGCGGCTGTCTTTTTAGTTCTTTTTAATTCAATCAAAGCTTTACTTTACGAAACTCTTCTAAGCTTCAAAATATAGAAACTGACAAGATAGTCTGGTAAATTTGTAAATTTTAATAAATTGACACTTGACGTTGGTAAATTTTAAATTGCATTGGTGAGGAAAAAAAAACATTTCGCACGAAAGAAAATAGTGGTAACAATAATTGACAACCAATATTTTGGGGTATTTACTAAAAAAACACCCATACGCACTTCCCCCCCTTCCTTGCGGCTACTGCGTGCATTCAAAGCAAGGCATTTTCATTAAAATTTCTGCTTTCTTTACAATAAAATTTTTGCTTATTATGTAGCTTACTCAATGTGAGTAGGTAGGTAATTTGGCTGGAAATTTATTTTATAATGATAAAAGTGAAAATTTGTGCTTTATATGTATACTGGCTTAACTAGATATATCTTACCTGAAAAAAGTACTTTATTAATAATAATAATTAAATTCATCAATGCAGACACAAAGTGCCCTAAATATTTGGTGCATCAAACTTATTCACTAACATGTTCAGTATTCTGTTGGGACTAGAACTCATTCTGCTCAGAAGTGAGCCCGTCTTTTTGCGAATTATCGAGCAATAATCATCGACTTTGGCCTCTGCAAACATATTATTTTAGCTTAAGTTCTTATCAAATTAAAGGCCCACAATCACTGCCAGTGGATACATGTGGCACAAGATCGATCAACGTAGAAAACTATTGGGGAGGCCTATGTTCAGCTGTGGACTTCGTATGGCTAGAATGATGATGATTTTGACGACCGATATGGCGTTGTGGCGAGTAAACCTGCACTCCACTTCTAAGGTCGTGGGTTCGATTCCCACACAGGAAAATCTTTGTGTGCATGAATATGAATGTTTGTTTTGGTCTGGGTGTTTTACTATGTATATAATTTATGTATTTAAAAAATATATTTGTGCCTATATATTATCCGTTATTTAGTATCATCCATAACACAAGTTCTTCATGATACTTATCTTGGAACTTAATAATTAGTGTAATTGTCTGAAAATATTTATTTATTTATACCACTCTGTCGGAACAGGTAAAGCAGTACCTGAATACTCATATTACGAAACATTTTTATCTTTATATGAGCGAGGAGGCCTAGTAAATAGGACATTAAAAAGCTGATAATAATATGTCAGAGAAATAATATTATTTGAGTAGGTTCAGTAAAAATATATTTTTATAAAATAGAAATATTTTCTCTCGCAGTACATTGCTGGATATGGGCCTCCCCAATTGTTTCCCAAACATCGCTCGAGCTCGAGCCGCCTGCATCCACCGGCTTACCGCCACGCCGCCGCCGCTTTGACCGATTCATCGGTTTTTTTTAATCAAATGAATAGACGGGAATTTATAAACCTTTAATATATTATGTTTAATTCATTATTTTTATGTTCCAAATATACATATACTAAAAATGTGTGTAAAATTATGTTTGGTTTTGGAATTATAATCAAATCTTATCGTGTTCATTTATCTCAAATAAGTCTGAAATGTTGTGTCTGAGTCATTATGTGTTATGAACATTAATTTCAACATTTCTGCCGACACCTTCGATAGCTCAGTTGGTAGAGCGGTGGACTGTAGAGGTAATTATAACATTGTCATCCATAGGTCGCTGGTTCAAATCCGGCTCGAAGGAATCTTTTTGTTAGAAGTTTAGGTAGTTTTCTTAAGTTATTGCCATATTAATTGTTGTATTACAATAACTAGTTATATTTTACTTTGACAAATTAAATTTTGTAGATTATTGTAAAATGTATTCTTGCGAGCACGAACTTGTAACTTGTTATAAATATCTTATTATATTTTTCTCTTGTGCGATTAAGTAACTATTCATACGATAATTGTTTAGCAGTGCCTTAAATTTTCCTTCTTAAAACAATTGTTTTGTCTATTTTCATTCTTTCATCCATGAACATAGACTTAATGATTACCAAAGCAAAAGTTATTATATATTAGCTTATTTGTTGTTCATACAGAAATGTGGTATTGGTAGGTAATCTTAAGACGGTTTGTAAACCACAAAAAAATGTGCAAAGTATTAAATCATTTCATAGTCCCTATTAATAAACTCTCTACATCAAGTTTTTTTTACCATTACTGTAAAAGTCTTTTACAATCTCTATCTTACAATTAACTAATTAATTATGAGGTCATCATCTTAACCCTTTAACGACTTACTACTGGGGACGGATAACTATTCAAGGTCAAGTATAAGTATAACTATTGGGCTATATTGTATATTGTTGAGAATAAATGATTGAATTGAATAACCCACTACGCGGACTAGTTGAGTCCTTTTGTTAGTTTTTTACATACATACATAATATCACAACACAAAAGGCATATTGTACGCCCACATTTCGACAGTTTTTTAAGCCACCCAATAAGGGTTTTAATTGCGATTCATCATCTCAGCCCATAAATGTCCCACTACTGAGCACGAGCCTTCTCTCACATACCAAGGTGTGAGGGTATTGGGTCATACTCCACCACGCAGACCCAGTGCGGATTGGCGGAGGCAGGTGTATGGCGTCCTGCTGTTAGAATTTATCAAGCCGCCCATTAGGCCTCTAACATGGCTTAACGACTACCACATTTAGTGATAACCGGGACCAACGGCTTAACGTGCCTTCCGAAGCACGGAAGCGCTCGATATCAAATGCCACACAAACGGTCACTCATCCAAGGACTGATCTCTGTAAACTCTGCTGTACTTCGGTGATCGTTTCCGACCACCGAGCACCGCAGAGCTACGAGCGCTTAATTGCGATTGCGACCAACATAATAATTTATACAAGTGCTTTCCGAAGACCAAAGCACAGAAGCGCATAAAATATATATATAAAATCAGGCCTGTTTCCTGTATGTATGTAGGTGTAACCAAACTTGCAGAGGCATGTTATTGTTGATACATAGTCCCAATAGGTGGTTAGCCTATTGCCACTTATAGAGAACTTTTTTGTTTGCCAGAGCCTCGTCCGTTGTTCGGCAGGTGCTACAATTGCAGGTGAAGTAAGCTTGGACTTCTAAGATGTTGGTTGCTTTTTTTGGCTGAAATGAGGGTGGAACTGATCAGCTCATGTAAACTGTGTTATGCATAATTACGTTCATCTAGCTAAGAAGAGTTGTTTTGTTCTTTTCTTTTAAAATCTTGTGATCTGTAGTCACTTGTCTAATCCGATTTCGACTTGTCACATTGTTTTAATATTAAGTACATTTTCTTGTAACTGCAGAAGAAAAAACTAACTTTGACGATTTTCTTGCCCTTTATTTTATGACCAATGTGCAGTGAATGCCTAAGCCTCATTAAATAAAACTTGAATAAATCATTTTAAATTTGATGACAATAAAGGTTGAAAGTTGACTTTGTAAATGTTTTGTAACTTTGTTAGGTCTAAATTGTAAATTTATTAGGACTAAACTCTAAATATCTAGGTTATTTAAATTTCGAATTATATTTAAAGCTTGGTAATAAAAAATGGTTTTACTTATAACGACTTATATTTAAATGTCAGCACTAAAAAGGTACTAACATCACCATATATAAGCGTCCATATCGCATGCCCGATCAATTTCCGTTACGTTCATTTCGCCTTGAATTCAATACGCTCCTTTCGAATTAATATTTTGCATGTAGCCTAAGAATATATTGGACATTCTATATAACATTCAATTTAATATTTGATAGACAAAATACTTTACTCAATACAACTATTCAAATATTTCCTTGTAGAAATATTAAATATCATTACTGCTTTGAAATAAATATATTATGCCCCCACAAAACATTTAGATAATTTAACTGCTTGCAGTTAAATGTATTGCCAATAAAAGTTGTAGTTATCTTTTTCAGACATTTGATCTACCTTTCACCATTTGGAACGTGTCACTAGCTAACCAAAATATTTTTGCGAGTTTGATTATATATTTATGTATAATATTTATACATTTATTTTACCTCAAACTACTCGTGTCTTATTCCTGTTATTTAGATATTTTTTTAAATTTTTAACATGATACGTCATAATGTCTATATATTGCTTGATACTACGTGGACTAAGCACGGTACAAAGCGCAACCACTCATGACGGTCTGTGCCGTTTCACGCCCCGCTTAAAAGACCAGGTATTATACTTATTATAGGAACTAGGAAACACATGAGCCAATAGCGGTTTTTTTTTTAAATTAGAACTCAATTTATTCGAATTTGTAATAAATAGATTAAGCAATTATTTTCTATATTTTATTATTTGGCACTGTTTTGATAAGTTCCTGCACAATAAAATATATCCTAAGGTATAGTAATTTCCAGGTTTTTTTTTTCTTTATATATCACTACTGTTCGTTTCACTTTGTAATTTTTAAAAAAATATTATGTAATTATGCATGCTGTAATGACCTATAATTGTAAGAAGAGTTAGCCTATTTATGAATAAATTTTACTTGTTACTTGTTGCTGCTGTTTCTTATGATGGTGATTCAATAAATAAATAATCCAGCACGATTTAAGATATTACATTTGGCTCCGGATCTGAGAGGACGGGATCTAGCGACGAAGACTTAGAGTAACCTTATTTATATTCTCAGGAAATATTTTATTGCAGGAACTCATTAATATATTGCCTTTACTATGTCTTCAGATATATTTATGGTCTCAAGTTTATCATAATATATAATACCTGATAGTGTATTGGTACGTACCAACGGTAACATACGACGATTTATACAACGAGTGAATCAATTTGTGCATCCTGTAAAGTTTCCCACACTAATTATTATATTTACCGAATGGATTTTGTTTTTGATAAAATAAATTTTGTGCACAACGGGTGCCGAAAGTTTAAAACGCGCAGGTAACCCAAATAATGTATTGCAAGTCATACGTATTATAGCTGCCATAGACGTTAAAAGTAATTTGATCAAACCAGCTGGTTTATACTGTTTGCATACATTCATACATTCACGCCTGTTTCCTCGAAGGGGTAGGCAGAGGCATATATTATATAAGTTGGCGAAGTGTGGGCGGTCGGTCCCACGTAATAGGTGGCAAGCCTATTGCGGGAAATGTTATGTTCGCAACAGCTTCGTCCGTTGATCGACAGGTCGACCACTTGCCGGGGCCGCGGTCGACGTTGGCCGCGGCCCTGGGTGGAGTGGCTCTCTCGCTGCCGACCATCATGCGAAAGATGGATGCAGCGACGGTATGGGAGGCGATGGCCTCCTTCTGCGAAGTCGTGATGTCGCAGAAGGAGGCCGCGGAGCGGGAGAGGGAGCGCGTCTTAGGCGGCGGGGGCAGGGGGCCCAGAAACATTAGGTACAGGGCACAGCTTATTCCAAAAATAAATTTCTTCCAGTTGGCCCGCGAAAGAAAAAACATAAGGTAAAAGCTAGTATATGCAGAGAAAAACCACAACAGACAGATAAAATGACACTGTCCACAAAGACAAACCTTAACAACTTTATTATGATACCGCTCATATCTCTATCATTGTTGTTGAAAAAATATATCAAATTTTCATTTTGTGGGTGAATGTTTGACGAATCTAAATGTTAATGTTGATCTTAAAGAGAATAAGGTATATATTTTTTTTAATGTAATACAATAAACACAGAAAAAATTTAAACTAATTAGATAACTTGGGTCTCCGGCCAACCACGATGATGAATCTGGAGGTCAAAATTTCAAGAACGAAGGCAGGAACTAAAAACGTACCGCGTTTTCTTTTACAGTGGCTTCTGAGTACATCATTGACTCTTTGAGCTGTTTCTGCAGCACTCGTGCCACAATTAAACTCGTATTCAACAATAATGCAGTGTTTTAAATTTAAAATTTAATGCAGTGTATTGAGCACAGAACAATGTCAAAACTAAATTAAAGGGCGCGAAAACAAATGAATCATCACATTCAGAACAAGAATAGGCTTAAATTGAAATAAATTTTAATTCTTAGCCATATGCCAAATTTTTGAGATCAAAGTGGCCAGTTCGATACAACGCCAACTCCATATGTAAGAACGTAATATTTACACCAAAAAGCAAACATATTATAGTTTTTTTGAATTTTTATAGGTGATCAGACAAAATGTCACTATGTGAATAAAATGAGCCATTTTATTATTTTAGATGGACGTTGACATTTAAAATTCATTGTTATGTATATTTCAGTTAAGGTGAAACATTAAAACGCCATAAAAATAGAATATGGAATCTCGTTTTTCAATCGCAATAGGATGTTGGACAATATTGGAGCAGAAAAACATACGGGAGATATTCTGAAAATATTAGGTCGGGGAAAAAGTCTTTTCGCATAACGTAGGTATAAACTTATTATAAATTTTTTTTGACTGTACTATTTGTGTCTGGCTGGTTTTGGTAACATTAAAAAGTTTCCATTATAAAGAAAAGAAAAAAATAAAAAAAAGTTGTTTCCCGCTATTTTTCATTTGTTTTTCTCTCCGTTAAAATGAGTGAATCTAATGAGAAAATTCGATACATTTTAAAATTTTATTATAAAAAAGGCAAAAATGCAACTCAAGCAGTGAAAAAAATTTGTGATGTTTATGGACCTGATGCAGTGTCAGTAAGAGTAGCACAAATTTGGTTCAAACGTTTTCAGTCCGGAAATTTTGATGTTAAAGATGCACCTCGCTCTGGTCGCCCTGTTACGAATAAAATGGACGCCATTTTTGAAAGAGTGGAGCAAGATCGGCATATTAGTAGTTACGATGTAGCTGAAGAACTGGGAATTGACCACAAAACAGTTTTGACCCATTTGAAGAAAGCTGGTTATACAAAAAAGCTCGATATTTGGGTGCCACACGAGCTCACTCAAAGAAACTTAATGAACCGTGTACTCATTTGCGATTCATTATTGAGACGTCATGAAACCGAGCCGTTTTTGAAGAGATTGATAACTGGCGATGAAAAGTGGATCACGTACGACAAGAACGTGCGAAAAAGGTCGTGGTCGAAAGTTGGCCAGGCTTCACAGACTGTGGCCAAACCTGGCCTAACACGAAATAAGATGATGCTGTGTGTATGGTGGGATTGGAAGGGCATTGTTTATTATGAGCTTTTACCGCCCAGCAAAACCATCGATTCTGATCTTTACTGCCAGCAACTGATGAGATTAAAGGAAGCAGTCGAGAGAAAACGGCCGGAATTGATCAACAGGAAGGGTGTGGTCTTTCATCACGATAACGCTAGACCACACACATCTTTAGCCACTCAGCAAAAATTAAGAGAGTTCGACTGGGAGGTCCTAGTGCATCCACCATATAGCCCTGACCTTGCGCCTTCAGATTTTCACCTGTTTCGGTCTCTGCAGAATTCTTTAGGTTCTGTAAGGTTGACCTCAAGAGAGGACTGCCAAAACTATTTGTCCCGTTTTTTTGATCAGAAGTCCCAAAGTTTCTACAGTAACGGGATAATGTCTCTGCCCACAAAATGGCAGAAAGTTATTCAACAAAACGGTACATATATATTGTAAATAAATGTAAATAAACTTTGAAAAAAATGTCTTGACTTTTCATACAAAAATACGAAAAGACTTTTTCCCCAACCTATTAAACCAATATTTTTTTCTGAAAAACTAGAGGGATCTCAGTTTGTTTGAGCACTTCAATTTTTAATTTTGATTTCAACGCATCCGCGATAAAAATATTGTGTTTAACTACCTGCACAATATGTAAATATTATTTCCTAAGTACTTTATGCAAATACAAAACCTATTAGATACTAATATATAGGAAGGGAGTGAACCCCGCGAATACTCGTCTTGCCATACCTGCACTTAGCTTCTAAGGTCGTGAGTCGATTCTCACATTTGGGTGTTTACTATATGAAAAATAATTTAAATTATTTTTGCAAAAAAAAGAAATTTATGCTTTCGGGTACCTACAATACAAGGCTCTGCCTAGTATGAGGCTATTCACAGAAAGTAATATTCAGTCTTCGAAAGCTCTTAAAAGCTCAATGTAATTACCACAAATTCTATGTAAGTGCTGAGCCTAATTTCGGGTATCACTGCCGACCATCTGATATTATGATCGCAGTGCTACTAGCATTTAACTATTATCATTAAAGAACGAATAAACAGAAAAAGGTAGCGGCGGTGCCGGTTCTTTTATCACCCCGTGTATTTTCTATTATGTTATAGCTATCAAAATATTTGTCTAAAATAAAGCACCACATCTAAGATCTATATCAAGGTTGTAGCAGTTATTATAACGACACATTTGCCATTGAAACAGGTTTTTGATAGCAGAACTAGATAATTATTTATTTTTATATAAAGCGAGCAAAGAAGTTGTATAATATGCTTGCTTTGCGAAATAAAACAATGTAGTTATTTTTAAGGACATATTTTTATTTTGAAATCGCAGTTATAGGGAACTTAAACATTGCAGGGCTGTAGACTACTATCAAAACAGGTCATTTATTGCAAAAGTTGTAATAAAATATTCAGGCCAATTTTTATTTCATTTTGACTTTAAGTGCAGTCTATGAAGAAGAATTAAATTAAAATTAATTGATGTATGAAGGTTAACTGTAAATTTGGCAGTCACATTTAAAAAAGAACACTTTAAACTAAAATAGTTTAATGACATATTCTTGAATTCCTAAAAAATACCTACACGTTACAGAAGTAACTATATTTAATGTACATAATATGTCATTGTACGCACGCTGAGAATGAAAGGGATCCATTTCAAAATGTCAAACTTTTGGATAGAGACGAAAATGTTTCGGTCTCATTGACGATATTCTTCTTATTCTTTAATCATATTTTTTTATTAAGATAAAAAAATCGTTTGTATAACATTATTGGACTTTTCTACCTTAAATACAGTATACTTTTTTGTGTCATTTTGTATATTTAACTCATTTCACCACAATTTTAAAATCAAATCGGTCACTTTCGTTCTTTGCGTGCGATATGAAAGCATAAAACCTAGTAAATATGCCCATATTAATACACCATTTGAGATCCCATTTACTTTGTCGCTTCAAGCATTTTATTAATCCTTACTTCGTTATACTACCTAATTTGTACCAATTAGAATGCAAATATGACTTTGAAATACAGGTAGATTATTTGCCGCATCTGCCAACATAGATAACGTACAAAAAAAGTTCAAGAAAAAGATCATACTTTTGAAATAACATTAAAGCAATATAAATGCATTTTATTTTATAACTTTGCATATTATTGAATATATCACAACATATTTAAAAAACATCTAATGCAAAAATTGAATGATTTTGTTTCTCACAACATGGTGCACAATTCTCATACTCATAATAATATTTAACCTTCATCGTTATAAATTTTATTGTTCATGCAATTTGACATTCACTGTAGATTTTAATGAACAATTTAAATCTTTGTTACGTACAGTGCAAATCTTTTATTTATTTAACAAAATGAGTCTTTATTAATATATTTTTTATTTATTGTTGTATTCTAGCTGGTTATTAATCTTGTTTTTTAGTAATAGTGTGAGATTGGTGAGTATAAATATCTTCATACTAGATTTTAAGACGAACAAATTTATTCAGCACATTCAATAATACCTAAAATTATTTTATAAAATACAAGACTAAGTACTGAAATGGTACCGACTCAGAAAAAAAACAATGAGTATCACGACGCTGATCTTCCTTGGAGACCCAAAATTCTTACAACTAATAAATAAAAATATATGATGCTAAAAATATGTAAAACTAACAAATATAGATGTATAAAACTAACAAATATAGATGTATAAAACTAACAAAGAAACACATAAAGCTAGGTCACTTTTTAAATCACTATTGTTATGGATAACTAGGATACATTTTTGTTACTATATGATAGGTACAATATTAATATAGGTAGGTATTTATATATTAACTCAAATGCATGTACGTTTTAATGAAAACAATCATATCAAAAGAAAAAGGTCAAGTTTTGTGCTTGGTAGTCTCAAGATTATGGCATAACAACAGATTGGGATTCTAAGGTGAAACAAACAGACAAATTTAGTTACGGGCCATCTTTTTATTTTTTCCGTTTGCGATAGAGACGTTGGGTCCATGGCCGGAAGAAAAGCAGCTCGTGAAAGAGTTAAGTGCTCGCCTCACTGATGCTTTCGTATTGGCCTGGCAATCCAAAGAGAAAATGTTGCCAGTATTCTTGGCACCATACCCATGTTGGAAGACATCTTTTATTTATAGTTTTTATTTTTAATATGTAAGTAAGTAGGTAAATAAATTGTGTAGTGTAGATCACAATTGTTAAAATTCTATGTTTATATATAGTGTATGTTACTGACTATTCAATAATATAAGTAGAATTAACCCACACTGTGCCCAATCAAGCATGAATAGAATTTTATTTCCTCATACTAGTAATAATAATGTTTAGTTACATGTTGTTATTTAACACTAACATAAAATTATGTTCATATCTTAAAATATAGAAACACTATCGCATTTTACTGTCTGAACTTACTCGAAAGGATCATATAAATACATTGGGATACACAACTAAAAATCACACTTTCAAAATACATAACTTTTTTGACTATATTTGTACTGTAATATTTCTTGTAGGTTAAAAAAAAGGACCGTATAACATTTTTTGTTTTAAATCTGAAACTAACAAAAGAAGTTTAGTTTGTACCAGGCCTGCGTTTTTTCATATTTTAGGCATCTATATTTTGTTGACTAGATTAGTAAATGTCATATTGAGGTCGATAGTCTCTTTAATTTTATTAATAATATAAAGGCTGTCTCAGTAAGAGTGCACTTTTTCATCCGATTTGGAATTCCTGAACTCGAATCGGAAACCCAACGCGTAATCGGTGAGATACAGCCACATCTCTGTGCAAAAGTCATGGAAAATTTCATGAAAAGAGTAATGCGTCGGAGCCGTGGGGGTTAATTGACGGATACTTTGAGTTTTCTTTATAATAAAAATATCACAACTCTATCATAATATAATCGTTCATATACTTACACGTTTCATTTCATGAAATTTTCCGTGACTTTTGCACAGAAATGTGGCTGTATCTAATGATCACCATCGTTATCAGCCCAAGAAAGTGTAATGCTAAATATAAGCCTCCACCATGAACTTCCTATATGATTGATAGTAGGCAGCCTACATTCATCATAATCATCCATCCATATTGCGCGTGGACTTCACACGCCATGTTCATCAACCTAATGATGATGTTGACAGGTTAGTGGAAACTTTGAAAGCAGTATGTTATCACTGTAATATGTACTTACAATATATGTGGTCTACTGATGAAGGTATTTTAACTAAGGAGCTTTGAGAAAATGTAGGCAAGAAAATAGGCAAGGTTCTGCCTCTCTCCAATGATGAACCTAAATATATTAGTAGTTTCGTGGAAACTTCGTAAGCGGCACATTAACAGTGTAATATCTACTTACAATCCATATTGCCTCTTTATAAACGGTTTCCTAACACAGGCGGGAGTTTATTACAAAAAAAATAGTCGAAATCTCGGTTAGATTCTAACTATTGCCAATGACGAATCTTATGATTTTAGCAGTTTAGTGGGATCTTGGAAAGCGGCGTATTAACAGTGTAATATCAACTTACAATCTTTATTGAGTAATGATGAACGGATTCAAAAGTAATTTGTTTTTTAAAAAATTGTGGCAACATCTCGTCAAGATTCAGCCTTTCGCCAAAAATGCATCTTTTGATATTAGTAGCTTAATAGAAACTTGGAAAGCAGCATATTAACGGTATTCATATCTACTTACAACTGTTACGTCTTGCCTACTGATGAACGATATGTGTAACAGTTACGCAATACAGAGCCAAGGTCAGCATGAGATTCACTTTCATATCTGTTCGAATGGAAACATGTGTCGGTTTGTTTGGATTATGGTAAATTTAGCTCATGATCTTGAATCGTGCTGGGAGTACGGTTAAATTGGGACGTTGCACAAGAGTTTAGAATGTTGTATTTGTGTGAAGCGCGTCGTAGTCTTCTATAGTGCGATGTACTATCGTATTTGTATGTAACAGATCTGTTACTCCTTTTTTTTCGTGGATGGAAAATCATTTATTGACCTTCTGTGGGTGGAGCGAGAGGGTCTGTCAGCCTTTTACTGACTTGTGCCTTTTTAAGCCTGCTACGTCCCTAAGCCACGGTAACCCTTCTGAACAGTACTGTTGCCCCGGCAAGCTGGACCCCGGGATCCTCACTGTGCTGAAATATCTATGGGGCACGCGTGGAACACGAACGCGTCATTGACGCGCTCTGTCGCCTTTAGAAGGCGGACGAGCGGCAAATTACACACTACATACCCCAAGCCCACAACCCAGCGCCTACTGTAGCCGGGAGTTGTCTTGACGTCTCGGGCGTCTACTGCGGCGGTTGGGATCATTACGAGAGGCACTCTGCCTCTCCCGTTCCGCCGCCTTCTTTGCTAGCATGAGTGCTTTGCAAAAGGAAGCCTTTTTTATTTTTTGATTTACGTCGGTAACAAAATGCATTTACGCACTGTCTCCCGGCCAAAGGGGGAGACCGGAACGGGGTGTAGGACTTTTTTCGGCAGACGCGACCGCCGCATTCATACCCACTAAAAACTTCCGACGACGCCCACCGCTGTTGAAAAAGGGGCGAGGGGCCAGTACCAGGGGATTTGTAGTTTCTGCCACCCCGCCCGCGGCCAACGTCCCCCGGATCAGAACCGGGAGGACCTCCTCAGAGAGGCGCAGTGTGTCCCCCCCCCCTACCTCCTTGTGCGGGCTTGGCGTGACTGGCCAACTTCTGGGGGGACTGAAGGGGCCCTCTAAGGGGCCACCCTATACACCCCCCGGGCGCGGCCCGACGGGCCCTCCTGCCTCACCCAGAGAGAGAACTAGAGGATCCCGCTTCCTCTCCCGCTCCGCGGCCTCCTTCTGCGACATCACTACTTTGCAGAAGGAGGCCACCGCCTTCCACTCCGTCTCGCTGTCGACCATCATGCGAATGATCGACTCCACCCAAGGCCGCGGGCACTCCCTATCAGTTGACACTGCGCAGTCACAGTGGTGGCAGCACCGGGTCGTTTCCCCCCCCCCCCCCCCCCGGCGACGTCACACAGATACTTCCCGAAACACGTGCCCGAACTGACAGCAACTTCGGCACTCCTAAGGAGCTGCCGCCGCCATGCGCCCAAGGCCTGCATCTGGGCTTCTCGACGCCGCCACCGCACTACATTGTCCGGTGCGGGGCGGAGGCTTTCCGAGGCCTATCACAACTGATACTTACGACCGATAACTTTTTGACTGGCTTAAACCCGAGACCATCTCAATTTAAGTCCAAGGATCTCTATCGCCGCTTATCAAAGTTCTTCAAAGTATATAGTAAAATTAAACCAAAAACTATTTTGGCACACACAGAGAGCCCCAGTAAGCGGCAATAGGCTCGCCATCTAATGCGTGGGACCAAAAATATAACTGGCGAAAAATGGGTGTATAACATTCATCTGCCTACACCTTCGGTAAAACAGGCGATATTGTGCGCGGCGTGATATTCTAATAATAATAATGTTAATTGTTTTGGTGGACCGATCAGAGCGCCGCGCAATTGTTGTTGACATCACAGTTCCACATGACGAATATCTCGTGAAGGTAGAAAAGGAAAAATTAAGTAAATATCTGGACTTGGCCGACGATATTTCTTCCATGTGGGATGTGGACTCAGTGACGATAGTTCCGATAGTGGTTACGATCAATGGGTTGATAGCCAAGAGCTTCGACCAATATCTTAAGAAGCTCAAGCTAGGTAACTGGGTTAAGGGTCAGATACAAAAGGCAATGCTTCTCGATACGGCGCGCATTGTCGGGAGGTCTCTCTCTCTGCAGCCCTAGCTGTCAGTCGTTTGGGTTTTACCTCGCGGCCGGCGGTCTCCGTTTTTTTATATTTTTTACAGAATTGTATTATTTTTTTGTTGAATAATAATTGTAAAAAATATAAATTATATGTAAATGAAATAAATATATATCATAATAAAAATAATAAATCTTATGTATCTCAATTATATGTATGTATGTTAAAACAAATTGCACTATAAGATATTTTTGTCGTCTATAAAAACTGTTATCGGCTACTCTTGTCTTAGTTCAGTGTTCCACCAAAACGAAAAATTGTTTATGAATTATGTATCGAAATAATAGATCATTATTATTTCCCAGTAATCGTTTAATTGATGTTTCAGCGCAAGTGTGTACATAATTAGTATCATTCTCGGCTGCGATAATTACTGTCTTATACTTTAAGATCATTGAATCTTGCTTGAACTATTCAATTTGTATTGATATGTATTCGATGAGATGTGTAGCTCTGTAAATTGTAAAAATAATACTAAGAAACTTGACATTATTTATCATAGTTTAAGTAAGTCATGTCGCGCTTATCGAGCCTCCATTCAATTTATTTTTTAATTTTTAAGTTATTTATTGTACAACGTTTTTTTACATGCAAAAAATGCGATTGTGTCTATGTGTGGTGGTTGCAACTTAAAACAGTCAATAAAATTAATATTTTTACTTAAACAACTATTTTTTTATTTGACTGTACTTACCTTCGAAAAATGTTAAGGGGGTTCGGAAAAATAAAACAATGTTAATTTGCGAGGGATCCGATCAGGTGATAAGACCGGAATGACTTGATTTCAGTGCTAAAAGAATACTTTTCTTTATACAAACGCACATACAAATACATACATAAAATAAGTTGTAATTAGTATAAAAGAGACTATGACCCACAGACAAACCATCAAACGATTTTGTGGAATATGTTTTAATGTAACTTGCATTATTTCAAGGACATAAATAATAATAAATAAATAAATATTTTCTGACAACTACACCAATTATTTAGTTCCAAGATAAGTATCATTAAGAACTTGTGTTATGGATACTAAACAACGGATAAACATACTTAAGTTTTTTTTTTTTGTAAATAATTACTTAATAATAGGTTGGGGAAAAAGTCTTTTCGTAATTTTGTATGAAAAGTCAAGACATTTTTTTCAAAGTTTATTTACATTTATTTACAATATATATGTACCGTTTTGTTGAATAACTTTCTGCCATTTTGTGGGCAGAAACATTATCCCGTTACTGTAGAAACTTTGGGACTTCTGATCAAAAAAACTGGACAAATAGTTTTGGCAGTCCTCTCTTGAGGTCAACCTTACAGAACCTAAAGAATTCTGCAGAGACCGAAACAGGTGAAAATCTGAAGGCGCAAGGTCAGGGCTATATGGTGGATGCACTAGGACCTCCCAGTCGAACTCTCTTAATTTTTGCTGAGTGGCTAAAGATGTGTGTGGTCTAGCGTTATCGTGATGAAAGACCACACCCTTCCTGTTGATCAATTCCGGCCGTTTTCTCTCGACTGCTTCCTTTAATCTCATCAGTTGCTGGCAGTAAAGATCAGAATCGATGGTTTTGCCGGGCGGTAAAAGCTCATAATAAACAATGCCCTTCCAATCCCACCATACACACAGCATCACCTTATTTCGTGTTAGGCCAGGTTTGGCCACAGTCTGTGAAGCCTGGCCAACTTTCGACCACGACCTTTTTCGCACGTTCTTGTCGTACGTGATCCACTTTTCATCGCCAGTTATCAATCTCTTCAAAGACGGCTCGGTTTCATTACGTCTCAATAATGAATCGCAAATGAGTACACGGTCCATTAAGTTTCTTTGAGTGAGCTCGTGTGGCACCCAAATATCGAGCTTTTTTGTATAACCAGCTTTCTTCAAATGGGTCAAAACTGTTTTGTGGTCAATTCCCAGTTCTTCAGCTACATCGTAACTACTAATATGCCGATCTTGGTCCACTCTTTCAAAAATGGCGTCCATTTTATTCGTAACAGGGCGACCAGAGCGAGGTGCATCTTTAACATCAAAATTTCCGGACTGAAAACGTTTGAACCAAATTTGTGCTACTCTTACTGACACTGCATCAGGTCCATAAACATCACAAATTTTTTTCACTGCTTGAGTTGAATTTTTGCCTTTTTTATAATACAATTTTAAAATGTATCGAATTTCTTCATTAGATTCACTCATTTTAACGGAGAGAAAAACAAATGAAAAATAGCGGGAAACAACTTTTTTTTATTTTTTTCTTTTCTTTATAATGGAACCTTTTTAATGTTACCAAAACCAGCCAGACACAAATAGTACAGTCAAAAAAAAATTATAATAAGTTTATACCTACGTTATGCGAAAAGACTTTTTCCCCGACCTAATATATCTACTTAGGAAAACACCCAGACCAGAACAAATATTCATGTTCATGCACACAAAGATTTGTCCGGTGTGGGAATCGAACCCACGACCTCTGGAGTGAAGTGTAGGTATACTGACCTCCACGCCATATTGGTCGTCATTAAAACACATAAACGTTTAACTATCTATCTATCTATACTAACAAGCCTGTTTACGCGAAGCGGCAGGCAGATTCATATTTATCATTTCCTAGCATTAACCCGGTTGCCCTAGACTTAAGCTTAGAACTTAGCTTAAGAACCCAGGGTCTGCTTAGTTTGCTTTTAACAGATTGGGCTGAATTTCAGTTATAACATGGAGCGACTGCCGTCTGACCTCCGCAATCCAATGGGAAACATCATTATATGGTGAAATCAGATATTGTAACATATTTTTACTAACTGATTATAAAGAATCAGTTTATATACATTCATATTTGAAACAAAACTGTGTTTGTTCCAACTAATCTACGATACGTTTGAAATAGATTTGAAGAGACTTTCCCTAACACATATCTATTGTTATAATAAATATTAATGCCCCTCTTAATTAAAAAAATAAAAATAGTGTTTCTATACAACAGCGAGCGGAGTTAATCTATATCTCTATAAATATTAAACGAAGTAAAGATTTGCAATTTTGTATGTATATCTGTTACGATAACACTTTTACAATTAAAATGCTACTATGTTTAATGCTACTAACTAACATGTTTTTGTACTAGAAAAAGACAGAATCCCTACTAAAACCTTAGTAAAGTACACCAAGGTGAATTATTAATTGATAAATAGGAAGGCTTGCCATTAGTTTGTAATAACTTGTTTACGTCAATTTTTGGTTAAATTCTAGAAATTTACACATTATGGGGCTCATTTAAAATGAGATCTATAGATAGACGAGATATAAAACTAGTGCTGTCACTGACTTCATCTTATCGTATGAATGTGACCGCATTAGATTTAAGACTTTTTTTATTTTTTTTTATTTACGTCGGTAACAAAATGAATTTACGCACTGTCTCCCGGCCAAAGGGGGACCGAGAGAGGTGTGTGGGACTCACCACCGGCAGACACGACCGCCAGCAGTAATACCCACTAAACATCTTCCGACGACGCCCGCCGCTTGTTGAGAAAGAGGCGGGGGGCCAGTACCTGGGTTGCAGCTCTGACACCCCGCCCGCGGCCAACGTCCCCCGGACCAAAACCGGGAGGACCTCCTCAGAGAGGCGCAGTGGACGCGCCCCTCCTACCTCCCCTTGCGACCATAGCGTGTGTGGCCGACTTCCCGGAGGGTCCATGGTTAGACAGCAGGGGTCCCCTGCCCCCACTGCCTAGACCCTCCTGGCGCTGCTGAGCGGGCCCTCCTGGCCCGCCTACTGCGCCCTCCACAGGTCCCTCTTAGTTTCCCCCCCGGTAGTCAGTACTAAGGGCACCCAGAGTCGTCGGTCTCTGGATGTTGCCTTTTCCCTAGCGCCTCCTGCGCCCTACCGGGAGGTACTCAGCCCCCCCACCACGACAAGGTGGAGACCATTCGGGGGGATTAGTTTTAAGCCTGGTCTAACTTTAGTTATCGTTTTGTAAGGTCTTATAAGATTTTGACCTCAGTTATATTAAACTATATTAGATACGCTATTTGGCAGCTTAAGAAGTTGTCAACGCAATAGTTTACACCTGCATCCGCTTGTGCACACAGGGTGATGAAGTATGTCCTAAAACTCTTTTATCCGGTCAATGCAAGGTACTACTGAATTACATACACACATACATAATCTCACACCCATATAAATAATAATTATCTGACAATTACACCAATTATTTAGTCTTAAAATAAGTATCATTCATTACTTCTGTTATGGATACTAAATAACGGATAGGTAAATACTGTTCTTTTTTGTAAATATACATTTTATAAACATATGAAAACAACCAGACCCGAAAAAATATTCATATTGCACACAAAGATTTGTCCTATGTGGGAATCGAACTCACGACCTCAGGAGCGATGAGCGAGTATACACGCCACCACGCCGTCGAATATCCCAAAGAAGGTAGGCAGTAACTTAGCTACAACAATGTAAGGACAGTGGTAACGAAGTTTATTTTGGCACAAAGATCACTAGAACGTAAAACGTGTCAAATGTTGCCACCCTCAGGTGGCTAGGCTTTCCTCATGGATACATGGCGAGATCCTATGCCCCTTCGCCGCCTTCTACAACCCCATGCTACGGTACTAAATTGTAGCTGTTCATAAATTTACTAAGATATATGGCGCTCGGCGGAAGGAAAATCTTGACGAGTTTCTAGCTCGATTCTTCTCCACTCATCCACCTCCTGCCCGTAATGGGAGACTAAATTGAAAAATTCATTTTTTATTAAAAAAAAAAAATTGTCGAATTTTATTTATATGCTGGCAATAATAATTTAAAATGTGGTTAGTATTCAAACATTATTTATCTCAGTCGTGTGATTAGAAAGCTCACGGTACTAGAATTTATCAGTTCATAAAAGCACTAAAATACATATATTTTATTAATTGTCGAAACTTACAATGTTTATTCCTACTGGCTATAAGCTTTTAAAAATGTGGTTAGTATGAAAACGTCATTTATCTCAGACGTGCGTTTGGCGACTCACGTGCGAGCGCGACCGGGCGGTCGACGAACGCGCCGATGCACGATGGCCCGATAATACACAGCCTAAACGGAACAGCTGTAAAGTATCTGTACTAAGCTGAAGAGTTTGTTTGATTGAACGCTCTAAACTCAGGAACCTCGTCTTACTTGTCCCGAACTGCACGTGCTGGTTTTACTGAGCAGTCCGAGTTCTAGTCAATAGGCAAGACGGCACCGCTTCCCTTCTCCTGTAGGATGTCTATTCGTCGACTCTTACGACTTCCCGTGAGATGAGAGGGGGTGGCACTATTCTAGGCCGGTACCATACGACCCAAAACATAAGTTGCTTATGTATACGAACGACATTTCGACTTTGAAATTCTCTGCGCATGCGCATGTGTGGCCGAAAACATTCTTGTCTTGTATTTGCATGATAACTCTTTGAAAATGAAGTTTATGTAGTTAAATCCACTGTGTTTCGAAATTTCCACATAAAAAAAGTTCAATAAACTGTTATATCATTGAGTAAATTAATAATAAACAATGCCTATATATGAAATATGATTTAATTTGAGTTTACACATTAAATAATATTGGGTGAAGTAAATTTTATTTTTTTCTCGAAGTGACAATATCAATGAGAAGATAACCTGATATAAACATGTTCGGTACATCGTTATTTAGAGGAAGAAGACGCTTGAAAATAGGAAACAAAATATTTAATTTAAATATTAGGTCGGGGAAAAAGTCTTTTCGGATAACGTAGGTATAAACTTATTATAAAATTTTTTTGACTGTACTATTTGTGTCTGGCTGGTTTTGGTAACATTAAAAAGGTTCCATTATAAAGAAAAGTTGTTTCCCGCTATTTTTCATTTGTTTTTCTCTCCGTTAAAATGAGTGAATCTAATGAAGAAATTCGATACATTTTAAAATTTTATTATAAAAAAGGCAAAAATGCAACTCAAGCAGTGAAAAAAATTTGTGATGTTTATGGACCTGATGCAGTGTCAGTAAGAGTAGCACAAATTTGGTTCAAACGTTTTCAGTCCGGAAATTTTGATGTTAAAGATGCACCTCACTCTGGTCGCCCTGTTACGAATAAAATGGACGCCATTTTTGAAAGAGTGGAGCAAGATCGGCATATTAGTAGTTACGATGTAGCTGAAGAACTGGGAATTGACCACAAAACAGTTTTGACCCATTTGAAGAAAGCTGGTTATACAAAAAAGCTCGATATTTGGGTGCCACACGAGCTCACTCAAAGAAACTTAATGAACCGTGTACTCATTTGCGATTCATTATTGAGACTTAATGAAACCGAGCCGTTTTTGAAGAGATTGATAACTGGCGATGAAAAGTGGATCACGTACGACAAGAACGTGCGAAAAAGGTCGTGGTCGAAAGTTGGCCAGGCTTCACAGACTGTGGCCAAACCTGGCCTAACACGAAATAAGGTGATGCTGTGTGTATGGTGGGATTGGAAGGGCATTGTTTATTATGAGCTTTTACCGCCCGGCAAAACCATCGATTCTGATCTTTACTGCCAGCAACTGATGAGATTAAAGGAAGCAGTCGAGAGAAAACGGCCGGAATTGATCAACAGGAAGGGTGTGGTCTTTCATCACGATAACGCTAGACCACACACATCTTTAGCCACTCAGCAAAAATTAAGAGAGTTCAACTGGGAGGTCCTAGTGCATCCACCATATAGCCCTGACCTTGCGCCTTCAGATTTTCACCTGTTTCGGTCTCTGCAGAATTCTTTAGGTTCTGTAAGGTTGACCTCAAGAGAGGACTGCCAAAACTATTTGTCCCGTTTTTTTGATCAGAAGTCCCAAAGTTTCTACAGTAACGGGATAATGTCTCTGCCCACAAAATGGCAGAAAGTTATTCAACAAAACGGTACATATATATTGTAAATAAATGTAAATAAACTTTGAAAAAAATGTCTTGACTTTTCATACAAAAATACGAAAAGACTTTTTCCCCAACCTATTATATATATATATAAATACAAAAGGTTAGGAAAAATCGCGCTAAAGACTTCGAGGCATCATTTGTTAATTCTAGTGACATCAGCTTTGAACAGTGGTTTCATATGACTCAAAACTAACTTGCGAGCGTTTTACAGATACATGTCATCGCAAAAACCTTAATTGCCAGGTCCAAAATAAATTTCAATAGAAAACTATACACGGCCATTCATTCATCTGCATCTAACATAATTGACACCTGACAGCAAAAAATCATGCGACACACAACTATAAACATATAACGTTAACTATGTATACGTTCAGCCTGTTTTCGATGCGCTGTGTCATTGAGGAATACTTGCACTGGGAAAACTTTGCTAGTCTCGAATTGAGGGCTCAGTCTTGTGGTCGCATTCGCCGCGACCGCACGTCCCATCGCACCGGACCCGTACGACGAAAGTGACCCGTGAACTCGCTATCGTGTTTGAAAGTTGATCGGATTTTTGTTGCTCCATCTTTTTGAAACTGTATTTAATCGACTACATTTACGGTAAGTTATATTTTACACCAAAAAAAAACTAAGTCACTATAATTATATTAAAAGTTTTTGATTTTCTTTTTGTCGTTACGTATAAACTTCCTAAGGTTACATATAAGGTTTTAAAAAGTTAAGGAGGTATATTACACTTTTAACGTTTCAGTGTAAAAACTTTAATTTTAATTTAATTTTTAAACTTTAATAATTAATTTAGAGAAAAAATACGACATAAAATAAATAAAATTAAAAGAGATATTAATAGGAAAAATCTTCAAGAAAGCAGGAAATTAAAAGGTGTTTGAACCGTCTTTTTGATTATCTGCTAATCCATGATATAAGCGAACTAATTACAGATGACATTCCGCACGATATAGCGTGCGAATATAATGATATCTGTTAAGTTTCGATTTCTATTGATCTTTAAGCATCAGTTTTTTCTCTCTTAATCAAACGAGTTGACATTAAAATTTATAGTATTAAATCGTTTTTGTGTAAGCATAACTCAATTTTTATAGTTGAGTAAGTTATGCGTGCGTTCCGCTATATTTTAATTAGTAGCAATTTACTATGTCAATGCCTTATGGATTAATTAATTGATCAAATCTTAATTAAAGGTTGATGATTTTTTTTTCTTGAAGAAATTAGAGTATATTAACCACTACCACTTGTGCTACCAATTTCCGTGTAATTATTATTCACTTAATTTATATTAATGTTATATAGTAGCAACATGTTACATATGAAACCACGCTCTAAATAATAGCGAATATTGCTTTCTGAATATAATTATTATATATTTTCCTAATAAAATTAGACAGAAGTAATTAACAAATAAAATTAGCATAATGCGTAAGACAGACTTTGCTATGCGCATAACTGCGTTAAAAGACATCAACGCGTGAAAATTGTCTGTTATGCGGTAATCTTTTAAATTAGCTCTGTACATAAAAGGTAATAATAATCATAAAAACTTTTATTAAAACCTATTGTTGTTTGCGATTTTAATATCGTAATTTTAATTTTCCTGCTCTGCCTCTCTTGCAATCTTGGTCATTAATTATTATTGACTTACCACGACTTGTTCGATCATATTACCTCTTGCACTCAATCCACAATATTTTAGATAGTCCTCTTCCCCTTCTTACGATAACATTAATATTCTTTTCGTCATATGCCCTTTGTTTCTTCTCAAATCCCCAACGGTTTCCCCCATATTTTCAATTATAGATACTTTCATACCACTTCTAAAATAACAACTCCAATTTAATCAATTCTTCTTCGTGATCTTGATAAAGTCAAACCAAATAATGAATGCAACTTTTCATTGATTTTTATATCAATTACATATTTTATGCAACCTGAAATTTAAAGTAATATCATAATAGTATACTCGTAAACATATTGGGCAAGAAACGACGCAAATATTACCTTCAACAAAGTAAAAGTACATTTCGTATATTTTTTATACACAAAGATATCCTTAATTATCTACTTATGTGTAATTTATTGCAGAAATACTGACATCAATTGGACCGAAACTATACAACATTGAAACAATCGGCAAGAACTTAAGTTTGAAATTTTTTATTTTCTTATTCAAAAAATTACATAGTTACTCTTTGACAATGCTCCAAATTGGTTTGTAGTTTTTTTAATTATAAATCGGTGTTTCTGTATGATTTTGAGAGGAATACGTTAGGTTAATAAGACAAAAGCTCAGTTCAATGTTACCTTTTTGACTGTGATGGAAGGTTTCCTTAGTCCGACTTCATTGGTTACGATTTCTAAGGGAATTTTGCAAACGATTTATATAAATATCATGGCGGGAGCTTCGGAATGAACCTCATCATCTGAGATCCTTGGGTCTATTCACTGGTCTAACCATATTTGGCTGACTTTTAGCTTCGGAATTCTAGTTTTGAACAAATTTTATTCGAATTTTAAAAAGTCAAACATTATATTTACCTTTTGGTGTCTTTTTGCATAACAACTTCCATTTCAAATAGAGCTTTTGTCGGTTACGTTTCAATTACGTCGGTTGCAACAGTGTACCATTAAAATGTCGTTTTGCAAAAGTCCCTCTTGCCTATATTACAGTAGGTTTCGTTACTGTATTCCTATCATTAACACACAAATGCACAAGTAGTGCGTAATCACAGTTCACCTTTTTTACTGTATTATACAATAGAACTCGTTTACCTATTGCCGTTTCTTTTTTCATATGTAATATTAGCCCTTTATAGTTCATTGCAGGTCGGAATTATTTATTTACCTTAAAGTTTTTGCCTTATAATTTCTTACTCTAAACATTATCTACCCTACGATTTTCGACACTAAAGTTTTTAACTTAACTTCGTTAGTTAATTTGTAAAAAAAATTTGTTTTGATGATTTTACCTAACAATGAATCAAACATACTTAAACAAATACATACTTATAAGAATTGTTCGCGACTTTTTAACGCTTAACCCGCAGAGAACTACTTAAGCAAAATTAAATATGGAGATAATTAAAGACCCTGGAAAGGATCTATGGTAGTATTTTATTCTCGAAATTATACTAAGCGGCATGGAGAGGCCAATTACCCTTGAAAGGGTTTTTTGTCTAGCTAGTTACAATAAACATGTAAAGTTTATCATGTGAAAAAAAAATGTTCGAAGAAAAGAAAAGACACTACAGTAAATTTAAATTCTAAAATCTTAACATTATTCAGCAAAAATAGAAAAATATCTTGCAGAGAAACCAGTAATTAGCTCAATGTATAGACCGGTTGGCTGGTCATACATGATTATGGATTCGGTTCCTGATAGACCAATTTTGTAAGAGTAACACTCTAGCTAGTTTTAGTAAAGAGATGAACATCTCAACACGATACAGAAATTCTTTCAGGAAAATTAGGCAATGTGCTTGTACTTTTGTCTTTTATTTGCACGACGTTATTATATGCTTTCAAATTAACAATATATGAATATTCCATTATATAATATCCAGCATTAAATTAAAAGTAATATGCCACTGCTTACCCCTTGGGGGAAACAGGCGTGAATATATGTATTTATGTAATTTAAAAGTAGGTTAGTACAAATCTTTTTATTCCATAAACTATTTATTACATAGTACTTGAAAACGTCAAAATTAAGTATGCAAAACAATCGAAATATAATTACACTGAAATCACGAAGCTTAGATTCACTTATATGCAAAAAAACAATTAAAAAATATTGAAGTGTAAGTAAATCTAAGTGCCGGTTCCGAGCCACCGCTCTGTAAGAAGAACTAGTAAGAAACTCACAGGCTATGCTTTTTTAAATTAGTAGTAGCCTTGCAAATAAATATTTTAATTTGAAAATTAAACAAAAGAGTCATGTGGTACCGGCCTAGAATAGTGCCACTCTCTCTCATTTCACTGAGGATCGTCGTAAGAGTACGAAGAAAAATCTTACCGGATGATGGGCAGCGTTATCCTGCGTACTGGCTTGAGCTGCTATTCAATAAAGTCTGTCGACCAAGTCTAAACACATTTACCATTTTGTGGTATCCAAATGTCAGTTTTATGATTCCCCATTAAATGTCAGTATAATTATTTGTTATCAAAAATGAATCATCTAAAATTACACAATTCAATAAAATTAAAATACATGTCAAAATTAAATTACAAAAAAAATATGGGGTAAGTACCTATTAACAATTAATCTTAAAGAGTATCTGTCAAAAAATTGCGCGCTTATGTGATAGTAACATTTGTCTTACAGTAATTTTTGAAGATTTTTCTTATATAAATGAATTGTTAGTTTTTCAATGTTTTGGGAAGCTTATTATAAATAACATGTGCCAAACAAAAATCACTATACCGCAAGCGTTGTGTGGCTTGTTTGTAGACCGAGCTTACTGTCATAGGGCCTGTTACGCATTAAAGTATCAGCTTTCCACGGAAAAACTATCACCAACCAGCCATCATGATGATGATGAAACAAAAGAAAACGAATATTGTTTATGTACTATAAATTATCATAACTCTGCTCTTTAAACATACAGCCGTGTATGTAATACATACGTATTCCTTACATTAAGTCAACGAAACATAGGATTTACTCCTAATGACCACCGAGTAGTAAAGTCTGGTATTGCGATGATGTGCAGTAATATCCGGAATCTTGCAGAGAAAGTGCTAAAACCAGTCCAGTTGCCGAAGGTGTTCTTATAAACAACGTGTGTTGATTAGTTATTACAGTGTCAAGATCGTGTTTGTGGATGTACTTGAAAGTTGGTTGAGAGTTGTAATTGTTCAATGCTACGTATATTTGGCAGTAAGAACTTACACTTATTTTAGGGTTTCGGGGGGGGGGGTCATCTTTTTTACTTTTTATCATCTTTATCATTCCAATTTACTATGAAGTAAATAGGTAGGTATTATGAATATAACTTTTTCTAATATGAATTACTTAAAACATGAATATTGTTAATGTTGTATTATGTTGCATTGTATAGCGTCACATACAAATGAAGATTGTAACTAACCAATCGATAATTTAAAAGAGCATAGCCTGTGAGTTTCTTGCCAGTTCTTCTTACAGAGCGGTGGCTCGGAACTGGCACTTAGATTCACTTACACTTAAATATTTTTTGTTTTTTTAAATTGTTTGGTTGCAAGTGAATCTAAGCTTCGTGTATAGTATAGTATAATTATATTTTATTTGTTTTTGTTATTTTTTTATAATTTTGACGTTTTCAAGTACTATGTAATAGTTTATGAAATAAAAAGTATTTTGACTTTGACTCTTGACACTGACTAAATGTGCTAGATGTGCGAATCAATTGTTTAATAGAAAAAAGCAAAAACGGTTTACAAAGATAGAATATAGAAACAAACATATCCACTAGAAAAAATTAATAAATTCCTAAGAAATGTCCTTTTATAATCACGTGCTAGTGTGAAATATATAACGTAAATGTAAATTGCATCACCGCAACACGCATACGATCAACATTGTCTGTTTACCAACAAAACAAATCGTTTAAACTACATTGCTCGATTATTATAGCATCTAGAATGATGTTAGCTAACAAAGTATTCAATGGACAGTGAAATAATGTAAAATAACGAGAATTAAAGAACTTTCACGCGGAAAAAAGTGACTTACGGAACAGTGGATCGGAAGCGGAGTGCACGAGCGTGTCGCGAAGTAAATATATGGACTATTAGATAAATAAAATTTTCACCTGTCGCGTCCATTGAAGATGTTATCAGTTCTTTGCTTTTATATATGTGTAAACTAGCTTTCACACAACTGTAGCGAAAATATGTTAAAAATTATTTGTGGGCATTTTAGTAATAACAGAATTTCATATAAGGGCTCTTACCAAGATCTGAGGAGCCTAAGCCAACCTCGCCTGCAAGTGGTGCACCTGCCGATCAACGGACGAGGCTCTGGCAAACATAAAAGTACCCGGAAAGCGGCAGTAGATTTGCCACCTATTACGTGGGACAACAATGTAAACGGCGAAGTGTTGGCGTCTAGTATGCCTCTGCCTACCCCTACGGGGAAACAGGCGTGATTTTATGTATGTATGTACAGTATTTCATAAATCAAGAACGTTATAAAGGCCTAAACTGATTATACTGGAGAACATTTTAGATTTAAAGGCCTAAACTAAAATACTGGACAACATATTAGGCTTTAAGTTTTCTTATTATTTTCAAAAAATTTACTTTGAAAAAAATTTGCAAAATATATAATTATGTTATATCGAAAAATACAATTTATATAGACAATTTTTGTAGTGCAACGACAAATGTTAGTCGTGGATATCAAAAACTCAACCTCAGGAGCAAACTCGAGGTATACGTCGTCAGATATAGCTACAATATTTTCAAAGACAGTGAAAATCTCATTGACTTTAGTTTAAAGAGATGCCTTTACCTTATAATACTAAGGGGTTGCATAAAATAGTTATCGAACCTGCACGATTCCGACCTTAAAATATCACACGACAGTACAGTCAGTAACAGCTGTAATCCGTCTCTTCAAATTAATCGAAATATTTTATGTAATGTGGCCTACCATACTAACTATATCCTGCCTGACCAATGTAACAATCGCAACAACTAAAGACGGCCAGGAGAAATTCCACTTTACTTTTTTTATTTTATGTAACACGACAAAATTATTACATCCTGCCTGATGGTAAGCAGTTGATGCAGTCCACGTAAAATTAAAGCGTATGAAGGTAAAATCACATTAGATTCCGCGTTTTGCCCGCCCAATAAATATTCTTACGCTAATATTAAGTTTAATCTGATGCACTTGTCACGTGGACAGTACATCGTGCTTGACTCATATTAATTTCCAATTAAAGTTCAACATGACTAGTTATCTCGTCGAGGCACTATTAACCCTTAGTTCATGTAAAAGTACAATTCTCAAGGCAAACACAGACTGCAAACCGCAGCAGAATATCTGGAGCGACTCTACTTTTTAATTAACATTTTGGAAATAAATTTGCCACGAGCAGATTTCATTGCAAATTGAATATGAATGTGGTGGTAACTAAAAAGGTCATTCAATGAGGTTGTAACTGAAAAGGTTGTAACAAAGTCAGTAGTAAAACTGGAGTTTCATTACGCTGTGTAACGATGCGTGGGACAGTTGGGCAATAATAGGCGAAGTATCGAAAGGATGACTATTGCGTTGCACTAAAAAACAATTATCAAACCTAATGAGTTTTCTTTGTAGCCTTGAATGTATTGGCACATCCATAATCACTGCTGCAGTAGCGTCTTTTGTTAAATGCTTCTAAAGATAGTTGAAAGCAAACAATGCATTGCCTACTTTTGGATTCAAGAGTCTTATATTCAATTTTATACTTACCTGTTCACTTCCGCCCGCCTTGACTACAGTTCAATGAACCTCTCAGGACAAAAGATTTCTGTAATAAATAGTTTAGATAATATTTCAGTATCCTTATTGTTTAAGGTTGGAATTTTGTGTAGTGTCCAATGTAGGCGAAGAGTTAGCCACTTCTCAACATTTGAGAGATGATTGTCGCCGTGACTTAAATAAATTTCGCTGCAATTGTTATTATCACTTTAAAAAGTATCTGCTCAACCCAAATGGAATATTTGGGAATTAGATATGTGTGTCAATAAAACTAATTTTACGGATTTCAATTGCGGTTTCATCAATAATGTTTCACTAATAGATGTGGTATATTACATCGCCGTAATCTGATTTAGTTTCTCTACGACATATACATATTTAAATCGGATATATCAATGGTAACAACAATAAATGAGACATAGTGCTACCTCTTCCCCTATCTAAAAATAGTTTTAATGTACTAATGCTTAAGCTTTAATTTACTATTTTTATCTCAATGTTTTCGACCAAACAGTAATTCAGCTGCAGTCTTAAAAGGTCACAAATTTATTTGCCGTCACTATCACATCAATATTATCACATATTATTGCATGCAAAACAGCGTTTAAAAAAAAGCGTAAAATTGACTTGCTAAATGAAATAACTCTGGAAAATGATCACTAAGCAGCAGTGTTTAAATTTTATCATCATCTCAGCCCATTAACGTCCCACTACTGAGCACAGGCTTCCTCTCACATATCAAGGTGTGAGGGTATTGGGTCATACTCCACCACGCTGACCCAGTGCGGATTGGCGGTGCAGGTGTATAGCGTCCTGCTGTTAGAATTTATCAAGCCGCCCATTAGGCCTCTAACATGGCTTAACGACTACCACGCTTAGTGATAACCGGGACCAACGTCTTAACGTGCCTTCCGAAGCACGAAAGCGCTCGATATCAAATGCCACACAAAAGGTCACCCATTCAAAGACTGACCTCTATAAAATCTGCTGTACTTCGGTGATCGTTTCCGACCACCTAGCACCGCAGAGCTACGAGCGCTTCATGTTTAAATTTCCTCCTCCTTGCGTCGTGTTCCTCAATGCTGAGGGTCGTGACCACCCCTCTGAAACACCCTTTCTCTAATGATATTCTTCCATCTAATCCTGTCATCGGCGGTGTGGAGGGCAAAGTGAACTGTAGAACCGAGAGTGGTGCGGATCTGGTCGGACCAACGTAATGGGCTGCGCCCACGAGGCCTTTTCCCCTCTACTTTTCCGGTCACAATTAGTTTCTCGAGGTTGTCACCGTCTTTCCTTGCAATGTGACCGAAATACTCCAGGATTTTACGGAGGCACTCGGATGACAGGATGTTTAAATTTATATGTTCTGAAATACCTATACCTGAGTCATTCTTTGGGGTGTGAACTCTGTTTTTTTATTGTGAATAAATTACATTTGTTGTGTCAATTTCACCTTTACCATTTTACCTAGAAAGTCAATGTCACCAATACCTACCTTTGTAATGGTACGTCGTGTAATTCTAAAGGTTTCGCTTCAAAATGAGACATTTCAAGGGTAATTAGTATATGACTGATGTGATGAGTCATGTTTTAGTAAAATAATTATTTCTTTTACTTTACTCCGACATTATATTAAAGAATGAGCAGTTGTGCTGAATTTATCGTATAGCTCATCCTTAGTGTAAAATTCAACTTCTTTTCAAAATTTATTTCATCTCTCATTATTACACTTTTATAAAAAACAAAAAAACATTGTTACACCATCATTCTCAGCCTCTAGAAGACCTGAGCATAGGTCTCCTCAATTTATTTCCATGTCTATTGATATCGAGCCGCCTACATCCACCGGCATCCCGCCATCTTGACTATATCATCGGTCCATCGGGGCCGTCTGCTATGCTTGCCGGTCGCCATACGCAAAAGTTGTAAAGATACATAAAAATGGCAAGTCGAAGGGTATTAAGGGTGTATACTTCCAAGACCTAAGGAGTCCAAGCCCACCTCATCTGCAAGTGCTGCACCTGCCGATCAACGCAATAGGCTGGCTAACTATTATTTATTTATTTAATCTTTATTGCACACACATAAAAATACAATGTACAAAAGGCGAACTTAATGCCATTAGGCATTCTCTACCAGTCAAACTTGGGGTTAGCAGAGACACTAAAGGCGGTGCGAGTAAGATATAATATTTATAGTTAGGATATACTTACATGAAATAGTACGCTGATCTACATGAAATACATACACATATATAAACACAAATTCATACATATTTGTAAATGGATGATAAGGGGAAAATTTAATCGATGATCATTCTTTCAAGAAGTAATTGAAAGTTAAGTTTTTAAAAGCTGTTTTGAATTTAGCCAATCTGATATTTGAAGGAAGAGAGTTCCAAAGTTGGATGGCCTTAACGCCAAAGGAGTTTGACATGAACCCTGTACTGTGTTGAGGTGTAGCAAGCAGAAGGTTTTCAGAGGAACGAAGTAGAGCATTATTATTTATTTATTATTATTTATTTATTTATAATTAGAACAACTTGCTAAACTCACACAAACACAAGGATCATACACAAAAGTTAATGGCTCAAACAATAGTGCAGTTTCCATTACAAGTTGCCACGACATTTATATACTAAAAAATTACAAGGTATAGTAAACTAAATACTAAATACTAAAAAACACATTTTGTTTATCCTTATGTTGTGTATATTACGTGGGACAAATCATATCATTGGCAAAATGTGAGCGTATAATAAACCTCTGCCTACCCCTTCGGAAAAACAGTCGTGTATTTATGTATGTATGTTAAATATATGCTTGTAATAAAAATTAGTTATGTTGTAACATTCCAAAATTCTTTTGTTTATTCACGGTCTTGGAATTATTACATTACATGAGGAATATATGAAATAAAATTACTTGAAGCGTATAAACAAATATATTAAAACGTTTTGCCTTGAGTTTATAGCTCCACGGATCATTAACACCACTTTAAAATGAAAGAACAAAGATTACGATATATAAAAAATAATGCAGGTGATGTAGTTAGAATAAGCACCTTTGCTTCATCGTTTTTTTATTGCCTCTGATGGTCTTGGCCAATTTTCCCTGACACTCTTTCCACTTTACTTGAGCTTTCAGGACAACTCCTCGAACAACTCAAAGAAAAGATATTGAAGTTGACACTTAAACAATGTAGTTTTTAGGTAAAGTTATTTTATAAGCGAAGCGAAAATGTTCGCCTGTCTGTTTGAAGTGCTCATCTTCAAATCAACTGGACATAATTTGAAGTTCATATACGTTCCAACTATGGAGCAACTGAGGTTACTTTTTACTTGAAATTCACGAAGACGAAGTCAAAAGCGGCGAATTTTTGAAGACTTAGAAACGGATTTAACAGTTTGTTTTTATTTCTTGTGTTAAATCTGTGACGTTCACAGCGTTTACAATAATTATTTATATTTTTTCGTACAAAAAAAATACAGTTAAACCAAGCAAACAAATAAATCTCACCTCTTTACAACAATATTATAGATTACCAATATCAAGCGATCATCATCATCATCATTAGCCTACATTCGTCCACAGCTGGACATAGGCCTCTCCAGTGCCACTGAGATCGATCTTCAGCTCTCCTTCTCCAACCGCTACTAGGCATTTTGCGTAAGTTGGCGCTCTACCCAGCTGGAGGGCGTCCAACACTACGTTTAGGTCGAGTGATAAATATAATCCATATTAAATAGAGTTCCACTCCCGTGTGGGATCCTGCCGTTTGGCAAAATATGTTTCGTCAAATTTCACTTCCCAAAAAACTTATCGTATAGTTTCATTTCCCAAAAGAATGCTTAGCAAATTTACATTTCGCATTTTATTCCCTTAGTCGAATATTCATATAACAAATTTTTACTTGCTCAAATTTTACTTAGTCAAATATATAGGTATTAAGCTTAGGGTTAGGTTAGGTCAGAACTGTGATCCTAACAGAGCGCGAGCTGAGCTAGCGAAGCGAGCGTGCCGCGGCAGCGACCGCCGAAGCGCCGGAATTGATTTGTAAATCATTTTGCTAACTGTAAAATTGGGAAAAGATGGTTTTGCTTAATGTTTGTATGCCAAATGAAAATTTGGGAAACATACTTTGGGAAGTGTCACTTTGGGAAACGTTTTAGCCAAATGTCAGTAAACCCTCTCGTATATTACGCGGACGTCACCACACTCAAGGCAAAATCTATTAAACCTTCAATGGTGCCATTACAAAGTCACTTGTCAAACATTTTTTTAAAACAATTAACGCTCCAAATTTACGCAAATCGTCCATGAAACGTCATCTATGAAATATGATAGGACGTCCCAAGTTTGAGACATTGCTGTTTTCTAAGTTTCAAATGACGCCCACAAATACTCCTACGCGTTTTTAACTATTATTTTTTGTTTCACTAAAGCAAGGACAATTAATGAATGGCAGGGCCTTAATGGCTTCAAGTAGATACATGCAGCTGCGTAATTATTTTAATTTATGTTTCATGTCATGTAGTTTAATTGAAATTTGTAACATTTTCAACAATCAATTTGATGTCCTAAGCATAACCTAGCTTGGGGACCTCAGTAAAATTTAAATGTATTTGTAATTATGATTCAATAATAATAAAGAAATAAATAAATATTCTCTTACAATCACATCAATTATTTAGTTCCAAGATAAGTATCACTAAGAACTTGTGTTATGGATACTAAAGAACGGATAAACATATTTACATACTTTCTTTCTTTCCTTTTTTGTAAAGAAATACATACTTAATATACATAGGAAAACACCCAGATCAGAACAAATATTCATGTTCATGCACACAAAGATTTGTCCTGCGTGGGAATCGAACCCTCGACCTCTGGAGTGGAGTGCAAGTACTGACCTTCACGCTATATCGATCATCAACTTCCATAGCATATTATGCTAGCATTATCCCGGTTGCTCTAGACTTAAGCTTAGGGCCCAGGGTCTGCTCACTGGTATTTCCAGATTTGTCTGAATTTTTGTTATTACATGGATCTGACATCCACAACCCAGATGGGAACATTATTCTATTGTTAAACCAGTTGTCAGTACGATAGAAGGTACCTTAATAACTACAGCCATAGATGTTCATGACAGCCGGTACCAACGGTTTGACTGTTAGTTATTTATTCCAGTCAATACAATAAAAAAAACAATTCGCCTTGCAAACCATTTTGGTAGTTGACTGCAAGTGCAAACCTAATAGTTCCGTAAGAATAATAAAATTTAATAATAAATAAATCTGACTAAAATACCCTTTGGGGTTTTCGGGTTTGAGATATTTAGATCTCCTCTAGGCCCAACAAGCTGGCTCCCGATTTTGTGAAGTGTCGTTCACAAGTGCTTTCGAATCAGGCCAAGCTAGAATATATACATGAAGATTTTGAGTTACATAGAAAAATATACATAATTATGTTTCAGCTAAGAGAGTACTAGAAACTTCACGCTCATATTAATTGTTATGAACAATGAATCCTAGGGGTCTAGGCCAGCTATCGGTTAAATTGCATACTTCTGCATTCGCTCTATTAATTCGACCTACGATTAATTATTTAAAGGCAACCTAAACGACCTCAGACGTTAGACGTCTGCCACGATCATTAGAGCAGAATGCGTTGGTACATTCGCGTCACTGCATTGGTACTAATTAAATTTCATGTAATATTCATGTACATTAATAAAATTTCATCTCTTTAAATGTATATTGTAATTCCAAAAGAACAAACCTACTTTAAAATAAGTAAAATTGTAAATAAAAGTGCCGGTAGCTGCCGGCACTTTTACCGCTTCCGTGCTTCGTCAATCACGTCAATCCTTGGTCCCTGTAATCACTATTTGTAATATTTAACCTAATACTCTCACTAACCTTGGTAGTCGTTAAGCTATGTTAGAGGTCTGATTAGGCGGCTTGAAAAATTCTAACTGTAAATAGGCTAAGATGACAATACTCTCGCACTAACACTAGGTCTATAGAATCTTACCTATACCCTTGGTTTGTGGAGACCTTTGGAATTAAAACTTGGGTTTATACAGTAGTAAGTATTAAGGTAAAGAAAATATAGAACGTGAGGTTTTAGTTAAAAACCTTACTATTAATCCTACTAATATTATAAACGTGAAAGTTTGTATGTGTGGATGAATGTTTGTTACTCTTTCACGCAAAAACTACTGGAGTGATTGTGATGAAACTTTGTACGTGTATAGCTGCAGTTCTGGACTAACATATAGGACACTCTATATCCCGATATTTTCACGGGAACGTGGACCACGCGGGTAAAACCGCAGGGCGCTGCTAGTGTCAAATATTTCTTACTCTCAACTAAACATTCCTTATTTCGAAGACTATGCGACTTAAAATTCACATAAGACGATTGCGGCAAAAAAAATGTAGTAAAATGATAAATAATAACTGTGGAACATTTCGTAACCTAATGCATTGCAGTTTACAATGCAAGGTCAACGGGCACGCAGGTGATTTAGACGGCATACATTGCATTTTTACGTAATGTCAACAGAATTTTGATTGCGGCAAAGCAGCCGTGAACGTGCTGCGCTACACAAATTTCACGCATAGTTAATATTTATGTCAGTAGAAAATTATATTAATGTATACGTTGTATGAAGTGCAATCTTAACTTGTAAATACGTACATAATCTCACGCCCATATTAACTTAAGGCATACCTTAATGAAATGCTGACTCAAATCAATATGGACGATTTTAGAGAAATCACGAAAGAAGATAACTTCCCTTCCTCTTCGGGAAATGTATGTATCTACTAATAGGTCTATGCTCAAACAGACAAAGGTTTTAAAAGGAATTTGATTCGTTTTCGCAGTTTACTTTTAGCACAGAGATCTCTAGATGATCTCAGCCCATTGACGTCCCACTACTGAGCACAAGCCTCTTCTCACTTACCAAGGCGCGAGGGTATTGGGTCATACTCCACCACGCTAAATCGGTTCATATTGGCGGAGGCAAGTGTATGGCGTGCTGCTGTTAGAATTTTTCAAGCCGCCCATTAGGCCTCTTACATGCCTTAACGACTATCACATTTAGTGATAACCAGGAACCAACGGCTTAACGTGCCTTCCGAAGCACGGAAGCGCTCGATATCAAATGCCACACAAACGGTCACCCATCCAAGGACTGACCTTTGTAAACTATGCTTTACATCGGTGATCGTTTCCGACCACCGAGCACCGCGGAGCTACGAGCGCTTCAGATAAAATGCATCAAAGTGTGAGTTGCTAGCCTTTCGCCCACATTAATACTAGACGAGATTCCAGCTCCTTAGTCTCTTTCTACGTCACTCGGACTAGACCTGGTGTGGCAGTATTCTTCTTTATAAAAAATATTACAACGCTCTTTACATACAAAATATTGACGATATGAAAAAAGTAAACTATTTCAGATAATTATATTTCTAAAAGGCACCAAAAAACTAGCTGTAAATACAATATCAAACTGTACAGAAGTTTTTGTAAAGGGCTCTCGTAAAACATGCGCACGCCAAGACAAATGCTCCCTATAAAAGAAGAAAAAAAAAGCTATCATTTTATTGTCGTTGAATTTAATGAAGTCGGTGCAGACAAAAAGTACTTAGATACTTTATTTAATTGAAGTGCATAATTATTAATGTTCATTTTTTCATTTCTTAACATTGCAATATTTATTTCTTTAAGAATTTCAGTAGCTAATTATTGAAAGTATGATGACACAACGAAGGCCATTTTGCAAGGAAAGGATCAGTAATTAAAGTTTTACTGAAGCTTTATGGTCAGTTTAATATATGGAGCATTTTGCAACCTAATTATCTTTATGTGAGAAATTAGCTCATTTATTCTTGTGATAGTACATAAAGTGTAACATTGCCAGTGTAGGCTGAGCCACACTCCATAGGAAATTTAACTCAACCTAGGTCCATGTTAAGGTGGAAGCGTCCTGTCAATATTCCGTTTACAACTAGCATAAGTTGAGCCATGTTAGAAAGTAAACTTTATGCAGACCTCGTTCAGGTCAAAGCCGTATCAAGCTTTGATTTTATGTTGACTCTTTATTTCCGACATAGTGCTTTCGTTTAGCTTGTAGTGATAAAAAATTGTAAACAGATTGTTAACAAAAAACACCAGAAATCGGGAAAGATTGGTAGTTGATTTAGTACCAAAAAGTGCGAGGTTCAGAAAAAAATAATCTAAATATGTACTACCACAAAATAATGAAAGACAATTAATAGCTACTAGAGCGCAGTTTCTATTCTATAAATAAATTTTAAAGTAATAAATAATAATAGTAATTATTTGTTTATAAATGTGTAGTTTTGGTCGCTAAATTGTTGCATACGTTGATTATGATAAGTGGTTTAAGTATAAACTACTCACCTGCAAGTGGTGCACCTGCCGATCAACGGACGAGGCTCTGGCGAACATAACAGTGCCCGGTAAGCGGTAATAGGCTCGCCACCTATTGCGTGGGACCAACAATATAACTGGCGAAATGTGGGCGTATATTATGCCTCAGCCTACCCCTTCGTGGAAACAGGCGTGATATTATGTAGGTATGTATGTATGTATGTGATCAATTTATTTGATTTGACAAAAGCTATCTTGGCTTAACGACTATCTTGCTTAGTTAAAGCTGAAACCAAAGATTTCGAGAATGTTCTATATCGCAGCATATTTCCTTTGTGTACTACTAATGATATGCTATTAAATGTGTACCTTATGTTTCTGATCACAAATATAATATCATCATCATCATATTATCAGCCATATGAGTCCACTTATGAACGTTGGCCTCCCCAATAAATTACATGCTATTGGGGGTATCTGCTCATTATCAACTCGATAGGCAGGTGGGTCGCTGATCGCAATTCAATACGCAGGATAAGCACATTTTAACAAGGCGATAAGCACATTTTACGACTAATATCTTATACCCAGTATTTTGGGAACAATGACCACTGAAATAGGAATCATCATCATCATACCAGCCTTATAAGCTCCTAGATTTTTTAATTATTTTATAAATTTTGTACACAATTAATTACTAATATGACTTGACTCATATTTCCACGTCGAAAAGCGACAGAATATGTTGGAATAAGAAACCTGAACATGTATACGATAACCATATTCTATGAAATAAATGATTTATTATTATTATTATAAAGTTCATTGCTGAATGTTGGCTTTGCCAATATAGTACATTCTATAGTACTTATCTGCCCATAATCACCACGCTGAGCAGGTGGGTTGATGATCGCAGTTTAAGCTAGTACAGTATGTCGCTGCTGCCTATCATCCGGTAGGATTTATCTTCGTCGACTCTTAGACTACCCGTGAGATGAGGGGGTAGCACTATTAAAGGCCGTTACCACACAGCACTATAACATCGTTGATATCAATTTTTTTACAAACCTTCAATGTATATTGTCCAAAGGTTTTGAAGCGTGCCAAAATGAGAATATTCAAACAATAGTTATCTTTATAATAGCGCATAGTCACTTTTTCTTTTAAACCGCATACTGAAATGGCGTGAGAGTATTTCTATTTTGTGTGAGTTATCTGCCCACCGAACCGTCCATTGTAACAAATCAAGACAAGGAAAGTGCAACAATGATAAGAACTATTTTCTTGTTTTGTTCTTAATTAGATGTGCAAAATGCTCGTTGATTTAAAGGTGGTACGTGTTTCATTAGTCTGCAAAAAAGATTATTAGGTAGTTGTTCTTCGATAATCGTCTATAGGTTTGAGAACACGTAGAAAAGGTATAATTGTTACTACTGGTCACATAACTCTTTTCCAACACAAAAGTGAAAAATGGTAAGGTCATTTTGTACGCGGATTAGCGGAGATTTAAGTTGGCGCCCTGCTGTAAGAGTTATAAAGGCCGCACTATATGGAATTTCAATTGTCTTAACGACTATTGAATGACAATATAGTGGTGATAACTGATGTATCATCCAAAATGATCATTTTTTATTAACACTGCCGTCTGGAGAGTCATACACTGGACAGCATAAGCTGAGCTATCACTTTTTGCTCTCTGGACTAAAATTAAATTTTGGAATAGTTTTAATATTCAGAATTTTTTTGACCTTAAAATGTTAATTAACATAATTATATAAAGGGAAGCACCAAATGTTTTTTATTTTATTTAAAAAAAAATTATATCTTATAATCATTATCAGCCGAAGGACGTCCACAGCTTGAAATAGGCCTCTGCCATAAGCTTTCAATGTGACTGAATGTAAATGTCTGCATTCAACGTGATCCTGAGATCTTCAGATCAGATCGTCCGTTCATCTTGCAGCTAGATGTCTTACGCTACGTTTCCTATCAAATGGTCTAGATTCCTGAACTTTATTTCCCCAATGGCCGTCCGTTCTTCGTGCTATATCCTTCGGCTTATACATTTATTTCAAACTAAATTCCAAACTCAAACTATGTTGCAATTTTTATGGTAAGAACATAACCATATTAGTATTGTTTGGTCAGCCATAGTGTAAAGGATGTTGGAATATGGTGCAACCGTGAATAATCGTTTAGCACTACTTTTTGCTGCTTGTGAATCACATTAGCTGAGGTCTTACATTATTTTCGAATTGGTAAGCAAATCAGATTCCCACGGAATTGGAAAGTATGAGTGTATCTTTGTTTAAGTAGCATTTAATGAATAATTTACATTTGAATAACAGTTTTTTTAAGAGTTAATGCCTATATAGTTACTTACACTTGACATGTTATGGATACTAAGTATATGCCACTGTTTTCATTGTTTTTTACTTACCACATACATACATACATACATAATGTCACGCCTCTTTCCCATAAGGGTAGGCAGAGATCACATCCTTCCACTTGCTACGATCTTGGCACACACTTTTAGCTTCATTCACACTCATTATCCTCCTCATACACGCCCGTCGGTTTAGGGTACTTTTGACCTGCCCTTTCTCTAACATTTTTTGTATTTGGTCATGGAAGGTCTTACGTGGTCTTTACGTACCACACACATAATATTTGTCATTATAACGATGAAAAAGAAAATATAAACAAATGATAATAAGTTATTTTTATTTTACGCATAAATTGAGTAAAAGTTAAATATATTGAGTAAAAATAATTTACGTACTTAAAGATTTATGACAAATCCAATGCAACATTTAAACAAAAATCAGTTTCTTTTAAAATTATAAAGTTGGACTTTATAAATAAACTTTATCGTGCACTCAGACAGACCATTTCGAATATTTATGGCAAAGAAAATGACAGAAAAAATAAAATAAAAAATATACTTTATTGTCATTAAGATCATTTAGATTCGTCAAATTTTTAAACACAAAATGGAAATTCCATATATTTTTTTCTACAATGAAAGAGATATGAGCGGTACCATAATCAAGAAATAAAAGCAAATGGATTCTTTGTCAGAATTTGTCCATGTTTTTCAGTTTATCTGTCTGTTGTAGTTTTTTTCTCAACATTTGTCAGTCTATCGGTTATTTTTATAAGGGGGATTTGTCAGTCAGCCAGTCGTCATTCTAAAGAGGGAGGGGATTGTTCGTCAGTCGGTCAGTCTGTACTTTATTATGACTAAACACAACCACAACCTAATTGTGCTGGCTTAACTATAGTACTATGTGTCTCTATGGGTAGTTACTCCGTGTAGTAACTACAATACAGTCAAATCTGTTTAGACTAGTAAACAGACTCTGACTGACTCAGGTCTTTAGCGTAGCCTCGAGAACAACAGTGTTAAATGCTTTTAAAATGTATTTGCATACGTAGACCTATCACTGTTTTGATTACGTGACTCCCCATGAGGTTGGCTGAAAGAGATCTCTTATGGAGATCAGTTCGCCTGATGACATGCCTTTTTTATATGGTTTTTTGTGACTTCTATCTTTTGTGTGCAATAAATAATAATAATGTAATAATAATTAAATTCATTTATTTGACAACAATGGTCTAATTATGGATAATTTACACAACTTCAAGACTAGTTTACACAACTTAAAGACTACAAATTATAACCGTGGCTTTTGATGCACTAATACAGACACAAAGTGCCTAATAATTGGTGAATCAAAATAAAGAGTTCTAATAAATACTAGAATGTCAACAACCAGTCTTATTACTTTTAAACGTTTAAATTGCATTTGTGAATTATAATCAGAATTAGGGGCTTAAAGAAGCCAGCCTTATAAATCAGCATAACACTGTATAGCACTTATGGACTACATGAATCGCCTTTCAAGGGGCCATTAATAAACTTTTGATAAAGTCAGGAGTTACGCCATCGAGTCATCTCCTTACTGAGCCCGCCAGTGATCTTTAACTGTGTCTTCACGTTCAATTTTGTATCTCGTCACTTCATATTATTATGCCTGATTCAGAAAGCAGTTCAGAGATGACTGTCAAATTAACCTAGATTGAAAAGAGCATGGACCCGGGTTTATTAAATACTTAAGTAAATTGACAATTCATTCTTTGTTATGCAACCTGTTGTAAAAATAAACATGAGTAAAGAAATTTGAATCTCTAACCAAATAAATCAAAAAATAACCGTTCACCAATGTACAAAAAACACTCGTAAAACCTTGTCCCAAAATTTAATTATAACTAAAAAAAAGATACACATATAGATAAGCATGTGGAATATTCAAGTCAAAATGTATTTATTCGTTTGTTAAAATACTAATTTTACTTTGTCGTTGTTTTGTGAGTAATTGCCGCTTGCTCAAGCTTAAGTCTAAGGCACAAACGAGATAATGATACAATATACAATGACTGATACATTTTGGGCAGTGATAGATATCTCCAAGCCTAAGTTAGAGCCTTATGAGCTCAATACTGCGTGTAAGAAGTAGCACATTCTAACAAAATCCAACAATTAATGATAGTTCGCAATACATATAGTTTAACCGTTGATTGATTTTTATTCACGCAACGGGGTTAAAACCATTATTGACTACATAACTTGTTAACAGAATATGAAATCAAATATGTATGTAATACCTATGTAATTGGTCTAGCATGAAATTAGCAAAGAGCGGAGATGGTAGAGCTATTACGGTTCATTGACCGCAAACGTTGATGGTAGTATGAACATTCTACGTAATTCTAACCGAAAATCAGCTATTTTAACACATTTTGAACAAACCAGCGGTCGCGTGACCTTTCTCTGGAATCACTGTATTTGCTGAAAAATCGCATCAAAATCTGTTGCGTAGTTTTGAAGATCTCAGCATACAGATAAAAAAAAGTTACTTTGTTTTATACTATAAAGTAAGTCAGACATTTATTCGTAAGAATTTATCAAACATTCTAAGTCCTGATTTGACTGACTAAAGGCGGTATTCCGGGAATGTCCATACTAATATAACAAGCAAGTACGTAAAATTGCTCTACCTTCTCTGAGCTTTGATAATTAGTGTTACTAAAACAGCGTTAGCTAAGCGCGTCCGGCCGATTGCGGTAGTTAAAGTTGGGACTTAAATTTAAAGGAAAACAAATGGCACATTTTCTTTATTTAGTAAAGAAATACAATTAACAGTTCCTTTTAAAAATACATGTATGTGCATTATAAATACTAATTGAGCGTCTAAAAGGAAATTTCGGGGCTGATTAAGTATTGATGTGCAATAACACTTACTAACATTTATTAATGAATATTATTCATGAGATACCACACTTTTCTTTACGTTTTGAAATCATAATATATAGATTGATTGTTTAATTCGTACATTCACGCGTGTTTTCCCGAAGGGGTAGGCAAAGGCATAATATACGCCCACACTTCGCCACTTATATTTTTGCTCCCACGTTATAGGTGGCGAGCCTATTGCCGCTTACCGGGAACTGTTTGCCAGAGCCTCGACCGTTATCGGCAGGTGCACCACTTGCATGTGAGGTTGGCTTGGGCTTTTAAGATCTTGGTAGGATCTTTATATACTTCTAAACCTGTTTTTTTCAATAAGCCACGATTTAAATCCGTAAAGTGCTACAATTAGGACCCCGAATACCAAACAAGCATATCTAAAAATCTTGCATTCTTGCAACAACTGAGTGTATTTAGTTTTAATTGCATGGTATGAGATAAATACGATTACACTGCAATTCTATTGTCGCAGACAGTTTCGAGTTAACCCAGCCGAGGCGATATCATGACAGTAAGTTATTTAGGTATGTTATCAAGTTCTCACAGCGGACTTAAGTGGAACTAGTAAACTATACCGTAATTTAACAGCTTTTATTAGCTACCATGTAGCAATTCATAAAATCGTTAAAGCGAAAGTGTTGTGGTAGATAGATTGTCTTCACAATATTGTTAAAAAATACTATTTAATAAATGTTTATTCTCAACATACAGCTTACGCAACTTTGAGGAGGCCTGGGGCTCTCACTGTATTTATAAACTCCTATTGTAGCAATAAAGATTAATTATGTTATGTTTATTATATACTCTGTTATACAGATATCTAGTGAGAGTAGACAGACTTAAAGTTCTAACTTGGAGGTGATGACAGATTTTATGTTATATAGATGACAATGTTTTTAGAGGTGCTAAGTCCGTCTAAGTATACAAACATAAAAATTAAGTCCTACTTTTGACTGAGATGGAGCTGAGACAATAAACTTAGAAACTTAGCGATAAATAACGCTGACACATACATACTATCACATAATTCAGGATTCAGGCGTTACTTTGGGGAAATCCATTGTAAGCAAGTGATGGATTGAAAATATCTTTGTAACAATTCCCGCGCTACTATAATTTCCTGAAAAATCGAGAAACTATTCAACACGACACGTGTTTCGCCCTTACACAAGATATCTTCAGGTAAGATAGGAGTCTTAGAACAACGATGTCTTCACGACCAACGCTAAAACGAGTCTCTCGTTTACGACATTATTACACCAGATTCCTCCTAGGGGTAGGCGGAGGCATATTACACACCCACATTTCGCCAATAATATTATTCCTAATTGCCTATTGCAGAGGCTCTAGCGATCATGAAAGTTCTCGGTAAACTTTCATGTTCGCTAGAGCCTCGTCCGTTGATCGGCACGTGTACCACTTCCAGAGGGCCTACTCTAATTTAACGAAAGCGAAACTTCGTTATCCCCATCCCTTTCACACGATAATGATATATATACCTAGAGAGTGAAAAAGATAGTTATAACGAAGTTTCATTTTCGTTGAATTAGTGTAGGCTTTCAGGTGAGGTTGACTTGGGTTCTTTAGGTCTTTATAGAAACCCCATACACTAAACAAACATAAATTATTGTTCAAGTGTTATTAATGGCAAAAAGGGTAAATAATATTACCAGTTGCTTATTCATAAATATCAAACAATAACTATACTTTATTATTTAAAAATATGTATCCATTCTAATAGTCATCACAGGTTTCCATAAATTAGCGCACTAAAAAGTAAATACGCACATAAGTTTGTCCACCATTGTTGCACTTTGTTTGTATACCTAATAGGCATGTAACAAATACGTACCAAAAGTCTTTACATACCTTTTCACAGCCCCAGACCGACCACAAACGCCCACTTACCATTTCAATGGACCGGTAATGATCACTCGTTAAGTTAAACGTTGTACCGTCAACAGAGAAAAGTTATTTGCATAGACTTTTGCATACGCCATTGCTTTTGAATGACGTGAGGTGTGGAATTAAATATGTGTATGTCTGCTTGTGAGAAACATTGGTGTGAAAACATATAGTGTCTAACATCAGAACTTATTGATTCAACTATCAAGGGAATGATACAACACGGTTATGATTAAATTTAATTCACACCCATAATGTATTATTGTGTGTAATATAGAGTTATGTAAGGTGGATTTAATAAACAAATATAATTATTATAGGCTCTGTCGGACATAGGTTTGAGTTCGACAAGTTACATTAGCACATAAGCCGTTTAAGACGTTTTTCAAAACCATTCTTAAAAGTTTGCTCAAAAAGTTGCTTTATGAAAAAGTATAATTTATAGATGAATGTAAATTATTTTAAGCTCTCATAAAAACGGTCGTATTTTCTTATGTATCATTTATTTAATGGACATTATTCGTTTTATTAAATATATATATTCTAAATCGTTTAGTCGTGAAAGCGTAGCAAATAAATTCAAATTTGTTTTATGAATATTGATTAAATATATATATAAAAAAATATTGGTATAAAAATATAGAAAAGAGCGAAGCCGTACTGTCGTGTCCATAGTACCTTATGAGAAAGAGGGAAAGAAAATGTGTTTATTTAGTATGTAGTCTTTGCAATACAGATCTTTTACGACGCTGATATTCTGCGGAATCCCACTATTAAAGACATCCAGAAAAAGTGCAGGTCAAGCCGACTATAGCTAGTTTTATTATAATTACGTTTTATACCACTTTTCCACGGGCTAGTCCACCTTCAAGTCCAGTACGCAGAACACCCATTGCATAAGCGTAATGTCGGTAAATGCCTAATTTAGTCATATACGCGTGTGTACAGTTGTAGTATACGAGTAGAACTACTTAATGACAATTGGAGTAGAATGGTTGCGTAAGAACAACGAACTCTTTGTTACCACGGCACTTTCGATTTTGTGCGCCGTCTCGATGGTGCGCGGAGCCATTCAATGTTAACTGAAATGTGAGGTTCTCAAAGAACAGGAAATGCATGCAAATGTACTAATTGTTGTAATCTCTCCTTTTACAATTCGATATAATTTCGAAATTGAATTATATGTTCTTTAATGATTCATTGTGTTTAAGTACTTACGTAGGCAGGTATTTTCAATACTCGTAAGACTTTTTTTTAAAAATATTTAAAAAAATAGTACAAATATTCTGAAATAGTCTTATTTTATTTTTCATTTTATTCTTCACTATCTATTAAAAATTAAAAAATAATAGCAATAATTACTGATTTTTTACAATTTTTTTTTAAATTAAGGTTTAAATTAAAAAAATATTTCTTTACTAATTTAAATGAAATACAATGGCAATAATTATTGAAGATTTGACAACTTTAGAATCAAGCTTTCGGACTACTAAACACTTACTAAAAATATGAGTTAATGTTATTTATTTGTACAGGAATTTCAGTACCTACTTACTCGTGTTTGTACTTTTTGCAAAACACTTCCTTGAGCTGCCATGACAAAGATTTGCTACGCAACTTTACCTGTCTTTGTACTTAATTTTGTTATGTTAATTTTATTTTTCTTACAATGTTATTGAACTTTCGTATGTGTAAATCAATATAACAAAGACTTTTGGTAATGGGTATTTGCATTATAATATATTAAAGACTTATACAGTAAAGGAAGAATTTACGCAGAAAATTATTCATTTCGCTTCTTTTTATTTTTTGATATATATATATACAATACCTGTCAAAACTACCACGATCTGAGGAGCCCAAGCCAACCTCACCTGCAAGTGGTGCACCTGCCGATCAACAGATAAGGCTCTGGCGAACATAAAGTTCCCAGAAAGCGGCAATAGGCTCACCACCTATTACGTGGGACCAGCTTTATAATTGGCGAATCGTATAATAAATATAATATGCCTCTGCCTTCCCCTAGGAGTAAAACAGGCGTGGTTATATGTATGTATGGGAACACAACATTTTGACCACCTGATGACAAGCGGGAAATTCAGAATTTTCCAAAGACCTCTACATAAAGAATACTGGCTTTCTATACGTCAGAAAATTACGTAAAAACATTAATCAATTTATAGTTCTCTGTTTTAATATTCTAAACATACAGTAACACTTGTAATTACATCCAAAACATCAAATCATCGAACGTAACAAAATAATATCAATTCAATCAATCAAAAGATACCTTGAAATTATACCTAAATCATTCCCATAAAATATAATATACGTATGCTAAGGTCAGTAGCATAAAAGGTTAAAAAGTTAAAACTAATCGTTACATCCAAGCTTATTTAATGTATAAAAGGCTAAAGCGACGTCTATTGCCAAATTATTTGTTCTTGTATTATCATATAGTCCAATGCTGAACGTTAGTCTCCCCAATAGTTTATATTGGGGGTATTTGCACATAAACACCATGCTGGGCAGGCGAGCAGGTGACCGCAGTTTAAGCCAGCACGCACGATGACGCTGCTGCCTATCATTTGGAAAGATTTCTCTTCGTCGACTCTTGCGGCACCCCATGAGATGATAGAAGGTGGCACTATCCTTGGCTGGTACCAAAGTCTCACGGCACAAGTTTACCTAAATGTATTATTGACAAAACATAGACAGTAACATAACAAATTATTTTACCTACCCATATTTTAAAATGCCAGTTGTACACTAACATTGAAAGTTGCCAACCTTAGTGTCAGTTTCAGTGCCATAGTATCGTAAACCTAAATATATAATAAGTTTATTGCTATTCACACCGACTTAATTAAAAGTATACTTGCACCTGACTACTGTTTGGACATTGAATATGTAGCATTTAATCTTAAGACTTTTGTATATCTTCGGAAAGTCTTTAGATTGCGCAGATCATGATTGGCATACGACATAAACATTTCATCATCATCATTTCAGCTATTTGAAGTCCACTACTGAACATACATCTCCCCAATTGCTTTCCACGTAGATCGATCGATTGCGGTGGTACAAATATATGTGTCATCATAAAAAGTTACAACAAGAACAAGCAAAGAATAACTAAAAGGTCACTATTTAATACGAAATAATTACTATTAGTTTAAATAATTGTCTTAGTACATATACGGATGTAAAGTTTCTGTGTGCATGGTTCGTGACATTTCTACGAATAAACTCCCAAGCTAATTTTAATTCATAAGCCGCAGTCCTAGGCTAAGTGTAAGCAGTAAAACCTATTGTGAATATAAATGTCCCCTAGTAATAAGGTAATTATATTTTAACTTTAATGTACATATTTGTAACATTAGGTCCTTACTGAGTTCGTTATTGTTATTGGGCCAAGCCCGTGTAACTAATGCGTGAATAAATAATACTTTAAATAAGTAATACATTAAATAAACAATACATTAAATAAACAATACATTAAATAAACAATACATTAAATAAACTATACATTAAATATTAACAAAACATTTAGGCAGATTCTTATTATACGCCCACGATTCGTCAATTGTGTTGTTATTTGCTTACCGGTAACTTATATATTTGCCAGAGCCTCGTCTGTTGATCGGCAGATGCATCACTTGCAGCTCCAAAAAGGTATTGGTTTATCTACATCAATGTGTTATTCTTATTATATAATCTAAAACAAAACCTTTGCATCTAAAAACGATTAGGCGTATAGAACTCTCAATAATTATTGTCAAAATAAAATACAAAAAGGTTGTAAGAATGTTGATTTCGCACATTATATGAAACCAGCTGTAAGACCTACGATAATTATGTAAACTATCTATAAATATAAATTTTACATGAAAAATTGAGTTTTAATATAATTCATTAATAATATTCGACTTATGCAAAATTAGACAATACATTTAAACGACAAGACAAGACATCTTTTATTTATAGTTTTTATTTTTAATATGCAAGTAAGAAGGTAATTCAAATTAAATATTTAGCGAAATATACTAAAATACTATAATATGTATATAATATAGCGTAAGTTCATAATATATAATATAGCGAAATATCATACATACATAAAAATAGTATCTATATACTTTTAAAGTATAAATCACAAAGTAGATCCTAAGTACTACCTGTTCTGCTAAGTAACGAAGTAAAAAATATATATAATATTACGTTGAAACATGCAACTTAGAACCGGTAACTGAGAGGCTTCTGACCTATATTTACACTCTTAAGCTCATACTGCTCATAACTGTAAACATAGTCGCTAAACCTGTCCAATAAACAACGTACTAGTAGATGTGTATAACTCCGAGACTTATACACATCATTTTTTTCAATGAGTGACGAGTGGATATGTTCAGAATTCACAGAGTGCAGTCGTTTGATGGTCAACAATTTGTGTGGCATTTAATAAAGAACGCTTACGTATATCCAAAACACGTAAAACCTATTGTTCCCAATTAGTCGACAGTTTTTATGAATACGTAATGATAAGAGACAAAGGGTATAAACAAATAAAATAATAATCAAAATATAATTTTAGCCGTCAATGGTGATGACTACCGAAAGAGAGATGGATTGAGCGAGTGCAGAATTTTGACGTTTTCAAGTACTATGTAATAGTTTATGAAATAAAAAGTTTTTGAAGTTTGAATAATACTATTGAGAAGAGAGTAGATGAGAATAGAGATAGATAGATAAAACGTTTATTTTCTTTAAATAATGCAAGTTACATAAAAACATATCCAAAACATGACAAATATTTAAGGTGAATAGAAAAAGAAAACGTGCTGCATCCACACTAGTTAAACTGGGAATAGGGCAGGAGACCTGGTCATTTAAGAAATATGATAAATCTATTTATAAAGCAATAAGCTGGCTAAACTAAAGGTCGTGAATTTGATTCCTAAGCAAAATAAATATGTGTGCATTATACTTATATGGATAATTGTCTTTTATGTATTAAAAAAGTATTTTAAAAAAGTGAGCGGCATTATGTTTACCACCTATTAAGTGGGACCAATATTAACATTGGCTTCTAAATGTGGCCTTTGCCTATATTTTCAGGGAAACAGCCGTGATTTTATGTATTTTAAGAAAAAAATACACCGATAAGTTCATCCGTTATCTAGTAAGTAGGTTCCAAGATATGCTTAAGTTGGCGCTGAATACATAAATAAATAAATAAATATAATATAATAAGTGTAATAAATGTACACTTTAATGTGTTATAATATTAGTACAAGTGTAACTTGTTGTCATAACAGTTATTTTTTATAACATGAATTTTAAATATAATTCTAGCGTTAGTATTCATAAATTGAATGGCAAAAGTTGCATTTAGTCCGGTGGGTTACGTGAGAGTTGCGCAAGCGCAGGACCACAGCGCCGCGCTACGTCTGGTTCGACCGTTCGGCAACAGTCTTATTAAACGGACACGTGACTAAACTAGTTTTTGCTCGTGATTTTTGCAATATTATATTGCTATTTAGTGAACTGTATTGATTTATTAGCTAGATATAAAGAGAAGTTGTAATTAAAAAAAGTAATGTTATAAAAACATGATATTTTAGCTAATTCTAGTCACTGATTAACAGTACAGTTTACATTAAAATAAACTTTACCCACCAACGCATTTTGTAACACTAACTGAATTGACACTTAACTAAACTAGTTTTTACTCGTGTTTGTTGCAATATTTAGTGTTTATTTTTATTTTTTCATGATGGCTTAGTGCTGTTAGGTCATTTAGCCAGTGTCAAGTAAATTATATATTTATAGTATATTTATCAGAATAAATGGGAATGAGTGGTGATAAAGATGGTAAATGGATTACCTCCCCTTTAACCCTCTTGAGTCCTCAGTAAAGATGTGACAACTTGAAAAGTGATGTAGGGATTGCCGTTTGATTTGTGCTATTTTCCAACTTTGCCAATAAGTCATTATTATACCCTAGCATTATCCCAGTTGTCCTATACTAATCTTATTGCCCTATGTTAATCTTAGGACCCAGGGTCTGCTCACGAGTTTATACGTTTGGCTGAATTTTAGTTATTCCAATAAGTCTTGATCATTTATAAAGAGGACACAATATGTCTTTTAATAAACAACACAAAACATGCTTGTATTTGTTTATACATTATTAACTATGTACATTTTATGATTTATGTCACTAAAACACAGCATAAATTAGTTAACAGATAAAACCAAGATAATAGCAAATATTGTTTATGAGATATTGCGTAGGTAAAAATACCTGTGGAATTACAGATGTCAATAAATAATGATATTTTTAGAGAGGACACAATGTATTTAACAGTTCTAATAAATAACAAGAACTTTACAACATAATTTAAACATTGGGTTAGTTCTCTCTCTTACCTTGGTTGGTAAGAAGTGGTCTATACTCTTCTATAGAGTAAACCCGCACTCCTTGTGGTCGTGGGTTCGATTTCCACTCAGGACAAATCTTTGTGTGCATACATGAATTTCTTCCTGGCCTGGGTGTTTTTTTATGTATATTAAGTATGTATTTACAAAAAATTAAATGCTAATCCGTTATTTAATATCCATAACACTCTAGTTCTTAATTATACTTATCCTGGAACTAAATAATTGGTGTAATTGTCAGGAAAATATTTATTTATTTACACGTAAAGGGGCAAGATTTCGTACCTAGGTTATGGAATATACGTAGATTTGTTAGAAAGGACACTATACTGGTATGTCCAGTATTATTAAAGAACACGATTTTTACAACACAAGACATTGAGTAAGTCGCACAACTCACCCGGCAGATGGTTGCTTGTTAACCAGTTTTTAATGCGGTAATATTACGGTAATGCTGAATATTTAATCAGCTACACTAGATACGCTGGCAGTTAAGTTTCACGTTTTTAATTAGAAAGACACGCAATATTGCTGACTTATTAATAGTATTTCGTTTTTTTTATAAACTATCGACATTATAACAGCGGTCGCGTTCTTGTTTAAGTCTGTTTGTATGTTATTTTGTAGGCAGGAATGAATAGAACTTTATTTGTGACTAGAAAAAAAGGCCAGCTTGAAAACTTTGTGGGGTTTTTTCAAAATCTTTACCAATATTTTTTTTATCCCTCACGTTCTTTCACTTCTACGTACAATAAGAAATCGCGTTTGCTATAAGTTATTCGGACACATAAATGCTACAACTTCTGAGCCTAAATTAGTATCAGTGTATGTTTTATTGTGTCTATCAATCCACTAAGGGTTACTAATTGTTTTGATTGTATGTATTAAACCTAGGCGCTTTGAGTTCGCAACGGGGGGTGACATGATCAATATAAATGTGCTCCGCAAAACGTTTACAGTGACAAAGTTCTTCAGTAGCGGCCAACGCAGCTTGGGCAGGACTTTCACCAAGCAAACTGTTGATATGATAAAGGCTGCCGGAAGCCGGTAGGTATCAGGTTTGCGCAGGAATTGGTTGATTATTGCAGGAAAATGTATTTGAAGTCTATGTCCAGTAGTATAAGATAAATTAATGATAAGATGATGTTGGAGACACCTTGTAGCTTGGTCTGCTCGTCACCACGAATGACTGTAAAATATTCGAAAAGTTGGAATAAAATGATTGACGTTGTTAAAAAACTAATATGTATGCAAATAATGTTACAAACTAATGATTTTGACGACTAATATGACGTGGAGATCTTAAGATCGATTCCCACACAGAACATATTTTTGTATGTATGAGTACAAATATTTGTCTTGGTCGGAGGTGTATTAACGTATCAAGTATTTGTGTTTACATATATATACATTCACGCCTGTTTCCTTAAAGGGGTAGGCAGAGGAATATTACACGCCCACACTTCGCCAATTATATTGTTGGTCCCACATAATATGTGGCGAGCCTATTGCCCCTTACCGGGTTATGTTCGCCAGAGCCTCGTCCGTTGATCGACAGGTGCACCACTTGCAGGTAAGGTTGGCTTGAGCTTCTTAGGTCGTGGTAGGATCCCTATACACCCTATTAAAGTAAAATAGAACAGCAAGATTATTATAAAACCATGCACACGTCTTTGCTTATTAATTCATATTCATCGGTAACAATTTAGTGCGAATGTAGAGAAATAGGTACTATAATGAGTATTTAACTCACATAAAAACATCAAATAACAAATAGCATCTTTTTAAAACAAAATGCTCCAAGCTAGACAATTGACAATTATGCAAGATGTGTTTTCAATCATCATTATTATATGAGCCTTTTAAAGTTCACTGCAGAACGTTGGGCTAAAAAAATGAATTAGTCAACGCTAATGCAATTGATTATTCGAAACGCTTATCGTCATTATAGATAATCATGTGAAATGAGCATGTAGGTTGTGGTAACCTGTAATGGCGGATATAATTCGTAATAACTATAGGGCACAAAGGATAATATTTGATTATGGCTGATAGGATCATTATCTTAATAATGGAGTAGGACTACTGTTGTGAAGTTGTCGATTTGATTAACAGTTTTGCAATTGCAACACGAGTATTTTACATATGTTATATTATTTTAGAGAGTAAATAAATATATTCTTAGACATGTTACGTAGCGCTTTAAACTAGGCAGAGCTTGTGTTATAGTGTTATGCTTGCCAACTGTTAAACACATATAATAATTGAAGCCAAAACCTGGTTAGACCAGTGAGCAGACGCTGGGCCTTAGGCTTAAGTCTGGGCAACCGGGATAATGCTAGGCTGTGCTGATGATGGACTTGTTATATAATTGGCAAAGTCTGGGCGTATAATATCCCTCTGCCAACCCCTTCGGGGAAACAGGCGTAAATGTATGTATTTAACTTTATCTGGTAGGTGGTAGACCACTGCCAAGTGAAGGGAAGTGACAGAAGCGAAGAGCTGAAGATCGAGGTCAGTAGCGTTACTTGGAGAGGCCTATGCCCAACAGTAGATGAAGATGGGCTGATAATAATTATAAGTGGGACCTTTAAACAGAGAATATAGGTTAAGTGTTTGCCTTCTTTTTGTTAGTCACTCCAACCAAGTAGAGGACGGCCTACGACTATGGACCTGAGGGTAGGCCCTCAGGTCCATAGTATCCCCATCCCTTACACTCGATACTGATATACCCAGAGAGTGAAAGAGACAGGTACAACGAAGTTTTGTTTTCGTTGAATTAGAGTAGGCCCTCTGGTCTAGCCGGTGGATGCAGGTGACTCAGAATAACTCAATACGGAAATCTATCAGGAGTCTATCTTCAGAAGTAAACGTCATATGGCTAAAATGTTGATGAACGAAGTGGTAATTACAAGGTGGCATAGGGTCCACCTGATAAAAATGCTTGCTTTGCAGGTTTCTGCAGCCAGGGACGCTTGCAAATATTTAAAGCAAAGATAACTCTACAAACATCAATGTCTTTTAAAGTAACAAACTGAATAAATTGAGATTAAAAACAGGTTTTCCGACCACTTTAGAAGGATATGCCGTATCCACGACAGTTCCAACCACAACTATGTAAGTTTTATAACCGAACGACTTGTGCGACGCACTCAAGTGGCAAAATGTAACTTACCGGTTTCTTAACTGTTATGTCTAAATCTTGAAATACGAGTGTTGGTTAATGCAATTAATATATTCAGTATTGCTGTATTTCCATCCACATGTCGATACAGAAATATACTAAGTACTGAAAGCCTACTGCCAGCTAGTTTAACCAACCATAGAATAATGTTTCCCTCTGGGTTGCGTTGGTCAGTCGGAAGTCGCCCCTGACATCTGGTATTGAACCAAATCTGGTTAGACTAGTGAGCAGACCCTGGACTTTAAGTCTAAGGCAACCGGGATGATGCTAGGGTATGATAATGCAAAGTTGTCACATAATACAGATCAAACGGCAATTCCCTACATTACTTTTCAAATTCTCACATCTTTACTGATGACTCAAGGGGCTTAAAGGGGAGGGCATCTCATTTACCATCTTTATCACCACCCATTCCCATTTATATTTTACTTGACGCTGGCAAAAAGAACAAACAGCAGCACTGACTCATGCTAAATTAGAACATGAGTAGAATACAACTAGATCACTCCTTTGATGCAGCAGTGGTACAATCTATATTAATATTATAGATGCTAAGTAAGTACCTCTGTCTGTCTGTCTCGCTGTCACGCAAGGCCTTCTGGATCAATTTATATTAAATTTTGGTACATATATAGTCTAGAGCTTGAGAAAGGACATGGGATACTTTTTAATTGGAATGTTTGAATTGAATTTGAATAAATTTTAATTTAAATATTTTGTAAGAATTTTGTACCATATGGTTTAATTTTGTTATATTTTTTTGTAATCAACTTTTTTGCAGCTTGATTTATTGGCAAATATCAATTTTCAAAAGAAGGAGTTATTATAATAAATCGTGTGCGTGTGGACTGAGTGATCTTTTCAAAAAACTCATCCAACCACAACCAAATTATAAGAGGATTTAGGAAATAATTGTGAAAACTTCATAGTAAGATAAAAAAATTGTGAAACCTAAACAAAGAAAGTTAGAACTAATTAACTGGATCACTCAATCTGGACACCTGAAGAATAAGCCATAACGCATATCCAAGAATATACAATCTATGTGTTTATGATTTGCATTTGAAATAATTGTGAAAAATTTGTGAAAGCTGCTTAACAAATTTTCGATTCGTTTCAATGCCACGTTTTCGATTTAGAACGGATTTTAAGGATCACTCAGAATGCACTATGTTCAGTTGAGTGATCTTTTAAAACACCACCTTATACTGCAAAATTATGAAACAATGTCATGTTTATTATAAATTAAGCTTCTGGGAAAATTTGTGAAACAGAGATCGTGACTGACATCTTACTAATTTAAGAGAAAATGAAAATCTTATTTTTTTCGATCGTCCGAACTGAGTGATCCTTATCTTGGACTTTATTTAATAAACCGAAACTTATAGGTAGAAGGTAGTGACATCAGAAATTGTGAAAAATGTTGCTCTAAAATCTAACGAACTGATCGTCCCTGTAAGTGAAATATTTTAAAAGATATCTAGTTTTTTACAATTCTGAAGGAAAACGTTGAGTAGGGTACTGGTATCTACTTTTTTATGTTGTCGGATTTTTTCTCGATGGGTAATCGATTCATTTTTTTCAAATTTGGGAAGCTGACGGCGTTGTGCAGTGAATTTAATGCTAGTTTTTTTTTAAATATTGCTGTGGTATAAATTTTATAAATAATAACAACATTGTCAGCGTTTCCCTTCAATGATAGCGATCACATTAAAATAATTTTTTAAATATGGGTTTAAATAAGAACGAGACTACGTTTTTTAAACATAAGAATTTGTAAAAATAAGGAGGCAGAGGCTGTAAAGTTTCTTTAGTATTATCCTTTGTCTGATAAAATAAAAGAAAAGAGCAACATGGTATTAAAAATATTGATTGCGCCTGCAATGTTACATATATATTTGAACATTTGCTACATGATTACATTTGAAATGCTGTTTTTAAGAAACAGTGCTCCAACGAATCATGTTATTCTACCAAATCAAGGCAGATTGCATTCAATACAGATATATTTTTTATGTTTGGCATTTTTAAGTAATTTTCAGTAATGAAACTAAGACATGTGATTTATGTGATGATCAAATGTATTAGTTATGAATTTTTTAATTTGATATCCTTTGATTTGAACAGATGTGATAAAATTAATTTGAATGATGTACCAAATACGATTTATGTAAGGAACAGACGCTACAAATTATTAGGCGGTGTAGAATTTGTTCCTTCATTAAGTCCCGATAATATTGGACACTACAGAGGAGATGGTGTCCATAAGAACGACGAAATAGTCTGTTTCGATGATTTGGTGGGAAAAATGTATATCAGCAAAGAAGAAGAATCAGTTATTTTACATACTTTGTCCTACGGATTTATCGATTAGGTTACATCCTGTGTGTTATATGTAACTATGAATGTTGTTAGAGAATAAAGTTAACATAATAAAAAGTTACTTTCTTTGATAACTTAAAAAAATCTGATTTTTTATTGTGTATGGAATTCTTTGGTATGATAAACCTAATACAGTGTGACAATACATACCTAACTTTGCTCAAACTTGTCACTTAAAAAATGTAAGTATATGTCGAAATGATGTAGTAAATACACTCTAAAAACGTGTTTAAAAAAAAATCCGAAAACTCTCGGTACTCAAATAAACCGATATGGTCACCCTACTAAACGTTTTCCTTCAGAATTGTAAAAAATTAGATATCTTTTAAAATATTTCACTTACAGGGACGGTCAGTTCGTTAGATTTTAGAGCAACATTTTTCACAATTTCTGATGTCACTACCTTCTACCTATAAGTTTCGGTTTATTAAATAAAGTCCAAGATAAGGATCACTCAGTTCGGACGATCGAAAAAAATAAGATTTTCATTTTCTCTTAAATTAGTAAGATGTCAGTCACGATCTCTGTTTCACAAATTTTCCCAGAAGCTTAATTTATAATAAACATGACATTGTTTCATAATTTTGCAGTATAAGGTGGTGTTTTAAAAGATCACTCAACTGAACATAGTGCATTCTGAGTGATCCTTAAAATCCGTTCTAAATCGAAAACGTGGCATTGAAACGAATCGAAAATTTGTTAAGCAGCTTTCACAAATTTTTCACAATTATTTCAAATGCAAATCATAAACACATAGATTGTATATTCTTGGATATGCGTTATGGCTTATTCTTCAGGTGTCCAGATTGAGTGATCCAGTTAATTAGTTCTAACTTTCTTTGTTTAGGTTTCACAATTTTTTTATCTTACTATGAAGTTTTCACAATTATTTCCTAAATCCTCTTATAATTTGGTTGTGGTTGGATGAGTTTTTTGAAAAGATCACTCAGTCCACACGCACACTAATAAATCACTCCTCATGGCGAAATATTTTTCTTGTATAGCTTTCTGTTAGTTCGATCGATAGCGCTCAATGTTTATACTCTTCATTATATTGCTTGGTATATTTAATTCTTTAAATGTTATAACAATAATTCTGTCAAGACAAAGAAAGTGAAAATAAATGATTAGTGATAATTATCAAAAGATTCTTCATTATTTCAAACGCACAGGCGATGCTTTTAATGTGTAAAGACGCAGTCATGAAGATAAGCATTCATATAACAATAGCAAAAAATATAAATCTTTACTAATCCTAAGATAAATCAGCATAACACCTATTTAAAATCTGTATAATTAATGTAGGATTTCTAGACAAACTTAGGTAGCCCGGGCGCTATATATCGTGACCTTTAAAAATACCGTTATGATTGCCTCCAAACCCAGAAAGCTGTAAATTAAGTTTCCAAGTCAAAATGGCTTCAGTTTAACTGCTAACGCAGAACAGCGTTAATTTAAAGGTTGACTTCGTGGTATAAAAGAATTGAAGATTAACAACATGTCAGGGTCTATAAGGCCCCGAAATTAAAATATGCGCAAGAGTAATGTGCTATTTGAGCAGAACCTGTTGTTGTGTTAAGGTTTTTAACCCACCCAACGGACGGTTTTTTCAGCGAAAAGCCTAGAGATTGATCGACGACGTGAAAAACAATTGGGTAAAGAGGCTCATGTTTATCAGAGGACTTCTAGTGGCTGAGTTGATATTAGTTTGACTTGTTCCATTGTCTTCTTATCTGGCACAGGTATAGACATAGAAATCTAACATATTATTGAGATTTCTATGGGTACAAAGCCAGTGCTCAAGCTATATTCACCCTCTTATAGGTTTTACACCACGATTGCTTGCTGTCCAGCTGCAAGAACTATGAGGCCTTGTACATACTAAGCTTTCCTGTCTACGCGTACATTGGAACGCTGACACGTACAGACTAAACAGGTGAAACAGGTGAATCATATACGTGTAGCTGCAAATATAGACATGGAGTTCCCAGAAAACGCGTACCTACATAGGTACGCACTGTCCGTAAGCGGCTTGAAAGTCAGTTTATTTAAAGTAGGACTGAAACGTTGTTATACGTCCCAGCACAAAGTAATGACAAAGCATTAAAGGATAGTAAATTATACGATTCAAGTTAATTCTGCTCGGTTCTCTCCGATAATTGTTTCATTACTTCCTTGTAATTGCATTCTGCCGCTGTTCAATTGTCATTTAATAACTCGATAATTTGTACATGATTAGAAGAAATAATTAATCATGTGTTTGCCGCTAATTAGATTTTTTATTTACTATTCTCAAGCTAAGAACTGCCCACAAGATTGCTCGTGGTTTGTTCTATTTCTTCTAGTAAAAGGATTTTTAGTAATTCTTGCCTTAGGTACAGTAATAACAATAATAATGCTTTATTGACATTTGTATGATTTTTGTATGATTCCCCAATTCCATTGCATTCCAAGATAGACAAATGTCTATAGTATTGAATACAGTGTCCTCTTCCATTTGGGACCTTCAATTTGTCATAGCGTAACTTTCAATGAAAGTACAGTGTCAAAACAAAATACATGCCAAATTTTAAAATCTGATATGCTAAATCGAGTAACCATTTAAAAAAATATATATTTTATAAAAATATAAATTTCACTCACAATATGGAACAGATGGAATAAATTTCTATTTTACACAGTAAGAAGAGATATTGGTTAGAAATAGAGATGGGATTCTAGGACTCGCTATCAGAAATATCTCCCTTGGAATATTTTCTCGATTAGCATTTTCTGTTACAAATAATTAAAAAAATACCATTATTTAACAGCGACAATGCTTTTACAGAGCTTCTGATTACTGCGAATCTAAAATAACAGGTAAGACACCATTGACATAGTTACAATTTTAATATTACCGTTACAAAGTCATTAATTATTAATAACGGAAAACTAGTTCACTTCGTGTTGAGATGTCGCACCAGTTGGCATAGCTTTGGACTTCCACAACTGTAAAACAGGGTCCCTTACATTCCTAACATCTTCTCTAATGAAGTTTTATTTCTTTTTTAATTTCGAATAACTTCAATATAAATAGACTTTCTTTTCGCTCGGCTTTATGCTGAGTGGATACCTTTTCTGTGACACTCTTCAAATTGTCACTTAAATATAATGTATCTGTTTTCTTTTGATATTGTCACAGAATAAATTCTTTTTCTTTCTTTCTTTTGCTGCTAGTATGATCTGATAAAGTGTTCGTAGCTCTGCGGTGCTCGGTGGTCGAAAACGATCACCGAAGTACAGCAGAGTTTTCAGAGGTCAGTCCTTGGATAGGTAACCGTTTGTGTGGCATTTAATATCAAGCGCTTCCGTGCTTCGTGCTTACGTTTAGCCGTTGGTTCCTGGTTATAACTAAATGTGATACTCGTTAAGCCATGTTAGAGGCCTAATTGGGCGGCTTAAAAAATTCTAACAGCAGCTGCATCTGCCTCCTCCAATATGCAGTGGATCAGCGTGGTGGAGTATGACCCAATAACCTCGCACCTTGGTATGTCAGAAAAGGCTCGTGCTCAGTAGTGGCACGATAATAGGTTGAGATGATGTTGATCTGAAGAAAATGCGATCTCTTTAAATGCGTTTTAGTTAGTAGCATATATTTCTTTGCTTTTTCTCGATTGTACATGCAACGATGACAATATGTGCTATAAAACTTACCACAAAGCATAAAGCCTTGTGATTCTAAGTAACTAAAACAGGTATAACTGTTGTACATTCTGTTTTTTTTAAATACCAGAATGAGGTCATGAGGTAGATATTAAATAAATAAATATTCTCTTAAAATCACACCAATTATTTAGTTCCAAGACAAGTACCATTAAGAACTTGTGTTATGGATACTAAATAACGGATAAACATACTTATATACCTTTTTTTTGTAAATACATACCTAATATACATAGAAAAACACTTTGACCAGAACAAATATACATTTTCATGCACACAAAGATTTGTATTGTGTCAGAATCGAACCCACGACTTCTGGAGTAAAGTGCAGATATACTGCTCTTCAAGCCATACCGTTGTCAATATATTGATTAAGGGCACTGAATGATCTCATGGTATCATCACCCACAATTTGACACACGACATAATTTTACAAAATTACCTCACAACCAGTAATACATCATACTTAATAGACGGTCTGTAAGATATGGCTTGATAAGCATAATTATAGCGCGTTGATTTGCAAGAACCTTTATTTTATGCAAGGGCTTGAAGAACTTAATAACAGCTGTGTATTTTAATTACAATGACGACCTTTTAGTGATTCATATAAGATTATATACATACATTCACGCCTGTTTCCCCGAAGGGGTAGGCAGAGACATATTGTACGCCCACACTTCGCCAATAGTATAGTTGGTGACTCATTGCCGCTAACCGGGCACTGTTATATGCGCCAGAGCCTCGTCCGTTGATTGGCAGGTGCACCACTTGCAGGTGAGATTGGCTTGGGCTTTTTAGGTCTTGATAGGATCCATATACACCCAAGATTACATTCATATAAGATTAGTATCGTCCTATCATGAATTCTGACATTGTTGGGTGGATGAGATTTTAATTTCATTTTATACGTAGTTTTTTAATGGTGTAATGAGTGTCAGGTACCTATTATTCAATTTAGATTTGAATCGCTTTTTTACATGTTGATGTTGACAAGACAATAAGTTACTGCTGTCTCACGATCGTTTATCTTAACCGGGTATCATTAGGAAAATGGTATATTACCATATGTAGTTAGGTTTCTTTATATAGCAATTGAACCTACAATAAAACTTCATCATCCTTTTTCCCCTTCTCCCCTCCTTCCAGTACGGTAGGCACATGGTCTTCCATTCGCTTCGTTCTTTCGTCATAAACTCATCCTCTCAGTTATATCATCCATAGCAAACTCATCCTAAATGTCATCATTATCATATCAAAAGTCCACTACTGAACATTAGCCTCCGCAATAGATTACATGCTATTAGAGGTACCTGCCCATAATCACCAAGCTGGGCAGACGGAATGGTGATCGCAATTCAAGCCCGTACGCAGGATGGCTCTGCTGCCCATCATCTTGTAAGATTTTTCTTCGTTGAATCTTACGACTTCCCATGAGATGAGATGGGGTTCCTTAATGTACTTACAAAATTATAAATTAAAGTAAAAATTAAAATTAATAATTTGGAAAAAAAGAAAAAATATATGAAAGAACCAATGAAAAATACTGATTGTGTCTTTTCTTTTGTTACAGATAACACAACACATGCATCGGAACTACTTGCACCGACAACAAAAACTTTTTGTGCATAAACTCATTGGAAGTGACATATCTGGTGACATTGACAGTTAAGCGAACCGAATTAGCGGCAACATTCATATCAATTTTGTGATAAAACCTGTGTTTTAGTGAAGTGAAATCTAGAAGTAAACTACAAAAAACTATGAGGATAAGATCTTTGAAGAGATAACCTTTAATTCATTTTTGTGCGTGTTGAAGGTTTGTGATGGCAAAATTGTGGTCATGTGGTCTGTGGACAGTGTGTGCGTTGGGCCTTTTGGGTCAGATATCAGGACTAGATAATGGATTGGCACTTACCCCGCCTATGGGGTGGCTGGCGTGGGAGAGATTTAGGTGTAATACTGATTGTAAAAATGATCCTGAGAATTGTATAAGGTAAGTTTTTTAATATAATGGAATTTAGTACTATTTTGATAAGTTGGATTGTACGTAACGCTGGATTTGGAGAACATCAATTTTAGATTAATATCACAATCATATGGTTGAATAAAAAATGCCTACACAACGTTTTAATCGAGTTATATGAACTCTGGTCTGACTGAAATATTATCGTGCTATTAGATATTATATAAATCTTATCTCATCATATTTTAAATATGGCTTTAAGTTTGATATATCTTTGTTGACTGACCAACATCTGCTATGTGCAAAAAGCATACTTTCAAGATATTGGAAATAAGAGTTTTCCTGAAAATATATCGTGGTCAAATATACATATTGCAACATAGCAGTTTTTAGTTAAAAACGTTCTAGTGATTGCACAAAGCATATTTTATTAAGAGGTCATATTTTGACAAATTTTGGATATACGCACATAGCAGTTCTTTAGTACTATAAATAAGACAGTAAACTATAAGCTATCGTCAAAATCTTGAAATCTCAATAATGTGCACATAGCAGATTTTGGTTTGACAACGATTTACGACGAGGCATATGTCTCAGTGCCTTGGTTGATAAAAGTATTTCAACAAAAAGTAGGTACATTCTGTTAAAACTTGTTGGCTAAAAGGTCGGCCTTTCCCATCCGTCTCTCTCAAAGTGATGGGTTTGATGCCCACATTAGACAAATAATTGTGTGCATGAAAAATTATATTTGATTTGTTCTTGGCGTTTTCGCTGTATCATAAGTTCAAAAAAGCGCCTACTACCCATGATAGTATAAGCTCGGCTTAGTTTAGGGCTAGACAGTGCTGTGTGAAATGTCCAAGGACATTATTAGTATTGTACGAAGTGAAGAATGATGATTATGAGTGATTCCCACTCAAACGTGGTCGGATATTAATAAATAATAATAATAAATATTTTCTTACAATCACACCAATTATTTAGTTCCAAGATAACTATCATTAAGAATTTGTGATATGGATACTAAATGACGGATAAACATATTAAAATACATTTGTTCTTATGTAAATATATACTAAATATACATATAAAACACCAAGACCAGAACAAATACGCATGTTATATTATAAATAATATATTTTAAAAATTTTATACAGAAATCAATGTTTGCACAGTCACTGTCATAAGGAAACACACCATTGCGGAATATTTTAATTAAAATTCGAAACTAGTTCTAAAATATTTCTTAAATAACTAATAGTAAGTTGTTAAAACAGCGCCAAAAACATAGATAGTTTTAATCAAATCTTTATCATAATTGTCATCAGCCATCATTTCGCTAGCTTAATTTAACATATACCCATTTCTGAGCAAGACCACAGAGGCCCTAGAATTCGCTGCCGGCTCATGTGTTTCCTATTTCTTATGATCCCGGGTCTTTAAAACGGGGCGTGAAACGACATTTTATAAGGCCGTCATGAGTGGGTGCGCTTTGTTATTGTGTTTGGAACGGTATGAAGCGCCTTGATTTTTGTTTGGACTGCATCGACTGCTTACGGCACAAATCCCGAACGTTTGGGCGAAATATGATTATATTCCCAGACACCTCCACAAAAATATTTATTGCAACATCCTCCTGCCGGAGTATTGGGTCAAATTCAACACTACATATACATAAATATACATTATTAGCAGCGCCCTGCGGTTTTACCCGCGTGGTCCCCGTTCCCGTGAAAATATCGGGATAAAGAGTGTCCTTGTTAGTCCAAGACTGCAGCTATACACGTACAAAGTTTCATCACAATCACTCCAGTAGTTTTTGCGTGAAAGAGTAACAAACATCCATCCACACATACAAACTTTCACGTTTATAATATTAAGTAGGATTCAAATTATAGTAGGGAGACTCAAACCGACGAGGACTCATTTAAATAGCAATCATGCAACATGGTTTTGCAAGTCTTTTATGAATAGGCAGAGCATTCCATAATTAAGTTCCATATTAGAAACATCAACAGCACTGTTATTAATTAATTATAATTAATAACTAACTAATTAATTATTTAATTAATTAATTAATTAATAACTTATTATTTAAATATTCGAAATCAATAATAATAAAGACGTTATATTAGCATCTCAAGCAAGATTGTAAATATACCTACATGTAATTAGTTCTAAGTGTTTAGTAATAAATAAAAATAACGTATGAACGAATGTGAAGCGGTTATGTAAATAGGTTATTTCCGTATTATGTAAAACATTATATATTTTTCTGTTATTCGCTTGTAAACCTTGCTCCAATTTATCTTCTTCTTTAAATAATTTTATTAATTCCAAACCAAAAAAATTAAAAACAGTTCATAATTTGATGTAAGCTAAATTTGATTTAAAATGTCGTTGCATTACTGTCATTTGTTGGAAGTTAAAAAGGGATTGAACGATGTTCTGATTAGATTTAGTTCTAATCATGATTAGCGACCGTTGTGCAAGACACTCTAACTCTATCACTTTAGAATTTAGAATTTTTAGAATGTTTTACACTTACACCAATTATTTAGTTCCAAGATAAGTATCATTAAGAACTTGTGTTATGGATACTAAATAACGGATAAACATACGTAAATACTGTTTTTTTTGTAAATACATACTTAATATATATAGGAAAACACCCAGAACAAATATTCATGTTTATGCACACAAAGATTTGTCCTGCGTGGGAATCGAACCCACAACCTTAGGAGCGGAGAGCGGGTTTCTCACCACCACGCCATATCGGTCGTCAAATTTTATTTAACTTTTACTGTCTTGATAAGTAGTCTGATTAAATAACTAAATAAATAAAAGCATAAAGAGGTCACGTTTAGTTTGTCATATTATAATATTGATCGCCATCGGTGAAAGACTCGATAGAAAAAATCTATTGTTGGTCACCCGACGTTCAATGACTAGCAAATACAATTTTAATATAATTATAAGAGTGATTATTATTACTATGAGAATTTCAAGTAAAGTAAGTTTTGTATTATGTATGTTAAAGTCAATCAACTGTAAAATCTAGTTAATTAACTTATACATACAAACTACATAATGCTGGAAAGTAGGCCCACGCAAACTAGTCATTAAATGCAGTATGGCGAGATGTTTGATTGCTGAAGTTGGTCATTGACTACAGTACAATATAATTAACACATTTAATTGATAAATTATTATTGATGTGATGAAGACGAAAGCATTCAGGTGCAATATAGACATGGTAATACACGCATTAAGATGAAATGTCTTCATATAAAGTCTGAAGAACGTCAAATGACCGACAAACAATAGGCTTTTATATGTGCCTCGGAAAATAGCGTTTTTTAATCTGTGATTGACTGATATGTTAGTAGGCGTACTGTCAAAATTCAATTAGAGATGTAGGCTCAGTCTCAATTAAAAAAATGTGCACGCGCATATTTGTCAGCAGCTTACAAATTTTGATTCTAATTTCTTTTTTGAATTAATTCAAATTTCATGAATGCTTATCTTATCATACACTTTGGTTATAAGCCTTTGATTATACTTTATATACTTATGAAACCCTTCTGATATTCTTGACAGCAAAATAAGTTTTAAATATATTTTATTATTATATAGCAGTGTTAGCTGTAAGCCCCCCAAATAAAATAAAATAAAGAAATAAATGTATATAAATTATTAATTTTCCAGTGATCGCTTATTCCGAACGATGACCGACATTTTGGTGACGGAGGGCTATGCTGCTGCGGGCTACGAGTACATCAACGTGGACGACTGCTGGCCTGAAAGGGAGCGTGATCCCAGAGGTCGTTTGGTGCCCGACAGGGAACGGTTTCCGTACGGCATGAAGAGCTTGGCTGACTATGTAAGTCATTTGCATTCATATTCATTTATCCATTGCAATCATGTGTGCAAAAGGTGTGAGTATAATAATTTTAGTAACAACATGAGGTTTTTATATCAGTCTAGTAAATATAGGGATTGTTTAGTGCCCGACAGGAAACGGTTCCCGTGCAGCATAAACAGCTTAGCCGATTATATAAAAAAACCTTTTATTGTACAACATCAAGTTATTTAGTTTTTCCATGTACATCGATATAAAGGTCACCCCAAAGATTTATTAATAAAATAAGAGTAATATTTGTTTCATAAAAATATTATTTCGAAACTAAATAATGATTGCTTGCTCCGTGCCTCGGAAAGCACGTTAAGCCGTTGGTCCCGCCCGGCTGTCATGAACATCTTTGTTTTTTTAAATTGTTTGGTTGCAAGTGAATCTAAGCTTCGTGATTTTAGTATAATTATATTTTATTTGGTTTTGTTATTTTTTATAATTTTGACGTTTTCAAGTACTATGTAATATGTAGTTTATGAAATAAAAAGTATTTTGACTTTGATTTTGACTATGGCAGTCGTTATTAGGAAATCGAGGCCTTCTACAATCCTAACAGCTGCTTTAACCATAGAATGATGTTCCCCTGTGGGTTGCGGAGGTCAGACGGCAGTCGATCTATTTAATAACTGAATTAGGACAAATCTGGTTAGACCAGTGATCAGACCCTGGGCCCTAAGCTTAAGTTTAGGACAACCGGAATAATGCTCGGATATGATGATGAAACTAAATAATGAGAAGTGTGCTAAGCGGCATAAGTTTTCTGGTTCTGTCTATTGTTGCATAGTATTCTATTTGATTTAAATCCAGTAATATACTAAGCAACAATAGAACTTTCACTTAATCAAAGGTCTGCCTAGAAGAGATCTTACTAAGCGATAAGGCCACCTTAGCCCATAAAAGGTAATTACTTTCTTCTACATCCTGTCTATCCTCATAAGTCTGCCGATATCGCGTGGTGAAAAAGACACATTTCTACATAGACAATTTGACTTTCTCAGGTTAATCTTTTCCCACACCTGAAACAAACAACAATGGGTGTCACAAATCTATCTATAGTTAATATTTTGAAGTGTTTTTATAGGTGACTCGCTAAACTTTATACCGCCATTTTCTTGTCATATAAAGATTTTAAAACATTAAAAGTAAAAGTAAAAAGTTCTTTATTTCATAAACTATGACATAAAACTTGAAAACATCAAAATAAAAAATATATTTAAAAAATAACTAAATATAACATAAACCTTTGGGACGATTTCCAAAAATAGATACATCTTTATCAGTCCAAGGACGTCTATTGCTAAACATGGGCCTCCCCTATAAGCTTCCAATAGCTCACATTGGATCCTGGCGTCCTGCATCCGTCGAGCTACTGCGACCTTTAAAAGGTCGACAGTCTATCTTGCAGGCGGTCATGAAAGGGTCTCAAGATCTTTTCAGCACCAAATGTAACATTCGCTATTATTTAATAAAAACTTTAAGCTGATAAAAAGTTGAAGTTGCGTAACATCATAAGTTCTAGATTGGGTCTTTAACCCGTCTTCATTGTGTTTGGTCGTTGTTTTCATTGATTCTTTGTTCATTGTTCTAACTTTTCGCACGGTTATCTCGAAAGAAATTGAAACAAGTGAGACGCGGTTTGTATTTGAGCGAGACGTGTCGGATATTCGGAAGTTCTGTCTGTTTTTAAGGTTTCAGTAAAGTTTTATAATGATTATGAACAATGCACCGATGGGTTTGTATGATGTGCCCATTAACTTCTAATGGTAAGATTACGATGTTGAAACTCCGTGCCAACTGACTAGTAGTCGAACCCAAAAAATGGGCGACAACCACATCATTGATCTATTTGTAACAGATACAATAACATAAAATGTAACATGTAGTTAAATGCTATATCATTATTTTTGCCAGTAAGTAGCAAAACTTGTTCCCAAATGCGTGGGGCCTGGTTGGTTGGCCTGGACTGGTTTGTTTCTGGCCTAATTTTTCCCTCCACTGTTTTTTATGAATTTTGGATACTATATTTTGGTTTGTAAAGCATAAGTCATTTCCGAGAAATACAAAAACTTCCAGTCGACAACCAGCAAGATAGGTGAATAAGTTGACAATTTTTTTTTTTACTTTGTAGTTGGCATTTGCCCGCTACATTTGTAGCCGCATCTGCTCCACATTCTGTCCTCACGACACCTTTCTCTGTCACCATTGCTGTATGCTGTAATCGTGGCGGCCACCTTCGCTCTCGTGACAACTACATTTAAGCCGATTACGTAGGTATTTTAGTTTTTTTAAATTCCGTTACGAGCTTTTAGTGCGTGTCACGATTTTTGGTTGAGTTAGCTTTTGTTAGCTTAAAATAATTGATAAGAACCTTTTTTTTAAATACCTTTTCCAAAACACCGTAGAAGCGTATAGATTCCACTACTGTATTGGGTTAGAACTTTAACATGGCTATGACGAACTTTATTTAAGTAAGACTGGGACTTAATGACAAATACGCCGCACTATGTTTAATTCACTTGCACTTGCACACTTTTTTTTCTTTGACTTAAAAAGTTTTAAAATGCATCGATTTTCGGTTGGTACCTCTTAAAGGCTTCAACCTCTTTTGTAAAGTACAATACTACGCATTCTTTATTTTGTAATGACACAAAACAATTTTTTTGGTAAATATGAGGTAAATTCTTGTAATAGTGGTAGGGCGGGAAAATAAAGCGTTGTGTTTGCAGTTTTGTCTTATTTTCAAAATTTTGTGATATTTCGAGTATTAATGTGTAATAACGGAGGATTATTAACCGTTTAGTGTTTGTGAATGTATATGAGAATTGGTAAATAAAACAAAACAGTACAACACCACTTTTTGAATTGTCTCTAGAAGTTCATGTCAGATCTTTACTGAAGACTTTACGAAGAAGAGGTTAGGGGCTTAAGAAGAGGATGCCCATTTACCATTAATAATTTTACCACAACTCATTCTCATGTACGATGAACTATATGTTTTTAATATATCTTTTACTTGACACTGGCTAAAGGTGCTAACCGCGCGAAGCCATAATTAAATATATATCTATATATACTTGGTAGTAGTCAATAATATTATATATCCTTAACTTGAAGACGAGCTAAAAGATTTGTATAAAAATATTTAGATGCGAACTACATTGTTAGATAATAATAAAATATAAAAAATGGCTAGAACGTGTTTGCCATATTCAATAAAACGTTCAATGAACCAAAATTTAAATTAGTTATAAGAATAGTTACTATGGCAGATTTTAATTAAGATTATCCATCATAGAGAGATAATTATGTCTTTTTTATTTATTGTTTTATAACCGCCCACTAAAAAGAATACAATTTTATTGCCATTTATTTTACACGGATGTTCAATCATTAATGTTATGTAAATTAGGCAGAGTTCGATGGGCGCATAAGTTCATTGTACCTTCTATGATAATTCAATTGTTTTACGAAAATTTGTTGTACGAAGTGTTGAGCAAATATTTTGAAACAGAAATATACATGAGACAAGTAATGCGATTGTCGAGGAACCCAGGCTTACAAGATCTAGAGCTATCAGCACTCGAACCAAGAAATTTGGGAAGTCGTTTCTGAGCAAGACCACTAAGCTCTGGAATTCGCTGCCGGCTCATGTGTTTCCTATTTTCTATGATCCCGGGTATTTTAAGCGGGACGTGAAACGGCATTTTAGCAGGCCGTCATGAGTGGATGCGTTTTATACCGTACTTATTTCACGTTTTAAAGCGCTTTCAGTTTTTTTATTGGACTGCATCGACTGCTTACCATCAGGCAAGGTGTTGTCATTATGACATTAAAAAATAGAAAAAAAAGACGTTGTATATTGACCCGCTAAGTCTAAGAAGATGTTTATACTTTTTGTGCGTACTCCATTGCTTGTACAACGGCCTCTTTCGACAACTCGCTAGTCAAGTAATTTTTTTTTGATGAATAATTACAAATGACCGTCTTCCGCTGTAGATGAAGCGGAATGGTGAGTCATACTTTTATGTCATGAATGTTCCTTCTTGAGCCTGCGACGTTCCGGGCCCGCGGTAACCTTTTCGAAAAGTCCCACAACGCTAGTAATTAGTAGTAGTAGTACTGCAGCAAGCGTCCTTAGGGTGACCACTTTTCATCAGGTGGCATGCTTGACTTGACGCTACATTGTGGTATTATAAAAAAATACCGATAAAGTTGCTGACCCTGCGATTCCCACTCTCTAAATATGGATAAGCAATCGAAATAAGTAAGATTTGGTCTCTCCTATAATGGCAGACCCGCCTTAAATTCTTTTCATTTCTCGGTCGGATTTTTGCATTAAGGCTCATTCGGTTTATTTAATACACAAAAACGTTATTTAAAAAATACAGTTATTTCAGTTTGGTAAAAAGATTTTGCAGATATTCAGATCCACTTTTCCAAAAATTCGCATTTATTAGTCTCATTAATCTTTTCGCATGTGATGATAAAATACATATATCATATTAAAACACGCGTGTAATAATTTGCTATGATTTGTTTACTATCGTTAGTAAACATGTTAGCATGCAACGAAGATCAATGCTTTTGAAGGAATTATGGGTTGTCAACATTAATCTCGGTATTAGTAAATATCATAATTAAATTCAGTGATAAAATCTGCGCCAATGAAAATTTATGTTTTTAGTGACCTGGTTGTTTTTTATTAGATCTTGGATAATTTATCATAATATTAGTACATAATTCAGTTGTTTTTCGCCCACTCGAGGCAACCTCAACTGCTGATCAACGAACGAGGCTCTAGCGAACAGAAAAGTTACCGATAAGGCTCGCCAACTATTACGTGGTCAAAAGTATAATTAGCGAAAAGTGGGCATATAATATGCCTCTGCCTATACCTTCGGGAAAATAGGTTTGATAGTATCTCATATGTTTTAATATGCCTAGGGCATTGTAACAATCGCTTATACATAATTATCTCATATAAAAAAAAGATTAAAAGTTCTTCAGTTAAATTAAATTCATCATAGAAATTGGTTAATGTTATGTAAATGTTTATAATTGATGGGTTTGATTTAATTCATACATTATTTTCTATTTTTTATAGCATTTAAAAAGATGCCTGTTTTCAAAAGTGTATTTTTTTGCTATTAATCAAATTCAGGTTATTGGCTTCTGGTCTTATAATTAGCATTTAAGGTCATCGACTATCCTAATGAGGCGTCTTCTGTATTTTTAAGGATCATAACACCGACATTTATTGACATTTTGCATTTAAATTTATTTATGTTATGCTTAATGGAAAATGTTCCATAAACAATTTAAAATTTTGGCAGTATCTTTAAATTGATAATTTATTTCATGTTGTTTCTAAAGTGACGGTCACAGTTGCTTCGGAATTCGTTCCGGCTTCAGCATAGCTTGAATTTAAATATTTAGCGTCTGGTATTTTAGTAGACGTATGCATATAATCACGCCTGTTTTCTCAAAGGGGTAGGCAGAGGCACGTTATACGCCCATACTTTGTCAATTATATTTTTGATACCACTGAATTGGCGGTGAGCTGGGAGGTTCCTAAGGTTTTGGGAGGATGCCTATACGCCCTAATATGTTATTTAGTTTCTTTTTGATATATAAGGCCTGTTACACAGTGTCTAATTAGGAGATATTTGGCAGTATTTTTTTTTTATTTTTATGTTCAAGTCAATCTGTCAACTAAACGCTAATTGGAACTAACTTGGACATTGTTAAACTGGTATAAATCAGTTAAAACGCGACTTGACAAATGAAAATCAGCTTTTAGGTTATTGTTTAAAGTTTTATCAATATTAGGTGGATCATACTATCAACCTCACCAAGCATTGCACCCGCCGATCAACAGACGAGATTCTGGCAAGACATAAAAGTTCCCGGGCAATAGGCTAATGACCTATTACGTGGGACCAATAAATAGAAATGGCGTAATGTGAGCGTATAATATGTCTCTGCTTACCCCTTTAGGAAAATAGGCGTAATTGTATATAATTATGTATATTAATATGAACTCAGTTGCGCTAAAAAGCACAATGAGATGAGATATTGATAATGTATAAATCGCAGCCGTGAGAACAGCAAATGAACCTTGATAAACTTGCCCACGTAACCATACATATTCATGGATTTGATGAGCTTAAGGCACAGGTTAACAACTTAATCAGCGATAAGCAGGATATTATAGACTTTTGATTCATTTTGGAACTTAAAATTATGGCAGTTAAGTAAAGACCTAGTTATAATAGTTGTTATAAAAACAAATTGTCTTCTTGGCGGGAAAGTGAAGCGATATGTCTGCAGTTTTGTTTTTTTTTCTAAAATTTCTGATATATTGAACTTTAATGTGCGGTGTGTTGGATTATTAACCATTAAGTGTTTGTGAACATGTATGAGTGTTGGTAAATCAAATAAAGCAGTGCAACATCACTTTTCAAATTCTTTTAAAAAGTCCATGTGAGATCTCAGTATAGTCCCACATCTTTAGTGAGGACTCAAGGCGCTTAGGGGAGGGTATCTCATTTACCATTTATTATCTTTATCACCTCTCATTCTCATTTACTATGATTTATATATTATTAATATATCACTTACTTGACACTGGCTAAATGTGCTATACTCACAAAACCATTAAAAAAGAAAAAAAATACAAATTATATTTTAATTAAACTACGAAATAATTAAATTTGAAATAGCTCATTCTTCAGTATACTCGTACTTTATTGTTTGAACTATTATGAAATTTTTAATTAATTTGTCCTTTCCTCTTAATTGACTTATATTACCATTATTTTGGAAATATATAGGTATGTATGGCTTGCACCTTAAGCTCTTAATGTATATAAATCATTAGTGCACACCCACTTTAAACCTACCTACCCACGAAATCAGATGTAACCAGTTGTTTATATTATTATAACTTGTTTCAATGTGAAGACGATTATAATTTTATTAATCACTATTATTTACTTAATAACAGACGTTTAATCAATTTTGATTTCAAATTCCTATATAGTTGTTTTTTCCTACTTATCTATGTAACTTAGCATGCTATTTTTCATGGGGCGGGCTAAATAACCATAGCCTCTAATAACGCGCTTTTAATTTTTTGTTTTATCTTTTGCATAAAATATTTTAAACGTAAAACGAATGTATAATAATTTTGAAGTGTCACATTAAAAGAAAACAAATGCACAGCTGAATAGCTATATAAACTTATTTAAAGCAGTCTTCTAGATCAGTTTCACTCTCGGCAAAATTAAACGTAACCGCACACGTAATAACGCAATTGAAGCCTAATTAACAGTAGAACGACCGGCATCATCAGATAAATGGCTCAGACAACTGTCGCTTCTGTCAGCTTAACAGTTAAATTGAAATCGACTTGTAAAGGTGCCGCTGCAATGATTTATGGTAAACGTGCTCATATCATCGATTCGCTAATGAAAGAGTGATACTTTCACAAAGAATGATTTATTATTTTTCGTTAATTCTCATTGTCATTTTTAATGTTCTGTGCGTCTAATGCGAGATTTATTTCAACTGTAACTGGCGGATTATTCATATTTTATTATGTTTCAAGTACATAGGTACTTATTGTACCTATGTACAATAAGTACCTATGTCCATATCGTCACTCTTGTGGGAATAGACAGAGGCTATCCTCCTTCCACTTGCTACGATCGGCACACACTCCTAGCTTCATTAACGTAACCTTCTCATTTATTCCCCGATGGTTGAGGATACTTTTGAGTTATATATTTTGCAGTTAATATATTTCGGTATTATGATATGAATAGACTTGAGAACAGTGTTATTTAAAGACAATTTTGGTTTAAAGACGATATCATCTTTTTGTAGCAAAACCATTTTAAAACGTTTTAGTAAATTCCAAATCAAATCAATTCAAAATCGGAACGTAGGCGATGTTATAATAATATGTCATAATTTTATTACACTTTACACACGCATTACTTTGCATCGCCTACCTTCCGTCGCGTTGTTGGTCCGAATACTGAATTTTAATGACGAATGACAACAACCTGAGAAAGTCTTCCTACGTGTAATGAATGCCTTCCCGAGTGTGAAGTAACTCAAGCTCGTTCAAAAATATGAAAAAGAGGAAAGTAAGTATATTTTATATACAAGCATTTGATGACCAATATGACACGGAGGCCTGCATATTGCTCCTACGAGCTGTCGTACTTCGGTACCAGTTCTCAATATATGTGGAAGTCGATCAGCCATAAATGGGGTGGCTAAAAATTCTATCAGCAGAAACCTGCTTCCGCCAACTAGCACTGGGTCCTGAGAGGCTTGATTAAGAGGAGGAGGCCTGAGGTCTGGTAGTAGCACATAAAAAGCTAAGGTAATGACGCTTAGTGATAGTCTCATTGCAAGCTATCACTACCTCCCTCAGATTTGTGTTGCGTGATGCTAGTTCGATCGTTTATGGAGGTTTTCGGACAGCTTACGATTTTCCACTGCCAGTTGACCTCACAGCGGGTTTTCAGTGCTTTTGGAATCTGTTTTAATGTACAATTTTTTGGAAATAGTACTTGGATCCAATTGTTATCATAATTTTTGTGTACAAACGCCCACTGCCTGAAATAGGCGTCAGCCATGTTGTTACCTTTCCTTCGCAACCCTAAACCATCTGTCCAACTAGTCTGCATTGTCTGATTCGCAGTTGCCATTGAACAACTGTAACGCCCCAGTGGCCATCGGTTTTTCTCGCGATGTGTCCAGCCCACCGTCTCTTTAACTCCTACCATGATGATGAGTCCTTAGATTACGCTCAGGATATACTCAATCTATCGCTATGATGGTTTAATGTGTTCCAGCAATATGATAAGAAAGCCTATGCCTTTCCTTTTACACCAGAAATATTGTGCCATTGCTCCAAAGAATTCTACCACCATATATATCGCTCTTGCAGCGCTCGTAGCTCTGCGGTGCTCGGTGGTCGGAAACGATCACCAAAGTACAGCTGAGTTTACAGAGGTCAATCCTTGGATGGGTGACCGTTTGTGTGGCATTCGATATCGAGCGCTTCCGTGCTTCGGAAGGCAAGTTAAGCCGTTGGTCCCGGTTATCACTATATGTGGTAGTCGTTAAGCCATGTTAGAGGCCTAATGGGCGGCTTGAAAAATTCTAACAGCAGGACGCCATACACCAGCCTCCGCCAATCCACACTGGGTCAGCGTGGTGGAGTATGACCCAATACCCTCACACCTTGATATGTGAGAGGAGGCTCGTGCTCAGTAGTGGGACGTTAATGGGCTGTGATGATGATATATTGCTCTAAGGCGTTGTGGAAGGCGACTAGTTTTCGTCTTATGTCTATGTGGGCTTGGGCTTGGGCTACGTCTTACTATTTGACACGTTACGCAAAGTTTTATCTGTGCTAAAGTGAACTCTGCTACAACTTTATAGACATCGTACCAAGGTTTCAGTTCACATTAAATGGGATATCCATATATCCTTTGAGATTGTGTATGCATGTACGTCAGTCTCCCAAAATTTGTAAACATATAGCGTGCTTCATAAACAAACCAGAGGATAGATAGATAGAAAATTCTTTATTGTACACGAAATTAAAATAAAACAAGAAAACAATTGTTCTCCAATGCTTAAACTTAAACATTTATGATATATTTACATGGAACCACTACCTCTTCCTTTCTGATGAGGCCGACTCAGAACTCTACGACAGTTCATTGCCATCTTAAACAAAAAATACAAGCACGTTCACTTCTGAAGAACTGTTACGCAATTATCGATATCACACGTATTTAGATTGTTTGGGCTTAACAGAGACATATTATGGTCTTACGTCTGTGATTATATTCGCGTGACGTGTAAGCGATGACTGTGAATTGATTACACACATTGCGACATGCAAACTTGAACCTGCGTAGATTTTTTTTATGAATGACACATTATTGGGCCTAGCTTGGTTCTTGTATTGGTGGCGAACGGCGATTTCGCAATTTTTTGAGTTTTATAAGCGGTTTGATACCGCTTTGCTCGGACTCGCTCTTTTCCACTACATCGTTATGCGTCGTGTTTTGTTTTGGTGACTTGCAATAGGTACTGGATATCGTTATATAATCAATAACGGTATCACTGGCTGGCATTGGAATACGTGCAGAAAGTTATGTTCAGTGTTCAAAAGTGGCTTAACCGCATCGATTGGTGTGTGTGGTGTGAGGAATGCAGCGCTCAGACGATGCATCGAAATTCCTTTGGCAGAAGAACAATCTTGACAAGTTTCTTGTACAATTCTCTTCAACCCCAGACTTGTAGTGAATAGGTGTTTTAGAATAAAGTTATATCGACATTCATAAGTGTTCCATCGCCCAAACTGAATATAGCATGTTTCATTTTAAAAAATACGGCAACAAAAATGTTAAACTCCGTCGCGTAACTTCAGCCAAGGCCCTGAGGCAGGCAAGCACGTAGCCCAGCTTGTGTAAAGTAGTCCAATAACCGCAAATCTTCAGTAAATCTAACCTTAAGCAGACGTTAAACATCTGTAACCGTTTCGCTGACATGCAGTTCGTGTACTCGTGGACGTCTACTTTTATGTAGACTTTTAATTTGATAGGGTCTTACTGAATTCCTTTTGGGAAGTTAGTCTAAACATAGATACAAAAGTACGAAAAACTTCTTCCTTTAGAAGGTAGGTTATTAAATAAATTACAATTAAAACCGCAGTATAAAAAATCAATATGTTTTACAAAAATAATTAAATAACAAGGCCCCATATAGCACGATTGCTTTAATTGGAAAGACAAAATGCTTTGTTTACGTAAAACCGAGTAGGAAGCAAGTGGCACATCATCAGTTATTATGTTAACCACAAATCTAATAACGTTATTATTCAGTAGTTAACTTGGAAACCGAGCTGCTAACCGCACCAAGTTATGCCGGTCTGCATAGAAAGTGGTTATGACTAGCGTATTTTTTAATGAACTATGTATAACTGAATTGAATATCAGTCAATGACATATAAATTTATACTAAAACTAAGTATATGTAATCTAAACCGGAATAAATAAATAAACTCCTACAACCACACCATTTATTTAGTTCCAAGATAAGTAGCAATAAGAACTTGTATTATGGATACTAAAGAACGGATAAACATACTTAAATATGTTTTTTTTGTAAATACCTACTCAAAATACATAGGAAAACACCTAGACCAGAACAAATATTCATATTCATGTACACAAAGTGTATGTGGAAATCGAACCCACGACCTCTGGAGTGAAGTGCAGGTATACTGACCTCCACGCTTCTGAACGCTGTTTTGTTCGCTTATTACAGACCACAGGTGCCATGGTACTGTGGTACATTAGGTACAGGGCACAGCTTATTCCAAAAATAAATATATTTCCAGCTGGCCCACGAAAGGAAAATATGTTGTAATAACAAAGAAAATATTACCAATCTGCTGTGCGAGGTAGCAAGATCATAAAATTATACTAAGTAAATCAGTAACATAATTTACGCCAACTGTATAATAATACAATTTTTATACAATCTTTATTAATGTTTAACATTACTTACTATGATCTCGTTTTAACTGGTGTTTCAAACGCATGTTATGAGTTTGATACAAACGCTGTAAATAGGGTTGCTAGCAGTGAATTAATTTTGTTTCTATTTAGACTTTTAGTTTACACATTTGTGTAAGATAAGAAGTTAAATTTTGATATAATGTCATAATTAACACTATATATTTATATCGATAGCGGCGCCAGTGTGGTGGTAAGATTTATTCACTTCAAGGTTTCTTGAATATAATATTGCATTTTCTCATGTAAAATAGGCATTGTAAGTAGATAAAATGTATAGCGCATTGTATGCTAGTCTGCCGCAAAAAAGTACAAATATTGGTGCATCTAGCGAAATTAGTAGGGATTTGATTTGTATCAGAAAGACAAGCCCAGTGCAGTGCATATATGACACAAACGATCTCGATTAAAACTGACGATATGTGTTGCATCAATATACCTTAAATGTGGAGTAAACACACCAATTACTCTAACAATGGACCCCAAGCCACTGTCTTCATTGGATCATGTCGAAATGTCAATGGTTGCTGCCACTCCACTTTGAGCAACGGTTGCATCAACCAACGCTGCGCACACGGGAACCGGCCACCTTTTGACCTATCGTAAGCGCCCTCCTGACATTTTCTTTCAATCGTACCGTTCTGAATCAAAATGGCGCAAAATTGATAAAATTATTTCAAAAGAGGTCCGTATATCTGTTAGATGTACTTCCCTCGTGTGTTCAGCACTTGCAGGTGAGGTTGGCTTGGGCTCCTAAGATGTTGATAGGATATACCCATTTCTTTTTTTTTATATAATTTTATTTATTCATACCTTAACTTTAACTGGCTGTTATTAAAGAGAACACAGAGAATATTGTTATTGTTTCAGCTATAAAATCTGATTTCTCAAAATCGAAAATGGCAACAAAAGACGAATAATATTGTACTAAATGTATATACCGTAAACACATTTGTTGTGAGATATAAATTGCAAATAAATTCAGTCGTAAAAAATTTCAATATAAATGGGTCTTTTATGTCTTAGTGACACCAATGCCGTATTAAACTACATTTGGAACATCTGCAGGGCTGTCACAAACATTAACTATGTATATAATATAATCATGGTTAGTAAAAAATATTTTTCAACTTTTGATACGCTGGTAAGAGACAATTTTATATAACGAAATAATTATGTTTATTTATTTATTCTAATGCATTAATGGGTTAACAGATAAGATTTCACAATATGTTACAGGAAAACTGTTTTTTTACAAGACATAATGTATTATTTGTGGCAATAGCTAAAAATTGCTTTAATCGTTTTCTTGTTTATATGGCTGACCTCATCAGCATTATCTGGTAGTTACACTATCTTCAGGTTTTCCGACTAATATGGACTTGTATAAAGCAATCCAGTACAGGCGTCTAATCTGTAACAAGGTCTTTCGGATTTCACACCGGGTGTGTGGAGATATCGCAATATTTTGGTAAAAATATCAATTTAAAATTATATATTATTATGTAAGTGAAAATTCTAATCTTAGACCATAGATCATATCAGTAATGCTGATCAGAGCTCTTTCACATAGGTTTACTATAAAGTCTAAATGAAAATCTTTGTTTGGAAAAAGTTTGACTCAATAAAGCTCTTAAATATGTAAAGTTAAAAACTAATGCGCTCATTCACAGCGGGCGGGACCTTGGCTATAAAAGAATCGGGCAAGAAACTCGTCAAGGCTGGTTCGGTTTTTTTCCCGGCTATAAATTATAGCCCAGCCCAATAGAAAATGCTTCGGCATCTTCCAGTCTCGAATCAAAATTCATTTTTTGAAGATCGTTATAATAAAGTATAAAAAATATATCTTTAATTTGGCTAACAATCTATCGATCGATCTTATACATTAAACTTAATGGCCATTGAAATATTATATTACTAGAAAAATATACATTTATGCATTTTACCAATAATTTTCAAGTCAATGACTTAGAAAACTTGTTTGACCTACGCTCTTTGGATATGCTTAAGAGTTGAACAAAGTTTGTTGACAGCGAATTGGCAGACACTTGGCGACATAGGATGTGATTAAACTGACAAGCCGAAATAACACTTACTGTGTTGACATTAATAAATATTTGACTGTAAAATGCCTTGTAAATCCATTATTAGTTAGGTGCCGTTTTTATTTAAATTAGGTAGTAGCTGTATTCATCTGTACCATGAGACTAAAAGGGTAATCAACTTTTATTCAAACTAAATACAAAGAACACTTTAGAGAATACAGACGTCACACACATCATGGCATTATATTATCGTACCACGTGATAAGAGGAGGCCTGAGCCCAGAGACCTACTCTTATCACCACTCCATCACGCGAACCCGGTAAGGATTGGCAAAGGCAGGTGCGGGGCGTTCTGCTTTAAAAATCATTACATAGGGCATAACGACTCACTGAAAAAAGTGGTAACCGGAGCCAATGATGAAACATGACCTCCATGAAAAGTCTTTTAGTTGTTAGCTGGACAGACATCCAGAGCAAAACAGGTAGTAAACAAATTCTAAATCGTAAACAATTTACTTCTAACTCATATTTTTCAAGTCTTAGAAGATTCTATACAAGAAATATAATATTATCAGACAATTGAGGATGATTTTCTAGTGGATTCACCTCAATTACGGTGTCGAGCATCAGTGGACCCGAGACAATTGAGAGATCTATAAAAATTAACCTTATTTTCTAAAGTTTGCGGTCTAGCTTCTATGTTGATGCCTAGTGTTCAAACTCCCGCGGTTGAGTGGCCATGCGTGCTATGCCATCGTTTTGTTTTCAAGCATTACACTTTATGACGACTAGGCACGACGTTGTACTTAGCATATTACATTGACAAAGTGACAAAAGTAATCACGTAAACATACGGCGACTAAATGTAATTTTCAAAAAAAATAGGACATTATGACACATCATGTGTAGTATGAAACCTACCATGAATTTGACAAGAGGAGACGGCTTATCGACAAAAGCGATCTGACACCACAGCACAGGACAAGAGTCAAAAGGGAGATGAAGTTCTTCAGAGGGTGTATTTTTCCACTGTTGGGTCCAAAGTATCGTACTCGATTAAATTTATCTACAGTATTTAGATATATTCCCTTAGAAATTGGTTAATAATTCCCTTATAAAATTAATATAAATTTAATTTGGGTTTAATTACCCTTTAGAAAAATAAATATGAATGTTTCTTTAAGGTTTATTCAATTACAAAGTCTATTTTGCCCGAATTGTATATTCTGTACAGGACTTTTCATTTATATTTTGTTTCGTTCCCACGCACTTTTGTATCTCTTCTTGAACTTAATACGTGCACGTTTTCGTAATTGATTCTGCGTTTTAGACGTTTTTGTTTATGGTAACATTGCAAGTCAAGATTGCGAACCAAATTCCAAAGAAAGCTCCTTACCAACACATACGATGTATAAGAAATTACTCTAGTTATATAGAGGAAATAACTAACTTCGATACCTTATTATTATTTTTTCATTGATTTATAAGTTACATACATTACAATGCTAAATATTTTCTCGCAAAACCTACTAACAGGTTTGACTGCAAGTACAATCTCATACTAGGTTTAACATTAATATGTTTTTTAGACATTTTATAATAAAAAGATAAAATTTCTGTTACAAATATATGCAGTCATCATATGGAACAATCACTAGCTTTACGCTAATAATCAACACCTCCTCTCGTTTCTTAAAACCTTGCACAAAATTTATCACTCGACGTCGTAAACCAGTTTCATGGCAAAATTGTAATTAAGGTGTTATTTACGAGGCAGTCATCTTTTTGGGAAGTAGGTTAAAGACAACAGTTCGCACGACCATGCTCCATATTTTGCACAATCAGTATCTATATATATCATGTTTGTTTACTTAGTCTGCAAAAGGTCATTCAATAACCTTTCTTAGTGTACTAGGGTTTGGTCTCAGAGATTTTGTCTCTCTCTATTATATGGTTGTAGACAAAGGGAAAACACAGCTATGTAAGATATCTATCGGAATAGTACTCAATTGAACATAAATGTTATTGTAAGATGTATTTTACCATTTATAAGTGTAAAAAGTAATCTAAGTACGTACGTACTCTTTACCCTGTTTAGCTAGTAAAATTACGGGGAATATAAGATTTTGAGATTTTGTTTAAGTTTGATAAGGGTAGTGAGAAATATTGAAGTGTATTATTGAATTTATTAAAGCTTTCCAGGTAGGTATACATTTCAGAGTATCTTTTGTAGCTTAGAGAAATTATTGAAAATCTTTTCGAACATATTACTTGGTAAGCTTCGTTGCGTAAAAACGGAATACTCTTAAATATTAGATTTTTTATCAAACTGACTCAGAGCTTGTTCTTAGAACCCTACTATCGCTATAACTCTGTATAGCATCATTAGCACTAGCACAGAACTATACACATATATACATTCACGCCTGTTTCCCCGACTGGGTAGGCAGAGGCATATTATAAGCCCACACTTCGCCAATTATATAGTTAGTCCCACGTAATATGTGGCGAGCCTATTGCCGCTTACCGGGCACTGTTATGTTCGCCAGAGCCTCGTCCGTTGATCAGCGGGTGCACCACTTTCAGGTGAGGTTGGCTTGGGCTCCTTAGGTGTTGGTAGGATACCTATACACCTACTTTACTAAACTTTACCAAGGGCCACGAAAGAGCTTTTGCTTGCAGTTAATGGGCGCGTAAGATTATAAGTTCTATATAGCAACATTGGAATCCAAATTGATTTAAACATTTTTAATTTCATTATCAATCATAATTTCTATAAACTTCCGGCTTCGCTTTCTATTCTATATCCAATTCAAAATTAATAATATTTTCACCTCAACATTATTATAATTATGGTAATTTATTTGAACGATTCGCGTCAAATGTATGCAGAGCCAATTTGTGACAGCTGTCTAAAATACAAGAAAACAAAACATTGTATTGCTAAGGTGTTTACTATTTTGACACTTGTATGTTAATCAGTACCTATTGTTTATTCGAAGCATCAAGTGTTCTCCTAAAAAGTTGTTTTATCTCACCACACGTTATGAATATTTAGTCAGTTAACTGTAGCGTAAAGCTGGGCTTACACTACGGTATATAATATAAATTATATCCCAAAAATGGCCTTCATACTGTGAGATTTATATTTTAATGCATGCTGATGCACAGAACGGTATGTGGGGAGGAGAGGTAAGATTAGAGTAAAGATTTGCTATTTATAGAGCGCTGACAGCTGTAGCGAGACCCATAGACTTGAAGTGCAGAAGGTCTCGGGTTCAAGTCCTGGTGACGCACCTATGACTTTTCGAAGATATGTGCGTAATTATCGCTTGCTTCGCGCCTCGGATAGCACGTTAAGCCGTTGGTCCTGGCAGTCATGAACATCGCAGTCGTTATTAGGAAGTCAGTGCCTTCTAACATACTGACAGCTGGTTTATATATATGTGTAACTAATAAACTCGATAACTACTATACGAATTTTGATAACTCTTTTATTATTAGAATGCTACATTATCCCTAAGTAAGAAAAGCTTCAATAATGTACACAATGTTGTAAAATATTTTATAAACAGCTACAGAAACGAGCAGGGGCGTGCTACTAGTAAGATATACACTTATTGGAAAATCGCAATAGCTTATGAATTATGATGTAATATATACATTAAAGCCTGTAGTGAAAAGCCAGCTTTACTGAGATAGATTTATATCACCATAAACACGAATTTAAATTCAATGTCGCCGAAGTATTGAGAGCGTGTGAAAATTATTTTTGCATGAATGTAGTGTAAAAAATGAATTTGATTATTTTTTATTGTCAGAGGTCAGACAATCTTTTTGTCTGCAACTAATTGATCTTATCGTCAGTTTTGAAGTTATTTTTGCATTAATATTATTTTCTTTCTTTGCAAATATAGATAACAATTATATTATCTAAATATCATCGTGAGCTAAGCTTTGAGATAGTTCTAACAAAAGTCTAGAATATTATGTTGTGAAATTTTATAAATTTTGCATGTTATTCAAGTTGGTAAACTAGACACGTTGCCTAACTTATGGAACCTCTATGTAAAGTATATTTGTTCTACTAAGAGTAAAGTCTTATGCAGTACGCTCCATGTATTCCATACTGATGTTACAGCCGGAACTGAAAGTTATGTTAAAATATGAAGCCTTTATGAAGCCTATTTGTATTGACGCATAATAATACATGGCAGTTGGTACCCCGATGAAGTCAGTAGATATGCACTAACGCATAGTAAATAAAACTGCAATAAAATTAGTATCTACGCGTGTTTTATTATACCTCTTACTGTCTCTCATTATTTTTATTGCCAGAACATAACAAACTATAAGGGCAAAGACGTAAGTCTGAGGGTATTCTGAAGATAGAAAAGTAGTAGCAACTATCAGATTTGAAGACGAATTTAAACCCGAGGCCATCTTGTTTCAATCAAGACACCACACCAGGAGATGGTCAATGCTTTTTAAAAGGTCAAAGGACTTGAAAGCACCATAACCTAAGACTTTGTAAATATTGTCTTAAAATTAAATTGATAAGGCGACTACTAGTAAAAAAGTCTTGATTAACAATTGCCAAAAAAATATTGATGGATGACGTCCTTAAAACTTTAATTATTTCCTGAGAATTCAGAATAAATTCGGAGCTGGTCAACCTCGACTTGTCGTACTTTTTCTTGTTTTTTAATAATGGCATCTTAACATCTAGGCCAAGTGCAAGTTAATCGAGCGATGGGTTCAATTTTTTTCCGCGTTACGCCCCGTGGTGGAATGAACGCTTTCGTTCAATGTCATGGTAGTAAAGGCATTCGGCACGATGTCAATATCGAAAGTGATGTAATTGAATTAAATTATCTGCTAGCTTTCGCCCGCAGGTTTGACTACGTAAAGTGCTACTGCTTGTCTTGTCTTGTATGATAAACGCTTTTGTGTTTACATACTCGTACATACATAAAATCACGCCTGTTTCCCCGAAGGGATAGACAGAGGCATATTGTACGCCCACACTTCGCCAATTGTTCTGATGGTCCCTCGTAATAGGTGGCGAGCCCATTGCCGCTTACTGAGAACCTTTATGTTTGCCAGAGCCTCGTCTGTTGATCAGCAGGTGCACCACTTGCAGATGAGGTTGGCTTGGGCTCCTTAGATGTTAGTAGGCTCCCTATACACCTATATACCATATATGCTTCTGTCTGTCTTAAAGCATAATCTAAGCTTATTGTCTAACAAAATTTCATCTAAATCGGCCTAGTGGTTGAGGCGTGAAAACGTCACAACTTGCTTTTGCATTCAAACTTAACCATATAAAGATTAGGTCAGATACAGATCATATCGCTTAAACATTTTAAATGGCATACCTCCAACATACAGCAATTAGCAAGATTACAATTTAAATTTAACTATCTATTTTTGTGATTCAGTTTATTGAAATCTTTATATTGTGAAACCTACTTATTAAAATTGTTGTTAATGTAATACCCCAGGTATTACGGTAAAAGATGATATAATCCAACAATGTTATGTGTTTCTATAAGGAAATTAATATAACTTTGTCTGAAAATCGTTTATATATTGACAAACAGGAAACACGGTATGGAGATAATCTAAGTTGGCATGACATGTGTCAGTGGCAGTGACAGTGACACGTCGCTTCACATAGTAAGGTGATTTGACATGCAACAGCCCGTACGTTATTGTTCAATGTTCATGCATCAAGGGCGGGGCCTTGACCACGGCGTGAACAGTTCAACCATTGCAAGGTCCTGTTCTCGTAACTTCCAGCCAACCTATCAATCAAAGTTTTATCTTCTTACAAAGTGTATTTAGCTACACGAACGATTATTAAATATTCAAATTACTGCATTTTAAAAGGACCGAGACGCACGTTATACTTCCAACTTAAAAAAAAATTTAAACCGTCTTTTTACTTATCAGTCACAAATTGTTACATGACACTCTAAGAACTTAACAATTTTTATAGGTTTTCTTTAATATCGGGTAATAAGGCAATTTCTTTTCAATATTATTTAGGATTACATATTATATTTTCCTAATAATTTTTATTTTTTATTTTTTTTAATGATTAGCTACGTTCTACTTTAGTCTGTTGTGCACGCCTTCTTGCAGTCAATACTTTGTATACATTTTTTAATAAAATAAAAGGTCCTATAGGTCAAAAGTATCTTCAATCGACAGGAGGATAGTGAAGTTTAATAACTGTAAATGGGGCTTGAAGTGAGTGCCAGGATCGCAGCAAGTGAATGGAAACTATCTTAGCCAACCAGGACGGAATTAATGCGTGAAAACATGTATTTATTTAAAAAATCTGTCGCCTTGTAAGTACTTCGTGCGTAGATCGGAAGCTAAAAATCAATATTTATCTTAATTGGAACAAATGGCCTGATACAGCATCGGACTTACGTCCTTTAAGAGCTTAAGACGGATACACTGACCCCTGCGCTATACACATTATCAATAATTTTATGGATTATAATTAGGTAATATAACTCTGTTCCTCCCAATTACGTATACATAAATACAAATCATTTATTCGAACATTAAGTTACTAATAACTTAAAGTTTACATAATTTATTTGTAGTACTTGATGGATTATGTAATTACTTATTTCATAAGTCTTACGATAGTCACAATTTATTTAGGTGCGACTAAAATGAGAGATATGGTTTTTATATATATATATATATATATATATATTTACGTGATTGTAGTAGTACTATAGACTTTAAATTCAGAGGGTCTCTGGTTCAACCCTGTTAGCGTGCACTTATGACTTATAAAATTATGGGCGTAATTATCGCTTGTTCCGGGGCTCCGGCTCGAAAAGCACACTAAGCCGTTAGTCCCAGCAGTCACAAACAACTTTGGAAGTCTTTATTAGAAAGTCAGTGCTTTCTAATATCCTGTCAGCTAGTTTGACCAAAGAATGATGTTTCCGTCTGAATTGCGAAGGTCAGACGGCAGCAAGGGCTGAACCCTAAGCTTAATTCTAGGACCACCGGGATAAATATAAGATATGATGATTAATATTAACAGTGATATATAATAATAATATAAATCTTTATTCAGACAAAATTATTACAATAGTTTTCTCTTAATTTGACATTTCGTCGTTGTATCTAGTGAATCAACGGGGCAACAGGGTGATATATAAATAAATATTTTCTAACAATTACACCAATTATTTAGTTCCAAAATAAGTATTATGAAGAACTTGTGTTATGAATACTAAATAACAGATAAAAATACATAAAATATTTATTAATTTTTTATAAATACATAAGATAACACCCAGACTAGAACAAATTTTTATGTTTATGCATACAAAGATTTGTCCTGCGTGGGAATCGAACCCACGATCTCAGGAGCGGAGTGCGGATATAATCGCCACCACGCCATTTTGGTCGTCCACATAGGTACTGCTACTTTACCAAAAGGTGCCAATCAAATCGCCTATGCAATCATCTATGATTGAATGCAAAAGGCATATAATAAAGGCATTAAGTAGACAGGAGAAATATACATTTTTTTAAATTTCTTTATATTCACGTCTGACGCTTTCTAACCAGTTAAATCATTAGGTAACAAATATAGCTGATTTATAGTTTTATATGATACAATTTTTAATAAAATTTGTGATAATCCTCGACTTGGATATCTTATTCTACCTACGCAAGCAACAAAAAATGTACGTCAAATAATCTACTTTTCATAATAATATTTATTTAACAATTTATGCAAATAAATTAAACAAAGACAGAAGTAATAAAATACATACACAACGGTACTGTTTATCCCTAAAAGGAATTTCTTCCAGCAGGCCGAAGAAGGAAAAAAACAAATAAAAAAGAATAGTTCTATGTAATAACATTTTACATAAAGTTTATCAGATTATACAGAACAATAATAAAAATTGTAAAACAAGTTATTAAGTGGTAATCAATTACTCATTCACTTTGACAGAACTAAGTAATTAGTTCGTAAGAATACAAGTTTAATTCTATGCGTTTGCGAAACATGTGATTTTTTCAAATGGCAACAATGACTTATTAATTGTTTTATGGTTGTAATTTTGCAATTAGCGTCTTCATTAACGACTATTTAGTGGAGATTTGCAGTTGATTAATCTAGGTAACATTGTTTATTTAGACTATATAACATACATTACACTCGAGTGAGCTGGTCGTGTACTTTTTTTAAAATTAATTAGAAAGAAAAATTAAGTCGCTTCATACTTATTTGTCAGTAACTTTCAAAACTTTGACTGATTTTTAAAAATAAACTTTAATATATGATTTAACTTACACATTGCTAGAATATGTCTTAATCTCTAGCAAAGAAAATTAAAACAAACATAGCTAGAATGTATCGATTTATTCGGTTGGGTTTGTGCAATTGAATTTGCATTTTCATAGTCACCAAATCAGCTGCATATATTCCTGTAAAATTCAAGGAGTTTCCTCAATATCTTACGAATCTGATTTAATTAAAGAGGTCCTTAAAATAACAAAATGTATGTCCAAGTGCTTTAGATAACTGTTTCCGTTCCTACAAAAACTATTTATCCAACAACACACAAAGATAGCCATTATGAAATTTTTTGTTTCAAAAAATGCAACGACACTTTTCCACAACGATTCTATCTTGCTGCAATCCCATTATATTACAATTGCAATGTTGAAACCATAGCCCTTGGCGATGAGAACTCGGCAACAATGGTTTACTAACAATGTTGGACTCCTGTACATGTATTGCTATCTGTGGACTGGTACAAGTATTATGTTATCTGTGGTCCGATCTCCCGACCTTCGTGGTAAGGATCAGATGTTTTTCTCACGCCTATTTGTCTTCAGAATGAGGTTACGAGATCATATATGACCTTTTAAGTCGCCACCTTAGTAGATAGGCACTAGATAGAGTTAAAAATAGTGTAATAATATCGTTTAGGCTGTTATAGATTTGCCTGATATAGTGAAATAGACTTTGATTTTGGACTTTTGAGTCTCAAAGTAAGTAAGAGTAAAATATAATTAATATGATCGCGATTCAAAGCCGTAAAATTCGTTTTACAATCGCGTAATTGGGAGATAACAATATTATTACCTTTCAAGTCACGAGTTTGCAGACTCTAGTGATATTATTCAATTTCCTATTCTTAGACAGCCATCACCTGCATTACAAATTAAATACTTTTAGGTAGTCGGATCACTATGGTTAATGCGCTCACGAGGGTTAGTCCCTAGATGTGTGACCGTTGGACACGTTAAGCCGTTGAATATGTTAAGCCGTTGGACACGTTAAGCCGTTTTCTCAGTTACCATAGTATTGTAGCAGTCAATACGACAAGAAAGAGGCTCATTGCTTGCTTTTAAAAAAACCCAATAGCTGACTCGGTCTCTTCGTCATAAGTACTGAAACTGCGTGATGTGATTTGATTTGTGAGAGGCGATTCGTGCCCAGTAAGTAGTGGGTCGTTAATGTGCTGAGATGATGAATATTGTGAAATTCTATTTAAATTGTAGGCTGGCACAAACAATGTTATCGAGATCTACCAGATAATGACGAATGGATTACCCAACGCGTTGCGCACGCGCATATTATAGCACCTCCATCTGACTTAATGGTTCCAAGCTTAATCGTAGATATCTATGACAAGATTTAATTTTAAAGTGTGATATGATTAAACTCTTTTGTTATTTAATTATTAGAATAAACGCCGTTGATCACAGAAACAATGGAAAATCTATTGTTCGTTGTTTCAGTGACCTTGAAATGCTTTATTGAGCTTAGTGCTTTTTGTATAGTATTGTATTTCTTGCCTCTCGTATACAATTGTATCTAGTGCTTTTTATATACAATTCTAGGTAGCGCTTTTTGTATACAATTATACTTACTGCTTTGTATAGACTGTATAAGTACTATTCTAGACACCTAACAATAGCACTGAGTATATTAGCCACTAAGCACCTTAGTGCTATTATGAACTAGTACTTAGTGCTTATTGTAAAGACAACAGTAAAACACTTTAAAAGTATGTCATTACGTAATGTAAAGTACCTAAATCAAAATTAAAAGTAAATTAACCTTTTTTTCTAAATGAGTGGGTTTTCCAATGCGTCATGGACGAAATCAGTAGTGTAGAGCATTACTGTACAGTTTTGATTGTACCTTTATTTTTCTTTGTACAAGGCAATACATCTACTATATTTGATAAGGAGTGCAGTTAATTAGAAAAAATAAAATTCTATTTGTAATAGTGTGGGGTAGTCTTCTTTAATTAATTTATTATTGAGGTATTCGTTTATGATGTCAGTGTTTTATGTTTTGGTATTTTAAGTGTTTTACAAAAACTTTTGTTTATGTTCTCTAACAATTATACACTGGCCTGCAGAACTTAATATAACACTAGTTGTTATTATGTTGTAAGTTAATAACATTTATTTAGTTGTTACTAATATAACAAGAAAGCGTTGGTTGACGAATGAAAGAATAAATATTTTATTGCATTGATTAAAATAATAAGGTAAAATACGAATAATGTATATTTATGGGTTTTACATTAAATTGTGCTTTATATGTAACAGTTACTTTTAGATTACTAGTTTTAGAGCAAGCTAGTAAAGCAAGTAAATTTTTCTATACTGAGTATTTTATTTAAAATAAATATTTTAATAATTACCAATTTTTTATTAAATAAATACATACATACATACATACACGCCTGTTTTCCCGGCATATTATTTAGTTGTTCCCACGTAATACACTGTTATCTTCGCCAGAGCCTCGTCCGTTGATTGGCAGGTGCACCACTTGCAGGTGAGGTTGGCTTGGGCTCCTTAGTTCTTCTTGGGATCCCTAAACACCCATTGAATAAATGAATACATATTAAAAAGTGTAGTACTTAGTTCTAGAAGGCCATTGTACTTGGTAACCAAAACAGCCACCCAGCTACTTAGCTCCCATGAGGGAAGTAAACCGAACCAAAGCTGTTAGCCCGAGGCCTAGCACATCATTTCGCAAGCTGGTTCCCACGCAATGCTGCAACATTTGCTACCAGCTTGCGTGCCACATCACTATCTTTATATACACATTTATTATTTTAAAAATATCTTACGAAGCACATTTATTTCACTAATATCATTTTTTATAATTTATGCTCTCGTCAATGGGAGGTACTATATCGACAGTTAAGAAATCAATAGTCCAAAACTAGCGGCTGCCCGCGACTTCGTCCGCGCCACATACAAACCTTCTTCTTGAATTACTCTGGCTAATAAAAGAATCCGTTTGAAAAACTGTTTCGTAGTTTTAAAGATCAAAGCAAATATAGCGACAGACAGCGGAAAGCGACTTTGCTTGTACTATCTAAACAAAAAAAATCTTTATGATATACATAGATTACTAACAAAGGTATTTTAATGAATTTTCTTCAACTTTGTTTGTTCAGACCTCAGAGTTTTTTTTATGTATTGCAAATGATAGCAATTCTCTTAAAAACTATACCCTTCCAAATATCATTAAAATGTGAGATTATACTATTTTACCATTAGGTTCTTTTACGATCGAACTCCCGCCCGCAGTGAATGGGCGCGTTAGTTTCTAAGTTTGATTTTCATAACAGCTCTATTGAGCCAAACTTGAATAAATTATTTTCACTTTGACTTTAAAGAGAGGACTAAAGACCTGAATATATAACTCCCACGCAACCAAGCAGCAGCTCATAAGCCGTAGCTAGCGAACTGTATATAAACAACTACCTAAATTAGGGTTATAAACGCAAAGCAATGACAACTCGCACATCTAGTGTCTAAAACAATTTTACACTTGAACGGTTTAATTTATTTTTGTCATAACTACGATAACATACTCGATTGGGTGATTGGCGCTCTTTATCGGACAGTTGTCGGAAAAAGATCTTTAAGCACTCAATGCATCTAAATACAAGGAAACTTGTAGCATAGTTCATAAAATTTTGTTTTTTTTGACATTTTCATCTTCTAAGAACTTGATGTGCGAACTTATATTTTCCGCAACCTCCAACTTGACTAGATGAAAAGTTTACGAAAAATGTACATAAACTTTTCATCTAAACCTTTATGCTACCTTTAAATACTTGGTTAAAAAAAGTTGAGTTATGAAAATAAAGCAAATTCATTTGACAAGTCACACCTCATTAATATTGTTACGGAACACCGTAACATAAATAAAATATAACGAATCTTTCTATATCTTATTGGTATAAAAAAACATAAATAGACTTATAGTAATTGACGTGAATTATTATTGTGTTATTTTATTGCACTAGGAAGTATTTTGAGGTTCATAAAAACGATTTAGTATCTCAAAAAACAATAAATTATAAAAAATAATAGTTTATACTAACGGCTAAATAAGTTCTGTATGAAAACACTACGTGCTCAAGAGATGAAATTATCAATATAATTGTTATTACAATCCTAACAGCCACACATAAAAACTAAGCGCATACGCATACATTCAGCTTACCTAATATTATTTTATGATCGTAATAAACAACCAACTATTAAAACTATGCGTCTCCACAAATTCACAAGATCACGAATTTTTTTATATTATACTGGTTAAAGCAACTGCATTTGTAAATTGTAAGTATTGTTATAAAGCGACGAACAAAAGATATTGAGAAATAGTAACAAATCATGAGATACATTTTATATTATAACGAGAAATATTATTGCATGATACTAAATAAAACAACCTTGATACTGGAAGTGAATGACTAGCCTGTCTTTTTTTTGATATATTATTACTGACTTATAATAATTTAATACTAATGTTTAATGGCATAGATTATCTGACAAAGAACAAATTGTGTGCTGGTTAATTTTGTGATTGTCTTCTTTTTTATTGCCATAAAAAAATTACAGTCGATTGTGTGATTCATTGTTGAATGAACGTGAAGATTTGTTACTTAGATTTCAATCAAATAGCTGAGTCAGAGATCTTTGGGGTTCGGGCGGTGTCAAGGTTGGATCTTGTGTGTTCTTACTCGGCTGCTGTCTGTAAAAATAATATCTTCTTTGTACAGTGTTTCTTGTAATTATTATGTGTGTAATAATTTTAATATGATGATATATATTCAGATATTCAGTTTGATATCCAAAACGGTAGAAACGATTTTGATAGGACGTTATACAACTTTCGACTCTGATAGATACGTATACGATAGAACGTTAACCGATATAAAAAGTAGTAATTGAGGCTACTTTTTTGTTCTATCAGAGTACCTGTAAGTCACGCGAACAAAGTCGCGAACGGACTCATTACGAAACACCATTAGGTCAAACGTAAGTGGAGAAGAACAGAAATAAAAATTATGCATGTTAACAAGAATGTGAGTTTTCGCATTTTGCAAATTTGTAACATCTTTGTAACATCACAAAGGGATCATATCACAAATGCCATTAACTTAAATAAATACGTCAAATAAAATAAAAAGTATTTCGGCTTGACAAAAGTTTTAGCTATATATTTCCAATAGATATTTTGTATGTGTTTTATCTTTCGATATTTTAGTTTTAAGTTGACTGTTTAGCCATTTTAACTTATATTCGTTTATTTTTTGGTTACAGGTGCACAGCAAGGGATTGAAGTTCGGAATTTACGAAGACTATGGGAACTTCACTTGCGCCGGATATCCGGGTGTGGTCGGCCATCTTGCTGGCGGTAAGCTTTTTCTTTTGCCTCTGGAAAATATTTAATTAGTGTGGTTTTGCTATTCTGTTTTATTTTGTTATTGTAATAATATGTTAATTTTGTATGTATGTTCATACTGGTGCTCCAAACACGCTTTTAACAAATTCACAAGATCCAGTTGAATGGCATTTTATACAAACTGCAGAATAAAAAGAAGAGGAAGATGAATGTATATTAAATATGTTTACATTTTAATTTGCCGAGTGTAAATTGAAGTTACACTTGGTGATTTGAAATATTTCACTACATTTAGGTGAAAAATCTATACTTTATTTAATATTCTGAACATTAACAAAATCTAATATCATACCTAATATTTTAGAAAAAATAGATGTATTAAAATAATTGAGCTAATAACCTTTCAAGGCACGGGTCACAAAACTTCTGAAGTAAAATTATTTAAGAAGTCTTTCAATCTTTGTCGTTTGCTTCCGACTCCAGAGAGACAGGAAACAATAGAATTGCAATTATGCCTGCATACCCTTGTCTTGATAGGTCAATTCACAAACCCTTGCCATTGTTTAAAATTCAAAACTGCCATAATTCAATTTAAATCATACGCATTGTAAGTGTATTGACAACGAAATGGCCAATAAATAGCCTTTACTGATTCAAGTGCCGTTCCAACAGCGACTTGTTATACAGTAATGACATAAAATCCTTTTAAAATGACGTCGATTTGTATGTTGTTTATATCAAGAAAGTGGGTGCCACTTTCTGTTACATAACTAGTTACGCGTGCGGTAAAAGTAAAACGTTCTTTATCCAATTACTTGTACCTTCCAATTTCACTGTGACCATTCTATGTGGTTCATTTTTTAAGCTTTTTTTTTTAAGGTTTATTATTAAAATATTAAATGAATGAATGAATGAACAAATAAATGAATGAATAAATGAATAAATAAATTAATTAATAAATAAATAAATAATTAAATAAATGAATGAAAAAGTAAAATCTATTTCTGTCCATGGCCCATATTTTGTTTATTTTCCATTCTTCATCATTTTACATAGCCATATAAAGTCCACTGCTGAACATTTGCCTCCCCAATACATTATTTATAGTAAGAGTACTTTGCCCATAATCACCACACTAGGCAGGCGGGTTGGTGATCGCAATTCAATCCAGTACGCAGAATAACGCTGTTGCCCATCGTTCTGTAAAATTTATTCGTCGTCGTCTCTTTCGACTTTCCATGAGATAAGAAGGGGTATATTTTAGGCTAGTAGCCCATGCTTTATATTTTATCAGTTTGTTTATATAACGACCATTTTGTGTTAGTAAGAATAAATGACTTACCGGCCAGTATATTTCATGGCAATTATAATTTAAATTCTCATTCGCTAAAACACAAATCAATGTAGTTTATGCTCTTGTTGCCAAGGTTTATGTAAAAAGATCATGAGCAACACCTTTCTTACTCTTTATATGATTTGGGGTCCACCAAGCGTATATATTAGGTAATTGCACAAACAAGTGAGATATAATTGTACAAACAAAACCTCCTTGTAATGAAAATTGATAAAAAAAAATCTCAGGTAATAAATCTTGTTCTTATTTCCACAAATGAATCAATTTTTTTTAAATTCCCATGAGCAACATCTTTTTCACGCTATTAAATGCTTTCGGGACATTACCAAGCAGATATAATTGGTAATTGCAGATATGATTGAGATATAATTGTACAAAAAGCCTCCTTGTGATAAAAATTTATAATTTTATTGTCTCAGGAAATAAATCTTGTCCTTATGTCCACAAATGACATACGATGTATCACAATTTTTATTCAAACTTTAAATGGATTCCTTTTTCAAAAATTTATTCATAATCTAAACTATCAAGGTTCCCTTAGTGCACACTTTATTGGTTACGGCTTCTGGGGACCCTTTCAATATCCTTAAATAATCACTATGTGTTTTGTATTGTTAATTGAAATTATATGTGATTGATAATTTAAAAGAGCCTGTAAGTTTCTTGTCAGTTCTTCTCACAGAGCGGTGGCTCGGAACTGGCACTTAGATTCACTTACACTTAATTTTTAATCTTTCGCGTGTAAGTGAATCTAAGCTTCGTGATTTCATTGCAGTAGTATATAGTTTTTTTTATTTATATTCTGTTTTGACGTTTTCAAGTGCTATATAATAGTTTATGAAATAAAGAACTTTTTACTTTACTTTTCCTTTACTAACAAAAATTCGATTTGATCTTTTATCGCAAACAGAACAAGGATGTGAAATAACAATTTTTCTTCTCATTTTGTCTCATACATCTATGTACATATGCAAATGATGTCCGGTTCATCGATCATTAGATGAAATGCGATAGATAAGTTGCGTGTACGTGTGTGTTCAATCAACCGACGTGACTCGATGGTGGCAATTTTCATTATACAGTGTTGTCTTCCTGAATTGTAAACAGCAGCAACTATTAGCTATTAGGTCAGAACACGACTGACCAATCATCGTTATATCGGCATTTTTTATTCTATTATAATTTAAGGAAGTGTAACGTTAAAGTTCACGTTTAGCGTGCGTTGGCAGATGCTATAATGATACATTTTCTATTTAAGTATCAATAAACTTTCAGTACTGAGCGACGATGGCCCAGTGGCGGAATCCACAGACTTCTAATTCAGAGGTTTTAAACCCTGACGCCTGTGACTTTTCGAAGTTAGGTGCGTAATTATCGCTTGCTCTGTGCCTCGGAAAGCACGTGAAGCCGTTGGTCCCGGCTGTCATGTATTTATTGGTTGTTCTGTGCCTCCGAAAGCACGATAAGCCGTTGGTACCGGTTGTTATGAACATCTATGGCAGTCGTTGTTAGGAAGTCAGTGCATTCTAACATACTGACAACTGGTTTAACCATATAATGATGGTACCCTTTGGGTTGTAGAGGTCAGATGGAAGTCGTTTCATGTAATAACTGAAGTTCAGCTAAATCTGGTAAGACCAGTAAGCAGACCCTGGGCTTAAGTCTGGGGCAACCGGAATAGTGCTAGGAGATGATTGGGGCGAGTACCAATAAAAGTAAACTATTTTAATCCCTTTTAAATAGTTTAAACAAGATTTGCCAAAAGTTTTGGTTATATGGGCATGAGAGTTTGAATTATCACAGATAATATAATACTATATTAGCACTGTCGTGAGTAAAGGCGCGGGCGGAACAAAAACTGAATTTTCGTATTTTTACTTGAACTTAAAAGTGGGACAAAACTTAGCAGAACAATTACTACATAATAGGTGACCACAAAGACACTACATACGCACTTACATACTTATGTAATTACCTTATCTAGGTAATGTAAATATTAATAGGTAGGTACATTCCATCCGTCATATGTATATTGAGTATGTATTTACCGTTGCAGTTTGTACAACATCTATGTAGTATAAGACCTACGTGGTAGGACTCTACATATTTATAGGACTTATGACCGTCTTTGTTTGACCTGACAGGTCTTTAATAAATACATTTTCTTCATAACCTTATTATTTACGCTCATAATCCAGATTATTTATTTATTATTTATAACACAAGTTTTTTATAAACTAAATAATTGGTGTAATTGTCAGAAAATATTTATTCCTTTATTACTTATATATCTTATTTTTACTCCTTATTAAGCACTGACGGCAATAATATTCCTATCCACGCAATGACTCTTCATTATTCAAGATACACTTGCCTCTCTGTAATTAGAACTTTCAAGTGTTTGTAGTCGCTCGCTTCGATGACACTGTTTGGGAATCGGTTCTCGAATTAAATCTTCCTCGTCAAAAGATTTTTAGAAAAGCAATTTAAGTACAGTGAAATTTGGTAGATATAGCTTCTGAACTTAATCCATACTAAGTTATATTCTTTAAATGTATCTCTGTTATTATGTTTGGTAACTTTTTCGAAGTGGCTTATAAAAAAGAAATATGAAGATTGTTACGACATGAAATAGTTATTATCCAATAAATCACCCTATTGCTTGAAGTTTTTAAGTTTCATTTTCATTATTCATATGAGGTATAAAACATTAAACAATTAAAGCACAGCGTGTTAAAAATATATGTGACACTTGTGGCCATGTCCTGTGTGGGATAAAGATTTAATAAAAACTTACTTTTGCGGGATTATATAGGATTACCCCCGAGACATAGTAGGTTTAAGAAGGAAAGTGTATAATTTTAGTCAGTAAGCCACCACAGCCAGTAAGACCCCTCCTGCTCCATCCACAGCGGAAGACGACCATTCAATGATATTCCATCAGAAATAAAAACATGCATAAATGCTAGTATCAGAAAAAAAACATGCATAAATGTTAATATTTATTTTATAGAAGAGAGTTGTATCGCTTTTCTTTTGCAATTGTTTTCTTGTTTTATTTTTAATTTGGTGTACAATAAAGAATTTTTTTATCTATCTATCTATCTAGACGCAGCAACATTTGCGGCATGGGGCGTGGACTACGTAAAGCTGGACGGCTGCTACGCCCTGCCCGCAGACATGGACCACGGGTACCCCGAGTTTGGCGTGCAACTGAACCGCACCGGCCGGCAGATGGTTTACTCCTGCAGCTGGCCCGTCTATCAGATCTACGCCGGCTTACAGGTGACGCTACATACTGTATTCATTGATACCTATTGTTAGATTGTGACTTTGACGGTTCGGAGTACAGCCATGGAAACATGCATGGACTTAAGATTCTTCGCGTTGTGTTTCTGTGAGATTTCCAGGTAAACACTATCAGTTTATTATTGTGACGACCCCCTTATTAAAGAACTATTCAACCTATTTATCTACATGTTTTGGTGGGGGACAGAACTCTTTAAAATAGTTTATGCTGAAGATCCCCTTAGGTATGTTTTTTTTATAGACTGACCCATTAACGACCTGACTTATAAACAGTGCCGTAACTAGGGCGGTGCCAGCAGTGCCCAGGCACAGGGCGCAGACCCTGGAGGGGCGCAGAAATGACCAGACTAGTATCTAGTTTTATGTAAAGCATGGTGGCTAGTAGGTACATTTTGTTTTATTGCGAACATGGTGTAGACGCGCCCTACTGGACGTGGCCTGTATTTTCAGAGCCTGGTCGGAGCATTTTTCAACGGCGCAGTTTTGAAAGCTCGCACCGGGTGCATAAAAGGCTAGTTACGGCACTGCTTATAAACACTTTTATCCTAAAGACAAAAAACACTAGTTACTTATTAAGTAGTATGTTGACTCTTTTGTTAAAGTGAGGCTTTTCTATTCTGATCTATGAATGTCTCTGTAGTTCATAAACGGATATAATGCACCGATCCAAATATACCCATGAACAAATTTTGATTGTATTTATCATTCCATACTTCCAGCCAAACTTCTCGTCAATAATTGAGCACTGCAACCTATGGCGCAACTTTGACGATATTCAAGACTCATGGGCCTCCGTCGAGTCTATTATAGACTACTACGGAAACCACCAAGATGTCATCGTGCCCAACGCTGGGCCTGGACATTGGAATGATCCCGACATGGTAAGAAATTTTCAAAATTAAGATAATGAGAAAATAAAACAAGGCTCATATCATTTACTCCTGCCTAAATTTCTGGGCAACAGCTCATTACTACTTATGTTTAAAAGTTGTTTTAAATGATCACTAGCACTATCACCATCACTACGATCTACTTGCGGTCGTATTTCCGTATGTCAGACCTTAAGCACGTTCAACTGTTAGATAGATCCGTTTGTCGCTATAGTGATTATTAACTAACTTCAAAAGTTCTTACAGTTCTAACCCCAAATGTGTGTCACAGGAGATTAATCGACAATAAAGTTAGTCAAGACATTCATAAATAATTTTTTTTTCGCAACCATTTGTCAAATTTTTTGACATGCTTTGCAGTGTGGTAATTACAAAATATTTGTAAATAACACGCAACAGTAAAAACAAAGCCGTATAAAATTGTACAGCGACATCGATTATATCTATACAGTATCGTTTTTTTTTTTTTTTTTACAGTTAATCATCGGCAACTTCGGGCTGTCTTACGAGCAGAGCAAGACCCAGTTTGCAATCTGGGCGATCCTCGCCGCCCCCCTACTGATGAGCGTCGACCTGCGGACCATCAGACCCGAGTACAAGGCCATTCTGCAGAACAGGAAGATCATTGATGTGGATCAGGATCCGCTCGGTATTCAGGGCAGGAGGATATACAAGGTAAATCAAATTATTTTTCCTTTTTATTTTTGATCTTTTCGAAGACAGAAAGAAGTTGTTGAAAATATGGACCCTAAGTATTGTATAATTTTTTTTATATAAGTATTGCTATGACAATAGTCAACGTTTTCTCGTCTATATAATCGTGCAATCTAGTTTAAGTTGTCTAATTAATTTTATTAAAATAACGTTTTTGTACGTTTATTTGCCTTTGCTATCATTTCATTACAAAAAACACTTACAGCCTTTACAAACATAAATGTTTATCGTTTTTTTAAATATTTTAGACATCTCACATAGCGTGTCTATCCCCAAACTAAGCAGAGAATTTACTTAAGATACTGGTCAACAGTAGTCAACACTAAACTACCAAATAAATAATAGCTTTTTGTAAATACTTACCTACATCATACATAGGAATCAATCAGACCAAATATTGGTATTTATGCACTGACATCTTTTTATATTTTTCCTGGGTACGATCGAACCTACGACCTAAGAAGCGGGGTACGAATGACCTTCGCGATATCCGTATCCAATCATATTTAATATATTACACATATTTGGAACAATTAGTTGAAGTCTAATAGTAACAAGATGTCAATGAATATTTTATCTATGTTTTTATTTAAGTTTTATTTTCCTCTTCTATGTTTTATTTTCCATCATCAAAAGAGATTAACGATACATATAATCAATTTACAGCACCGAGGAATCGAAATTTGGTCACGTCCGATCCTACCAATTCAAGGGCAGTACTACTCGTACGCTGTGGCATTTGTGAACCGACGAACGGACGGCACTCCATCAGATGTGGCTGTCACGCTGAGAGAACTGGGCCTTAACAACCCCGCCGGTTACAGAGTGGAGGTAAGGCTAGAGTAAAAACGCAGGAACTGATATACAAATTCTGAGCTCTACGATCATGTAAAATATAAATTATTTTTTCTTTCTTAAATTTGTGCTTACTCGTTTTGAGTTCTGGCCAATGTCAAGTAATTTAATTATTCAGGTTACTTGCTTAAATCTAGCATTTTCGTAATTTTGTCAAAGTCAAGTAATGTCCGTCATAGTCCAGTCCAAATGAGAGTCATATTCAGTATAGCAGCGGAGACTTTACTAGAAAGAAAGGAATAAAAACGTTTATACATAACCATGCACAAAAATAAAAATAAAAAATAATATTAAACTGAAGATACCTACATCTCTACATGATTATGAAAAGGTATCTACTCACCGTAACATCTAAGTGATGCCTCGACGCTGGTCTTCCGTAGATACCTGAACTAAAATACTAGGCTTCTAGGGAGTTTTGGAATCAATATAGTAAATTACAATTCACTGCAATATGTCATATAAATCATATCAATATTTCTTACATTTGTGTACGTACACATAAGAACTCAAATTTACACTAGTTTTGGAAAGTAAATAACTGCCGCGTGGCCTCTTTTTTCGCGTTGGCGCCAAAAAACCCAATTCAAATTGTTTATATCAATTTAATCCCGTACCTACAAATTAATACACAACTTCTAGGGTTGGCTGTAGAGATCTCTTCTAGAGATAAGTCCACCTTTATACTTTTAGTTTTTAAATACCTTTCGTAATCTATTTATGTTTTATGTGCAATAAAGGATTATTATTATATTCAAAAAATATCTTTGGAAGATAGTAGGTTGTCTCCTCACTTTATTTTATATTTGAGTGTACGACGTACATAAGGCTCCTATCACTGATCACCCCCTAATTCACTTATAGTACCTTTCATAAAAAGTCCTATGAATATTTCTTATTTAATTTCGAGTAGGCACTAGTCTTCAGTACTAAGAGTACCTACATAAATAACAATGACATAAATCATAATTATATATAAATAAATATTTTCTATCTATTTTAGTTCCAAGATAAGTATCGTTAAGAACTTGTGTTATGGATACTAAACAACTTACATACCTTTTTTTTGTAAATACATACTTAATATACATAGGAAAACAACCAGACCAGAACAAATATTTATGTTTTGTACTAAAAAGATTTTTCCTGTGTGGGAATCGAACCCACGACCTCTGGAGTGAAGTGTAGGTATATTGACCTCCACGCCAAATCGGTCGTCATAATCCTACTTAGAGTGGGAAGACATCTTGCTAAAACTCTTTAAAATAAACCTATATAGTCTTAAATCTAGAATATAGGTATAGCCCTATTGCTGGCTAAATGCTGAACTGGACTTCCATTTGATATAGAGAGAAGTTGGACACTGTTGACATAAAATATTATCCTTCCTTATATTGTTGTACATCAGTGCATCACCTGTAGCTTGCAGTTGTTCTTGTGTTTTACAGGATACTTTAAGTTTATATTTGCACATATGACATGTCAGATACATCTAAATCAGAACTTTTTTTTAATAATCTTAAGTATTGTTAACAATACGATGGTTTTTAATGAACTTAAACGCTACCATACCGCTAGAGACGTAAAATACATGAAACACAACATCGACGTCACTTTCGAGTTAAAACAAAATCAATGTTAAAAATACAATTTTGTATCTATTTCAGGATCTCTACGAAGATGTGGATTACGGAGTGCTATCCCCTCAAACGAAAATCAAAGTGAAAGTGAACCCCTCAGGTAAAAAGTGTCACACTAGTCGTAACACAACGTAAAAAGTATGGAAATATATATGGAGCTCCTATCAAGACCTAAGGAGCCCAAGCGAACCTCACCTGCAACCTCGATAAGCGGCAATAGGTTCGCCACCTATTACGTGGGCCCAGCTAAATAATTGGCGAAGTGTGGGCACATAATTTGTCTTTGCCTACCCCTTCTGGGAAACAGACGTGAATGCATGTTTTTAGTTTGTAGAAATCACATATACAGAATGTACAAAGACCCTGATCAAAGCCGAAAGCTACGTTCTAAGCCAAATTCTGCCCAGCATCCGAATATTTTTTTCTTTGAGACTAGAACTCGGAAATATAAAGTCAAACTCATGATTTTTTTTGATTACTCCAGGAGACGGTTTCTAACATTATCGCATTACGCTTACGATACTAAATGAAAAATTAAACTTCATATGAATATTTTTTTGTACTCATTTCTTATATTTTTAATTTCACAGGTGTTGTAATACTTCGTGCTGATGCCCAACCTTCATACGCCTACAACGCGATACCAACTCGGACACCGTACACTCCACTCAACGACGTATTCAGACTGAAGAAAAAATAAAAATAACGCCATCTATACTTCTTAGTCAGCACTAGCTGTTAACTTTCGAAAATGAACCGTTTTTACTGACGAACAAGTCAATCTTTATGATCTACAAGTACAATTAATTTTGAACTCTAAAATTGTATCCTTATAATATATTTTGGTGTGAATGTAGTTACCAAGCTTCTCAAGCGTGTTTCAGCCTTGCCGATTGTTTGTTTTTATTTTTAATTTATGTTTTCATTATGTCTACTTAGTGTGATCAATAGATGTATATGTAACAAAATGTGGAGAATCAATTTTGCCATTACGTTGTACCTAGGATAAGTATGTACATTTTAGGTGCCTGTAAATGTAAGTTTTTTTAGAAAAAGTAATTAAAATAATTTGTATAATATTTCTGTACTTTTTTTTATAACTATAATTCAGCCAAATCAGGTTGAACCAATGAGCAGACCCTGAGCCCTGGTCTAGGGCCCCTCTGAAATAATGCTGCTGTGTTTGTTTTTTTTTTGTTTGTCGAATTTCTTTTACAAACAAACACTCACACTCACACAAACACTCGTATGAATATAGCCTATTTTCGTAAATTCATATTTTCTTTATATATTTATTTTTTTGCATTTACATTTCAAAACTCATCTATTTTTCAACAACTGAATCTGATTGAAGTTTGTTTTTTAATTATTGTTTGCATATAACAGAAAAAAAATATTATTATGTGCGTTATTTTTAAAAAAAATGTTACATATTATTTATTTTAGTTTGAATGAAGTTGTGCAATTCATAAATAGTATTTTTTATCTTATGTATTTATATTTTTGAATGTCAGATCGTTTCGTAAATGCTTCTCATGAATAGTGAATTTGAATCCAGCCACTGTAGTTGCTAAGTTTTCTTCTTCAATGACGTTAACACTTCTGCAACAAGGAGAAAATAATTTGTTAATTTTCCTTTACTCATACAATAAAATATCTCACGACCAAGCATTCCATTTAGGGTGAGAAAAACCTTGCTACAACTATTTAAATGGGATCTACATAGTTGTAGTAAAAGAATAGTTGTTGAAAATCCGTAACTTGATTTTGCATATTTTATGCGAACAGCTAATAAATAAAGCTTTGGAAGCGCAGAAATCTGCAAGATCAAATGCCACATTTCCAGTGCCAAGAGCGCTCTAACTTATTAACAAATCATCAACACTAAAATAAGAATCTGTCTCACAATATCTGTATAAAAATATACTAATTTAAATATTGGGTAAATAAAATTACAGCATTGTAAAGACTATCTTTGAATTTCACGCTGATGCGAACTTATTTGGACATAGTGAAACAATCCTCATCACAAAATACCAAGCGAACGAAAACGCATCGTAATATCGAAAGTACAATATAAACTTATCCGAAATATCGAAGATTTGCCGTATTTCATACCTCACCTTCAGTAAGACAAGGGCATAATTGTCAAAAATTGTAAAAAATAGTTGGGTATGCAAAAGTGTTTTAAAAAAGCCTTTTCAACTGGTGAGACAAAGACACCATAATGTATAGTTTACTTCATGTAAAGAAGAATTACTTTAGAGTAATATTAACTATAAACAAGATCGCATTAAGCGCAAAAAAATCTTAAAATGGCTGTTCTGTAAAATTGCAAATACTGCAATTAACTTTAACGGAGGAAGGTATTCACAACCATTACTTTAAAAGACATTTTATGATTTAAAAGCCTTTTTAATGTAAGAAAAAAAAATTACCGCCACCTAACCCAAAATTTTGAGTAAGAAATTTTGAGCTTCGGGAGTTTAGGCATCGGGAATCTTTTGAATTGTTCTTTCGGAAATTTATTTTTCGGTCAAATAAACATTAGACATTATGAAATTCAGAATTCCGTTTGTAGGTGTTATGAATTTCGGTCGTATTATGATGCATATCCGAGAACACAGAAGTAAAGCTCAGGAATGAACATCATTTAGCATATTTATGGATGTCGATGCACGATCGTTAAATTAGTCAGACCATGATGAGCTTAGGCGTTAAATACAATGTCGCTTTCTAAAAATCAATTCTCGAAGATCGAGTTTATGATAATCCGTAGGGAACAGGATCAGATATTCCCAAATTAGACAGTATTATGTGGGTTAAATAAAAATATTGTCTAACCAAAAATACTAGTCGATTTGCCGCGACTTTATTAGGCATACGATCTGGTAAGTTAAACGACATCTACACCGCCAAAGTCACAATAAGACTGAGCAAATGCAACATGTGTAATGTAGAGTTACGCTTTACTTCTGTACTCACTGTTTTCTGCCTATATAATGTTGTGATCTGGCCCAAACAGTTTTAATTCTTAGCCCTTCAGAATTGGGTAATACCTATTTTAACAAATTATCTTCTAAAAAAATGGACCCTTAATCCAAATGCACGTCATAGCATACTCATGAATATGAGAATCAAACCTTTGGTCTTATGAACGGAAAGCGTGTGATTACGTACCTCTTTAATCTATTTTCGTCGATCGTTTCAGCTGTTACTGGTTGTTCTATTTTAAAAGAATACTCTCTATCCTTTGTATAGTCGTATTTTTCTGTTCGTGCCTCTAAAATTCCAAGTATTTCGTTCTTATTGCGTAATTCTGATCCCAATATTTCAAAGTCTTCGATTTCATCTGAAAATTTTTATTCAAAATTATGTTCGATCTCGCGCATGACTAATCGATTTTAATATGTCTTGTCTTGGTATTTCCTATCTATAGGCAGAATGTTTTTATATTAAATATTTATGTTTATCTGTTTTTTAGTTTTAAACCACATAAGTTTTTAATGATAATTGAATAATAAATAAATTAATACGATGGTACAGAAACAGTTATGTCAAAGTACAACTCAAAATTATTCATCAGTTATAAAATTTTATTATTTGTATGTGTCCCATTTTTAAATAATGGCTTCGTGCGGTTTGCACATTTAGCCAGTGTCAAGTTAAGAGATATATTAATATCATAAAAATTATAGTAAATGAGAATGAGTGGTGATAAAGATGATAAATGGTAAATGAGATACCCTCCCCTAAGCCCCTTGAGTCCTCAGTAAAGATGTGGGACTATACTGAGATCTCACATGGACTCCTTGAGAGAAAATTTGAAAAGTGATGTTGCACTGTTTTGTTTGATTTACCAACACTCATGTATGTTCACAAACACTTAACGGTTAGTAATCCACCGTTATTACACATTAATGTTAGAAATATCACAAATTTTAGAAAATAAAACAAAACTGCAGACATGACGCTTTACTTTCCCGCCAAGAAGTCCAGATTAAATTTAACAATATTTTTACCGATCATTTTTTTTCGGGTCACTGATGACAATTCAGAAGTGTTAAAGTTTATCAAAATGTACAGTATCTGAAAAAATAAATAACAATTAATGTTATAAATCAAATAAACGACTTGTCCAATTGTCCATCACTTGACGACAGATAGGGCGTAAAGTATTTATTACTTGCAGTTCGCTCGTAATCATCGTAAATATTTATGCGCGAAAGTATAAACATTTATTATATAGGGTGTATAGGGTATTCTACGAAGGCCTAAGGAGCCCAAGCCAACTTTACCTGCAAGAGGTGCTCTCCGATTAACGGACAAGGACAGAACATTGAATAAGCGGCAATAGGCGCGTCAGCTACTACGTAGGACCAAATATACTCGCATAATGGGCGAAGTGTGGGCGAATATTATAGAAAACTATATATCATAATATAGTTGGTCCCACGTAATAGGTAGCGAGCTTATTGCCGCTTGCCGGGCACTGTTTTGTTCGCCAGAGCCTCGTCCGTTGATCAGCAGGTGCACCACTTGCTGGCTCATTAGGTCTTGGTAGGATCCCTATCTATACACTCTTTACTATCATTGTACTAGCTCTGATTAGTTTAGGGTTAGAAGCTTCATTTCTACTTTTATTTATTGATTTAAATTTATATGAACTCCATAGAACCTTTTTTTAGATTCGTGATTAAACCGACTTACTAGTAATATAATTATAGATTTCATTGTTTAGGTAAGTTACAAGTACAGTCACACTTGTTAGGAACACTAACACAACACAGCAACTGCCAGTTGATAAACTGTCTATGTAACGTATAGGCACATATATTGCCTCGACGCATTATTACTGTGTAATAATTATTCGATACAGTCGTCAATTTTCGGTCAATTTCCAATAAATCAGTAAAATTTTATAAGTCTGAACATATTCAAGCATGAACATCTTTAAAAGTGCTCTATATGTCAGGAATAACATGACTTTATTCAGTAAGCGTACTCGTGCCATTTTTCTTATAGTGCTTTTAGTAAAATTACGTTCCTGTTGATCCGCCTGATGGTATATGGTATATCTACCATCACTAGCGCGTTCCCGACCTATTAAAACCATTTTAAAGCCTTTATGAAGAAAAATGGATGATGACGAAATAGCTAGTTTTTAAGTTTTGACCTTCATAAGAGCTCTATATGGAGCCTAACTTGAATAAATTTTGACATTGACTTTAAAGAGAACGTTTCAGAACTTAAAAATCCTTACCCCAAGGAGAGGCTTTGGCTATGGGTACTACAGATAATTACAGATAACTGCTGGCGCGTGATGATTAGTAAATATACTTGTACAGATACTATTGTTCCGTGTGGTACCTGCCTAGAATACTCAAATGCCACCCCATTTCATCTCACGGGGAGTCGTAAGAGTCGACAAAGAGAAATCCTACCGGATGATGGGCAGCAGCGTCATTCTGCGTACTGACATGAACTGCGATCACCAACACGCCTGCCAAATGGACAAATTCCCCCAAAGCCATGTTTAACAGTGGACTCATAAGGCTGATATGATGAGATACTTTTAATATACCTATGTAAGAACCATCCATTCCCTATGAAATCTTACCATAGAAATCTTAAGTTTTCTATTATCCATCATCATCATCATCTCAGCCCATTAACGTCTTACTACTGAGCACAAGCCTCCTCTTATATATCAAGGTGCGAGGGTATTGGGTCATACTCAACCACGCTGACCCAGTGCGGATTGGCGGAGGCAGGTGTATGGCGTCCTGCAGTTAGAATTTTTCAAGCCGCCCAATAAGGCCTCTAACACGGCTTAACGACTACCATATTTAGTGATAACCGGGACCAACGGCTTAACGTGCCTTCCGAAGCACGGAAGCGCTCGATATCAAATGCCACACAAACGGTCACCCATCCAAGGACTGGCCTTTGTAAACTCTGCTTTACTTCGGTAATCGTTTCCGACCACCGAGCACCGCGGTGCTACGAGCGCTATGATCCATATGACCAAGAATTGTCTATATTCGTGCAGGCAAATCTTTGTCCAGAGTGAGTTACAATACTGATAAAACATGTTTGGAAGAATCTTTACTATTTTAGAAGTTTTACAAAACTCCAAAAGCGGTTATCTATCCAAGAATTGATTTCAAAGTTCTGTTAAAATGACTCATTAAAAATAACATTTCAAAACAGCAGTTTAATCGTACACATTATTTTAATAATTCGAAATTTTAATAAATAAACAATATATCAACTACTAGTAAAATTATATTATTATTTTTCTGATACAGTATACAAAATAAAAAAGTTAAATAGTTTATACAAATAATTTACAGAATACGGAATCTGACCCGAGTCGTACCGATAACATTATCACAACACCACAAAGATCATTAACCCAGCGAACTCCTTTTGAATACTCTTATTTGTAGGAAAACTTACACACAACTTAAATTAGATCAGGTCAAAAGACCACTGACTTCAAAATAAGGCAAATGGTCAATAGTAAACCTGAAATCTTGGACAGAACAGCAAAAAGTGTACCCTTCGATAGGATTATCTGGATGCCAGCTCAACCAATTAAAAGCATTATTCCCTCTACATATGTCTTTGCAGAAAAATATATTTTCTGCTTCTCGTGGTGAATAATATGGATTATTAATGCCAACGAATGCAATCCCTCGGCGACTGCTCGGTTCGTAGACTACTTTATAAAAATACAAAGGCACGGGAATCACTGGATTATTATTTTCATCTGTTGTCAAGTACAGGCTAACTTGTCTTCCAGAACTATCAGAAAGCTGCGAGACACCGTAAGTGCCTGTATATATTACAGTATCATACATTGCAGCGTGGACGTGATTTCTAAGGTCTACCTCTAAAGTGTTCCAGTTACCACCATTAAACCCTGTCCATTGAGGAGCACAGTTGACATAGTGGAATGTTGCTCGTTCAGTAAAGGCAAACATAAAATCCGTTTTAGCAGCCAAATGTCCTCTTGATAAAAGTTGTGTTTTGTTAATATACGAGTCGACCAATGAACCTACTAACTGAGACACTGCTGTTCTTTGACCTCTTGGTGAGAACAAATCATTAACAGGTAAACCCTTGTAGTTGTTATTGTCAATAAAAAAGGGGCGGTCTACTCGAGTTTGGAAATATGCATTGTAAGGTTTTTGTGTATACTTTGAATAGACTGGCCGCAAATCACCTTCGTTGAAACAAGTCTCAAAGACTGGATAGAACTGATGCTGTACTTCATATCCGACTTCAATTATTGGGTTGCCTTCGAAACACGTGCGTTCTGTACGTTTACTTTTGTGATTTGGGGGCATGTAGCACCTGAACGAGCTGAAGGTAGCTGGACCATTGAGCCAACTATCACTGCCGAAGTTGTTTCCTCCTAAACACGTAACAGTTCCAGTTGAAACATCGCTGATTTTGTTAGGATGCACGATGTTCCCGGAACCTTCACAGCTCAGTGTCAAGGCGTCTCCAAACTCTAGATCGATGTTCCCATTACTGTCTGTAGGTTCAAGAATCCTAGCGTTCCTTAGAATCACAGGAAGGGGTTCGCCAAAATCAAATCGCGAGTTTAGTCTGCACCTCTGCCCTTGTTGAACATTAAATAACAATACAATTAAAGTACAAAGCCATTCAAACATTATGTCTTGTTTTTATGATACCATTAATTTTCTGTTAGTTTTTTACTGAAAAATTTTGATTATTTTACTTGTAAATTTTGTGATAAATATCCTGTCAATGAGACTGACGTACCATAGATTGTCGTAAAGTTTTCAAAAAATTCAATGTTTACAACAATACGCCTTAAGGTGGGTCCGGTGCGATTACTGTGCCCGTATTGCCAGCGCTAAAAGATCGCCTATTAAAAGAAAGAAAGAAATATATTTAAATAGCACTCACAGACGAAAATAAGAAAGTATTGGACAGTTCATGATAATAATGATTATTATATATGGCCGGACTTATGTACACTAATTTCATTACTTTGTTTTATTTATTAAATAAAATAATAAACTAACAGCTATAACAGGCGAAGACGCTTAAATGCTATGCAATATATGTATTTAAAATTAGACTAGGTATAATAAATTAGACAAATAATAAATCAGAAAAATAAAGAAAAACACATTAATTGTTATGTAGTAGTGCACTAGCAAAGGGTCTGCATAAACATCGGCATCCCAAACTATTTGCACAAAAGAGTTAAGGAGGTCGATCGCACTTGCTGTGGGAATTATTGGACCACAACTTGATACAGGGAATGAATATATTCAATAAAGTCATTATATCCTTGCAATATCCCGGTTGCCCTAGACTTAAGCTTAGGGCCCAGGGTCTGCTCACTGGTTCAACCAGATTTTACTGAATTTCAGTTATTACGTAGAGCGACTGCTGAATGACCTCCGCAACCCAGAGGGAAACATCATTCTATGGTTAAACCAGCTGTTAGCCTGTTAGGAGGCACAGGCACTGAGTTCTTAATAACGACTGACATAGATGTTCATGACAGCCGGGACCAACGGCTTCAAGTGCTTTCCGAGGTACGGAGCAAGCGATAATTACGCACATAACTTCGAAAAGTCATAGGTGCGTCACCAGGGTTTGAACCCGAGACCCTCTGAATTTAAAGGCAAGGGATCTCGCCACTGGGCTATCGCCGCTATACATTCAATAAAGTGATGAGGAAAATCCTACATATCTAGTAGCACGATGTGTGGCGGGTGGGCTATAGCAACGTGGTGACGTTAAGCTCGCAAGACTTTCAGTACCTTTAGTGACCTTCAGTACCTTTCTATTAACTATGATTGTACAGCAAGCGTCATATAGTTGGTAACATTCAAAACGCCATAAAGGTCGACTTACGTCTCTATTGTCAAGAGCGCAAGGGCGTGTTCCGATATATATGGTGCTTTGGGTGCTATCAACAAAATCAAAAAATCAAAATTCATTTATTCAAGTTTGGCTCAATAGTGCTCTTATTAATGTGATGCTTATAAACTAACGCGCCAGTTCACTGCGGGTGGGAGCTTGATCGTATAAGAACGGGCAAGAAAATCGTCAAGGTTGGCTTTTTCTTCCGCCAGTTAGAATAAAAATATATAATATGAAAACAATTGTGTTCTGCAGTCACAAGATTTAAAAGATAAGAAGACAAAACTCTTTTTAGCAATAGTAATATAATAACGGATAAACATAGTAGACATGAGCAGACGCAGAACAATTGCACGATGCGCAGACAATGGCCATTTTTGTTCAACTTAAGTGCCAGATTTTAAGAGATCCCTGAAAGGACATTCAATAAAGAAGTAACCGTTATCTTATCAAGCAAGACTATTTCTGACGGTATAATATTTTGGCACCCAAAGTTATACGCTCAATTAGTTCTGTGCGCTTACTTTTACCGGTACTACCTTATAAAAGTAATGTAGAAAATTTAGTCAAAATCTGGTTACACCAGTAAGCAGGCCCTTATCTAATAGGTTGGGGAAAAAGTCTTTTCGTATTTTTGTATGAAAAGTCAAGACATTTTTTTCAAAGTTTATTTACAATATATATGTACCGTTTTGTTGAATAACTTTCTGCCATTTTGTGGGCAGAGACATTATCCCGTTACTGTAGAAACTTTGGGACTTCTGATCAAAAAAACGGGACAAATAGTTTTGGCAGTCCTCTCTTGAGGTCAACCTTACAGAACCTAAAGAATTCTGCAGAGACCGAAACAGGTGAAAATCTGAAGGCGCAAGGTCAGGGCTATATGGTGGATGCACTAGGACCTCCCAGTCGAACTCTCTTAATTTTTGCTGAGTGGCTAAAGATGTGTGTGATCTAGCGTTATCGTGATGAAAGACCACACCCTTCCTGTTGATCAATTCCGGCCGTTTTCTCTCGACTGCTTCCTTTAATCTCATCAGTTGCTGGCAGTAAAGATCAGAATCGATGGTTTTGCCGGGCGGTAAAAGCTCATAATAAACAATGCCCTTCCAATCCCACCATACACACAGCATCACCTTATTTCGTGTTAGGCCAGGTTTGGCCACAGTCTGTGAAGCCTGGCCAACTTTCGACCACGACCTTTTTCGCACGTTCTTGTCGTACGTGATCCACTTTTCATCGCCAGTTATCAATCTCTTCAAAAACGGCTCGGTTTCATTACGTCTCAATAATGAATCGCAAATGAGTACACGGTTCATTAAGTTTCTTTGAGTGAGCTCGTCTGGCACCCAAATATCGAGCTTTTTTGTATGGTTATACAAAAAAGCTTTCTTCAAATGGGTCAAAACTGTTTTGTGGTCAATTCCCAGTTCTTCAGCTACATCGTAACTACTAATATGCCGATCTTGCTCCACTCTTTCAAAAATGGCGTCCATTTTATTCGTAACAGGGCGACTAGAGCGAGGTGCATCTTTAACATCAAAATTTCCGGACTGAAAACGTTTGAACCAAATTTGTGCTACTCTTACTGACACTGCATCAGGTCCATAAACATCACAAATTTTTTTCACTGCTTGAGTTGCATTTTTGCCTTTTTTATAATAAAATTTTAAAATGTATCGAATTTCTTCATTAGATTCACTCATTTTTACGGAGAGAAAAACAAATAAAAAATAGCGGGAAACAACTTTTTTTTATTTGTTTCTTTTCTTTATAATGGAACCTTTTTAATGTTACCAAAACCAGCCAGACACAAATAGTACAGTCAAAAAAAATTTATAATAAGTTTATACCTACGTTATGCGAAAAGACTTTTTCCCCGCCCAAATATGTAGTCTAGAGCACAACCTGGATGAATACTATGATGATGATGAACGGTGTGTTCACCTCGTAGTTTGGAATACCCAACGTGATGGTAAGCGGATTCTAAAGACTATCTATTTTATTGAAAGCCAGTATATAGTAATGTGCCTATACTTTCAGCACATGGACGGATGGTCAATCGCACAATATTTCGCGTAAAACCCGAGAACTTTTCTATGACTATACTCAATAAAAGGTCACTTTTTTGGTTTTTAAGTAAAGATATCGTTTCTAAATGTCTGAGCTGAGTTTATATAAAATGTTGAAATATTTAATAACATAATATTTTGAATTATTTATTTTAGTTCCTGATGAGAATACAATTCGATAATATTTCCAGACCTCTTTGCAAAATATAAAATATTATTTAATTAAATAATCACATTATCTAAATTATTTATGATTTATTCATAATTACTACCATTACCTAATACAACACAATACAATGTTGTACTACAACCGAAGGCAAAAAATATTTTAATTATAGAAATAAGACATATATTACTTTTTACATATACTGGTAATATTACAAAATTAAAACGTGATTTCTAATTAGCACTTGGTACATAATATTTAATCTGACGACATTACCATTGAGTTGGTTATAAAATTTTCACGAACATGTGCTTATGAGAATCAATATATGACGCAAAACAAATGTAAATAATAAAATAAATAATGAAAGAAATAATAGCTATCTCTTAAAATTTAAGCTTTTTATATGAAAAATTAAATATTTCATGACTTAATAGCGACTTAAACATAGAACCCTAATGGAAAAAAGATCTTATTTATAATAATACAAAATTAGAACGTGCTTTTTATGAGCATTATAGATAACGTAATTATATTTAACCTGACACCATTACCAAATCGGGTTGGCCAAGAGTTTTTCATGAACGTGATCAAATGTCATTTTGAGAGTAGATATCATTTATTGCTCGACAAAAGAGGAAAGTCTAAGAATTTTGTATTTTTTCTTTATAAATCGCTTATGATTTAATAAATGTGGAAGGCTACATTATTTAAAAAAAAAAAAAAAAAAATTAAAAGAACGTAAACGAATGTGCTACCTCCATGAGTAGATACATTTATCATTTAAAGTATATTTGAAAATCTAAACAATCTTAGTGAACATCTTCAGAGTGTTAGCGTAAGGACCCCTAATGCTAATTTAGTAGTAGGAAATTCATAGCAGTCATTCTATAGCAAACATCCGTGACATACGTGCGTGTGCGAGTTAAATAGTCCAAACATACTATTGTAAATAATTATTGTTTACATACATAAATAACACTTCATTAACTGTGACTGTGGCGTTTGAATCACTGGATTTGTTTACAATTATTGGACTGATTGCTGCAGCAGTATGACTCAGAAGGTTTGTCAGCATATTCTTTATTTTATTCATAAAATTTTCCACAAGAGTTAGACTTTTTTTCGATATTTACGTTCTGTGTGACAACAACAGAAGTGAGATGACTTATCTCTGTTCTGAGTTAAGAACGGTCGCCAAAGTAAAGAAGAAATCCCAGAATTTAGTTCTTGATTGGTAAACGTTTGTGTGGTCATATTGTCTAGAATATTATCGGAAGGCACGTTAAGCCGTTGGTAATTTTTAGTCAATAAAATTCAAAATCATTTATTCAAAACTGGCTTGTAAACGTCACCCTAATCTTATATTCTTACTGGTCGTGAAATCCCATTTGACTCAATCATACTCCATCACGCTTACTGAGTGTGGATTGCCGAAGACGTGAGTGGCGTCCTGATGATAGAAGATGAGTGCACTATGGTTCTTGAGACGATTCCGATACGGCACCGAGATGGGCTGAGCTGAGTTTTTTATTTTTTGGCTGACGTTATCTGTGGAAAACCTTATTCTAAATTATAATCTGTGAGACTTTGCAGCAACTTCCAAGATTCAGGAAACGATTGATTCCTACGACTTGAAAAATATAAGGAACTATGTCCCTATAATGCCTTTCTTTACGGGTCTTACAAAAATATAGTAAAATTTTTCTCCAATTTAAAAATATATTCCTTAGTTATTTCATTCAGAGACGACGTCACAGAATAAATGTGTAATATCCTCGATAGTGTACTAGTAATCAGTCTAACTATGAGTAAAGTCATAAGAGACTCCAGGCATGCTATTTTACATTTAACAAGCATAAATTATAACTTTACTCGTATAAAGCATAAATTTGAATACCTTGATAGTAATCTGTCATTGGCTACAATGCAATCATTTACGGACATAATAAAAACGATAAACTGTGCTAATTAACATTGTATGGTCGATGGTGCGTCAGGGGTCAGGGATCACATGTGACTCTTATTAATACAGTAGGTACAAATAGTGTTTTCAATGTGATAAAGCTATATGGGTAACAACATATTTAAGTATTGTACCCAGCTAAAAACCACAGTCCCAGTATAAAGACTAAAGAAAAGTCTGCTGTTGAACATTACAATAATCATCACCTCCCTCCATTAACGTCCTATTGCTTAGCACGGGCTTCCTGGAACACAGCCGAGGTGGATTCAAGTCATACCGGAGTCAGACCATGCGGACCCAGTGCTGATTGGCTGAGGCAGAACGTCCTGACGTTATATTAAAAGCCACCCACAAAGGCTGGACTAGATCACTGACCCTTCGATTGGGAGGCCATCTTTTACTACGTAGTAGAGACACTCCGAGCATAGATCACTTCATTGCACACTGACGGACCTAGACAATTCTTATCAGGCACAAGGTTTCAATACTCGCGTCATTACCGGCAACACACCTTGTTTTTGGCTTTCTTCTCGAGGCATATTTTGTCACAACAGAGATACGGTTATACATAGGTATATGTATAGATTTAGTTTATATAATTCACGCCAGTGTTAAATATAACTAATAAAATAAGTATGTTGTCAGAACCATTATTTCTGAAAAGAAATGACATTCATTTTAATCCTGAGTATGGCCTAAAAATAGGATTATTTATTGGCATGTCTGTAACATCGTAGCACTTTGAGAAATGGAGCAATTTGAACGTGTATTTTTATGTACAAAAGCTTGTTTATTCTCGTTTTGTTTGCATTCTATTCTCTCTGATATTGTTTGAATTCTGAACTATAGAATAGACTAGATCTCTGGTATTCGAGGTTTTGAATTATTTTTTAAATGTGATTAGTGTCTTTATTGTATGTTTTTTTTATAAAATTAAACAGCTGCCAAATAGGCCTACTTCGACAATGATAAAATGGTCCCTCTGCCTACTAACATGCCATTGCTGTGCTCAACCTTTCTCTCCTAAACCAAGGTGACAACATATAGGTTAAAAATAGACCACGCGAACGTAACGCAGATTGGTGAAAGGAGATAAGTGGGGCGTACTGCTGATATAATCTATCAAAACTCAGAACTCTCCATAGGGCTTGGTACCTACCCCCGACTGGTCTCCACCTTGTCGTGGTGGGGGGGCTGAGTACCTCCCGGTAGGGCGCAGGAGGCGCTAGGGAAAAGGCAACACCCAGGGCCAGGAGGGCCCGCTCAGCAGCGCCAGGAGGGTCTAGGCAGTGGGGGCAGGGGGCCCCTGCTGTCTAACCATGGACCCTCCGGGAAGTCGGCCACACACGCTATGGTCGCAAGGGGAGGTAGGAGGGGCGCGTCCACTGCGCCTCTCTGAGGAGGTCCTCCCGGTTTTGGTCCGGGGGACGTTGGCCGCAGGCGGGGTGTCAGAAGCTGCAACCCAGGTACTGGCCCCCGCCTCTTTCTCAACAAGCGGCGGGCGTCGTCGGAAGATTTTTAGTGGGTATTACTTGGCGGTCGTGTCTGCCGGTGGTGAGTCCCACACCCCCTTTCGGTCCCCCTTTGGCCGGAAGGCAGTGCGTAAATGCATTTTGTTACCGACGTAAAACAAAAAAAAAAAAAGGGCTTGGTACCTGGGCTAAACGACTATCAATGTGTGTGTCTGTCAGTCTGAAATGAGTAAGGATAAATTACGCTATTACACTTATTATAATAATACGCGTGATCTATTATATCTCAGATATTAATAAATTGAGGAAACTAGCTAAGATTATCCGTCAGAACACAAGTACTTGCCTTAGATTTCAATATTAATAGGCACCTTAGCCTGTTAACTTCTTACTTATGAGTACAACATTTCATACATTTAGGCCGGCTTGCACAATCAGTTCTTAATTTACGCTAAATTTGATTTAAAATATCATTTCAGTCATTTGGTTGAAGTTGAGAAGGACGGAACAATGTTTTAAATAGATTTAGCACTAAAAAGAATAAGGAACCGTTGTTCAAGACAACCTTAGTGTTAACCAATACAAAGTAACGTCAGTGACGTGCACACTATATATGCAAGTAAGAACTGCATACCTTAAACCTACTCAAATTTAATTTATATACCTACTTATGCTCGTCCACCTAGTTTCTCTGAGTTACTAGCGCTACTCACTCCACACCCTTCCGAAAATCTGAACGCTGCAAATGTGGCCGCCTCTGCTTAACGTGCTATCCGAAGCACAGAAGTGCTCGATTGTAAATCCAAATTAATGTTATAAATACGAAAGTAACTGTCTGCCTTTCTTCTACGCCTAAACTACCGAACCTACTTAGATGAAATTTGGTACAGACATAGCTTGGAACTCGAAAAAGGACAGAGTTTTTATCCCGAAAATCCCACGGAAGCGGGAACTTCTAAAAAATCCCGCGAGATCGGGAACTATGTGGGTAAAACCAAAAATCTGCCGGAAGTCACTATTCCACCCGAACGAAGTCGTGGGCAAAATCTAGTGCTACATAAGCTGTTCCAATCTAAGGACTTAGGAAACTCTTCTTATTTCAGTAATCGTTTCCTGACCATCTAGTACTACAGAGCAGTGGCTGCTTCTCACTACAAATAATGCAAAGAAATTTTAAGATTTTTGTTAGAAGAATAACTAACCATCTCCTTTTTTTTCAGATGATCCTGGCATTATGCCTGCTTATACTTTATGGAAACGTCAATACATTCGTACTGACCGAGCAAGGAAGATTAGAAGCGAAAGAGTCATCTTTATCTCACCTTAAAAGTAGTCAAACAAACCAGAACACAAAATCAGAAGATTACAGAAAATATAATTACATCATAACTACGTATTTATAACAAAACCACTTCAGCCCGTTCATTTTGCCCTTTGCTGGGCTCGGGCCTTTTTTTAGAAACCAAGGTGAGAGGTATTTGGCTCTTAGTGAGTAGGCAACCCCAAAAACAATATCGTTTGTATTTACTTAGATATCATAGTAAGAAGATCAGTATTTAAAAAAATAATATTTTCAGACAATTACGACATTTATTTAGTTTCAAGTATCATTAAGAACTTGTGTGAGTGAATTACGAATAAGCGTACATAAATACTTTTTAGTTTTTTGTTAATAAACGCAGGAAAACACCCAAAATTTAAAAAATATTCATATTTGTGCATATAATTATTTTTCTTGTGTGGGAATCGAACCCACGACCTTAGAAGTAACGGCGAGACTGTCATTTAAAGACAACTTATGTCAAGCCCATAAAGATAAAGATAGCCTTATTTAATAATCTTGTATATACATAATTCTTTAACAAAGTTTTTTTTAACTATGAGCACATTTTTTTTTTTTTGTAATTTAATAACTTTTTTAATCATAAAATACTGGTTTTAGAATACGAGTTTTGGCGCTAACGCGGGATAAGACACGTCGCGGCAGTATCTCATGTTCCAACACTAATGTAAAATCAAGTTTTTATGTGTAAATATAGATTATTATGGATTTTTAGACATAACTTCTTTGTCAACGTACACAAATGTAGGAAAGTAATATATTGCGGTGAATTGTGATATTTCGTGTTTAACAGATTTTCTAAAATATATTTAAAAGATCGTAGAAGCCTTTATTAAAGTCTCCACTATTTTACTGTAAGGTATGTGTACTCTGGCTAAACTAGATTATAACGAACTTACATTTACTTGAATTTGGCTGTACTGAATAACGAAAATTATGCATTTATAAAAAATATGGCTTGTTGATGAGTGTTTTTATTCACTGAGTGACTATTTTGAAAAATAAATTAATGATTGTGATAATAGAATTCTCTGATTATATTTTTGCGTACCAGTTACTGGTGATATATGCGGACTGTATTAAATTTTTAGATCACTTATGTACTATATTTCATGGGAAATAAAAAGTCTTTGTCTTTGTCTTTATGCAAACAACTTGATTAATTACATTACAATTAACAGTGGCAACTACTCTCCATACGAGTTTTTCCATATTTAAGAGAAAAAAAATTAATTCTTTTTGAATCATTTTAGAACTTACTCAAACACGTAGTCGGTACTTAGGTTTACGATGATTGTCTTTTGTCGCCATTAAACGTCTCTGACAAATGAAAGAAAACTAATTATTTTAATAATTACTAAGACGTTACAAGGAATATGTTTTAATGTTAATAAGTAGGTAATTAGTTAATAAAGAAATACATTGTTGCTTAAAGAGCTTTAGACGCCTATAATATGGTTTAAATAAACGATTCTAATATTTTATTTTCATTTCTCAAACGAGTTTCGTGACTACCTGACCTAACTGTGATACTAAATTTGAACCTAGACAACATGACATATCAGGTGAGCACATTATAGCTAAACTTACATTAAGTACTGAACATAGACATTTATTTTATCTAAAACTACATAGCTGTCAGAGTAATTCATCTATTTAAAAAAAATCGCATCGAAATCCGTTGCGTAGTTTTAAAGTTATAATCATATATAGGCACTTAGTTTTAGACTATATTGTAGTCACTAATTCAGTTTTTTTGTAGAAGTAATGTAATTTATGTTCATATAGTATAAACGCGAAACGTGTGTATTTATTTCCTTATTTTCTTTACTAATTTTGTAATGTAAAATTCGGCATAAGTGTTTGTGAGCTAAGTTGCCGTACGAAGGATTGTCTTAAAAAGTTTTATCGCTCCTTTTAAAGTGTACTAACCTAACACTTTCAAAGCGGAAACCTGCCAGCTTGGAGATAGATTCATCCCGTCAATATTATAATAAAATTCATGAGCCTTACAAATTATTTGGTCTATAATTACCATACTGGGAAGGCGGGTTGGTGGATAGCAGTTCAAGCGAATACACAGGATGACGCTGCTGCCCACTTTCCGGTAGGATTTCTCTTCGTCGACTCTTACGACTCCCCGTCAAATGAAACCGTGGGATGAGAAGGGGTGGCACTATTCTAGGCCGGTACCACAAGGCACATACTAGAATTGCGTATAAAGAATTGCGACTGACTAGTACTTGGTACCTATATTTATCAAGAGATGTACCTAAGACTATTTAATTTTATTAACATCTTATCAGAACCATTTACATAATAAATGTTATCAGTATGCATGGAAATGTTATCAGGAAATACGACCCATTTCCTCAACGAGATTTCATTGAACCGTATATCTGCAATCTACTTCTAAGGTTCTAGGTTCAATTTCCACACAGGATACATACAGGGTGTAAATAGAGCTTGATCAAGCCCAGGTCTACGCATCATGACAAATGAGATTACAACAAAATATTGTTAAGGACGATTTTTTTGTATAAAAAAAAATGTTTTTTATAACTGCTGAACGCAATGAAATGTGCGAAATGTGTCTTAAAGTGTGTATTTGTAGGCCCTATGTTCTGATGTGATTTAAAAAAAAACCCTTGAAAACTGTTTTTATTAAAAACTCTTTAATATTTTTTAATGACTATCACCTTCAATAACGATTCAATTATAAAATGATAAAAAGAATATAATTTTCCTAATGCTGGTCAAAACACCTAGTTCTCGGCTTGATCAGGGTCTTTTTACATCCTGTATATGCATGACAACCAATATTTGTCTGTGTTTTCTGAAAAGTAATTTTTACTACTTAATTTTTTTTATATAAGTTAATGTATGGACTCTAGTCACTAAATGGCGCTGTGTGAGACGTTGGCCAGTTATTTTAGAACCATTTTTTCTTTTTCAGATAATTCTACTTTGTTTATGCGCAAGTGTCGTTGTCAATGCATTTGTTATAACAATACCAAAAACAGATGACGATGATGAAAATGAGGTGATGAGAATTAATGAAGTAACTGAGAAGTTTGCTGAAATAGTACCGACTAACATGATTCAAGATCCCGAAATTAAACCAATAGAAAGTGAAGAAAAATATGTAAAAACATATGAATTAGATATTATTATTTTAGAAGAACTTAACCCTAATTTTGAAATCTTTGCTAGATAGTGTATTTTCAAGAAATTAAGACTGAGGGATAACGAGAATTGGACAAACAAAATAAATTTATGTTGATTTAAATCTTTACAATATATTTATTATGTGAAATAAAAAGAATGTTTCCTGAAACTATATAATTATTTTATTCCTTAGTTAGTTCTTGCTATTGGTTCACACAAAATTTTCTAAATGTCTTATTTTCAATAAACGACATATACGTTACTCAATTATTAAAATATTTAAAGTTTTATATTCTAGAAAGGAGCTCGGAGCAGAGCAAGTCAAAATTTTCTTTGTTTTCTACCTTTACTTAAAACCCTACAAGGATTAATAAAGGAATATAATAAACTGAACCTCTAAAAAATACTTTTTTGATCATCAAAAATACTGATCTAGCATCTAATAGGTGCTCCATCAGAATTTTTTGATGTACAAAAAGGTTAGGTTAGGTTGGTAATTTATTAATTTTGATGACACATTAAATATGAGCCATTAATAAATGGTGGGTACATAGATTCCATTGCCAAATTAAGGGTAAATTACACTGGTAGTTAATATGAAAGCCAGGATTTCACTTTCAGACGAGCGTCTTGTAAGTCAGTTTAATCAAGTATAGCTAAAAACACTTATGAATATTAATTTAAAATTAAAGGATTTCAGTGCGGGATTGAATAGAAAAGAGATAGACAAGAAATTTATCAAGTTTTCTTTCCCGCCTGTGTTTGGTGATGTAAAAACCGCAAAAACAATATCTACTCATTATTCTTGTATGAGGATCCCTATAATAAACCAATTCCTGTACATGAACGGCGATCGACTTTATTGAGTTCATTATAATAGAAATAGATAGATAGATAATTTTAGTACAAGATGCCTGTAAGTTTCTTGAGTTCTTTATTATAAAATTTTCTCTTCTTCAATGAAATCGAAAACTGTCTTTAACATTATGTCGTCATTGCTGTTGTTTATTTTTTGTTAAAGTTTACTAATAAGTGACGTCATAATCGACAGTTGAACTCGATTTAATGAAAATTTTAGGTAAAAACTTAATAATTATGTTGATATTACATACCCTACATACATAATATCACGCCTGTTTCCCCGAAGGGGTAGGCAGAGGCATATTATACGCCCACATTTCGCCATTTATATTGTTGGTTTACTTTTATGGTCGCCAGAGCCTCGTCCGTTGATCGGCAGGTGCACCACTTGCAGGTGAAGTTGGCTTGGACTCCTCAGATCTTGGTAGGAGCCCTATACAGCCTGTTGATATTATTGAGTTTTATTATAATGTGTTCGGATTTCAATATTTTGCACTCCATGGCAGTTTAAATAATTGTCCGTCAATAACCGTAATTTCTATTAAATCTGAAGTTAATACTTTTATGACGTGGATAAAGGTGCTTTACTATTGTAAACTTTGTTGGTTAGAAATCTCAATACATTATCCAAAAACTGTGACTGTATCTTAAAATAAAACCAAGCAATTATCTTCCCTTATGTTTAATAGCACCAAACTAAACAATTGACTAGCAAGCATCGTTGTTATCAACACTTATCGTCTGCTCTCCTCCTCGTGGATGGCATGGGTTCCTTATACCTCTGCATAGACCTCCAGCAAGCCTTGGCTGAGGCACTATATGTGTCCGTATACTCTGTGCGTCCAGGGAAGTCAGTGAACCAGGTTTGTATAGATTTGGGGGCTACACCGACGTGGACTGGACCTGGAGGGTTGATGGTAGGTCTCACAGCTGGCGGATTGTCCGTGAAATGAGTGGGGTCTTTGTAACACCTTAAAATGCCTAGCTTATTGCTCTCCATCGGTATGGGAGCGTTGGACTGTGCTGCCGCCATTATCGTTTTGTAGTCGGAGACGGGGAATGCTGTAAGAAAAATTAAATAATCAATATTGTCTTCAAAAATGAAAAAAAAATCCTTTATTACCCTTTAACAGAGCACGTTGGTATTTGATATTCATTGGTCTTCAATCTTATTTAAACTGCATAAGGTTACATTTATGGTGGTCAATAACTTATCACATTGACTAATAACCTGTCAACGGTAAATTTAAAAGTAATGAGACATTAATCTGACTTGAACTTATTAAACCATATTTATTGAATTTCTTTATTGGAATTAAAAAGATTATTTCAAGGCGATTTAGAAATGTGACAAAAATTTTATATAATTGTTTAAAGCTATGTTTCTTATTAAACAATCTTCATTATAAATCAAAATATATTGATCTCCTGATAAACATACATGTATACATTTACGCCTTATTCCCGAAGGCGCCACACTTCGCCAATTATCTAGTTGGTCCCACGTAATAGGTGGCGAGCCTATTGCCGCTTACCGGGCACTGTTATGTTCGCCAGAGCCTCGTCCATTGATCGGCAGGTGCACACTTGCAGGTAAGGTTGGGCTCCTTAGGTCTGGGTAGGATCCCAATACACTCTATACACCCTATACATCTTCTAATTAAGTCTATGGTTAAATTATGTTTTTTATATTCAATTCAAAATTAATTTAAGTACGATTTAATACTTAATAAGACGAACCTATTATCATTCATTACACTAATTTGCTATGGAATATAATAAACTGAACCTCTAAAAAATACTTTTTTGATCATTAAAAATACTGATCTAGCATCTAATAGGGGATTAGGTGCTCCATCAGAATTTTTTGATGTACAAAAAGGTTAGGTTAGGTTGGTAATTTATTAATTTTGATGACACATTAAATATGAGCCATTTGCTATAAACATAGTGAATTATTCTGCCGAAATGAAAACAAAATTGCATTGTCATGACTCATTACTATTTCGCTCCAGTATTTACTGCCAGTTGCAAATGACAGTACCTATTTAACGTTTTTTTGGTCGGTTCATTAATTCACTTGATTTCCATGGTAATAAACAAATGCCGGTTCAAGAATAATGATGATCAAAATCATTTTCAAGTATTATAAGTATTTAAACAATAGATAGGAAAAATAAGTTTACCAACCAGTAATTTATAGTTGATTGCATAGATTTTTTAATGACATAATTATTTATTAAATTAGTAAATGTATAGTGTGGTATAATTTTGGTATAGTTGTATTTGGGAGCTTGGTGGTACAAAGCGCCATAAAGATCGACACAAAACCATCCTCATACTGTGCAGATTATCAGTACTCGAACCAAGAATGGGAAGTCGTTTCTGAGCAAGACCACTAAGCTCTGTAATACGCTGCCGGCTCATGTGTTTCCTTTGTCCTATGATCCCGGGTCTTTTAAGCGGGGCGTGGAACGGTATTTTAGTATCATGAGTGGATTTCATAGTATGAAGCGCATTATTTTTTATTGTACTGCATCGACTGCTTACTATCAGGCAAGATTAGTAATTATGACGTGTCACATTTAAAAAAAACACGTCTCTATTGTCAAGGGGACTTCTTGGCGGGAAAGTAAAGCGTCATGTCGGCAGTTCCTTATGTTTTATTTTCTAAAATTTGTGATATTTCTAACATTAATGTGTAATGACGGTGGATTATTAACCGTTAAGTGTTTGTGAATATACATGAGTGTTGGTAAATAAAACAAAGCAGTGCAACATCACTATTCATATTCTCTCAAGGAGTCCATGTGAGATCTCAGTATATTCCCACATTTTTACTGAGGACTCAAGGGGCTTAGGGGAGGGTATCTCATTTACCATTTATCATCATCACTCATTCTCATTTACTATGCTAAATGTGCTAAACGCACGAAGCCATTATTTAAAAAAACAAAAAAAAGAAGCGTTAGTGCTTGTTGCGATATCTAAATGACCGTTGGCGCCAACTATATGAAGCTTGCTGCACTATTCAAGTTTTTACAGTGGTCAGTCCTTAGATTGGTGACCATTTGATTATAACAGCCTTATAAGTCCAATGCTGAACATTGGCCTCTTCAATAGATTACATTACATTGGGGGAATCAGCCCATAATCACCACGCTGCACGGTGGGCAGGTGGGTTGCTGATTGCAGTTCAAGCCAGTACGCAGGACGACGCTGCTGCCCGTCATCCGGTCAGATTTCTCTTAATTGGCTCTTACGACTGCCGTGATGAGAGGGGCTGGCACTATTCTAGGCCGGCACAACCAGTGACCATTTGTGTGTCATTTATTATCGAGCGCTTGCGTAATTCGGGAAGCATGTTGGTGTCGGTCATTACTATATAGCTGGTAGTCGTTAAGCCACGTAAGAGGCGTTATTTGGCTTTTAAAAACTACAAACAGCTGGACAATAGAACCTGCCTTCAAAAATCCGCACTAGGTCCGTGTTGGAGTATGACCCAGTACCCTTTTATCTTGGTTCGTGAGAGAAGGCTCGTGATCAGTAGTGGGATGTTAATGAGCTGGAAAAGTCTAAGTTGATTGATTGATTGAGTATTATGTCGAATTACGTAATCTGCAACAATTTAAATTCTAAAGGTTTTATTTTAAGAAGCGGTTCAATTAGACGTAGTAGGTATATATATACCTTATTCGTTTTAAAATATAAGTCTAACTTACATCTCTTTTTGAAGGTAGCTTGGTACATGGTAGTCATTTTGCCATCGAGGTCATCGCACGGGTGATCCAGAATATCATTGGTCACGTCCACCATCTGAAACAAACGCACTTCGTTAGAGCACATTCTTTTATCGTTAACCTTAATTGACCTGATTATTTCAAGCCAGTCATGCTCCAGCTTGTGAATTAGCCAGTAACTTATAAATACGGACTTCTTGAGATGTCGACTGCTATCGCTACAGTGAAGGGCCTTAAGACTTGAGTTGTCACAAACAACTTTTGCAGTGATCAACATTGCCTGTATTGCATTGGGTGTATAGGGTTCCTACCCTTTTTTTACGTCGGTAACAAAATGCATTTACGCACTGTCTCCCGGCCAAATGGGGGGACCGGGAGGGGTGTGGGGCTCACTGCGGCAGACGCGACCACCACAGTCCTACCCACTAAAAAACTTTCAACGACGCTCACCGCTGTTGAAAAAGGGCCGAGTAGCCAGTGCCTGGGTTTATAGCTTCTGGCACCACGCCCGCGGCCATCGTCCCCTGGGTTGTCACTAGGAGGACCTCCTCAACACAATGTGAAGCGCCCCCCTACCTCCTTGTGCGGCCATGGCGTAACTGGCCGACTTCTAGAAGGTTCTATAGTTATACGGAAGGGGCTCCCTGCCCACGCTGACTAAGACCCCCCGGGTGCTGCCGGACGGGCCCTCCTGGCTCACCCTCTGCGCCAACTGCGTAGCCGAAGAGAGAGCGGATCCCGCTCTCTCTTCCCCTGACGGCAACGTAAGGTTGGCTGCAAGTGGTGCAACGGACGAGGCTAAGGCAAACAAAGTTCCTGATTCCTGATGTACGCCTTCGGGAAAACAGGCGTAATTGTAGGAATGTATGTTAAAACATTTTTTTTCTATGAGCATTAATCTAACCTACATGTAAATTCAAAGTCTGTTCAAAGACAGACACACAATACACAACATTGCTATTAAGTACTTAAACGAATGTCGCCATACCGACACAGCATGACAAGTTTCTATTATCACCTCGTCTCTTAAACATCTTGTGATAAATGTTATATAAACTTCATAACGTAGACCTTCTTAAGGTTGACATAAGTTTGTACAAGATACTGCCATAGGTACATTTTCTCAAATGTATTTTTTTTATTAATTTTATTAAAATTACACCAATATTTAATGATAATAATAATGCAAGCATTATTTTATAGCTACTGCAACTAACATCCTACTAATATTATAAACGTGAAAGTTCGTGTGTGTAGATGGATGTTTGTTACACTTTCACGCAAAAACTACTGGAGCGATTGTGATGAAACTTTTTACGTGTATAGCTGCAGTCCTGGACTAACATATAGGACACTCTTTATCCCGATATTTCCACGGGAACGGGGACCACGCGGGTAAAACCGCAGGGCGCTGCTAGTACTTAATATAATTTGCACGCATTTAGGCAGATTTATGCAAAATAAATCCAAGCCACATAAAACCAATGGATACATTTAAAAGCTATTATAGCCTGTGAGTTTCTTGCCAGTTCTTCTTACAGAGCGGTGACTCGGAACTGGCACATAGATTCACTTACACTTAACTATTTTGTTTTTAAATTGTTTTGTTGCATATAAGTGAATCTTAGCTTCGTGATTTCAGTGTAATAATATTTCGATTATTTTCATATTTATATTTAATTTTGTCGTAAATCGTAAATCATTTGCCTTAAAATTATTGAAGTTAAAAGATTGTTCAAGATTGTCATAAAAAACAAATTGTATTAAGTATTTTTTTTCAAAATCTCATCAGCGCGCGCAGGTCCCACAAAGACTTGGACTGTGGGGCGCGTTATATGTTAACTATTTGCAGTTTTGATTATCCTACTAATATTATAAACGTGAAAGTTTGTATGTGTGGATGGATGTTTGTTAGTCTTTCACGAAAAAACTACTGGAGCGAATGTGATGAAACTTTGTACGAGTATATATATATATATATGCCTGCAGTCCTGGACTAACATATAGCACACTCTTTATCCCGATATTTCCACGGGAACGGGGACCACGCGGGTAAAACCGCAGGGCGCTGCTAGTCACCAATAAATATTAATCGTTTTCTACATTTTTTATGGGTATGTCTCTTGTTATGAAAAGAATGAGAAGACACCTTAGATATCAGAATAAACTAAAAATCCCTTTTCAACACTAAGACTAATCTCGTCGAGCCCTCATAGCATGTTAATTAAAATATACAATCATATACCAAATGACATAAAAAAAATATATAATCTTCCGCTTATGAGTAAAACTTTAAAGACATTCTTAATTAAAAAATGCTATTACCTATAATATACAGGAATTTTTCAATGATAAAATCAATGAATCCATTATAATCTAAATATATTGTTATTGTTAATGTCTTAATTTTTTTATAATTCACCTAGGACGCAGGCACTTAGTAGGCCCTTTGTTATGTTGCTATACCCTTACAGGGCGTCACATTGTACCTATCCATATTTGTAACAACCTCCTTCCGTGTGACATGCAATAACTGATTCTGAATTAAGAGGGGTATCTCTTGGCTTTAATCAGTGACTTATTCACCCTGAATAGAGCAGAACCAACAGAGATCGGCCTTACCTGCCTCCTCAGCTGCTCATAATCCTGACATAGCTTTTGTTCTTTTTCGAGCAGCTGCTTGTACTGTTCGACCTTCGGAGAGTAGGAATGGGCGTCGCAATGGCAATAGGGGGCAACGGGAGGCGGTCTGGCGGTGGGCGCGGATGATGGACTCGGTGGTTCACATGGTCTGAAAATTTACAAATACAAATAGAATCACGCCTATTTCTCCGAAGGAGTCATTATCATCAGCCTTATCAAGACCACTGCTAAACATTGGCTTCCTCAATAGATAAAATTCTATAGGGAGTATTTACCCATAATCACCACACTGGACAGGCTGGTTGGTGACCGCAGTTCAAGCCAGTATGCAGGATGACGCTCCTGTCAATTATACAGCAAGATTCCACTTTGTCGACTCGTACGATACCCCGTGAGAAGAGCACGAATATTACAATTCTAGATTCTAGGCTGACAGGTGCACCACTTGAAGGTCACGTCATGTTTTTAGTGTATGTGGTGATTAATTTAATTTGTTGAGAATGTATGTTTCAAACTTTGTAATATGTCAGTAAATAAGCATGAGCCTACATCTGCCAACAAACTGCTATGCAGTTTGGCAGAAGTTGTAAATAGTGAACACAAGTTTGTAGAAAAAGGAATAAACATTTATTATTATTATTATTATTACTTGGGCTCCTAAGATCTTGGTATGGACCAAGAGCCAAGCCAACTGTCTATATAAAAAAGTCCCTGCATGAAACTATGCAGCTTCATTTATGAAAACTTAAATGTGGTTAATACAAAGAAGCGCTTGTAGTTTCGCGAGAAGCTAGTTGGCCGGAAAAGGTCTACTTCAGTCATTTGACTGTATGATTATTTTCATATATTCTAATACAAACAATAATTCTAATATAATGTTATCATGAAATGTCAATGTCAAGCAATTCCATTCCAACTGAAATTCTTATAAAATATGCACTAAAAAAGTACAACAACATTAGCTATCAGTTAAGTATAATCATTTATATATTTGTAGACTTTTAATTTGAGAACATTTTCTTACCGACCCCAAATAATAATGCTTACTCAAATTTATAAGTTCTACAGAGAGTTTTTTGATTGTAACCTTTTAATTCTTTGTGATAATGGAGATGTACTTAATACATTGAAAAACGTAAAAATTACTCAAAACCCAATATTTTGCGCAATTACCTGGGTGATAACAACAAATATTTGTATGTATTAATAGTTCAGACAAGTTTTGGAATGGAACCTACTACATCACTACTCCTGTTAAGGTTTCTCCCGTCACTTTCAAGTCGGACATAAGTTTTTAAGTAGAGTAAATGTGAATATGTCTCCTTTATGAATATTAAATCTGCGGCAGTACACCTGTACACTTCTCCACACCCTGACGCCGTGGATATCGATGTTCCGCCCCTTCTGTTGCACAATGGCTACTTTAGAGAGCCCATTTAGTAATTTGGCAAATCACCACCTGCCATTTACAATCATTTGAGATAGCTGAGAACGGCAGGTGTCCTGTAGTCTCCTCTCTCCATAGTCCCATTAAACCCAGTCGATTAGATTTCCAGCCCAATAGCCCGGCCATAGTAGATTCCATCCTATCCTGATAATACTGTTGTTTTTTTATCCAGTCAATAGTATATGTCTTAACTATTTATTACTTAATAGTAATACACAGACATAATTGCCTTTGATTGCAATTCAGTAAAGCCATAACCAAATATCAACTGTCATAATTAATATCCCCAAGAGTTATCAAGACCTTGATACGTTTGGTTACAATATCGATTGGTAATTTATGTACAATGTAAAGTAAGATCTAGTCATTATGAACCTTTAAACGAGTAGACAAACAGACTGTGTTTGTGTACGTAAGGGTAATTCTGCCCTGCTAAGCGCAAAATCGATATTTCAAAGAAGTTTCTAAAGTTAATTATTGTGGCATCGCATAGTTTCAATAAATTTGCACCCAATGGACTAATGTCGATAACAGTTACATACGTCAGCACAATACTAAAACTGTCACTTAGGAGTACTAAATGACAGCATGGTAAAAATTAATTTGGGTAAGTTCTTCGATTCGATTTATGAGTCCCTACCGCAGGTAATAGGGTATTGTTGGTGAAATCGGGATAGGTCACATAATAATAATATGTATGTGCTTTATTGGTATTTTCCCAATTTCACTATAAAATACAGACACTGAATCCTATGTTGGGTTTCCCTGTGATATAAGAGTCAGTTCCTTCCCAAAGAGTGATAACATTAACCATTAACAAATAGCGAGCGGCATTTTATTTAAAACATTCAAAAAACCTTGATAAAATTTTTGTCAACAGTCTTACCTCAAATAACTAATCTCAATTTTACTCGCGTAAAACGCCTTCGCTTTATGTAATATGTGAATATTGTTAGTATAAAAAGTTGCTATTTCATTTTCATAGGAGCTTAAGTGAAATACTTTTTACTTAATAAAAGAAACTATACTTACTTTCCTACTATAGGTTTTGGAAAGGGCCACGTGTAGTCAGCATTTGTAGTCGAGGAAAAGCTATCCATTTTTATAGTTTATGATCTGTAAAAATTCAAAATTAATCTTACTTTTATACTTACTTTACGTAGCGCTCTTAAGTCCCAAATTATTACGGTTTCGATATTAGTAATGAGATAACTTTTAACAATGTGTTACGTTTGTAGTTTAAACCACAACTGGCTTAAACCACTAACATTTTCAATAAATAAACTGATAATAAGTAGAAACAGAAAAAAAATACTTTTAGTTATATTTTGTAATTTGTAACTTTAAGGATTATTATTACATTACATACATTAACTAAGATAGATGACAACATTACATTAATAATAATAATTGCTTGTCATAAAAAACTGGCTGCCAATGAAAATGATTACTAATACTCAAAAATGAATTGTCGAAATATTATTGGTGAGATACTTCCTTTCTAATTACGTATAATTACCGCCATAATAGCCGTCATATTCATTGCTAAGCTGTAGCTTCACGAATTACTTTGATTTATATAAAATGTCAAAATGGGCATATTTACCTTGAACTATACTAAAACATTAATATTTTTTAGATTTATTATAACTAATCTTGCCAATTGACACCCTACATAATTTAATAACGCTTTTGAAGCCAAAAACTTAAGCTGGGATATAATTTCGTCAATGAGGGAAGATAAAAACATTTTTGACGTTTTCTCCTTTTTTTGTTAACAAAAAGTGACAATACAATCAAACGGGTTTTCAGCATAATAATCAAAAAAGTTTTATGTGGAAACAGGTTTAATTTCGCATATAAAAAAGTACAGTACATACCGTATCGTTACAACGCTAAATGCTACATAATATTCTTCCTTCCTTCGACGGAAATAATTTACTTAAAATATCGGTCAAATTTATTTTGAACAACGAATTATATTTTTTTTGCTTCGATTAAAAAAAAGCGAATTGCTTGGCATTATGTAATTGTAAATTTCAATTATTTTCATTAAAGGCTAATTGATAAACTTATTTATAGAGATACAGATAATATGTCAACAATCAATATTACATAGTTGGTATCTTCTGTCATCGATTAGTGGTTGCCGGTCACACAGCACTATCAATATTTTCTGTAATGGCAACATCGTTTTGTTTTGCTGTCAGCTGTCTACTTAGGCCAACCAACCAAACATCAAATCAGCTGTGTATCGCACACAGGGAACATGTATTATTAATTGTGCGTATTAAAATTTTGGTGTGAAAATGTCCACTGAGACAAATGATAAAAAAGAAACTCAATGTTTATGATAAATTCACAGTGGAAAAGATATGGCGCGGCGGAGGAGCAGCGGTATAACGAGCCTGAGTTTTAACCAGGATCAAGGTTTGTTATACTTCCTCGTTCGTCAACCTACGTTCTTTGTTCTTTAGTTGGTGCATTATTCATGATATATATGATTTGAGGGCTATTTTGTTATACTAAAGAAAGCGTGTTGTACATTGATAATCACCACGTGTAGTTTTGTATGCGTAGTAATCAGTGAATCTAAGTAATCCCTCTCCATACGATACGTTCTTCTAACACGTGTTGTTTATATTTATAATCTCGCCCACGCGTAGTTTTTGTTACTTGACTTAGCACTATTGTTTTGGGCGTTGGTTTTGTTTGTCTACATACGCATTTATGTTAACTAAAGACATAACATTTCCTGAATCATATTGTTTTTTCACTTTAGCATTTGTTTTATTAAACATATTTAAACAATGTTGATGTTTTCTTGAAACCAAGTTAACCAAGAATTAGTTTAATAACTTAAATTTAATGTTTTAAAATTGTATACAGTCTCTAACAAATAATGGCATAATGATGAATTGTTCCTTTTGTATCTCTCTGTAGTGTGCATAACAAAATAAATAATAGTTTCTGGGATAACGTTAAATGATGAGGTAAACCTAATACCGACTAATTATTTATTATAATAGTATGTAATTATTTTTACTAATTTTCTACATCTGTCTATGTGTAACGATTCTGTTAAAACTTGAAACTTAAACTTTGCAAGATTCATTATTATGATTAAAAGTATGTAAAACTTAACCACTCTTTAGTTTTAGTTACTAGGAAAGAAGTATGATTTGAGATTATAAATAATTGTGTTGATTGCAAAAAAAAAAATAACAAAACTTAATTTATTACAATGTTCTGTTGGTAAAGTTCCAATATTATAGGTATATATGCTACCAAATTTGTATACATTTTCAAATAAATAAATGAAGTTAAACTAACTAGTATATTAAATATTCATGTCACATTATAATGTTTATAAAAATTATTTATTTACGTTGGTAAGATATTTGTGCATACATAAATAAAATTGGTATTACCTTGTGAACCATGTGAAAAAAAAGTTGTTTAGTAATAGTAAAGTGTATTGTATGTAATTTAATTTATATTATTACTGGCTAGAGTCATTTCATCCAAAAAAACTGACATATCTTGCTTAAATATTTCACAAACCATTTGTATAAGATCAACAAGTCATGTGGAGGGGTGTATACAGATCTTACCAATACCTAAGGAGCCCAAGCCAAAGAGTGATAACATTCAACCTGGTTATCAATAGACGAGGCTCTGGCAAGAATAACAGTACCCGGTAAGCGGCAATAGGCTCGCCACCTGTGAGGGACAAACTATATAATTGGCGAAGTGTGGGCATTTAATATGCCTCTGCCTACCCCTTCGGGGAAACAGGCGTGAATGTATGTATGTATAAATAAGCCAAAATTAAAACATTTGGGTTTTGCATTTCATTATAAAACTACTACTAACTTAGTATGATGACCTAAAGTTTAGGGGTCTGTAAGACCCTAGCACAATTTGTCACGCCTTAGCAGCAAGCAAGCTGTCTGCTTGCTCCGTCAGCGAATTTATTGCTGTACTACTCATACCAAGCAGTTTAGCAAGCTACTCAAAATGCTGAAATAGGTACAAGTATTTATTTATAACAGGGGTCTGTTAACCCCTACATGGTTCACTGCACTTAATATGTAATAAAATATTGTCATACTTATAGTCCAAATATAATTATTTAAAATATTTATATCATTGTTATAATTTTTTTGTAGTTTAGTATGTACTATAAACTTTAGTATGTACTCAACTTATTTTTAACTATTGTGTTATTAATAACAATTATTATTTTTTTCATAACTAGCTTAATTAAATTATTTCAGGAAAATATTGGGCTATTAATGCAGTTAATCAAAGTGTTATCTACCTAAACTAAGTAAACTCAATTACTTGTGTCTTAGGTAGCTAATAAACATGCGTTAGTGCTTGCTTTTCAAAACTTCTTACAATTAACTTAATTTATTTGCATTATTTAGCTTAATCTAGCATTATTTCCATTACTTAAGACTAGCATACCACTTAACATACATACAAAGATAAAATCACTCCTGCTTTCCTGAAGGGGTAGGTAGGCAGAGGCATATTATATGCCCACACTTCACATATTTTTTTATGGGTCCCACGTAATTGGTGGCAAGCCTAATGCCCTCTACTTGCAGGTGAGGTTGGCTTGGTTTCTAAAGATGATTGCAGGATCCCTTTACACCCTTTATTAAATTTATTTATTTGCAATATTTAGCGTAATCTAGCATTATTTCTATTGCTAGTTTCAGCATACTACTTAACTACTAATAATAAGAACACATTGTATTTGTCCCTTCGCTTTTGTTGTAGAACTATATTTATATATTTCTTTTTTGTTATTCATATAATATTTTGTTTTTAGGCTGTTTCACATGCTGCCTAACATCTGGCCTACGCGTCTACAATGTCACACCACTTGTTGAGAAGACCCACTATGGTAAGAAATTATATGACTGCTATGAGGATTCAGTCTGCGTCAATGCTTTTATATTTCCTAAATTAAAATGTTGGTTACTTACGTAAAATATAATTTTTATCCATTATTAAATGTTTTATGACATGTGGTGACCGATATGGCGGAGAGGTCAGAATACCTATACTCCGCTCCTGAGGTCTTGGGTTTGATTCCCACACAGGAAAAATCTTTGTGTTCATTTCATACATAAACATAAATATTTGTTCTGGTATAGTTGTTGCCTATAGGTATTAAGTATGTATGTAAAAAAGTATATAAGTATGTTTAACCATTATTTAGTGTCCATAACACAAGTTCTTAATTATACATATCTTGGAACTAAACAATTAATGTGATTGTAAGAAGAGTTTTATTTAATTTTCTTTCGTATTGAGTTATAGCTATTTTCAGTTACCCTAAGTTAAATAAAAGTTGTTGACAATTTTTTAAAAGATTTCTTTCATGAGATCTCACATAACATAAAACTATACACAGAAATAGTCATAACTATTGAATAATTTCTACAAAATTTCAAATCATACTAATAATTATAAAAAGTAAACATTCTGTTGTTTGGTTTGTGCATTAAATAGACTAAAACTACTAGAGGGATTTGAATTTTTTTTTATTAATAGAAAGTCATATTCGTGTGAGTATTTTTTTTAAAGCGATTTAAATTAGAAATCTCTATTATAACTTTAATAAATGGTGAAAGAATTATTGAATTCTGTCCAGTTGTTTTTGAGTATATTTGTAACATTTGTGCTATTTGTATGCTAGGCTTATATTAGAGGCATATTATAAGCCCACACTGCGCTAATTGTGTTGTTGGTCCCACATAATCCGTGGACGTGGATAAACGTGATAATATGTGAATAAACGTATGGAGCCTATTGCCGCTTACCAAGCACTTCTATGTTTGCCATAGCCTCGTCCGTCAATCGGTAGGTGCACCACTTGCTGGTGAGGTTGGCTTGGCCTCCATAGATGATGGAAGGATCCTTGTACACCCTTAGCATTAAACAGATTACACAAACAAAAAAGTAATATTCAACGAATTTACAGGCAGAGAAGAGTTGGGTGAGGTGTCACTATGTGAGATGGTATACCGCACCAACTGGCTCCTCCTGGTACGAGCTAGTCGACCTTGCAGCCTGCTACTCATAGACGACCAACGCAGAATACTGAAGGCAGAAGTGCAGTTCAAATCACCTATTAAATCGCTTAGATCCAGGAAAGATAAGTAAGTGTTTTTTGTACCAATGGTAACATTCAGAGTTTTAACCAACCTGGTTTTCCTAGACTTAAGCTTAGGGTCCAGAGTATGGTCACTTCTCTAACCAGATTTTGCCTGAATTTCAGATATTACACTTACACTATTTCTGCTTAGTAATGCTATAATGTGTTTTAATGACATTTGTTTTAGTTTATACTATTTATTATATTTTATTGTTTATGGTACAATAACAGAATAATATTACAACATTGCCAGCTTATATGTAACACAATTCATGTTAAATAATGTGCATTTATTGTAATGATATTTGTGGGCAGTATATAAAAGGAATTCAACAGATTAGGTAATTATTATTGGACATTTCGCAGAGTATTTTTAGCCTCAAATGTCTTTTAGCCTTTTCTAGCCTCTATAAGGAAACTCATTTTTTTTTTAAAATAAAAACTTCAAATTTTAAAGGAATCAACTAGATAGTGCCAAACTTTGATACTTACATTATTATAGCCTTCTTACATGCTGACAGCTAGTTTAGCCATAAAATAATGTTTCCCTCTGGATTGCGGAGGTCAGAAAGCGGAAATCGCTTCATGTACTAAGTGATATTCAGCCAAATCTGGTTAAACTAGTAAGCAGACCCTGGGCCCTAATTCTAGGGATAATGTTTGGATATGATGAGGAGCAGAGTATTGGTTCACAGACTTCCCACACCATTTAAGTCGCCATAATTAAATTGAAAGCAACATATATCATTGTACAAATAACAAAATTATATCGTTTTCATTTGCAAATCGCTCAGCCAACTAATTTTAGAAATATGTACAGAACGTTTGTTTTTCTATCCCTGTTTCCTGATCAACCGAGCAATGTTTAAAATACAAGCAAGATATTTCTGAGCATTAGGATAGTTATAATACCTACCTTAAGACACTTTCCACCAATTGATATTAAGGACTGCCTGCATATTATAATTTTTTTACTTGATTGGGACAAATAACAGTTATATAGTTTGTATTACATTTATGCGAAAAATACTCTATTTTAAAAGTGTAACCAACACCAATATCCACAAATACCTGAAATGAAATGAATAATAATAGGATACCTGGCTTTCACCCAGGAGGCTCGGGTTCGATTCCCGGTACGGGAACTTTTTGTTTCCTCTTTTTAAGCGTTTTATTATTTGATTTATTGATTTGTTTGACTACAGAATGGATAAATATATCTACATATGCTTTTTTCTATATAAATATATATATATATTAGGTCGGGGAAAAGTCTTTTCGCATAACGTAGGTATAAACTTATTATAAAATTTTTTTGACTGTACTATTTGTGTCTGGCTGGTTTTGGTAACATTAAAAAGGTTCCATTATAAAGAAAAGAAAAAAATAAAAAAAAGTTGTTTCCCGCTATTTTTCATTTGTTTTTCTCTCCGTAAAAATGAGTGAATCTAATGAAAAAATTAGATACATTTTAAAATTTTATTATAAAAAAGGCAAAAATGCAACTCAAGCAGTGAAAAAAATTTGTGATGTTTATGGACCTGATGCAGTGTCAGTAAGAGTAGCACAAATTTGGTTCAAACGTTTTCAGTCCGGAAATTTTGATGTTAAAGATGCATCTCGCTCTGGTCGCCCTGTTACGAATAAAATGGACGCCATTTTTGAAAGAGTGGAGCAAGATCGGCATATTAGTAGTTACGATGTAGCTGAAGAACTGGGAATTGACCACAAAACAGTTTTGACCCATTTGAAGAAAGCTGGTTATACAAAAAAGCTCGATATTTGGGTGCCACACGAGCTCACTCAAAGAAACTTAATGAACCGTGTACTCATTTGCGATTCATTATTGAGACGTAATGAAACCGAGCCGTTTTTGAAGAGATTGATAACTGGCGATGAAAAGTGGATCACGTACGACAAGAACGTGCGAAAAAGGTCGTGGTCGAAAGTTGGCCAGGCTTCACAGACTGTGGCCAAACATGGCCTAACACGAAATAAGGTGATGCTGTGTGTATGGTGGGATTGGAAGGGCATTGTTTATTATGAGCTTTTACCGCCCGGCAAAACCATCGATTCTGATCTTTACTGCCAGCAACTGATGAGATTAAAGGAAGCAGTCGAGAGAAAACGGCCGGAATTGATCAACAGGAAGGGTGTGGTCTTTCATCACGATAACGCTAGACCACACACATCTTTAGCCACTCAGCAAAAATTAAGAGAGTTCGACTGGGAGGTCCTAGTGCATCCACCATATAGCCCTGACCTTGCGCCTTCAGATTTTCACCTGTTTTGGTCTCTGCAGAATTCTTTAGGTTCTGTAAGGTTGACCTCAAGAGAGGACTGCCAAAACTATTTGTCCCGTTTTTTTGATCAGAAGTCCCAAAGTTTCTACAGTAACGGGATAATGTCTCTGCCCACAAAATGGCAGAAAGTTATTCAACAAAACGGTACATATATATTGTAAATAAATGTAAATAAACTTTGAAAAAAATGTCTTCACTTTTCATACAAAAATACGAAAAGACTTTTTCCCCAACCTATTATATAGTGGAACATAGAAAAGACACAGAACGACACAAATTTATTTATTATAAATTTAATCTCCATCGACACAAACATTAGCCCTGTGGCTGAGTGGAACTTAATTCTCCGCGTCACACTATTTGTCTAAATTTAGCGCATTTAATTCGTCTTATTTCAAAAAGGTGTATAGGGCTCCTACCAAGACCTAAAGAGCCCAAGCCAACCTCACCTGCAAGTGGTGCAACTGCCGATCAGCGGGCGAGACTCTGGCGAACATAAAAGTACCCGGTATGCGGCAATACGCTCGCCGCCTATTACGTGGGACCGACAATATCTGGCGTATAACATGCCTCTGCCTACCCCTTCGGGAAAACAGTCGTGATATGTATGTATGTATATAATGCGCTCATCAGCATTAAGTTATCGTGACATTTATAAGACCCATCGGAACCTAAACTAAAAAAAGCACTTACATTTGCTTAATAGTTCCAGTTCAGTAGTTCATAGTTAATTATTTGTATATTTGCTCTGGCAATCGTCCATAATTGTTTTTTTTTATTAAGCAGTTGTTACTATAGTAAGTTAAATGTTACAAGTAAATAAAACATGATTAAAAGAACTATAATTTTTTTTAAGTCTTGAAATCTTACTGTTTGTACACATTTTGTGGAACCTTGTTTTAATTCATAAAACATAAAAATTATAATCTATTTATCTTTTACAACAATTATTTTTAGCGGCTTCTAGCGCTGCATATTTTAAAGTCACATCTCCCGTTGCAATCCGGCGACACGTGACGTGAGACTCGTTAGAGTGAAATACGAACGTTATTTCCATGCAATAAATTATAATACGTTTTTATCACGAAAGACTGTGGCTATTCAATGGTGGATCTAAAACTGAAGTAGAAATTTTACGTAGCTTAAAACTTCACACTCATTGTAATTTTTTCCTAAATCTTACTTTTACGTCAGTCCTAATTCTAAACCCTCAGTTTGAGGCCCGTGAATGATCAGCTTTATGATTCTTAATGGAAATCAATGTGGCGTTAGGAAATACGGCGAGCTTTAGCCCAAAATCAATAACTTTCTCGAAATCTGAGATTGAAACCAATCTAAGTGTGCCTTTCGACCATTAATGTGTTACGCTATATTGCTATGGATGCGTCTGGTGTCCACCAATCATTTTCATTGGTCCACATAGCATTGCATTGGTGGAAACGGGTTTAACCCTTTAATAGAAAGAGCACGTCGAAAATATTCATTGGTTTTCCACCTTAAGTTAACCACATAAGGTTCAATTTATGGCGGTCATATATTGACCACTGCCTGGTAAAGGGTTAACTAAGCTATAACTTTTGTATGGAAAGATGCGTGCTATGGATGCGACGGATGAGTGCTGTGAATGGTCGCGAGTCATGTAGCAATGTCAGAAGGCTCGCGTTTATCACCAAAAGTGTGGAAACATGTAATTTTATATCGCGCAACGCGCAAAGTCCCTCAGCGTCCAATAGAGAGAGCTATGCTCGGAGTGTCCCTACGTGACCGAATGAAAAAGAAATGAGAAAATCCGTAGGAGCACTGAAGTGACCGACAGCCAGGCGAGTTTGCAAGCTGAAGTAGCAATGGGCCGGGGCACATAGCTCGAAGAACCGACAACCGATGGGGCGTTAAGTTTAAGATCTTTAATGGCGACCGCGAACCGGCAAACGTAATAGATAACGATCTGGTCAAGGCGGCGGGAAGCCGATGGATGCAAGCGTATGTTCAGCAGTGGACGTCATATGGCAGAGATGATGATGATGAAAGCCCAAAAATCATGGATCGCTACATAGATCGCTACATAGATCGCTACATAGATCGCTACATAGATCAGTATTGGTGGAAACGGTCACATAGTTTCGAAGCGTAGCTTTCACATCTTCGCATTATAGCTGCATAGCACATATCTTTTGGGAAAGCACCCTTAAATATCTTGGTTTCAATTCAACAATTCCTAGTTTTAGTCCAAAGATTGGTTATTAAGACGCTTTACTTGAAAAAGGATTGATTTGTCCATAGCAGATAGCCAACTTTGGATCGAGATAGTTTAGGTACTATTATCGGGGTTAATGTCGGATGGCAAATTACATAGCCCGCTAAACGTAGAGTATATGTAAGACTTAATATTTATCATTTACAAATAAATACAACGCCACTTGAGATAAAGGCTGACCTTCGCCGATTAACCTACATAGATGATTTTGAGGATTATTATTTTAAACAAAGAAGATATGACAAAACAAGAATAAAATCAGTTAATCTATTTATTTTTCTCACTATCTCTACATAAATTATGAGTTTAACATATGACTGTTAGTCTGTGTCTGTTTGCTGGTATTGGTGAAGCATTCATTAACTAATAGATAGAGTCTCAAGTATAACTGAATTATTTTCAATTTCGGAATTTACCCGGCGCTGCAGAACTTTTCAACATATGTACATAAAATCGAGCCTGTTTCCCCGAAGTGATAGGCAGAGGTATATTATACGCCCACACTTCGCTAAATGTATAGTTGGTCCCACGTAATAGGCGAGCTTGTTGCCGCTTACCGGGCACTGTTATGTACGCCAGAGCCTCGTCCGTTGGTCGGCAGGTGCACAGCACCACTTGGGCTCCTTAGGTCTTGGTAGGATCCCTATACACCTCAAGAACAGAACACGTCAGAACTTTTTAATGTATTTATGAACTGGCTTTCAACTACATTGACCTACAGAGGCTACTTTCACCTTTTTCCAAATGCATCAGACATTATTCAGAACTATAAAAAATAAAGTATCTAAGCTCCTGTGTATCTATATAACGTGATATCTAAATTAGAGTTTCTTAACTGTTTTTTTTTAAGATCAAGCTCCCGCCCGCAGTGAATGGCCGCGCCAGTTTTTAAATTTTGTAATTTTGACTTTCATGAGAGCTCTGTGGAGCCAAACTTGAATAAATGATTTTAAATTTAAAACTAAGAACTAAATATATACAACTTCTTTTACATTTTAATCTAGATAAAATTGCAGTTATTTTCATTAAGCATAAAAAGCGGAATAAGCGGAGTATTAAAAATCTGAACAAACAATAATTACATTGTTAACCTAGTCTAATTTCCAATAATATGTTAACCATAACTCAGATAACATTCGTCACTACAAAAATACCAACTACGTTTTACTAAACACGTCAATGAAATAGTTATTGCGTTGTAAGAATTGTGTTATTTTGCGTAGTTTAATATATTTACCGATTGTTAACAAATATTATGCCGAACGATATGGAGTGGTGGCGAGTAAAATCGCACTCCACTACTGAGGTCGTGGGTTCGATTCCCACACAGGACAATTTTTTGTGTGCATTAACATGAATATTTGTTCAAGTCTGGGTGGTTTCCTATGTATATTAAGTAGGTAATAACAAAAAAAGTATTTATGTATGTTTATTAGTATCCATAACACAAGTCCTTAATAAAACTTATCTTGGGACTAAATATATATCACCCTGTCGCGTTGTCGATTCTCTAGACACAACGACCAAATGTCAAATTAAGAGAAAACTATTGTAATAATTTTGTCTGAATAAAAGTTTATTTATTATTATAATGTAATATTATGTAAGTTTAACCCGTTATTTAGTATCCAAAACACAATTTTTTAATAATACTTATCTTGGAACTAAATCATTGGTGTGTTTGTGAAAAGTATTGATTTATTATTATTACATTTTATGATCTGTTCTATATTCGCATTTGAAAGGTATAGAAGCCACAGTGGCAATGACATGCCTAAAAAATGTAAGAGGTTATTTGAACGTTTAAAAGACATTTTTTGTCAACGAAGACACAAAAAATTGTGCCGCAATTGCCTTAAATATCCGTGTTCTATGCAATTGATCTAGTTTAAACGTCAATGTTAATAAATTAAACTGAATAACTTAGATTTTTTTATACTCAGCTTATATCACTCTCCTTCTGGACATCGGTCTGACTAAAAATACTCATAAAATTGGCCGAAATGACATTACATTTTTGCTATTGGTTTTGCAAAGTCTTTGAACTTTGAACGTGATTCTTTTAAACTTAAAGACTTGTATAGCTTTGACTTTGGTCATAGTCGGTTTTAGCAGTTGAGTCACTTCAAGTATTTGTCAACAGAGACTCGATTAATAAATCGAAGTTAGGCTTGCATTCTGCTATAAAGGCAAATAGTTGATAAAAATCAACATGCTTAGTTTTTTCTGTACATACGCAGATGCTTAAAAGATACACAAAAAACCACACCCAGACAAATGCCCACGTACATGTAAGCAAATGTTTGTTCTGTATGGGAATCGCATCGCAAGCATGACCTTCGAAACAGGGTGCAGGTATATCTACTGGTTGCGGGACTGTTCGAAAGGGTTACCGCGGCCTTGGTACGTACGTAGCAGGCTTAAAAGAAGGAATATGGATGGTTTTTAGTCACTAGAAGTCTGACACAAACAGCGGGGGAAGTTCATTCGATGATTTTCCATCCAAAGCGACCGCGAACCAGCAAACGTAGTAGAGGACGGCCTCCCACGCGATGGACCGATGATCTGGTCAAGGCGGCGGGTAGCCGATGGATGCAGGCGACTCAGGATCGCTCAATATGGAAATCTATTTGGGAGGAAGGGCTATGTTCAGCAGTGGACGTCAGATGGCTGAGATGATGATGATGATCCAAAAAAATCTGATCCTTGGTTGTTATTAAAATCAATTAGTTCAGTCAGCGGCTAAACATTTGCTCCAAAAGAGGCGCCTACAATCCCGGTCGTCTGCAGAATGCATCCATTTGGTACCAGCCACCTGTTTCAAATCGTAACTCCATCTTGCCGCAGTTGGTCCTACACTACGTTGGCCCAAACCGTTATGTACTCTCTTTAGTCTCGCTGTGCCACAACCCTGTTGCTTTGTTATTTGGGCACAACTTTTTGATTTCTACTTCTAACTTGCTCAATGTTTCTCTCTAGAGTGGCAGTGGTGCTAGGTTCCAGCATTCAAGTACTGACGATACCCGCCCTGCAACGCGTGGCCTTGCTGCGAACTCCGTCGAACGCTCGCCCACTCTGCGCAATAGCCACGGACGTTAACGCAGCTCAAATACTGGCCGCGCCTGCTTACAGGAGGGGATCGGTGCAGTTATTGGTATGTTATATAATCAATATCTTTAGTCTACGGTCTTCACCTCCAACCACTGCGAGCTTATATTAGTACGACATACATAATCACACGCCCATATATGTATATATATCCCAATTGTATCTTGACCCTTGCTACAACTCTATGTATTTGTAACAAAGTTTACTTTCAGCGTAATTATCTCTAGTTGAAATGTTTCATATGAAAAGAGGTGGTTGGCCTTTCACCCTCATTGACATTAAACCAGATTCCTAGCAACTAAGACGAGACACCTTCGGGCAGGACGTGGGTAGTAGAATTCTTCCAAAGTGCCACTACTACACGGCACGACTATTTTGTTGATAATTTAAATCATCATTATCATCATTAATTACGATTAATTATATCTTTTGTTCTCGATTTTTCTTTTTGATTTTATGTGTTTATGATTTTTATTTATCTTTATTTTTTTTAAGTTATTGATAATAATATGTTAGTTTTTGTTTATTTTTATTTACATCGTTTTTGTTTATTTACATCTGTTAGAGATATATATACAAGTTCTGTGTCTTGGCCATAAATTTAAAAAAATGTATTTTTATATATTGTTGATGTACATAAATAAAATAGTAAATAAATAAAATAAATCATTATCATTCCAGTCATTAGTAGTCGACTGATAAAAATTGCTCATCAATTGCTTTCCACATCGATCGATTTCGAAGGTGCATTCTCACCGCCTTGACCAGATCTTTGGTCCAGGTGTTACCAGAAGTTTGTTATGCAATAGATTCGCAAAGAGTGTGTATTGGAAATAGGTTGATAACTGACTAGCTTTTACATAAAGTGGGTTGGTAAAAAATGTTCGGAGGTGCTGCTAGCAGTGCTTTGTTGGTACTGAAGTTGAAATGATAATTTGATTTCTATATAAATTTATCGTTGTCTTTCCCAGGATGTGTCCCGTTCGGTAAAAGGCGCTCAATCCAGCTCGCCTGCCGTAATAGGATGCCACCAGAACGAGCTGGTCTGCCTCGGAGTATCACCGAACGGGTCGAAAGTGGCGACGGCTTCCGCCAGGGGTACCATCATCCGAATATGGGACACGTACACCAAACAAATGCTGCATGAGCTACGCCGCGGGTCGGATTACGCTGATGTGTACTGGTTAGTGTCGTATTTTGGTCTAAACTTGAGTAACTGACTGAGTATTCTTAAACTTATAATCCAAATCCCTTCTGTACTCTTACTAAGTTCAAAGTTCTTTATTTCATTCATGTTGTACATATACAGATGTTAACAAAGATAGAAGGTAACAAACATGACCCTGCAAGGGCACAGCAAGTACATAGTAATATATAAAATTACAAGTAACTTATTAAATTAAATATAAATTGTAATAGTATTATAACGAATCTTTAAAAATTTACGTAACAATCATATTTATATGGTATTTTAAGATCTAAGTTGAAAAACATACCTACCTAGTTAACTATTTGCTAAATTATTATTCACCAAAAAACTCCCAAATTCCCGTTCACGTGGCTTTAACTCACATTCCAAGGTTAGAAGGAATGAAATGAAACTTTATGCCATTTAGGACCGATAGTACTTTAAATAGTAAAACCAATATACATCCTCCGACCCGTACCTCTCTCCACAAACCAGTCGGATTAATGGAGAGAAGTATATGCGTTTAGCTATAATAACTGTTCGCCCAAAAGGGCCTTAAACTTGCCTTAACAATTAGCACATACAAGATTACTGGGACTAACGGCTTATCACACCTTGAGTAAAATTACATGCGCTTGATATCACACTAATCGCCATCCATGTCAAGATCTGACCTGTATATGCCATTAGCTTTATGTGCTCTAACGAAGCCCTGTCCAGCATCATGCATCAGCAGCATCCAGGGCATGGGAGGGACGGTACTTAAGTGACCGCTGCAATCCGGCAATCCACTTCAAGTTTTTGACCTAACGTGGTTTATGAAGGTCAAATGGCAGTCGCTCCATGTAATAACTGAAATTCAGCCATATCTAGTTAGAACAGTAAGCAGACCCTGGACCTTAATCCTATGCTTCAGTGTAAACCAGGATAATGCTAGGATATGATGATAATGATCCTTTGATATTCCACCTGTCCACTATCATTTAATTTCTTCGTCATTTCGTTCATATAAAGTCTACTGATAAACATTCACTCCCTAATTGTTCACTTTATATTGGGGGTATATGCCCATAATCACCACGCTAGGCAGAGGTGTTGGTAATCGCAGTTCAAACCAGTACGCAGGATGACGCTGCTGCCCATCACCCGTTAGGATTTCTCTTGGCGACTCCTCATGAGATGAGAGGGGGTCGCTAGTTCTAGGACGATCCCACAGAGATTTATTACTTATTGAAGTACAAACAAGTCGTAATGAAGCATTTTAATTTTCCAGCATAAACTTTAACTCGTCCGGCACGCTAGTGTGCTGCGTGTCTGATAAAGGCACGCTCCACATATGGGCGGCGCGCGGTTCGTACGGCCATCTTGCGTCCGCGCACGCTGCGCCCGACACCCGCGCTCTTTGCGCGTTCGCTGACGACTGCAGCGCTGTCGGTGAGTAGAATAAACAACCTGAACATATAAAACTAGGGGACTTATAATCAAAACGATGTCTAAAGTTAGACCAGGTTTAAAACTAGTTCTGTCACTGTCTTCATCTTGTCGAATGATAGGGACAGCACTAGTTTTAAACCTGGTTTAACTTTAGACATCGTTTTGTACTAAAAACCTTAGGGGCTATCCATAAATGACGTCACACGTTAAGGGGGAGGGAGGGGGTTGACGAAGTGTGACAAGGGGATGGGAGAGATCTAATATTTCGTGACGTCACATTTCAAAATCTATGAAAATTTTGTAACTGCTGTTTTGATGTAATTATTTCTTGCTGTTCAATTGCAAAATATGTGACATCACACTAAGGAGGAGGGAGTCTCACAAGTGTGACCAGCTGTCACAAAGACGGAGGGGGGGGGGGGTCAAAATTACAGAATGTGTGTGACGTAATTTATGGATGTCCCCTTAGGAGTTTAGGCGCCAGCACATATTGTGATTTTCCGCTGATGATTTCAAAACTCCATAGAAACCACTCGTAAAGTATCCACTTCTTTACTAGGGTAGGACTTTGATTTGACTATGATAGACTTTATTTGACTTGACTTTAACTGTGACTAAGGCTAAATGACAAAAACGCTGATCATTTGTGCAAATAACTTGAATTATCAAATTTTTTGACACTGGCAAATCTACACTCTAGTTGAGTGGGATCTCCTCAGTGGCACATAAGTTGAACAAAAATTGCGGTCGTCTGCGCAGGTACAATCGTAGAGAAAAGAACGAAAAGAGACTAAGCGCATGAGCGTGGAGTGGATGCGTTGCTTTACCGCACTTCGCTTGAGTGTTACTGCGCATTGAATCATTGTTTAACTTAGCGCCGCGGATTGTAACTGACTTTTAATGTCATATAATACTCGAATAATCATTTATTGGTAATACAACATTACACATCACGAAAAAGAAACCCTTACATTATTAAAATTCAATTAAATCAATTCGAATTATTATTAATTAATAATGTCAAAATAAAAAATCTATAAATCTATAAAGATATATAAAAAGTCAAAGTCATTAAATATGTTAATTAAAAAAAGCAAATGTCATATCAGATTTTACATTAAATTACATACCATACCAATGAAATTATAAATTAATATGTTTAAAGAAAGTCATTACTTAATAAAATCATTAATGTCATAATAGGTTGGGGAAAAAGTCTTTTCGTATTTTTGTATGAAAAGTCAAGACATTTTTTTCAAAGTTTATTTACATTTATTTACAATATATATGTACCGTTTTGTTGAATAACTTTCTGCCATTTTGTGGGCAGAGACATTATCCCGTTACTGTAGAAACTTTGGGACTTCTGATCAAAAAAACGGGACAAATAGTTTTGGCAGTCCTCTCTTGAGGTCAACCTTACAGAACCTAAAGAATTCTGCAGAGACCGAAACAGGTGAAAATCTGAAGGCGCAAGGTCAGGGCTATATGGTGGATGCACTAGGACCTCCCAGTCGAACTCTCTTAATTTTTGCTGAGTGGCTAAAGATGTGTGTGGTCTAGCGTTATCGTGATGAAAGACCACACCCTTCCTGTTGATCAATTCCGGCCGTTTTCTCTCGACTGCTTCCTTTAATCTTATCAGTTGCTGGCAGTAAAGATCAGAATCGATGGTTTTGCCGGGCGGTAAAAGCTCATAATAAACAATGCCCTTCCAATCCCACCATACACACAGCATCACCTTATTTCGTGTTAGGCCAGGTTTGGCTACAGTCTGTGAAGCCTGGCCAACTTTCGACCACGACCTTTTTCGCACGTTCTTGTCGTACGTGATCCACTTTTCATCGCCAGTTATCAATCTCTTCAAAAACGGCTCGGTTTCATTACGTCTCAATAATGAATCGCAAATGAGTACACGGTTCATTAAGTTTCTTTGAGTGAGCTCGTGTGGCACCCAAATATCGAGCTTTTTTGTGTAACCAGCTTTCTTCAAATGGGTCAAAACTGTTTTGTGGTCAATTCCCAGTTCTTCAGCTACATCGTAACTACTAATATGCCGATCTTGCTCCACTCTTTCAAAAATGGCGTCCATTTTATTCGTAACAGGGCGACCAGAGCGAGGTGCATCTTTAACATTAAAATTTCCGGACTGAAAACGTTTGAACCAAATTTGTGCTACTCTTACTGACACTGCATCAGGTCCATAAACATCACAAATTTTTTTCACTGCTTGAGTTGCATTTTTGCCTTTTTTATAATAAAATTTTAAAATTTATCGAATTTCTTCATTAGATTCACTCATTTTTACGGAGAGAAAAACAAATGAAAAATAGCGGGAAACAACTTTTTTTTATTTTTTTCTTTTCTTTATAATGGAACCTTTTTAATGTTTCCAAAACCAGCCAGACACAAATAGTACAGTCAAAAAATTTTTATAATAAGTTTATACCTACGTTATGCGAAAAGACTTTTTCCCCGACCTAATATATAGTTTGTCCCTATCGCTTTTACTATGACTGTAAGTCGATGTGGCAACTATTGCTGGCTAGATTAAAGGAAGTATCTGTAAATAGATACTAAAGGTTCTTTAATGGTAGGTATTACATCTCAAGATGTAAACGGGCGTGATAGACATTAGAAGCAAACAAATTTATATTCACAGCAGCATGCATAGAATTTTTTTTGAGTTGTGCTAGTATTTTACATATATTTTGACGACACATTTGGCGTGGAGGTCAGTATATCTACACATCATTCCTGAGGTCGTGGGTTCGATTCCCACACAGGACAAATCTTTTTGTGCATTAATATGAATTTTTTTTTTGGTCTGGGTATTTTCCTATGTATTTACAAAAAAAAAGTATTTAAGTATGTTTATCCCTTGTTTAGTATCCGTAACACAAGTTTTTAATGATACTTATCTTGGAACTAAATAATTTGTGTAATTATCAGAAAATATTTATTTATTATTTGCTTTTTGACTTTTTGTTTGTTTGTTGTAGTAATCTGTCAAGATGGTACTTTCCACAAGTTCACGTTTTCGGCTGAGGGTACCTGCCATCGCAGCGACTTTGATTATTTTCTGCAGGTCTGTACTAGTTTTTTATAATTTTACATTTCAAAATATACCTATTTGCAATGCTTCTTATTTACTTTTTATGCATACCTACAGCAAAGTTTTAGGATATTCCGTCAATAAATTACAATGCTTTATACGATACTGTATTTTTGTAGTATGTAATTTAATTACTGGGCATATAAATCTTTTGTACTATCCATTTCATAGTGTCTTTTTTAGGCACTTTATAAAATTAAGTATATTCTGGTTACACACTCTTGTTTTTTTTCGTTTGTGATTAAACTGTTAGGTCTGTCAGATTTACTAAGGGTGATCATTTTCGGAAACCACATTTCTAAAATTGGTATCCCTAAAATTTTAAAAGAAACGGGGTAAATGTTATTTACCCCATCAACTTGACATGACACATGTCAACTTAGAGAAATAGAATTAAAGTTATAAATACAATGAAAACTAAGATTAAATCATAATTAAAAAATACAATAATCTGCACTCATTGCGAAAACTTGCCGCATAACATATTTCAGAAGTTACAACAAGTAGATAATATAACACTCAATAAATATTGTCAAATTAGTTTTTTTTTTGTTTCTATTAATAAATACTCTTTTTTCAGGTTGGCGATGACGACGAATTCCTGCAATGATAGTGTTTGGCTGAAAGTTTGGCAAAATTATATTGAGAAATATTAAGGATTTTAAATCAGTCAAATTAAACAGCATTGGCATATTTAACGTGTTTTTGACAAGAATTATGTCAATGCATGCACAATGTAGTTATGCTGTGTGTACATTTTATCATCTAGAATTACCTAATACATTATAATTATAACCTTAAAAATGTCGTACTAAAGTGAGGCATTTATATAATATTATTTAAAAATATAAACTGGTATTTGGGGTAAAAACAACTGGTAGTTCTTAACATTCGAAATCCTCGTATCCATTGAGCAACAATTGACGCGCGACATGTTTATTATTCGAATTACTAACAGCAGGACGCCAAAACCTAGGGTCAGCGTGGTGGAGCATGACCTTAATCCTTCTGACTTTAGTTCGTGAGAGCCCGTGCTCAATAGTGGAACATCAAAAGGATGATAATGTTTATCATATTGAACGGCATTATGAAACTTTTGTTTAGCAACGTTGTCTCTAAATACATGCACCTGCATCGCGCCCGTTATGTTGCGTGGCATTTGGCAACGTTGCGTACCACTTGGCAACGTAGCGCGCTGTTTTGCAACTAGTGTTGTGCGTCAAATGTCGTTTAGTGAATACGAGGTTTATTGAGCTAGTTGGTAACCTTTTTCTTTTAATATTACCATAATTAGATCTAGTAACTTTAAAATATATAATTTTCATTGAGCTTACAAATCAAATAAACTTATTGCTGCACTGAATGTTACAATTGAAATCTGACTCTTATAGCAGCCATGTCCAAGGTCTTTTATGTCAATCGTAAGTACTAGAATTCAGTAAATGGGATTAAGCAATGCAAGCGTGAACATACAAACTTATTTTTGCTTTTAAAATACTATAGTGTGTGGGTGTTAGCTAAAATAGTAAACCTACATAAAAATGTTTGTTATTCCCGTGGTATTAATTACACATAGCATAGTTACATTTATAAGAAAAAACATCGAAATAACGTCACAACTTCTCGACATAAGTGAAGTTTAGAATATTATAGTGTCGAAAGATTTAGATTTAAATCATTGTAATGTTCGTTAAAAATCTCTAGTTATAAGTGCGCAGGCACATTTAAATGGTTAAATATGGCATAAAGTTAGTCGCTAAATTGAGTCGAATAAACGTCATGCTAGCATATTTTTGTATACACATAACGATACATTTGGCATATTATATTTTCAGTTACATTATTCATATAGCACCTTCAGTCCTTTATAGGCTAAACTATCATTTGATAATTTTTTACAGGAGATCAATTTAAAGATTAAAATTATATAGTTGGCCCCACGTTAGGTGGCGAGCCTATTGCCGTATATTTTTTGTAATAATAGAGCAAAAACGGGAGAAATATTTATAGAAATATTAGAACGCGCATTTTTGAACTTTAAAAAAGTCAGTATAGAACTATATTTGGGTTATAAAGCCATTATTGATTTAATTGTGAAAATAATGACTTTTCTATATTGTAGTGCTGAAGGAGCGTATTAATAAACCTATAATTGCCGATTATAGTGCTATGTCCACTGTTAATGTGTTCAATATTTATCAGCTTTTGATTTTAAAAATTAAAATTATCGTAATATTCTGTATGCTAAACATCTAGTTTATCAATACATATAATTGTTAAGTATAATAGTTATATATTTCAGCCATTCTGGAGTGCTTGAAAATTTGTTAAGTATATTTTAATAAACGTGATTTAGATTTAAATAAAAATAAAAGTCGTGGTAAAAAGACAAAGTGGTACTAAATTGCATTTTTATTTAGGAAAAAAAATGATGGAACGTCATAGGGTGTTTGATACTATAGAGATATTATTTTTAACTTTTATGGAAATAAATATTATACCTAATTATTCGTTTTATGTATATACACATAACCTTAGTTTAATATAAAATGGAGTTGTGTGAAAGAAACCAGTTGTCTTAGGTTTATTTCAATCTTTGTATTTTTTCTTTGGAACAATTTTCAAGAGGTGTTCCATATAGCGTTACCAAAAAGAAGGTCACATATTATATAAATATTTATATTGTGAACGCAATGTCCAGAAAACCTCGCCAATATTATTCCTTAAATAGTTTTTGATATATAAATTGCTGCTCATATCGCGCAATTTTTTGTTATAATAATTATATGTGTTTGTGTTAATTATTTAAAAAAATATAGTTTTTTTTTATAAATCAGCAATTTCAAGTGTAATATAATTTCTTATTTTACTCGTAATACTTTATAGTATTTAATAAATATAAATACTTATGTCATTATTTTGGTGTCATTTATTGATTGAACCACATTATATTTATTTTGACTAAGGTTCTATCAATAATACTTAGTTATTATTTTTTGCTCATTATAGTGATAATAATACTTTTATGATTTATATTTGGGTCTTTATTTGATCACGTGTACATTTCAAAATTCACAACTGATATATTTACAAAGAATATTATTAAACATGGCAACATTAAAGTTCCCTACTTTAATTTTTTTTTATATTAGTCAGGTTTTATTTTCAATTATAGTCCCAAAATGTGTAATTATGTAAATAATATTAAAATATAGGTTTTATACTTGTGTCTGTAGTGGTATTTAGTCATAAAATGTTATGATAATGCATCAGCAAACCTTAAAAGTTAATTTTATTCGAAACATTGAGAATATAAATGTAGAATTAAAGCACATTTTTAAATATGTAAATAAGGACTTTCAGATGTTGGTTTATTTTTTATAAAATTGTGATTCAAGATATGTACTACCTCAGGGTAGAGTGGTGATGTACCAATCCACTAAAATTATCAATTATAAACATTTCTTTTTATATCTTGTTTTATTTCTGTCATCCCAGTCATGCTTAGGTCCCAGTTTACATGAGGTCTGCCAACGAGTAGTCAAACGTGGCGGGATCAGGTCTTGGATCAGGCGTTGGGGTCTGGTCAGTCAAGCGTGATCCACTTTCGTGGTTGACTGCAAGTGCAAAGCCATAGCCTGCGCCTGGTGGCGGGGACCATTACTGGGCACTGCTCACTGAACAAACATTTACACACTTTAGGAGTCACAGACAGCCCCTTGTGCAGAGCGTGTATGATGGCTGAGGAAACGGTCGCACACATGCTCCTGGAATGCACAGGCGTGGCTGACGTACGGAAGGTAACCCTAGGATTGCCGAGTTCCATTGGGAAAGTTTTGCACAGCTTTGGAAACCTGATCTGCTTCTGGAAAGAGGTGGGCTGGCTGGAGTGAGCAAATATGGCCGCAAAGGCTCACGCACAATGGTCCATAACAAGGACTAAGTGCGGAAACCACCACCGTTCGTTCTATGTTAGTGCATAGAAGTGCAAAGTCATTAGTTTATTAATTTTTTTTGTCATATGGCGCCGCGTTCAAGCACTAGAAGGGTGATCAATCCGTGCAGTAGGTTTGTTCATAGAATCACTGCGAGTACTGAGCTTAATTCTCCTTTGATATCATGCAACTTGGCCATGTCTGATGAATTTCTTTCACTGGTTTTGTTATATTAAAATTATTTATCACAAGTATTCACTCCGGCTTCAGAACATATTCTAGATTGAGGGGTTGGTGCCACGTGTCTTCTATTACTAATGGCTTAAGAGGGTTTTGGCAAAAATATTTTACAATTAGCTGTCTTAACTGCAAGTTAGGTTGAATACTTTATAGAAGGTGGCAAATTTCTAGAAAAACCGGAATATAACCAAACACTTGTTTTAAAAAATGATATCATTTGCAGAAGTTTTAGAACCTTACAATTTCATCCTTTGTCCACCTTTCATTGGGAATCCTATTGCATAGGTAATTGAATAATCATAAAAAGAATTGAAAACAATGATTGATTTTTATTTAAAATAACTAATTAAATAAATAGAACTAATTTGCATAATCTAAAGTAATTATTAACACAATTTTTATTCACTCTCTGATTTCTTACGTCCGAATGGGTCTGACCACACCTTCATATCTGAAAAAATTACATACTATTAATAACCTTGTTTATAACTACTTTACCCATAGTAAAAGGTAGGGGCTTATGATGTATGGTTGAGAGGACACTTGTGCTCATTAGCCTCAGTAGTGGGACTTTAATGGGCTCAGATGATATTGGTTTCTCAGTGAGGCATTGAATTATTGTTTGTTAAAAATTATGTTTATTTAGAACATAAAAAACTCACTTCCTGGCTGAATGTCCTCTTGTCTTATGTTTTTTCTCGCTTCTCTCTGAATTTTCTCTGAAATCATTAATAATTACTGTTAGTATTTTTTGAATGGATCCCAATTTAAGCTATGTGATAACCATCAATGTGTAATTTTATGAATATTATTTATAGCGAAGTTTGTAAGTTTATCAAGATCTTAGCTCTAAAAATAACCAATTATTAATTAAAATAGATTGAATGGCTTTATGGCCCATAATAGTTACAATAAAAATATGACAACTATCACATAAAAGAAAATAATAACTATTTAAGATTATTACCTAACAGTAACTGTTAACTGAGCAAGTTATAATAAATATTATGAATTTAAATTGAACTTACGGTATTCAGAAGAATCTATCATTGGACTAATAACTATTGGGTATAGGGTTAATCCTATAAATCCAACGAATCCGGTAAGAAATGCAGCGTATCGCCAACCTCTGTAGAATGCCATTTTTACTTATGACACATATATACTGGAAACTTGATAATACTATACACAAGTTAATACTATACACAAATTATTGTTGTATTTTTCAAAGCTTATGGAAAAAAAAGGATGGATTGACTGATCTGTCAATCACAGCTGTTTCTGTCACATTTGTCTTTTTATTTTTTTTGTAAACGTAAGGTGTCCTATATTAAACAGTAAAAATTCTTGTTTTCGTGTATGGCGGGGAAGAAGTTATATTTTTGGGAAGCTAACAAAATATAAACGACGTCTTACATCTAATGATATTATAAACTCTTGCTTTGTTTAAAATGAATGTAATAGTCTAATTTTGTTGCTTTTTAATCTCGTTTTTATTAAAATGTCGTGCGTCGAATATGCGTCGGTAGTGTGAAATTCTATAGAATAGATTTTGGTATGTATATATGCATTAAAATCAGAAAAATATAAGTGTACTAAGTTAACCTATTCATTTTAATGTTACTAGACACTCCTTTTTATATTTTCTGAGCCAATTATGATTCGTCCTGGGCATGTTGGGCCTTGCGGCACTATTAAGTGGAAATTGGTTACCACAGGTCATGAATGCTTGCAATACTAGCGCATCTCCGAAACATCCAGAACAGATTCAAGCCTTTTTTGAAATGTCACATGTGATGTAAAAACCTTGTCAGGGGCTAATTCCACAACCCAAAGATACGCAGCGAAAGTTGAAACGTATTATACGAGCACCCATCATTTTTAAAGCCTGAGAATTAACTTCGTGCCGATGGCGAGCAGTATGATGAAAGAAAGATCTTTCTTAGAGCACACTCCAAAAAACATGGGATACAAAACGCACAAGGAGGAAAATCCTCCCCTTGGTCATTGAGATCACATCACACATGGCGATTTTCTCTAGATAAGTCTAGGTAACAAATCTTTACTCAACTTGTCGTTTTTGGTTCTAACGAGATTTTCGTCTAGTAAAACTTGAAATGCCCGCCGATCCACATAAACAATATCAGGCTGATTGGGTGTAATGATGGACCGATCCTACTTAGTAGAGCAATGCCTGACAACTGGCACTGGTTTGTATCTACTTATACTAGGTACGGAGTTTAAGTGAAGTTATCAGCAGCGATAACGCAGTGGCGAGACCAATATGTGGCGAGAGCAATGCAGAGGCTTTCTTGTTAAAATCCTTCTCGAAGATATGTTCGTAATTATCGCTAGCTCTGTGCCTCGTGAAGCATGTTAAGCCGATGGTCCCGACTGTTATGAATATCTATGGCAAGTTTGTCTGTCAGTGCCTTCTTATATCCTGACTGACAACTATTATAGCATTCTATAACCAAAGAATTATGTTTCTTACCAGGTCGCGGATGTCAGACGGCAATCGCGCCGTGTAATAACAGAAGTCTGGTGAACAGACCCTGGGACCTTAGAAGAAGTGTAGCGACAAACGGAAAAAAATATTATAAATGATGAGTTCGGGGAATTCCCCGTGTGCATGCGCAGATTATTACTCTTATGTAATGTATTACATAAGAGTAACCGCCTTATCATTACAAAAAGGCACTTAATTTTTATACATTATTGTAAGTTACAATCTACTAAATATTTTTATTGCACATTGTTTTTTTAAAGTGTAGAAACATAATATATAAGTAGGTTACCTTTTCTTAATGAATCATAGCGTACTTTCAACCAACAATGCTATTAAAAGTTGATAACATAGTTATCGCTGACTCCTTACGAATGTTTGTTCTTTGTTTCAAAATTCATTACAGTTCGGACTAATTTCCTTAAATTTATTTAGCTCATTACTCACCTGAGTAAAGACTTTTCTAGCTGTTAATTTTTATTAAAATTTCTCGGTTCAGGATTCATTATTATCTTCATCTTAGCCCATTAACGTCCCTACTGTGCACGAGGTTCCTCTCCCAGTCATACTCCACCACGTAAGCCCATAACGAATTGGCGGAGGCAGGTGTGTTATGTTCTGCTGTTAGATTTTCCAGGCCACCTCATAAGATCTTTTACATTTTGAGACTACTAGCTGCTGTATCCAGGCACCAAGGGCCTCCCGAATTTTGTAACCACGTTAGAAGTGGTGAGCCTATTGCCGCTTACCAGGGACTTTTGTGTTTGCCAGAGCTTCGCTCGTTGATCGGCAGGTGTACCACTGTCAGGGGGGGTTGGCTTAAGCTTCTCAGATCTTGGTAGAATCAATGTTCTTCGATATCAAATGATGCTTCGACATCGTCTTTCATCCAAGTCTTCGTCCGTGTAACCAACCAACATATGGTACAAAGGTTCGTACCATAATTATGTAAAAGCAAAAAGTTCTTTATTTCATAAACTATTACATAGCACTTGAAAACGTCAAAATAAAATATATGTGAAAAATACTAGGTACATAATTACTACACTGAAATCAAAAAGCTTAGATTCACTTACATGCAAAAAGTAATTGTAAGTGAATCTAAGTGCCAGTTTTGAGCCACCGATCTGTGAGAAGAACTGACAAGAAACTCACAGGCCCCCTTTTAAATTATCAATCAAATATGTATAACAATTATGGAACACACACAGTGAATAATTGAAGATATTGAAAGAGCTCCCAGAAGCCGTAACCAATAAAGTAGCACTAAGGGAACCTCCCACCACAGACAAGTAAGTATGCAAGTGAAACTGAGTTGACTTTGTTCAATAGGGGATGGTCATAACAATGATCTGGTTGACTGTTTATTCAAATTTAAACAAATAAAAGTTGAAAATTATTAACCTAATATTGTTTATCTGACAAGTTATCATTTACAGCATACATATACAATGTACCCCTTTGGAAGAAATTCCCTTTTAACTACAGTTTTGAAAGTTGGAAAGATCAAATATTTCCAGTGTTACTTTATTATAATAACTCAAAAATAAATTCATTGTTTTGAGTCGACAATTTGGCAGAGAGAACTTATTTTTATTTAAGGTTTAATGTTTTTGCAAACATACAATATTTAATCTGAAAATATACTGTAATGCAACCGTTATTATGTGATTCTTTTTGAACATCTCTCTGAGATAGTTGGACTTAAGCTTACCTAGCTCATAAGGCGCGCTTTTATAATATATACTCTGGATAAGACATACGCATGTGTAGTTTTTGCCCATGTGAGTCACAGAACTCTTAACAAAATACAAATCATCCAAAATAGATTCTTATATGGCCACCGGTAGCCCCTGGTACGTACGTAATATAGATTTACATCGCGACTTCGGGATTCCGTCGATAGCGCAATATATGAAGGACTTCTCTAGACGTTACTTCGACAATGCACCCCATCACCCAAATCCCCTTGTAGTCAAAGCCTCCAATTACACTGCCGAGAGGGATGTCTGTCCGGCCGCCAGGAGACGTAGGCACGTTCTAGACCTCCCTGACGATCCAATCGCGGTAGCCAACGCCACACCAAGTCAAACCACAAACCAACACACCTGTAGGCGCCCAAATCACCGCACCCGCCGCAGGGCGCCACGACCCGGACAATCACTTAACTCTACACCCGCGACACATCAGGTTTAGACCTAATCGCTCACCACAAACACCCACGACATCCTGAGCCGAGGTTCGGGTCTACTAGAGACGCCCTTAGTATGTCGCTCTTCAATTGAAATACTTTTAGCCTCGCCTGCCCCAAATCTATTTCGGTTGCGCTGTAACGGCCATCAGAGGCATGCAGCATTCACACACAGAACTTTGCTCCGGAAGAGCACGCCCGGCGCATCGTCGGTGACGTAAGTGACGTTAGTCATGCGCCGTGCATGCGTGGATTGCAGATTCTCCACAAAAAAAACTTTTATAGTGAGAATATATTATGTTTTATATATGTAGCTGAATTTATACAGCTGACCCCCACAAGAACATACTATAAAAATATCGAAAATATACCAATCTAGCTGTTTCTTCGTCTGTTAAGAGTCTTATCTTTTTGATGGCATATCATGCTGAGCTAAGCCATTTGGACAAATCCATTCAAATTCAAACATTTTATTTCAAACGAAATTAATTTATTATATGGGGGTTCACTGCAATTTAAAATCTGTCTTGATGCCTAAGAACTTTGTATTATTTTATAACTCAATATTCTTGCCATTCATTTTCAAGTTAGTCGAAACTTGTGTAAAATTTGGCAATGAGAACTTTACACTTGTAGTTTTACTTGCGTTAAGAGATAGATTGTTTTTCGTAAACAAATGTAAAACCTTTGCAAGAGTATTATTTATTACGTCAGAATGATCTTTGCCTCTGTTCAATTTAAATATCAGAGACGTATCGTCAGCAAACAAAACTGTTCCGCACATATCTTTGGGGGCCTATCACCGAACTTGCTGGATTACCAGATTCTGCCTAATAATCGTAATCGATATCGAATTGATTCTGTCATACCGCCGAACACATGGACCTCGATACAAGATGGCGTTCTCCATTTAGACACAGATTTTGAAGGATTGACGTAATATTTGACAGTCTATCTGTGTTTTTTTTGTTACCTATTGAAATGCATAACGTTTTTGGCCATAAACTGCGTAAATGCTGAAAATGCGTAATGTTGATTACCATAATCGTCACTTGCCATACCGCTATAAAGCATAACGTTAAAACGCATAACATCATATCGCCGAATTTTCAAACGCAGAATTATTAAAAGGCATAATTTAGATAAGCATAGGTATTGGTAATGAAACGCATATTTTTTGTTGGACACAATTATACTGAATTATACTTATTATTATTTATAAAAATTTACAATAGTAACTGTGTGTTTATTTTTAAATTTAGTACACACACACAGAAATAAAACAATAAAAAAACTTAAAGCTAAGAAAAATTTGGTACAGGTCGCAGCTTATTCTTTTTCCAGCTGGCCCGCGAAAGGTTATGTTTGTTTGTTTGTATGTAACTGACTACTTTGGACGCGATTGTAACCCATTTTGAACGGACAGTTTTAACTTACACTTATCAAGAACATGTGACAATACAATAATTCGATAAGTTTATCTTATTATCCTGATCGAAATCCCCAGGAATAAATTATTTTCTATGTATTATCTCTGCTATAGCAAGCGAGCGAAGCGAGACACAAGACTAACAATGAGAAATTTATAAAAAAAATTCAATCTTATTTTATTAAATCTTTTTTTCCAATAAGTTGAACTTAAAATTGAAAAATAACTAAAAATTACAAACGTAAAAACACGCTTTTAAAATTAATCTTTATTGGCATTAAAACATTTTTTTTATGTAACTAAATAACAGGTTAGTTCGTAAAGTATCTGAAACTAAATGGAAGTATTACACATATTAAAATTATCCCATAATTCGTAACACGACAACTCTCTTGAGAATAGAGACATGGTTCGGTCTTTGAATATTACCAACTATGTAACGCTGCCTGTACCCAAAATTATATTTATAAAAACAAGTAGAAGCCAAATTCTCAGCTTAGGGCGAGACACGACCCTTGACTTTTTTAAATGTTTTCCTATCAGGCAGGATGTAGTCATATTAAAGAAGAATTTTGAACTTCACGCTATGATTCATATTATTTTTAATCTTTATAAAAATTAGATAACCTTATTATAAAGGTTATTTGTAAGCCGGGCGTTGTCTGTCCAAAGTTATTTATTACTTATATGAACAAATTCGATATCAATATTCGAGCCTTGGGCGATTTTGCGACTGCATCGTTCATTACGACTCGACTTCGTGTTTGGCGACTGGTTGCACGGCTTTAAAAATAGAACATTATAATGAATGGGTTGATACTGCACCATTCGATCCTTCGCCTCGCCTGTCATTTGTATGAGTGAGTATTAAATCGCTCATTAATTCCAAACATAGCGTAACTACAATGCGAATGCTAAGGAATTTTAAAAAAGTATAAGGAAGGACTAAGGAACTGAATGACGATCCACACGGCATGGAGCCAATGTTCCTAAAGTCCTAGGTTCGATTCCCCCACATGACCCACCTTTCTGTGCATAAACATGAACATTGTTTACTATCTCTATTAAATATGTAGGTATGTACAAAAAATATATATAAATTTGTATGTTTATCCGTTCTTTAATATTAACGAGTTCTAAATATACCTACTTATGTTGGCAATCGATAATTGGTGTAATAATTGTAAAACAATTATTTATTTAAAGAAAAGTAACCGTAAATGTTATTTATTTCCTTAGCTTTTAGTTTCATAGCAATCCGTTAGCAATAATGTCTTTTTGCCCTACAGGGTTTCCACCTCGCTCGTCGAGTAACTTCAATAACTTATCGTAAACAAGTGTCGGAGCGTCGACTCCCCAAATAAAATCTATATGGTTAAATTCCTTCATAGGAACAACGTAGTGTTCTATAGGATTAGATAACTGCACGTACAAATTCGTCACATCTTCGTCACCAGACAGCCAGTCATTCATTGAGCTTATCAATGCAATTGGCAAAGTTACCTTATGTAATGGATACTCTGGAGGGTTAGGCGTTCCATAGTGTTTAGCGTTTTCCTCGGATCCGTAATCGAACTGCTGAAATCTGCCTTTATTTTTAATTTCTTGGGCGTAGTGAACTAATGTTTTTGTCGAGGCTCCTGAAGGCACGTGCGCCAAAATAATTGGCAGAAGAGTCTTGTTAAACTGTTTTTCGTCGTGTCCACATAGCACAAATAATGAGTTCTCACATATCACTTCTTCGTAATGATTAATTTCGCATGCGTGCTTCGATAACCAACGCAATACAGCATTTTGTGGAAGAAACTCATTAGCTCCGAGAAGCTTCATTAAATATTCTATGTTGTTACTGAATTTTGCCAAAAGACGTATCGGACTTTTTATGTCTGTCATGTAGGCGACTGGAGCCAACGCGAAACCGGCTCTCAAAATTTTATTATACTGAGTCTTTGTTGACAGTAACGCAAACAGCACTGTTGTTCCCATCGAATGACCAATGTAGTTTATTTTTGTGTCCCACCCTTTCAGGTCCATGATGTGATCAATAACAGCAGGTAGGTCATGTTGACTTACCTCGTGAAATGTGAAGTTCCAGAACTCAAAACTGTCTATACTCCGTGATATGTGAGCACGGGAGTAAGTATTCCCTCTCACATTTGCTAGCCATACATCGTAGCCAGCATCAGAGAGAATATAGGCGAGACCTTTTTTAGGTCCTGGGATAATCCAGTCTGCTGAGCTGCCAAGGAGTCCGTGATGGAGTAGCACAGTTTTTCTAGGGCTTACTTTATGGACACTATTCTTTGGATAAGGTATTCTGTGCACAGTTAAAATATATCCATCATCTGTTATTATTGTTTGAGATTCAGAAGGGTACCCATAAAACGCCAGCAATTGAGGCGTTGTCATGTGAATGCTTGGATCATCATTCGAACAGTGATAGTTCATTACTTCAGGAGCGATAGCGTCAAACACTTTATTATCCGTAGTTTGAGCTTGTTCAATGTAATTCTTGAATTTTCTTTTCACCCGGAACTGCGCGTCGTCATCTGTTTCGACTACCGGTTTGTTATCACTCATGCCTAGATAAGAAGTGATTTTATTCCTTACGTTTTCGACGTAGAAATGTCGAAGGCTTCTTCCTTTTTCTCTGACATAATTTCTGATCTCAGACGTTTTGTTGGAGACTGTATCAACTATGCTAGGTATCCACGATGTATACGATGTGTGCCGGCAATCACTGAGGTTCACGAAAACAATCAATGTAAACACGACATAGAGGAGTTTCATTTTGACCGAAGCGGGAGACCTATATCGGAGGGTGTCTCGCGAGCTACTGGTTCGAGTCGCTCCGGTCGTTATGACTTTGTTCTAATATAATTTATCGCATAACATGCCGGTCGAGAGGTCAAGGGAATGATGTGGACGACTAATATGAGTAATATTTGTTTACTTCAAATTTGAATAGGAATACTATAACTTTGTATGACGTATGTTTACAAAACAAAGCGCCTTCTTGGTTTAAGTTTGAAAACAGCCAAACGTAGCTAGTATCAAGTAGGTTACCTACTTACTTGATTTTTAGTTGTCATATTACTGCGACTGCGTTTACTAGATACTTAAAACAGTAATCTGAGTTAAACATGCATAATAAAATATTATGAGAATAACAGCGCATGTTTTAGTAATACTGTAACCTATTTTGAGAATGACTTTTTTCCTATATTTGGAAGCGAGCAAATCCTATCTCCTTGAATATTAAAGTAATTTATAATTAAATTCAATTTAATCATTTTATTGCATTTCACAGGGTAACAAAAATAAGTAGGTTGTTTATGTAAGGCTTTGATTTAGATACATAATCAATTAATTTGATGACCAACTCGCCGCGAAAGTCAATAGGTAAGTATAAGGTATGCCTGCACTCGGCTCCTAAGGTTGTAGGTTCGATTCCTACAAAGGAAAAATATTTGTGTGCACTAATTGTTTTTTTTTTGGTCTGAGTATTTCTTATGTATATTAAGTAGGTACATATAGTCTTTCATACAAAATAAAAAAATCCTTAGTACAATCTTTGCACATTTCAGAGCTAGTTGAGATGCCCACGAATATTTATTTATTTATTTAAATTATCACATTGAAAATGTACCTAAATTTAGGAATGACTGAGTCCCAGTCTAGTTGAGTGTTGATAAAATCTCTCTTTAGACATTTCACACAGCGCCATCTCACAATAAACTAAGCAGAGCTCGTGCTATAGATAGGTACTAGAGAATGGATAAATATATCTAAGTACATGCTATTTTCTCAAAATATATACTTATATTGTGGAACATAGAAAAGACTCAGAATGACACAAATAAATAAACTTAATGTCCATCGACACAATTTGTCTAAATTTAGCGCATTTAATTCGTCTTAGTTCAAAGTGTATAGGGCTCCTACCAAGATATGAGAAGCTCAAGCTAACCTCAACTGCAAGTGGTGCACCTGCCAATCAACGGACGAGTCTCTGGCGAACATAAAAGTGCCCGATAAGCGGCAATAGGCTCGCCACCTATTACGTGGGACCAACAATATAACAGGCGAAGTGTGGGCGTATGATAATTGCCTTCGGGGATACAGGCGTGTATGTATGTATGTATGTATATATAGTTAAAAAAAATACAATGTCATAAAATATCGCTTATAAGTCGTTTTGTTTAAAATAACATGGGGGTAGGTCTAAAAAAACTTAGGTTTAAAATTAGAAAAAAAATGTAAATTATCACCAAAATAAACCTACACTAACGTTTAACCACCTATATGGAGAAAATAGTCCCTTATAAAACTAAGTCATCTATGAATCTGTCTGTCTGTGTGTACCGTATGGTTACGCCCGCCTATGGTTATTATATGGTTTTTTCTGAGCTTGCAGAGCTTTTCACCAATATATAAATAAATATTCTCTTACAATCACACTGATTCTTTAGTTCCTAGATAAGTATCACTAAGTAGTAGTAGTAGTAGTAAGTAACACTGCCAATCATGTCTACTGCATCTTATGCCAAGAACAGCTATGTCATGTCTATTAAAGTCTACAATAGGCTCGACAATAACCTCAAGCTGATGCCATTGAATAAATTCAAAGTACATTTAAAGAAATGGCTTGTTGATAAATGTTTTTATTCACTAAGTGAATATTTTGAAAATTAAATTTGTTTGTTTTATTAGAATCATCTAATTATATTTTTGCATACCAGTTACTGGTGAAATATGCGGACTGTATTAAATTTTAAGACCACTTATGTACCATATTTTATGCGAAATAAAAAGTCTTTGTCTTTGTCTTTGTCTAAGAACTTGTGTTATGGATACTAAAGAACGGATAAACATACTTAGATACTTTTTTTTTGTAAATACATGTTTATGCACACAAAGATTTGTCCTATGTGGAAATCGAACCCACGACCTCTGGAGTGAAGTGCAGGTATACTGACCTCCACGCCATATCGGTCGTCGTGTATGGAGTGTTTCATGAGAATTATTTACGTGTATCATCATTTTCATCATTTCAGCCCATTAACGTCCCACTACTGAGCACGAGCCTCCTTTCACATATCAAGGTGTGAGGGTATTGGGTCATACTCCACCACGCTGACCCAGTGCGGATTAACGGAGGCAGGTGTATGGCGTCCTGCTGTTAGAATTTATCAAGCCGCCCATGAGGCCATGTTAGACATGGCTTAACGACTACCACATTTAGTGATAACCGGGACCAAAGGCTTAACGTGCCTTCCGAAGCACGGAAGCGCTCGATATCAAATGCTACACAAACGGTCACCCATCCAAGGACTGACCTCTGTAAACTCTGCTGTACTTCGGTGAACGTTTCTGACCCCCGAGCACCGCAGAGGTACGAGCGCTTCAGTTTTTAATTTAAATAATTAAACTCCGACAATGATTTATGCTAATTTTTCTCTTATTAACTTATTACATGTATACTATTCATTAAATGTCATATGTTAAGTGACTTCAATAAGTAATACGAGGGTACAGCTGCCATTCGTCCGAGATAAGATTTCTTCTAGTTTAAAGAGCGTCCGCCAGGGGATCTTAAAAAGTGGACCATTTTGTTGTCAGGATTTTTTTTTACAGATAAACGATAAATTGAAATAAATCTTAGTTAAAAAAATTTTCATAACCACCCAGAAAGCACTTACTAACTGAAACGATGGTTTTATTTTGCTGGAAAAAACATTTATTTCAGAAGTGTCCGGGGAACTAACTTTATTTTGCCCAAATGTCCGGGATTTGAGATTTTTTGGCGTTTGGAATTAAAGTGGTGGCCGCCATACACGAGGGAAGCAGCGGAAGCTAGTTTTTAACTAAAAATAGAGCATTATAATTTCTGTATCTTACGTACCGTGCACTACATAGGAGGGCCCCCTCGACACAAGGTTAGAGGGGGTCAGGTCATTTACTGCCATGCGGATCCAATTCGAATTTAATTTAGAAATTAAGTAGGTATAAGCTTTGTAGAACTCAATTTTTGATGTCGGTTAAATATTTATTATTTTACATGCTTCGTAGTAGCTACTTACTTATGTTTAACCCTTTCATTTTGATCCTTGTACTACGGACTAATAAGGTAAATATAAAAACTACAAGTTTTTCGTCTTTAAAAATCGGCGTTGACCATAGCTCCGCGGTACTAGTTGGCTGGAAAGTAATTCAAAAGGCATCTTATGATAATCCCGGTTATTGCGAGAGGTGATAGTTGTTACGCCATAATAATATTATAGGTCATATAAAAAAAGAAAAACAATATTTTTTTGCAAATAATTAACTTCTTTTTTGGCTTTTATAAGAATAGAGTCAAAACGGTAAGTAACCAGTTCAAGAAAAAAAGTTACGTCATTATCTGTCAGTGTCAGAGTCTTCATAGGTATTGTTTGTATACAAAACAATATTTTTATTTCTTCAGAAATAAATATTAATATTATTACCAATTGGCATTTACAATCTATGTTAATATGATAGCAGATTTTGTCAAGGAAAAGGTGTTTTGGACAAGGAAAATGAATGTTAAACTAGTAAAATTTATAGAAAGTCGACCAAATATATGGAATCCTAAACACCCTAAATATACTTCAGTGCAGTTTCGAGATAAAACTTACACCGAGTTTGCAACAAAATTTGGAAATGCATTCACTGGTCAAGCAGTTAAAGATCGTTGGACTAACATAAGATCCACCTTCGCAAATTATTTGAGAAAATTAAATGCCAGTCGCGCGAAATGTGACACTGAGGTAAAGGAAAATCATGTGTTTCTTTTTCGCTTATATAATTATTACCCCTAGTTTACGTAGGCTGAGGTCACATCTTTCCACTTGCTACGATCCTGCCATAGTTTTAGCTTCACTCACACTCTTAACCATCTCATGGTCGCTCTTCAACAGTTGGTATAGAGAACTTTTGACCAGCCCTTTCAACAAAAACTTATGCATTTGTTTATCAAGTCTTACATGGTCTTCCCCATGTATATATTGACTTGGAATACTTGCCAAATTTGAATCTAATGAAAACTCAACATAAACATAATCTAGTCTTATTAGATGATTAATTATGCAATTATTGCTATATGCAAAGAAAAATCCTACTAGATGATGGGCAGCACCATCATCCAGCGTAAACTGTTATCACCAACCCACCTTCCCGGTGTGGTAATTATGGGCAGGTACCCCCAATAAACTGTATTGTAATTGCTTACACTCAGCAATTAATCCATCACCATGTCTAGGCACAGTTGTAGTGTTTCTTTACGAACTAAATATAATTTCTTTGCTACATCACCTCTCACCTTCATCGTCTCAGCTGATTAACTACTTCAAACCCAGTACTGTTTAGTAGATTTGATGTGTCTTGCTATTAGAATTTTTAAGTTGCCCAATATTTGCCTCCTTTCAATAATTAATGTGTATGTTTAAGGAATTTAAAATCAACTGGCATTTATGGGAGCCATGTCAGTTTTTACTCAAGGTCAATAAAAAAGGACAAAATGAACCACTAGATGGTGAAAATGGTTTTGACATAAAGGTTTGTGTGTAATTATTTATTTCTAGTTAATTTCTTGATGATTTTTTTCTTTACGCATGCTGTTTGCTATAAGGAGCTCAGTTTTACTTTTATTGGTGAAGGTTAATTAGTTATTGGTAAAGGGAACTATATCAACTGTGGCCTGCTAAGCCACCTTTGTACCGTTTATTTTAATTTAGTTGATTAGTTAGATTTTTGCATTAGTACAGATGATTTTTACTAACACATAAACTTAACTTATGTGGTTGTTTTAAGAAGATAAATATTTATTTATTTATTTACTTATTTAGTACACACATAGAAATATACAAACAGAAAAACTAAGAAACATTCAGCACAGCTTATTCCAAATTATTATGTAATTAATGAATAATTTGCTTTTCCTTCACAGAATAATCCAAATTTAAATCAAGATGATGAATGGCCCAGCGATGCTGAAGCAGCACCAGAACCATCGGAAGACACAAACATATGCATTAATATTGCCAACAACTTAGCTCAAATATTAAAGGGAGTGCAGAATGATTCATTTGGCATCCTAAATACAAAAAATGGTGTAATAGGGCAAACTGTATCGAAAAAGTTATCCCTTATGAATACTTTTGATGCCGCAACTGTATCTAAACATATAATGGAAATACTTCTCCTGTATGATAAGGACAATCCAGATAATCCCAATAATTTTGATTCAAAATTAAATAAATATTAATTTATTTGTCTTTTTAATTAAGATTTTCCAATAATGCTTTTCAAAACTAAGCATAGCATGATCTGAGGCAATGGGTAAATAAATATACAATTTTTTTGTTAATAAATCCTTCGTTAATAAAGATATACATAAATATAATAAATTTTTTGTTAATAAAGATATACATAGAACATCAAGATCATTATTAAACTATTATTATTAAACTATCTGTCAGGAAATCAAACCTACAACCTTAAGAACAGAGTGCAGGCATACTGAGATCCGCTTCATATAGTGCATAACAAGAATTACCTACTTATGCAAAAAACTTAGAAGAATGTCGTGTAGTAATAAGACTAATATCACAACTTTTCAACTAAATCGAGTCAGGGTAAAGGGATCCTATTAAGATCTAACGAGTCTAAGCCAACCTCATTTGCAAGTAGTATAGCTGCTGAACAATGAACGAGGCTCTACCGAACATAAAAGTTGCCGGTAAGAGGCAATAGGTACGCCACCTATAATCAGCTCGGCGAACCTTGATCCCTATGACACTGACAGTTATTCCCACGACACAACCTTGTAGTATCGACTATAACGATATCTTCCAAACGGAGTAACTTTGCAGGATGCAGGATTGCAGGATGTCAACGTAACGTCTGATTGAGATAATTTCTTGTAAGTGTTAATAATTATTATAATTCCAACGGGATATTGTTGTAATTGCATATATCTGCCTAAAATTAATAAATATCATTTTTAGACACCGCCAATTCGATTATAATATAACGGTGACGCTACTACAAGGTTGTGTCGTGGGAATAACTGTCAGTGTCATAGGGATCAAGGTTCGCCGAGCTGATTATAATTCGTGGGACCAATAATAAAATTTGCCAAATAATGACTTTCAATATGCCTCTGCTTCCCCTAGGGGGAAACAGAGGGATTATATGTATGTGTTTAATATAGATATTACGACAAGCACAATGACCGCTTAGCTGAGCTTTAAATAATAATAATAATCTTTATTAGCAGAAAAATAAATGTGACAAGGATATTTGTAAACTATGGCTTCTGCACTAGGCTCGCAGACCTGTGTTGCAGTAGTCAAAAAGAGAATAACAATTTAAGGTACATAATGTAGTTATAAGAGCTCCGGTTCGACTAAGACTATGAAGTAGTTCGAACAATAAACTAATGAATAATAGAAAAGAAAAGAAAACACTTAAATAACAAAATTTAAAAACAGAATAAAATGTGTCGTGTGTCTGTTGGGTGTGTGTGCGTGTGTCTGTTGGGTGTGTGTGCGTGTGTATGTGTATGTGTGCGTGTATGTGTGCTTGCGTGTGTGTGTGTGTGTTTGCGTGTTTGCTTGTGTGGTTGCATGGGTGCGTGGATCGGTGTCAATTTCTGGTAGGGATTAAATCTTCGGTTTCAGCATAACTTTGGGTCAGTAACCACATTTTAAGATGTTGCTTGGCTTTATTGACAGTAAAGTTTTTGATGGGACAGATACGATTTACATTGTTGTAGATATAGGGATGAGAAAATGTTGAGAGACGTTTTGCAAACATAGTATTAACGGTAGGTGTAGAGATTCGGAAAACACGTTTTTTGATTAAAGTTTGGAATTCCGGGGAATTTATAACTTTCCTATGTTGGGCACAGCACACTCGCCAAATGTATAGTTGTCGAACACGAAGGATTTTTGCTTCATTGTATAGGGCGACAGTGGGGAATATTGTTATCCTCTATTTTATAAATCAATTAATTAAGCGAATTTACTAGTGAGTAGTGTAATAGGTTGGGGAAAAAGTCTTTTCGTATTTTTGTATGAAAAGTCAAGACATTTTTTTCAAAGTTTATTTACATTTATCTATATATATAAAAATCAATTGCTGTTCGTTAGTCTCGCTAAAACTCGAGAACGGCTGGACCGATTTGGCTAATTTTGGTCTTGAATTATTCGTGGAAGTCCAGAGAAGGTTTGTACGTAGAGAAAATAAAAAAAAAATCTTGAAAAAGTGTAAAATCAACATATTTCTATACTCCCATATACCAACAATTTGTACTAATACTTAAAAGCCAATTTGAACCTTATCAAACAAATTTAATGTCAAAAGTGACGTTAGTTATATCAAAAAAATTTAATGTCATCATATGTCATTTCATTTTATCAGCGATAATTATTGCTTTGTTGTGTTTATATTTTTAAAAATATTGTTGTTATTGATTTGTGTTTATATTTTCCAAAATATTATTGAGTTAATGAGTGAAGGTAAAATGCCATGAGCAAGACGACAAAACATAGGCCGGCGATTGCACGGCGATCAAGAATAAATAGTGCTGTTTTGGATGAAATGCTGCGTGCTGCTTTTAATTACAACAGTCAGATTGATTATAGTATATACGGATACATTGGAATGGTGGACGTAATATGTCCACATTGTGATGCGGCTAACTTTCGTGAATTGGATGAACGTTGTGAAATTGTTTCAAATACAAGACCATCCAAGGTTTTTCCATCAGCATAACGCATTAGTTCAATTGTTCAAAATTGCTCTCGATCGTATGCCAAAATTATTGAACAAATATGAACATTATATGGCAGAAGACATTTTAATTCGTATGCGTCATCATGTAAGAAATCCCGATTTGTTGATTACCTTGGAAATGTACAACGAAGCTTTAATAATAATTGATGATATGTGTCTAAAGATTTTAAATAAAGCATTAGCACAATTGGGTATGACCGCACCAAATCGTAAGATACATGATTGTTTTGATCGTGAATTGCAATATGAGCAGGAGTTCAATTCTAATGCAAAACTTTCGTTGTATCATTGATTTTAGCGACTATTCGATCGGAACAGAAAATTGCATTGCATCTTTGGGAATTGCTGCTACATTATTAGCAGGTGGTCGGACCGCACACTGCATTAAAATTGCCTTTGAATGTACAGGTGATTGAAACTCCAACATGCAATATTTCGAGAAATTCTGCTATGGAAAAAGTTCTGCGATTAACGTCAATTATTTTATAGGATGAGTGCACAATGGCGAATAAAAAATAAATAGATGCATTTAATCGAACACAAGATTTACGCGGTAATCAACAGCTTTTTGGTGATGCTCTGATATTGCTGTCAGGGGACTTTCGTCAAACATTGCATGTCATTTCTCGATCAACTCCTGCTGATGAAATAAACGCCTATTTGAAGTCATCAGTTCTTTGGAGATATGTACGAAAATTTACAATGAACATTAATATGCGCATTCACCTACATAATGATGCAACTGCCCATGAGTTTACAAAACAATTGTTAGAAATTGGTGATGGCAAAATGTTTTTCACATGGCCAACTTTATGTTGCCTGTTCCAGAACCCCCAACTGTTTATTTATTCATGCTCAAAATAGGAAAACAAAAATATTGTTTATCCAAATGTTTTAGACTAACCCATATAAATCCACCATAGTAAGAGTACCCAATTCTTTTTTATTTTTACTCTTTGCTGTTAAATATATTATATAAACAACTAGCTGTTACCCGCGACTTCGTCCGCGTGGAATAGTATCTTTGGGTAGCATTTTTATTATTTAATAAGAATCATTAGTAGGTATAGTAGATATCAGCGGCGGCGATGCAGAGAATTCGTTAAAAGGAACTTTAACTTCAAAAGCCAAAATATTTATTAAACTTGGTACACCCAAAATTTTTAAATATCATGTTTGGCGTCGTAGTTCCCGTGCCGAATCCGTTCCGTTCGAATTTCAAGAATTCCGTTTGTAGAAAAACTCTGCACATCCTAAGAGACCTACGTACCAAGTTTCATAGTTTTATCTTCAAAAATGAAGAACACCTATAAAAACATTCAACCCCTATTTCACCCCCATACTGGTAAAAAATTCAAAATGCTAGAACAAACGATTTTTTGTTTATTATTTAGAGCCTAAATACAAAATGTTATATTTTTATTTTCAAAAATGACGAACTTCATACAAACTTTCAACCTCTATTTCATCTCTCACATGACGAAATTTCAAAAACGCTAGAACAAATGTTTAATTATTTCCTATCAAGTGCTTAAATATTAAGTTTCATGGTTTTATCTTTTAAAATTAAGAAATCCCATACAACTTTTCACTCCCTCCCCTTTTTAACCCTTTACAACCCCCTTTTCGAATTAAAAAGTAGCCTATGTTCTTTCTCAGGGTCTAGACCATCTGTATACCAAATTTCATTCAAATCGGTTCAGTAGTTTTGGCGTGAAAGAGTAACAGACAGACAGACAGGAAGACAGAGTTACTTTCGCATTTATAATATTAGTAAGGATAGTAAGGATTAGTATTATTTCCTATCAAGTGCTTAAATATTAAGTTTCATGGTTTTATCTTTAAAAATTAAGAAATCCCATACAACTTTTCACTCCCTCCCCTTTTTAACCCTTTACAACCCCCTTTTCGAATTAAAAAGTAGCCTATGTTCTTTCTCAGGGTCTAAACCATCTGTATACCAAATTTCATTCAAATCCGTTCAGTAGTTTTGGCGTGAAAGAGTAACAGACAGACAGACAGACAGACAGACAGACAGACAGAGTTACTTTCGCATTTATAATATTAGTAAGGAAGTAAGGATATATCATTTGGGTCATTTGGAATTTTAAATAGCTAGCAATTTACAATATTTTTTTTTTTGAATAAATGAACTTAATAATTATTGTTTTGTACGTAGCCTTTTGTATATGCCTTATACGTAGCGAAGCACGTTCCGGGCCGCTAGTTTACAATATATATGTACCGTTTTGTTGAATAACTTTCTGCCATTTTGTGGGCAGAGACATTATCCCGTTACTGTAGAAACTTTGGGACTTCTGATCAAAAAAACGGGACAAATAGTTTTGGCAGTCCTCTCTTGAGGTCAACCTTACAGAACCTAAAGAATTCTGCAGAGACCGAAACAGGTGAAAATCTGAAGGCGCAAGGTCAGGGCTATATGGTGGATGCACTAGGACCTCCCAGTCGAACTCTCTTAATTTTTGCTGAGTGGCTAAAGATGTGTGTGGTCTAGCGTTATCGTGATGAAAGACCACCACCCTTCCTGTTGATCAATTCCGGCCGTTTTCTCTCGACTGCTTTCTTAATCTCATCAGTTGCTGGCAGTAAAGATCAGAATCGATGGTTTTGCCGGGCGGTAAAAGCTCATAATAAACAATGCCCTTCCAATCCCACCATACACACAGCATCACCTTATTTCGTGTTAGGCCAGGTTTGGCCACAGTCTGTGAAGCCTGGCCAACTTTCGACCACGACCTTTTTGGCACGTTCTTGTCGTACGTGATCCACTTTTCATCGCCAGTTATCAATCTCTTCAAAAACGGCTCGGTTTCATTACGTCTCAATAATGAATCGCAAATGAGTACACGGTTCATTAAGTTTCTTTGAGTGAGCTCGTGTGGCACCCAAATATCGAGCTTTTTTGTATAACCAGCTTTCTTCAAATGGGTCAAAACTGTTTTGTGGTCAATTCCCAGTTCTTCAGCTACATCGTAACTACTAATATGCCGATCTTGCTCCACTCTTTCAAAAATGGCGTCCATTTTATTCGTAACAGGGCGACCAGAGCGAGGTGCATCTTTAACATCAAAATTTCCGGACTGAAAACGTTTGAACCAAATTTGTGCTACTCTTACTGACACTGCATCAGGTCCATAAACATCACAAATTTTTTTCACTGCTTGAGTTGCATCTTTGCCTTTTTTATAATAAAATTTTAAAATGTATCGAATTTCTTCATTAGATTCACTCATTTTTACGGAGAGAAAAACAAATGAAAAATAGCGGGAAACAACTTTTTTTTATTTTTTTCTTTTCTTTATAATGGAACCTTTTTAATGTTACCAAAACCAGCCAGACACAAATAGTACAGTCAAAAAAATTTTATAATAAGTTTATACCTACGTTATGCGAAAAGACTTTTTCCCCGACCTAATATTACTGCCTCGCAATTATAACTTCGTCCCGAAGTCCTATAGGCGTCCCGAGAGCATTGCATCTACTAGCAGCGGCCCGCAGTGTCACCCACGGAGTCTGTACCCTTGAGAATAGCGGAATGGAAAGTATCCTGTGTTAATCCAAGTTATAAACGGATTTAGATGAATCCAAGTTTCATCTAAATCCGATCATTAGTTTTTGAGTGAAAGAGTAATAAACATATCTAGGTATATATACTCACAAACTTTTGTAAGTAGAATAAATATATATAAGATTTTAATAAGCCAGTGACACCTACTAAAATAAAATATTTATTTAAGACAACAATATCAATATACATTAAATAATACCAACTACCTACTGCCATTGTGCGAGCGCTGCGGGTACTTACCTACTCAATGCACAGTCACTGTCCGACCAGATAGATTTATTTGCATGTTCACTGAACGAATTTGCAAAAGCAGCATATTGCTTCTGCAGTAAATAATAATATAGTAGTTTATTGATTAGTAGATAAAGAGTAATGTGAAAGTTTTTAGTCAGGTATTTATTGTAAGCTCAGCTACTCTATCGTATTAAGTTTGGTGCCTGTAAAGTTAGTTGTAAGTTTTATAGTTGAATAAATAATATATAATTATAATTTTCATACAACCCTGTCTGGAGCTACATAAAAATGTATGTATCTACTTATATTAAAAGCTTCAAGAATAATTAGCATTAATCATTGTGGAAAGTGTTTAAATTAAATATGGAATTTTCAAATATTTAATTCTTGGATTTTTTTTCCATTTCGTCCCTATTAAAGACTGATTTCTAATATCCTTTCCGGTATGTCCATAGCATCCTTTCCGGTATGTCCATAGCCCTCTCTCATTAACGCGGTATATTTGTCAAATAAAGTTTCATTAGTATTTGCTTTTCAAATTCTTGGTCTGTAAACCTCGAGGTACGAAAATTTAATATTGCAAAATATTTTTACAGGGAACTTCTGTTAACCTCCATAATTCGGCTGTACCATTTATTTCTGGCAATACATCAGTGATTTTTTTGCAGCTTTGTGCAGACTGCGCGTGTCGCGTCACGAGTCTTGTTTTCCCTACTTTTTGTTATGCGAAATGTTCGCATCCCGTTTTAATTTTAAGAAATCAAATTATGGCAGCGTGTGCTATAAAATGCTGTGGAAAGAATAGCAGAAAATCGAGCTCTAAAACAGATGGAATTACTTTTCATCGGTAAGTAATCAAAAAATGGTTGATTTTAATAATTTAGAGAGAATATGCAAAAAAAAATTACAATTCTCACAAGACTTAAGTATTTATAATCCTACTCTTATTTTATATCGCATCTCTTAGTCAATCTTACTGAAAACTGAATTCCATTTAGAAAAAAGTCCTTGGGCACTAGAACGAACGCCAATACTGTTTTAGTTTGAATGCTTACGGCCACGGACTAGCCATGCTTAGGCCAAAGTTATTATGTGCGTCCGTCTCATTAAAAGTCCAATAAAGATCTCCAGTAATTGTTTTTGCAAAGAATACAAACATCCAAGTTCTGAAATCCAACATCTGAAATTGTTTGAAGATGACATTGACAAATATGTTTTTATTTTTATGATTACAAATAATGTTCAGGTGTTGCATCGCTTTTAATAGTAATGGTACATAGTTAATGCCAATCAGTGTACAATGAAATTAATTATCATCAATAAGTACATTATCTTGTTATTGTAAAGCTAAATTAATTAATCGGCAAATAAGTAGATTTCTTTGGCGTTACCAAGTCTGGAATCATTAATTTTGTTCTCTATCAATTTTTAGGTAACTTTTGGAAACTTTAGATTTGTATTGTATTTGTATGGACGGTAATTCATTAAGCGATGAGGCTTTAATAAGTATTTGTTTCAACAGATTTCCAAGTGATTCTTCTTACAAAGAGAAATGGATAGCAGCAGCGAAAAGAGATGGATGGTTACCTACGAAGTACAGCGTTGTGTGCTCTTGTCATTTTTCTGAGGACTGTTTCCTATATATTAAAAATCGTCGTCGTTTGCTTGGCTCTGCAGTACCAACTCTTTATTTGCCTGGTTGTGTAAGTAAATAAGTATCACAAAAATTGCCGCAAAGCGACAAAATCCTGAAAAAAAAATTTACATTACCATACATTAATTTGACATTTTTAATGTATGTTTTTTATTTTGTAGGTATCATAAACATTAACTGTGTAGTATGTTTTTAGGCAAAATCAATTAAGACTGAGGAAGCAGATCACTCCGCACCTTCACAAGAAGTTTCTTTAGGTACGCCAAATTTAAGTAATGAAGATGATGAAGATTCTATCTTACAAAGTGAAACCACTACTAAAAATCGTCTACGTAGACGTGTCCTAGAACTGAAAAAGAAATTATCATTTAAGAATAAGCAATTAAAAAATGTACGTGAAAGGACCCGTTACTTAGAAAAAAGAGTAGAGACATTAAATTCCATTATTCAACATATGACAAAACATGAAGTTAAAAGTCCATAAATTAAAAAATGTTACTAATGATAAAATAAGTAACAACTGTATGAAAATATCTTCTACATTCCTAAGTTATAAACGAGAAATTCTCTTCTGCAATACTTACTACCACAATAGTAACTAGGTACTTATTCAATAAAATCATAATTCGATATAAAATAGTTTAAATAATTATAACAATCGTTAAAATGTTTTTTTCATTTCAACTCTCCCTTAGCAATAGATATGATTAGACTTATTTATTATAGCAGAATAATTATCAGCACAGAAGTACTGCAAAATTAATTGGGTACGACTTAATTTTATTGATAAAATTTTAATACGTACAAGAACTTATTAAAAAAAAAATCTTTTTTATTTTGATCAGAAAATATTTAGAGCATTCAAGTGAAAATACCTACTACTTGAGAAACTAATAAATAAACTATAGTAAAAAAATTGAATTTATCGTTGTTTGAAAAGGTTGCAACTAATTTGTGTAATTTCTGTTTACATAAATACATAAACAGTTAGCTCACAATCGCAGCATTTTAAATATATGTAATTAGGAACTTGCATTATTTTTTTCATTTTATTATTATATGTATTTTAAATATGGTATTTACAAACTTAATAATAATTAAGTACAGTATACCAAGGAAAAACACAGACTGAAACCAAATAAATATTAGTTTTTTTGTACGAATAGAACCCACGACCTCAGTAGCGGAGTGCAGGTATCTTGATCTCCACTCCATATCATAGGTCGTCGTCACAGAACATGAAGATAAAAACAATTAATATTAATATACATATATTAATGTTAAGAAAAAATTGTTTATATATTTTTTTATTAGATATATTCATAAATAGGTCTTTACATAACACATAATATTTATCATTACACCTAATTACATATATATGCTAGTTATGTTACATAAAAACTGTCATTGTTACGACTTGTATTTTGTATAGACATTTTTTGTTATTTACAAATATAATTTAAGTTACGATTCGGCAGTACAGTTACTCTTTGCCAGTTCCGTTATTCACACGAAAAATAATAAATCCAACTATGTATGACATTGGTACAGGCTTCTTGGCGGGAAAGTGAAGCGTCATGTCTGCGGTTTTGTTTTATTTTCTAAAATTTGTGATATTTCTAACATTAATGTGTAATAACGGTGGATTATTAACCGTTAAGTGTTTGTGAACATACATGAGTGTTGGTAAATCAAACAAAACAGTGCAACATCACTTTTCAAATTTTCTCTCAAGGAGTCCATGTGAGATCTCAGTATAGTCCCACATCTTTACTGAGGACTCAAGGGGCTTAGGGAAGGGTATCTCATTTACCTTTTATCATCTTTATCGCTACTCATTCTTATTTACTATGAATTATATATTATTAATATATCACTTACTTGACACTGGCTAAATGTGCTAGACGCACGAAGCCATTATTTAAATGGAAGAAGAAGAACAGTCATATCATGTCATTCATTCAGTTTCAGAATTGTAAACAAATTCTGAAAGTGGAATACGAAAAAGAAATGTAATTTATTTTCAAATTAAAAACTCGGTAGATTTTAATTTGAACCTACTAGGTAATGTACCTGTACTATTTATTTATTAATCAACTTGAGATTTAGAATATTAAGTAAGATAAGAATATATCATTTATTATCATTTAATCGGTTTTCAGTTTCCCTTATCTATTTCAGTAAATATGTATAAAAGAAGTGATATTAAGGGAAACTTAGCACAGATCTTAAAACAGAAATGGGATGAAGCTCATGCAAAAGATAATGTGTTTCGTTATAAAATCAATCAACTCATGGAGAAGTTTGTCAACAGCTTTTTGATACAGGTAAATTGAAGTAAACCAGTAGAGAGTAACCTCAAACGACAAACTGTGTTTTATGTCAGTACTAAATTCATAAGAAAGCAATAAATCTTTTAAGTCATTTGACGAGTTATCAGCAAATATTTATGTACTTATACAAACAAAATGGAAAGAATAGCGCAATTAAATTAGGGTGCATCTATAGTGTTTAGTGATGACATAAATAGATAAAACATATACTAAAACTTTACAGGGTTGCTTTACTTACTTAACACACACGGTACACAGTACCTTTGTATCTGTCTCAAATTACATTATAGGATGTCTATTCAGAATCTAATCTACATATTTCTCAAGGTTGATAACATACCATCTTAACAAGGTAACTTGTGCACATTAACAGGTTTTCAAGATTAGAATTTCTATGAATGTTGTCGGTTTCTGCACTTAGCCCAAATGTTGGGCTATTGTGCAAAGGCATAAGACACTATTCTTTGGAATAAATAAATATACTCATACAAATACAAATATTCTCTTACAACAATTATTTAGCTCCAATTCAAACCAACCAACCTCCAACATCAATTATGTTATGGATGCTAAAAAAGGAAAAATCATTCATAAATACCTTATACATACCTAATATTTATAGGAAACACCCAGACCAGAGAAAACATTCATGTTCATGCACACAAATATTTGTGTGGGAATCCAAACCACATCCTAACGAGCGGTTTGCAGGTAAACTGACTTCGATGCCATCAACAACAATTATAGTTAATAAACACTTTTTTTAGCTCAATCCTGAAAGATCTACTAAAAGGAGACCTCCAGAACAAATAGATGCCATTAGTCAGCCGTTTGATGTGAATAAGTTTAACTTTAACAAAGTGTCCCCAGAAGAGATACTTTTTGATATCACCAATGACAGTATAGGTATATGTTATTGTCTATATGTATATAATTTGAATTAAAGTTTTAAGAGTAATTTAAGGACACAATAATGATGATAATCAGCTCTAGCTTAAAACACTGACACATGCTGAACTAGATACCATTCAGTCAGCTGAGATATAAAGGGAAGTATCAAGCGAAAGTCCAAAGGGTAGAGCACCCTTAGGGTTACCCAAATTCTTAAATTATTGATAGTTTTCAATTAATGAATTTTTTCAGCAGTTATTATTTACTTTCAAATGATTCAATTACAGCCTTTCTTAAGTAGTATCTGGGTAGATAACAAACTAATTAACAATATCAATTATCATCATCATATCCTAGCACTATCCCGGTTGCCCTAGACTTAAGCTTAGGGCCCAGCTCAGGGTCAGGCCTAGGGTCTGCTCATTGGTTCAACCAGATTAGACTGAATTTCAGTTATTACGTGGAGCGACTGCCGTCTGACCTCCGCAACCTAGAGGGAATCATCATTATATGGTTAAAACACCAGTCTGTTAGAAGGCACTGACTTCCTAATAACGCCATAGATGTTCATGACAGCCGGGATCAACGGCCTAACGTGCTTACCGAGGCACAGAGCAAGCGATAATTACGCACATAACTTCGAAAAGTCATGGATGCGCCACCAGGGTTTGAACCCGAGACCCTCAGAATTTAAAGGCAAAGGGTCTGGGCTATCGCCGCTCATACAATAGCAATCATGAAATAGTCATAAAAATTATTTATAATCACTTAGCAAATATTTAAGGCCTACATTAGCCAAACTAGATCATTGAGCAAGAACTTTTTTTTATTATAAAAGTTGGAAGCCTGAAAAAGTTTTGTTTTTTTATTTAAAGATCAAAATCTAAGTTGTCATTCAACGAAAGAAAATTGATTACTTTATACCAACATTCTCATTATTTTCATTAAAGTTACGAAGCTGCTTTCAAAAAACAAGTTACTGAGTTTCAGTCGCAAGTCAAATAATAATGAAACTCTTTTACTTTTTAAAAAAAATTTTTTGAATTAGTCCAGGGCGAAAATTCTCAAAAATTCAGTAAAAAAACATACATAACTCGACAACCATAAAAAAACCTCGGAACATACATGGTACGAGTACTCCAAGAGGTGTTCTACCCTAAAACGCTGTATATATTTTTCATTAATGTAGTAAAGATTTTTGCTTCATAAGTACTATGTATTGTCTGCAGCAAATAAGTTTCAAATTCGAAATTTATTTTTGCTCTATAATGTTAAAACGTAATAGAGTAAACCTAGATTTAATTAGATTATGCTGTGGTTACCTAAAATTGCTGTGGATTACCAATCACACTAATGCAACATTAATAGAAATTTAATTTAATTTTGAGACATTTTTCTAATTTGAGTTGTTGAAGAGTAAGAAAACTTTGGATCTTAAATAGTGACAATCTCAGTAGAAGTTTAAGTTTACCTATCATATTTAAAAACGCTTTTTCTTCTTTTGAAGGTAAAGAAGTGTATACAGTTATAGTAAACGTTAGCCCAATATCTCGGTATCATAGTCTTCTATGCCCTATGCGCCGCAGCTGCTTACCACAAATTGTCACTGAAGACAGTTTGAAATTCGCTGTTCAACTTATGTTTGACGCTGATGATAAGTAAGATTCCCAGTATTTTATATTTTTGTAAGTGTCTATATGTTACTTTTAACAGAGTACTGGTATTTATATTACCATCATAAACATGAACCTTATGTTATGCCTGTTTAAAGGTCGTCGTTCAAGGCAAGCGTCTATAGTACATTACTATAGTACAGTTAATAAAGAAACTACTATACATAGTACAGGGATCGTACCAAGAACTTAGGACCCCTTTTTTTATTATAGTCGGTAAAAAAATCACTGCCTCCCGACCAATGAGGGGACCGACAGGGGAGTGTGAGGCTCACTGCGGCAGACGCGACCACCGCAGTCCTACCCACTAAAAAACTTCCGACGACGCCCACCGCTGTTGAAAAGGGGCGAGGCACCGGTGCCTGGGTTTGTAGCTTCTGGCACCCCGCCCGAAAGAACTTTGGACCCTAAGCCAACCTCACCTGCAAGTGGTGCACCTGCCGATCAACGGACAGGGCTCTGGAGAACATACAAGTTCCCGATAAGCGGCAATAGGCTCGCCACCTATTACGTAGGACCAGCAATATAATTGGCGAAATGTGGGTATATATTATGCCTCGGCCTACTCCTTCGGGGAAACAAGCGTGTATTTATGTATGTATGTAATAAAGAAATATATGAAGCCACATTCGAACGCATGCATTTTCTACACAAACTTCTGTTTCTTTCTTTTAGAGCATTACGTATTGGATTCAACAGTCTATGCGCTTTGGCATCCGTAAACCACTTGCACTACCACTTGTTTTTCGAACAGAATCCGCTACCTGTAGAAACTGCTGTAAGTACATATTTTATGTACACTTTTTACTATTTGTTGCTTTATTTTATTAATAAAAATTATTGTGGTCTCTTTAAATAAAGTGTAGTGTTAAAAAATGATATTAATGTGCAATGTTTGTTAAGTTAAACATAATCGGCCTGACTTAATTATAATATTTTTTTGTAATATCACACAGCGCCATCTGGCCCATAAATAAGCTCTAAACAATCATACTTAAAAATTGTATTAAAAAAAAATCTTACGATGTTTTGATGTGTGTTTTTTACAATAATAAATAAAATTTATAAATAAGGTTTCATTTCCATCATTTTCAAATATTTAATTATTTATATTAATATATATTATAATTTCATAACTTAATTTTAGAAATGCCATCATATCTCTGGCCCAGTCTTCTGCTTACAAGAGTATCCTGTTCCAGCATTTTCTTTCCAAATAAAGAGCGAAGAACTCGTGGAAAATGTTAGCAAAAGCACATTTAAACTTACAGAATACTTAATGAAGAAAGATATAGCTCATAACATTTTCATTACTAAAGGGCTGGACTTCGAAAAAGGAGTTAAGGAGGTCGTAAGGATATTTGTCTGGCCAAGGAAAAGCAGTTCAGGGGTTAAACAGCTGGGTGCTTTTAACGTCGCAGTATTGGAGTTGAGTGGATGGTTCCCGGTTTATAGTAAGTACCTTACTTTCATCATCATCATAAAGTACCATCTTTATAAAGTCTGCTTAACATAGGCCTTCCCAATAGATTACATTTCATACTACTTATTGGGGGTATTTCCCCATAATCAGCAACCTGGGCAGGCGGGTCGGTGATTGCAGTTCGAGCCGGTACGCAGGATGACGCTGCTGCCCATCATCCGGTAGGATTTCTTTTCGTCGACTCGAAAATAATTACCATGAATTACCATACGTACAATCACGCCTGTCTGTTTTCATAAAGGGGTAGGCAGAGGCATATAATACGCCCACATTTCGCCAATTATATTTCAGTTCCCACATTATGGGTAGCGAGCATATTGCCGCTTACCGAAAACGTTTATATTTGCCAGAGCCTCGTCTGTTTGATCGGCAGGTGCACCACTTGCAGGTGAGATTGGCTTTTCAGATCTTGGTATAGAATAACTTACTCAATTCTAATAAGATAAAGTTTAGTTTTCCTTTTTAGTAAAATAATGTGTAATAGTGTATCAGTAATTTTAGAGATTGCATCTTAAAGCGGATATTGTCAATATTAGTCATTAGTTTTAGTTTAAGAACTAAACTTTGTACTCAACACTTATTATCTTGTTTTTAATGAAATAGTGATTAATATTTTCTCTATCTCTTAGTCATCGTAACCTTTTGAACTAAGTTATGACTCACACTACTCATAATGCAAACACATTTAAAATTATGAATAACACTTAATTACGTTATGAGTCAATTACCTATGACTTCTCTAAAAAGCACCGTTGGCTATCTTGAACATCTATGGTCGTTATTAGGAAGCCAGTGCCTTCTAGCATCCTGACAGTTGGTTTAACCATATAATATTGTTTTCCTTTGTGTTATGGAGATCAGACGGCAGTCGCTCAATGTAATAACTGAAATTCATCCAAATCTAATTAGACCAGTATGCAGACCCTGGGCCCTACGCTTAAGTCTAGGGTAACCGGTATAATGCTAGGATATGATGATACGTTATTTGTATGAATTACATACTTTTAAGACCGCAATTAAGTCTCCAACTTAACGAAGTTAGAGACTCAATTGCGGTTATCGACCAACACATAATACTAGGGACTGACAACGTCTCAACAGTCGATATCATAAATATAATAATATTCCTCTCACAATTACACCAATTAATTAGTGTTTATGTTCGCATATGTACTTCGTGAATGCTTGTCCCTCCAGGTATAAGCATCCATTGCTCCTTTCCTCATAACATGACTCCGTGTGAATAGGCCTTTTATATATGACTCACCTGATTCAGCAGGCAAAGACGGCCTAATCGCTAAAAGCAACCTCTTCCAGGCAACCTAATTGCATCATTAAATTGGAATTCAACTTTTTTAAATAATCCAGACAATATAGAGCGGACAATATATAGAGGTGTATAGGGATTCTACCAAGACCTAAGGAGCCCAAGCCAACCTCACCTGCAAGTGGTGCACCTGCCGATCAACGGAAGAGGCTCTGGCGAACATTACATTGCCGTAAAAGCGGCAATAGGCTCGCCACCTATTACGTGGGACTAACTATAATCGGCGAAGTGTGGGCGTATTATATGTCTCTGCCTACCCCTTCAGGGAAACAGGCGTGAATGTATGTATGTACTATATAGAGCACTAATCCCATTCGGGGTGGGCAATAACGTTTCTACAACTAAAAAAGATCTTTAGCAAAATGTGAAATAAAATCTATGGTTTGGTAACACTATAAACGTATTGTTGATTATATTAAAGAAAAAATATTTTATGACTATTACACTAGTTATTTAGTTCCAAGCTTAGTATCATTAAGAACTTGTCTTATGAATACTGAATAACAGATAAACATACATTAATACTTTATTTTGTTAATACATATTTACATAGGAGACACCCAGACCAGCAAAACTCATTACAGATATTTTATTAAGTATGTATTTACAAAAAAAGTGTTTGAGTATGTTTATCCGTTCTCTAGTACCTATTCATAACACATGATACTTAGCTTGGAACTAAATAATTGGTGTAATTGTAATAGAATAATTATATTGGTTTAAAAGAACCCGGGGAAACCAAATTCACGTAAAAATTTTAATATTGCTTATAAATTAATTTTCAGATGAGAATGATTTTAAGAAATTAAAGCAAGAAGAACTGGAAAGCGAGTTAGTGAAATGGAAAATTGAAGATTTTGATAAATTATGCAATGATATAAAATATTTATACAACTAATGACGTTGTTTTATTTTAATTATGCATTAACTTTTCCCTTACTTCCACTATCTAAGGTTTTCGCCGTTAACCATTTAATAAATTTTTTACATGTGTATGTAAGCAATAAAGCGCTTGTAACTCGATTACTTAGTGATAAAGAGGTCTAACAGTATAATGTCCCTTCCGAAGCGTATAGACGCTCGTTTTTTTTCTTTTAAATATAGGTATTTAGCCATTAGGATGGCTTCGTGCGGTTTGCACTTCAAGCCAGTGTTACGTAAGAGATTATATTAATAACATATAAATTATAGTAAATGAGAATGAGTGGTGATAAAGATGATAAATGGTAAATGAGATGCCCTCCCCCTAAACCCTTTGAGTCATCAGTAAAGATGTAGGACTGAACGACTGGACTTCTTGAGAGAATTTAAAAAGTTATGTTGCACTGTTTTGGTCTGTTTTCTAACACTCATGTACGGTCACAAACACTTACCTGACGGTTAATAATCCACCGTTATTACACATTAATATCACAAATTTTAGAAAATAAAACAAATCTACAGACGTGACGCTTCACTTTCCTGCCTAGAAGTCCGAAACGCTTGTTATAAAGTTCAAAATTATTTTTAGTTATTTTAAGAGACTATTTATTACATAGTACCTAGTTGAAAACGTCAAAATTAAATATATATGTAAAAAACAGTCGAAATATAATTACTCTGAAATCACGAAGCTTAGATTCACTTAAATGCAACAAATCAATTTAAAACCATAAAATATTGTAGTGTAAGTGAATCTAAGTGCCAGTTTCGAGCCACCGCTCTGTAAGAAGAACTGGCAAAAAACTCACAGGCTCAACTCTTTTAAATTATCAATTGGTTAGTTACTATATTCTTGTCTGTAAAGCTATACAATGCAATTTAATTAAATAATACGCCTAATAATTTATGATAGCAACGAATATCGAACTAGAAGATCAGGTCATTGGTATTTCATTTCTATAGGCGTTTCTCTGTAAAATTTGACAAACGCTTAATTTTTTTTCGTTTTGAATATATTTTCAAAGCTTTTTCAGCAAATATAAATTCGTATATTGTAGAATTAAAGAATTTGTAGATTAGACTAGAGGTTACACATTTTATGATGACATTACTCTATCTGTTAATGCTGGAATGCTTATATAATATGGTACTCTTATATAATATGTAAAGGGAATCCGGCGGTGTAAGGATATACCAAATATAAAATTGCATTCCATAAATTGTTCAAAATGTATCTGTCACTAAGAATACCACCTCCAACAAACAAACCTAGTTTATATCTACATTATAATATTAGAGAAAAGATTTGTATTTTTGTATGTAACGAATAAACTCAAAAAGTACTGGACCGATTTTAATAATTCTTTTTTCATTAGAAAGCTAAATTATCACTGAATAACATAGGCTAAAATTTAATTTGAAAAAAAAATAGGGTTCCGTAAGATATTTGGGTTTTTTGGACGCAAAGTGTAAAAAATTAACCAGAACAGTAACTCATTTTGCGTACGCTGCCTAAACTTTAAAAGATAGAACCACAAAATGTGCTAATTAATTGTAGATCTTATAAATATCTACAAAAAAGTCCGCGACACACTATAACCTATCTATGTCGAGTGAGGTACAACAACCATTTTTTTATTTAAAAACCTTGAATTTTTTTGGACTACATTTAAACACATTTATTTTACTTATGCTATTTATCCTTATCAAAATAAATTTCATAACTAAGTGCAGTTTATGTAGATAATATTTGGTCTTGAATGATCAAAATTGGACGTTTGGTTTTGAAGTTAAGGCGAAATTAAATTATTACGGTATCTGCTGCACGGCGCCCTATCAATCGTCGAGGCTCCCGACCATCAGTATATTTTGTTACTTGAAAATAATTTATCTTCAAATGTTATTTATAGAGAAGCTCTACAATAATCGCTTTAGTTATCTATCCCAAAACAACAGGTTGCACTTCGGGACTGCCGGTAGAAGTGTAAACTTAGTATTAATTACATTTAAATATTTTTATCGTTAACAACTTTAACATCCACGTATAGACAATCTATGCAGCCTGCGGATAATGACTGCGTCGTCGATGTCAGTGTTGGTGTCTGTGAATTGACCTGGGAATCATTTTGCTGACCGTGTCTTTCCTGGTTAGGTTTTTTGCAGCTACTGCTGCAAAATACCGACACCCACGCGGGCGGAGTCGCGGGCGACCGCTAGTTATATATGTTTTAACCTAGAGTGTAGCTATAATATTCGTTTTCCACCCCACCATCAGATTAAGTACAAGGAGTATTTAGGGTAGGTAATAGTTTTTATATCATATCACAAAAAGTCGCTGGCGACCGCTAGTTTAATATGAATCTTTATAAAGACAAAGAAATACATTAATTATTATAATGAGGAGCTGATTAAAGTGCTGGTGTTCGTGTCTTATACATCGATCAAGCATCATCTAGAGATGTGATGTAAGGAAGACTGAATTCTGTCAATATATAAGTGAACTGCACTGAAACACATTTATTGCATTTTTCCTTGTCGTTAATGCGATTGCTTAGTCCTCGTATTTAACCAGAGGTACATCCTTCGCACGCCCTTGTATGCTCAGAAATCTGGCTTTAAAATGGATCAAAATTATAGTGGTAGCAAAAGCATCCATTTTTAGAGGTGCCGCTACTAAACAGCACCAAACAATAATTTTGAACCTAACGCTTAAAAAAAGTGCAAGGTATATACATTAAGGCCCCTGAAACTTACTAAGTCAACAGCATTTATATAATAATACAATTATTTTTAAACAGAAACTTCAGTGGAAATATTTCTTTGGATTCCATCTCTATACAGATTTCGCTATTAGATACCTACTTCTTGCTAGAAATGTGCATAACACAGTTTGTTCACTCAAGCGAGCGTGCCGAATGTTTGATACTAGAAATTGTATCAATTCTCAATTAATTGATCGTTTTTTTACAATGCGTCTGAGATCTTAATGTAAATGTATAAGAATGTATAAGTTAGTAATATAACATGTAGGTATGTATACATTTGATAACATGGGGTCCCTATATATAAAATTGATGTTTTACAAGGAAAAAGGAAAACTGTTTTTTTAAATTTAATCAATAAAAGTACCTACATATATACCGATATTATTTATGCACTTTTATAGGGAGTTTATTGATTCCTTTGCTAATAATAACACTGCAGGAGGGGAATTTAACAAAATCTTTGAAGGCGTTAAAATAAATCCGACAACATAAAAAAGTACCAGTACCCTACTCAACGTTTTCCTTAAAAATTGTAAAAATTACATATCTTTTAAAATATACCACTTACGGGGACGATCAGTTCGTTAGATTTTAGAGCAACATTTTTCACAATTTCTGATGTCACTACCTTCTACCTATAAGTTTCGGTTTATTAAATAAAGTTCAAGATAAGGATCACTCAGTTCGGACGATCGAAAAAAATAAGATTTTAATTTTCTCTTAAATCAGTAAGATGTCAATCACGATCTTTGTTTCACAAATTTTCCCAGAAGTGTAATTTATAATAAACATGACATTGTTTTATACGTTTTACTGCAAACGTGGTAAGGTGGTGTTTTAAAAGATCACTCAACTGAACATAGTGCATTCTGAGTGATCCTTAAAATCCGTTCTAAATCGAAAACGTGGCATTGAAACGAATCGAAAATTTGTTAAGCAGCTTTCACAAATTTTTCACAATTATTTCAGATGCAAATCATAAACATATAGATTGTATATTCTTGGATATGCGTTATGGCTTATTCTTCAGGTGTCCAGATTGAGTGATCCAGTTAATTAGTTCTAACTTTCTTTGTTTAGGTTTCACAATTTTTTTATCTTACTATGAATTTTTTTACAATTATTTCCTAAATCCTCTTATAATTTGGTTGTGGTTGGATGAGTTTTTTGAAAAGATCACTCAGTCCACACGCACACGTTTTGGACTGCCTCATCTGAATTGTTTTTATTTTAACTAAGAAGTTCTAATTCTGAAAAATGTGGTAAAAGATTGAAGCAAGGTCCAGGGAGTATGGGTGACGGAGACATTCCATTCCCAGTTCCTCTAGTTTCGCCACAGTCTTTTGTGCAGTGTGTGGTCTAGCGATGTCTTAAAGCAGCAGTGGGCGGGCAGTTAACCAATCTGGTAGTTTTTCCATCAAGGTTTCCAAATGCTGGCAAGACGATCGGTCTGACTAGATTTTAGGAAGTTATAGAGGATGACACCAACGCTGGTCCGTCATATACTAACCAGTACCTTTTTATGGGTCAACTAGCTTTGATTCTAGCTCACTGTTGGTCATTCACTTTCTCATACATTCCCATCGGATCAGGGTACTTTTTACTAGGCATTTCTCCAAATCCATCATGTCCTCTGTCGCATTTGTCTGTCTGTACGCTATAAACTCACAAACTTTTGACATTTATCGGTAGATTTTTATAGTTAAACAATTTGGCGCGTGTGTTTTGGCGTCAAGCCATTGCATAATATTACCATGAATTTAGATTTTTCGTGTTGATACCAAAACCGAATCAAACCCTCTTGTAAGGTCTCAGTTTCTTTCTGAGGTAGGACTTGATGGTCACGGACTATACTTGCCTTTGACTGTGACTAAATGGCGATAATGCTGCATAATGTTGAATTCATATGCAAATAACTTGATTTATCAAATTACTTTACACTGGCAAATATTTTAATCGTCTGAGTCCATACAAAAGAAAAAAAATACTTACTATGTTAGAAAAGCTATTCGTCAAACAACTTTTTTTTCTTCTTTTAAATAATGGCATCTTGCGGTTTGAACATTTACCTAGTGTCAAGTAAGAGATATATTAACAACATATAAATTATAGTCAATAAGAATGAGTGGTGATAAAGATGATAAAATGGTAAATGAGATGCCCTCCCCCTAAACCCCTTGAGTCTTCAGTAAAGATGTGGGACTATACTGAGATCTCCCATGGACTTCTTGAGAGCATTTGAAAAGTGATGTTGCACTGTTTCGTTTCATTTGCGAACACTCATGTATGTTAACAAACACTTAATAATAATCCAACGTTATTATACATTAATGTTCGAAATATCACAAATTTTAGAAAAATAACAAAACTGTAGACGTGACTCTTTAATTTCCCGCCAAGAAGTCTCGTCAAACAACTGAATTTGCTTTGTGTTTTTTTTTCCATCTTTCTCGACACTTTACAACAAGTGTTGTAAGTTCTCTTTATTTGAAAAGTTTAAAGATTACTTAGAATCACATTTTTGACCATTTCCGTAATCTATAGTTGTAAAACATAAATCCGTCAAATTCATAAATATATTTTATTAAACGCACATGTATAGTTTATGGATAGATTAAGATCCATATAAGAATCTCTTATAATTTTCAATTTACACTATGGTGCTGTCATCAAATTAAGGTTCTTTGTACCTACGACTACAAAATGTGAATGGCATTGCGTCTGTCCGTGACTGCAATATTCGTCTCGCTTGGTCCGGTTCTACAACGGTATAATTGTGGATCTCGATGTGCCGCGCAGGCGCAGGCGTAGAGCGCAGTCCGCGACGCGGCCTTAACCGCTATGGGTCGCGCTCTTCGCTCGCTCGCGGTATACGCGCCTCTCACCAAACATGTCAGGCATTCCTCCGGGTGTCCTTTTTCCAAAAGACAACGATCCCAAATAGCGCCGACTGCTGAACTGAATGAAGAAGTTTTCGCCAACGCTAAACCCTATTCCGCAGTCCCTGGACCCAAACCCATACCCATTCTGGGCAATACGTGGCGTATGGTACCAATCATTGGCCAGTATGATATATCTGAATTCGCTAAAGTGACTAAAATGTTTTTGGATAAATATGGAAGAATTGTAAGGCTAGGAGGACTTATAGGGAGGCCAGACTTGCTCTTTGTTTACGATGCTGATGAGATTGAGAGGATGTATAGGCGCGAAGGGCCTACTCCTTTCCGACCTGCTATGCCTTGCTTGGTGAAATACAAATCTGAAGTGAGAAAGGATTTTTTTGGAGAACTGCCAGGAGTCGTTGGAGTGTAAGTACAAGCTTTTATTAAAATAAGTCGTTTTAATGTGTCATTGAAATCTCTATAACGGTACCTTAAGTACTAGAATCTCATTTATTACGACCTAAAGCTCACCCATATATGACTCAAAGTTTGCTTTAAAGTAACGATCAACCTTTTTTAAGCGATGCGTGTGTGTGAAACGGTAAACAGTTACTTTCACAGAATTTATAGTGTTACTTTGGATTAAAAATAAGCAAAACACTGCCGCCATAGCAATCAAAACGCTACCCGCTTTCACATATTTTACATTGTCCACTCGTAGATCTCGATAGAGAAGGTCGATTAACAAATTTGTTTAACGATCACGTTCTTGCAATATTTGAAACCCATTAGGCAGGACTTTGTCGTAATAATGTCCACATAGAAATAAAAATATTAGCAACTAACTAATTAAGTAGGCAACTTAATGAATCTTACTGGATTTTTAGTTTTTTTCCATTAAAGCGAATTTAATGGACATTCCACGTTAAAAATGTTGAAAAATTTCTATGAAATTGGGTTTATGGAGATAAATTTGGACCCTGGAAAGGATGTAACAGAGTTTTAGCCCGGAAATTATCCATTGAGGTAGTAAAAATGGAGGTGAAGGTTGTTTTCCAAAATCAAACTTTTCCTAAGTAAGGGAAACAATAAAACACATCCTTAATATACAACAGTATATTTATAAACATATTATAAAAAAAGTTAGGTGCGATGAACAATATATAGGTGGATAATATCTTTATTGTTCACAAATATACAACATGATTTATAATTACGAACAGTACAAAAATACCTAGTAGGCAAAGGCAGCCTTATCGCTAAGAGCGATCTCTATAGCTTAATAAGTTAAAGCATAGAAAAAGCTTGTACTAATTCAAACACATTTTATGGATTTGAATTGCGGTTAATGAATAATTTTATCCTCAACTTTGAAACGACTTTGATTTTAATGACCCAAAAGGCTTATAGGTCACAGTTTATTTTGTTGTTTTAATGCTACGACTTATATCACACATATCCATACATATTATACAAGTTAATGAACTTTTTCTAAGCCCCTTGCAGTCCGCTCGTAAGGTAGTACGATTCCCACTCAGGATTTCTACATTATAGATTATATTTTTCAAAATTCAAACAGCAAACGCCTCTCACATGACTTTTCTAATCCGCACTGGGTCAACGGTTACCTTGGGTTGTAGAGGAGGCCCGTGATAAATGGTAAGGGGGCTAAGTACCTCCCGGTAGGGCGGAGAAGCCACTTGGGAAAAGGAGACTACCGGGGGGGAAACTAAGAGGGACCTGTGAAAGGGTGCAGTGGGCGGTCCCGGAGGGCCCGGTAAGGATCGCCAGGAGGGTCTTCGGCGGTAGGGAAGGGATCTGCTGCTGTCTAACCATAGAACCTCCGAGAAGTCGGCCACACACGATATGGTCGCACAAGGAGGCAGGAGGGGCGCGTTCACTGCGCGTCTCTGAGGGGGTCGTCCCGATTTTGGTCCTGGGGACGTTGGCCGCGGGAAAGGTGTCAGACGCTGGTGCTGGTGCTGGCCCCCTGTCTCTTTCCCAACAAGCGGCGGTTTTCGTCGTAAGTTTTTTAGTGGCTATTACTGCTGGCGGTCATGTCGGCGGGTGGTGAGTCCCGCACATCCCTCTCGGTCCCTCTTTTCTCAGTTCGTAAATGCATTTTGTTACCCAGGTAAATGAAAAAAAAAGGAGGCCGTGCTTAATAGAGGGACGTTAGTGGGCTGAGATATTTGTCTTAGAATGGTTGTGAATTATAAGTATGCATTTAAATAAACTACTCTTTATACAAGCTCGTACATCGTACAGGTTATACACAGTTAATTTGGGACTCAAATCACTGTGTATGAATATATATTTCTGATCACATGGAGATCTGTAAATCTGTAATTACGAGTAGGTTGTTACATGCATCTTAATTTGGAAGATAACGCCCTGCAATAATAACTTAATTAAGATCCATACATTATACAATGCAAAGCATGCAATCTTGCAAAAATCCATAAACATATTTTTTCAAGCTAACTAGTAAAGGGTATAATATTGTATAATTATATTTAATGTGTTATATTTCATTGGAAATATTGTAAAACTAATTCAATTTATTAACAATAAAATATTATTAATACTGATAGGTCTCACTGCCATAGATGTTCATGACAGCCGGGACCAACGGCTTAACGTGCTTTCCGAGGCACGGAGCAAGCGATAATTACGCACATAATCGCCTTGTATATCTCCGATCTCTCTATTCTATTCTTCGACATTTGTACATACCATAATACGTTGTAATCAAATTTAAATTTGAATATATCCTGTTACACATATCATAAGGCTATACGTAAGAGACGTATACCATCAGTTTCAAGGACATTACATAAACCTACAATACATGAACATAAACTAACACACATTTTGCATCCGTTAAGTGGCAAAGTCAATAGTTGACAAGCTGACGTTTAGGTTAGCACTTCGATAAATGAATTTGTGTAGCTACTCACTAATAGGTACCTACAATGACAATTTGAGCCATATTGTTAACATATAACAATTATTTTTAGATACAAATAGTAACAGATAGTATTTTGTGACCTTGTCTTTGAAAACAACTGTCATCTCAGTTTCTTTGTGACCGTAATTCGTGGGAAAGCTTCGATCAACAATGATCGAAGTGAGAAAGCCCTAATTTTTGGATCTGAAATGTGAATTCCTTTTAAATATATTGGCGAACTTATCTTTTTCTTGACACTGGCTAAATGTGCAGACGCACGAAGTCATTATTAAAAAAAAGGCAATATGGCGATAAAATGTTAGGCGAAATAAAATTAGACTAAACACGATTATCCTGTTAAACTTATCATGTAGCTATACGTATAAGACATATACAATCAGTTTCAAGGTCTTTACATAAACCTAGCAACACAAAAACATAAAGAAAAAATTAAAAGTGAAATTATGCAAAAAAAAATGGCTAACCGTTAGTGTGCAATTTAAAGAACAAAAAATGAGGCGACCCGAAATATACCCGGAAAATAAATCTACTGTTAAACTGGACAATTGTGAGAACAATTTGTGCTGTTTGGTCATATATTACCTACATATTTTTTATTATCTAAAAAGGACAGATACTAGTACTTAATAAAACTAACGACTAAATACTGATTTAGGTATTGATCTAATGGGGACGTTGGGGACTGAGTTTTGACTTGCGTTTATTAAATCGTATTGCACACACTTATAAAAATATACAAAGGCGAACTTTATGCAATTATGCATTCTCTACCAGTCAACCTTGGGTCAGCAGGTACATTTAAAACTGTGCAAGATAACATTGTTAATTGTAAAAATATGTATAAATACTTACACTAAAAAATATATTTAAATCTAAGAGAACAACGGTAATAATGATTAACTAAACGAATATATACTACAAAAAAAAAATCTCTTCCAATCACACCAATTATTTAGTTTCAAGATAATTATCATAAATATCACTTGTGATATGGATACTTAACAACGGATATTAATACATTTTGTTAGTAAATACATGTTTGACATGGAAACCATGGGAGTAAAACAAGTGTTAATGCACACAAAGATTTGTCCTGTGTCGGACTCGAATTCACAGCTTTAGAAGCGAGCTGTAAGGGATCCTACCAAGACCTAAGGAGCCAAAGCCAACCTCACCTGCAAGTGGTGCACCTGCCGATCAACGGACGAGGCTCTGGCGAACATAACAGTGCCCGGTAAGCGGCAATAGGCTCGCCACCTATTACGTAGGACCAACTATATAATTGGCGAAGTATGTGAAGTGTACCCCTTCGGGGAAACAGGCGTGATTATAGGTATTTATGTATGTAACACTAGGTTTAGCTATTAATAAATTTTGATGTTACGTTAGACACAATCCGTAATATATATCCATACTAATATTATTAAAAGTTAATTGATCTACTGAACCGATCTTGAGAATTCTTTCACCAATAGAAAGCTATGTTATTTGCGAGTAACATAGGCTGTACATGAACCCGAAAAAATATAAGGCATTTTCGTTGTAGTACGATTACAAACATTATACAGAACGACTTTAAATACGAATGCGCTATTTTGATAGTTGAAGCCTCGTCGTAAACTTACCTAAGGATTCAAAAAGGTCAAAAAAGAAAGAAGGTGCTGTACATACTTGATCAACAATCTGGTTTCCTTGTTCTAACCGGTTTTAAATCTTTGTGGCTGCCATATTACAAACTCTTTTGAATTAAATTAACACAAAAGTTCATAATTTATGTTGTGTTTTATACTTACATACATTTTTAGCCACACATTTACCCATTAACACAATAAAAACATTTACATATTTCGTTCCTATACTTACTTATTTAGTTATTTTAAATACATTTTAGACCCGCATTTTATTAACATTTACACTGTATTGCATTTTTAAACTTACTTATATAAATTTCCTAATAATCATATATTTCAAGATAATGCATATTATGTATTATTATATATCGGGGAAACAGGCGTGACCGTATTTTTGTATGTAACTGTGATTGTTTTTACATGTAATAACAATTTAAGCCATCAGCGCAACATTACAAATATTTTACACAAACCTTATATATATATATTTTTAATCTATTATGTTTACTTTCTTTACCACTTGAAAACACTTTAAAAAAGTTAAGACGTAAACACTAATTGGACATTGAAAAATTGGATCTTAATCTGTCAAGAAAACTCAATATTATGTTATATATTATGTATTCAAAGAAAAAATACTTAAAAAATATATACAAAGAAGTCACAATATATATATTCAAAATAAACATACTTATGCTTACCATGCTTAGGTTAGCACTTTTATAAAGTTATTTTCGTTGTATAAATCTGCTAAGTTGCTACTTTCGTTATATCTTTGTGAGAACGGTGCGTGTTCATTAATGTCTGGACATTAACAGTCGATAAAAAACAGCTATCTTACTCTATCATAAATATTTAATTGACATAAGTATTTTTTAAATTAGTAATTTTTAAAGTATTATGAGAAAAATAAAACGTACAGTAAAGTTTTTATTCGTAAGTGAAGTTGTTAAAAAACGATAAAACAAGAAAAAACTTATTTGAAAGGGTTTCAAAACTAATGTTATCATTTTTTTTTTTTAATATTTATTATTATTATTTATAAAATCAACTGCTTTAAGTATCTTCCGAATAATAATAATATAATAATAAATATTTCAGACACTTACACCAATTATTTAGTTCCAAGATAAGTATCATTAAGAACTTGTGTTATGGATACTAAATAACGGATAAACATACATAAATACTTTTTTTTTGTAAATACATACTTAATATACATAGAAAAACACCCAGACCAGAACAAATATTCTTATTTATACACACAAATATTTGTCCTGTGTGGGAATCGAACCCACGACCTCAGGAGTGAAATGCGGGTATACTCGCTACCACGCCAAATCGGTCGTCAACTGTTAGTAAGAAACATTACATATTATAGTTTAGTTTTGTAAGTGTTGAATTGTATTTTTAAATTGATTGTTATCATTAATTACTGTAATTGGTTTTGTACACCGTTTTAATTAAAGTAAAATAAATAAATAAATTATCATCATCTCAGCCATATGACACTGCTGAACATAGGCGTCCCCCAATGGAGCATTGAGCGATCCTCAATCGCCTGCATCCATCATCTTCCCGCCGCCGCTTTGACCTGAACATCGGTTAATCGTGTGGGAGGCCGCCCTCTATACGGCATATACTTCAGCTATGTTGATATTCACATTATCATGTTAATGTGCTAGACGTTTCCTATGTTTATTTAGTAACAATTAAGTATGTACTCACAAAAAGAAACTTTTAATTACTGAACTTTATCAATATTAACAGTAGGTTCAATACAGCTAGAGCGTAGTATAGTATATTATAAAGGTCCTCATAAAATAAAATGATGATTCGGCATAAAAACCCAAGAGAAGGATATTTTATTCCCCATGGAAGAAAGCTGCATAGCTTTCATTTTACAAAGTATTATCAAGATCGACCAGTATCCTAAACATGACAGTGCGACAAATGGACTGGTAGACATACACATTGCTTTTGTAATGGTAGTATAAATTTATAATTTTCATAGTGCTTGACTCAAGCACAATACAAAACATTCCATCAATCATAGAATCAAACCTAACTGTCAGCCAGCTAACATCTATTAGGGTCCGTCTATTAATAACGTATGGTTTTTCGTGGATATTTCTTAGCACCTACAAAAAGTTTGACAAAAAATATACACGTAATATCCAACTACAACCCCCTCCCCTTTGCCATATTTCATAATTGCCGAACCCTCTCCCCCTTTCTCCTTTGGGGCCTCACGTAGTTAATGATGTTAACCGATAAACAGCAAACTATCTTATCAACCTGTGCTGTGGTAGTGATACTGGCCCACATGACAAGCAGTCCGTAGCGAAAGCCAAGTGATGTGACGTGACTCAAGTACCCAGGTATGAATGATTCATACTCAATTCAAGTTCTTAGGAACGGAAGCAGTGGCATTGAAAAATTTTAGATGTGTGATAGATAATATTTACAGATATAATTGTTAATGTAAACAAAGATGATAAAACAGTTTCTTGAATGTTATTTCACCAAATCTGTGGTAATGCCTATACCTAAAATAAAAATCTTGGACCTTTAAACAACTAAAACATAAATTAATACTTTTTTAATACACTTATAAGAAATAGAAATCATTCTTACATTTATCACTTTTTTGCACACAAAAATATATCAACACTAACAATAACAATATAATTTGACTAGTTCTTTGTAATTTGGTAGGTAAGTGACATTTCACATTTAGCTTTAACAGTATAGATGTCGCTGTACGTTTTTGAATCGCGCAATTAATTAGTGTTTATATTCGCCATATATAAAACTTTTTTAAAAAATGTAAAAGGATCAATTTAGTAAACTGTGAAAAGAAATAAGGTTAAAAACGTTGTTCTTGTGGATTATTCTCTAAATCTAAAATCTATTAAAGAAAAAATATTTTCTGACTATTACACCAATTATTTGTGCTATGGATACTAAATAACGGATAATAATAAACATACTTACATACGTGTTTTGTGAATACATAGGAATCACCCAGATCAGAACAAATATTTTTGTTTATGCACGCAAAGATTTGTCCTGTGTGGATAAACAAAACGATCCTACGACATCAGGAGCGGAGTGCGGGTATTATACTCTTCTCCAGCCTTATCGGTCGTTAATATTCAACAGCATAAATGAAAAAACAGTTTAAGACAAACTGTTAAATGACACCAATGACTCGTAAATATGCTAAATAATATCTCATTGTAAATAAGTGCTTTGACTACGCAGCCTTGATGCGAATTATCGTCTTTATTTTTTAGAGGTCTTTAGTGTTTGGAACACAAATCTTATAAATATTGCTAGTTGAAAGCTCTAATTAAAGAAGGCTTGAAAATTTGTAACAACAACTTTTATTGCGGGACTGTTCGAAAGAGTTACCGCCGCCCAGGGAAATAGCAGGCTCAAGAAGGAATATGGATGGTTTTTAGTCAGTAAAAGACTGACACTCTTGATGATATTTTATCCGAAAAAAAAAGAGCGCTTTATCCTGCCTCTTTTTTTCTTTTAATTTACGTCGGTAACAAAATGCATTTGCGCACTGTCTCCTGGTCAAAGGGGGACTGAGAGAGGTGTGTGGGACTCACCACCGGCAGATACGACCGCAAGCAGTAATACCTACTAAAAATCATCCGACGACGCCCGCAGTTGGTTGAGAAAGAAGCGGGGGCCAGTTCCTGGGTTGCAGCTCTGACACCCCGCCCGCGGCTATCGTCCCCAAACGAACCATAACTGGGAGGACCTCCTCAGAGAGGCGCAGTGGACGCGCCCCTCCTACCTGCTTGTGCGACCACAGCGTGTGTGGCCGACTTCTCGGAGGGTCCATGGTTAGACTGCAGGGGCCCCCTGCCCCCGTTGCCTAACCCTCCGGGCGCTGCTTGACGGGCCCTCCTGACCCACCCGCTGCGCCCTCCACAGGTCCCTCTTAGTTTCCCCCCCGGTAGTCAGTACTAAGGGCACCCAGAGTCGCCAATCTCTGGGTGTTACCTTTTCCCTAGCGCCCTCTGCGCTCTACCGGGAGGTACTCAGCCCCCCCACCACGCCTGTCGGGGGGGGGGGCTTAACCTGCCTCCGCTAATCCGCACTGAGTAGGCATATTGGAGTATGACCTAAAACCCTTTCAAGTCTCACTTTAATTTCATAAACATAGGAGGAGGACCAAGGCAACCTCACCTGCAAGTGGTGCCTGAAGATCAACGGACGAGGCTCTGGCGAACATAACAGTTCCCGGTAAGCTGCAATACGCTCGCCACCTAGGTATTACGTGGGACCAACAATATAAAAGGGCGAAAGGTGGGCGTATAATATGTCTCTGCCTTCCTGCCTTGGGGGAAATAGGAATGATATAATGTATGTATATCATAGGTAACTTTCAGTCTTGATTTAAATGTGTTTTTTTTAAAACACAAATTCCGCTATTTAGTAACGTTATTTGACTTCGTTTAAAACCTGTCTCGACTAGAAAAATAATTATGTGTGTCGACAAAACGCGGTTCTGCTTCCGAGATGTCGACAGGTCGAGTTGGCAAACTGCGCACCGTTTGCAAAAGGCTTAGCTTTAGAAGTGGTTTATAAACTAAATATGTATGCGTGTGTATTAAACTTATTTTGCTTAAATTAATCAGTTAAGTATACTATAAGGCTGCCTGTCCACTGAAGCGGAGCGAGGATGCAGAGCGGAGAAACGGACAAATATTAACCAATAGGATTCCATTAAATCTTCGCTTCTTTCTGTCCGCGAAACCCATTGGTTAATAATTGTCCGTTTCTCCGCTCCGCATCCTCGCTTCGCTTCAGTGGACAGGCAGCCTAACTAGGGGACGCCCGCTACTTCGTTTGCGTGATCTATAAATAACTCTTCCCCTTGAATCAGTAGGTTCAAAGATATAAGCATAAAGGGACAGAGAGACAGCGGAATGCGAATGTAAATTACAATTTCTATATTTAGGTAAAGCAGACGCATTTTGGTTACAGTATTAAGTTATTGTTGATTACAATTTCCACAATTTTTTAATCAATACAAAATTACACACACATACATAAAAACACGCCTATTTCCCCGAAGAGGTAGGCATAGGCATATTATACGCCCACACTTCGCAAATTATATTGTTGGTCCCACGTAATAGGTAGCGGGCCTATTGCCGCTTACTGGGCACTGTTATGTTCACTAGAGCCTCGTCCGTTGATCGGAAGGTGCACCATTTGCAGGTGAGGTTGGCTTGGACTCCTTAGGTCATTGTAGGACCAGTCTTTTCTAAGGAAATTGCATCTTGTCTAGTGTCTTGTGGGCAAAGAGCTACTTAGCATTGCCCACACTTCACCTAGAGGTATTTGTGCTAAAAGTGAGCATTTCCACAACTTTAAAGCTTTTAGATAGTCGAAGAAACGTTTCTGCGTACCCGATATGGGGTATATCGCTTACAAATTTGCTTACTTACGCCTATCGACCACATAAAAAATTGCAATGCCTTTGTCAAATAAATCGGACACAACCATTGCGTCTTAATCATTTCTGCTCCCTCATTTTGCTGCTATATTAAATATTCCAAATATTTTATGAAAATTTCAATACAACTAAACCTTAATTCATTGATTTACAACGATGCTGCTGACAACAGGTGGTATTAATGTATAGTGATCATAAGTGAGGTCGTATTAAATACATAAATATTTTCTGAGCATTACACCAATTATTTAGTTCCAAGATAAGTATAATTTAGAACTTGTGTTATGGATACTAAACAACGGATAAACATAATTAAATACTTTTTTTTTAAATACATACTTAATATACATAGGAAAACACACAGATCAGAACAAATATTCATGTTCATGCACACAAAGATTTGTCCTATGTGGGAATCGAACCCACGACCTCTGGAGTGGAGTGTAGGCATACCGACCTCCACGCCATAACGGTCGTCATATTAAATCGTATTATGTGTAGTCCGAGCTCATTAGTTGCAACATATCTACTGGAAGTATTGGTTAAAGTTCGACACGATTAAATGTCAAACTCTAGCCGTGAACCGTACACCACACCTCTACCATAAAGTTTATCCATCTGATTGTATGTTAAAGTGATTGGGCGCGTTCATTTTTAAGCGCGCGTTCATGAGAGCTTTCTTTAGCCAAAATTTAACAAAAGATTTTGACTTTGACTTTCCAGTATTTTTTGTATTCATAACTTACACCCTCGACCAATAATGATACATCGAGCATCTATCCCAAATATTATTGTGCTTTATCTTTTTTCATTTACATTTAAAAATAGTAGCGTACTTTAAACAAGTAATAATCGGTAGGTTCATTATAACTTAGTTGTGTAACCATAAACACTTATGCTGGTATTTACATAAATATAATTCTGTTTTTGTTGCTTAATATTGGTATAATTCTAGTACTAACTTCTTAAGATAAATATTATTAAAAATAAATATAGTGTATGGGGATCCTACCAAGACCTAAGGGGCCCAAACCAACCTCAAATGGTGCGCCTGCCGATTAACGGACGAGGCTCTGGCGAATATGACAGTTCCGGTAAGCGGCAATACCTTTTACGTGGGACCAAAATATAATAAGCGAAATGTGGGCGTAAATAATATGATTCTGCCTATCCCTTCGGGGAAACAGGCGTGATAGTATATATACCTTAAAAATACCTATAAAACTATTATGAAGTAAAATTTTAATATTCCTTCTTGCTTAAAATATTAACCCAATAATTGGTAAAGTAAGTGGTAAAAACAACTTTTATTACTTTATCTAATGACACATCCAAAGAAGTATATAAAAAAACAAAGAATGATGAAATCTTTGCATATTACGTTCACCTCATCTGTATGCCTCTACCGACTTACCTCACGCACCAATGGCATCCGTTGAAAGACCATTTCGATTCTACGAGCAAACTGTAGTGTTTACTGACTCTTAATTAGCTACTCGATGATTATAAACACAAACTAAGCGTTTCTAAGCGAATAACAAATGTAAGTAGCGACTTTAGTAAGTTAGATTTTTAATTTTACTCTCTTAAAATAGCACCGTCTATTAAGTTTCCAAATAAGTACTATTCTGAACTTGTGTTTTGGATACGAAATAACAGGTAAACATAATAAAGATACGACTATTTTGCATATAGATATATAGTATACAATAGGAAACACGACGACCACAACAAATATTCATACATTCTATATCGCCTGTTTCCCCAAAAGGGACATTATATTGTATTTCGCCACAAAAATCAGGGCAAACCTACAAACTGGAATTGTGTTCCCCTGCCACTATAATCCTGGGTCTTTTAAGCATATCGTAAACCTTCATTTACGCAAACCTTCATATCAAGTGGGTGCGCTTGTTACCTGACTTATGCCACGTTAATGGGCACTCTTTTTTAGATTGCATCCACTGGTAATTTTGTAACCTTGCTTGCAATTGTGCTGTAGACTAATCTCTGGCAGGATGTCATTATTATGTCGAGACACATCAAATTAAAAATAAAACTGAATTTAAAAGTAGAAGTTACAATTATCCGCAAAATAACCTTTATGTAAACAGAAAGTTGTAAACCTTGTCTTACCATAAAGAGACAGGGCTTCAACCAGTCTCAGAGTTACTAGAATCCTATATATAGTAATAAATATGTTTTGAATGCTTTCTCTATGCGATAATGCTGCTCTTAGCACTTTTATTACTTCTCTTCTCTGTGTGAAATTTACTCAAACAATAATTGCTTAAGCTATTGGCGATTGCAAATCTAGCTTGCTTAAAACCTAGGCAACATCAGTGTAATTTCGTTGGTAAATTTGCATGTAGGTACTTTACTTTTGCACTACTATACTTTTTGTATGATACCTCTATTTTAAAATGTATTCCTAGCTGACTCCGCAAATTACACACCGGCTATATGTGTTTAAATAATGAACACAATAGAAAAAATATGCGCGTATAAACATTTTGGCGTTTTTTAAAATTTTATAGTTGAAAGGAAGAAGTATATTTGTGAGAGCTACCTACCTATCTGCCCACCTACAATATAATAGTATTGGAGAGTGTAGAAAAATGCGCATCGAATAAACTTAATCAGATATCTAGCGGCTTCTTATTTAAAACTTTAAAAACCTCACAAAGTTTTCTCTATTACAGTTTTACATTAGTTCTCTATGGTAAATATAGCGCTCTAGCGCTTAGAATGCTCTTTCTACGCTTCTTTTGTACTGAAGCTCCCGCCTGCAGTAAATTATAAGAACATTATTGAGCGTATCCTTTGTATACTTTGGCTAACTTAAATTTCAATAACTTAATTGCAGCTATGTTGTACAAATTTGTTTGCATAATAATTGTAGAGTCAAACATTCAGTAGTAACTACTTATACTACGTTACAGTAACATTTTAATTTCCTGTCATAAGCAACGCACTAAATTTGGATACGATTACACAGATTATTTACAAAATGTATTTTTATTTATTTTACAGTCACGGCGATCAATGGCGTCGATTCCGGTCAAAAGTACAGCGTCCCATTCTACAGCCTCAGACCGTTAAGAAGTATGTCACTCCCATCGAGCTGGTGACAGAGGACTTTATCAAGTACATGGAAGACGCGAGGGATGAACACGGTGACTTGCCAGCGCAGTTCGACAACGATATTCATCGGTGGTCGCTAGAATGTAAGCACTTTTTGCTACCTAAAAGATTCCTGATAAAGGGCACGGTCTCAACGAATCAGTAAGTTTTTTGATTGTTTGACTCTATATAGTTGCTAAGTAAGTAACTAGCTTATAGGTATCGATATGACGTGGAATGACTAAGCGGAATGTAGGTATACTGAAAACTGCATTGCGCTCAGATAGGCTCGCTATCCACACAAGACAAATCTGTGTGCATAAAAGTAAATATTATTTCGGGTATGAATGTTTCCTTTGTAATATTAAGTAAAAAAATATAGGATGTATAGGAATCCCTTTTGTTTTTTCGATTTACGTCGGTAACGAAGTGCATTTACGCACTGTCTCCCGGCCAAAGGGGGAGACCGGGAGGGGGTGTGGGACTCTTTGCGGCAGATGCAACCGCCGCATTCCTACCCACTAAAAACCTTTCCACGACGCCCGCCGCTGTTGAAAAAGGGGCAGGGGGCCAGCACCAGAGCATTTGTAGTTTCTGACACCCCGCCCGCGGCCAACGTCCCTCGGATAAGAACTGGGGTGACCTCCTCAGAGGAGCGCAATGTGTCGCGCCCCCCCTACCTCCTTGTGCGGCCATGACGTGACTGGCCGACTTCTGGGAGGGTCTATAGCTAGATGGAAGGGGCCCCCTGCCCCCACCACCTAAGACCCCCCCGGCCGGGCGGGCCCTCCTGGCCCGCCCGCTGCGCCAACGGCGTAGCCGGAGAGAGAGCGGATCCCGCTCCGCGGCCTCCTTCTGCGACATCACTACTTCGCAAAAGGAGGCCGTGTATAGGGATCCTACCAAGATCTGAGTAGCCCAACCTTACCTGCAAGTGGTACACCTGCCGAACAACGGACGAGGCTCTGGCAAACAGAAAAGTTCCCGATAAGCGGCAATAGGCTCGCCACCTATTACGGGGACCAACGATATAATCGGCGAAATGTAGGCATACAATATCCCTCTGCCTACCACTTGAGGGAAACAAGCATGACATTATATATTTAGTAAAAAATAACATATCCGTTATTTAATAACCACAGCACAAGGTCTTAATGATACTTATCTTGAAACTAAATAATTGGTGTGTGTGATACAGTCACTTGTAAGAGAATTATTTATTTCTGACCAGTATCAGACGAGATTCAAATGTCCTTCTTTATTGCTACAGATATATAACAACTTTATTTATACTTATGTTACAGGCATAGGACGAGTAGCTCTCGATGTTCGACTGGGTTGCCTCTCATCCGACTTGACCGGTAACTCGGAACCGCAACGCATTATAGACGCGGCAAAGTATGCGTTAAGAAACGTTGCTGTCCTGGAACTGAAGGCGCCATATTGGAGATACTTCCCAACCCCGCTGTGGACCAAATACGTCAACAATATGAATTTCTTTGTTGAGTAAGTTGGAAATACATTATACATCGAAAATATGATAAGTGTCAAGTACTGAAATATGCTGTTGATGATAAATTGTATTTGACTTAAAAGATAAATAAATACTGTGAATATAGTAGTTATAAGTTGCACTTATGTTACCAGAACCAGGTTTTGTAAAAATAGTAAAAATACAGACTCCATCTACAACAGATGATACAGGTCAAGAGAAAATAAAGTAGTGATTCTGTAAATAGAATTTCTCACACGATATTTCCTATTTCCTTGGTTATATCCCGGGTCTTTTAAGCGGGGCGTGAAACGGCACTTTAGCAGGATGTCATGCGTGGGTGCGCTTTGTACCGTGCTTATTTCACGGTATGTTCATTTTTTCGGACTGCATCGACCGCTTACCATCAGGCAGGATGTAGTAATTTTTAAGTATGACATGTCACATAAAAAAAAGAAAAGAGTAAAAAGTATTATTACATACATTCTAATCTTATACATTTACTGCAAGCCAATATGTACCTACGTAAATAGATAATATTGTTCAGTAACAATATTTTTCTACCATTTTCAGGTTATGTTCCAAATACATAAATGAAGCCTTGGAAAGACTGAAGACCAAGAAAGTGACGTCTGAGAATGATTTGTCATTGTTGGAGCGGGTGCTGAAGAGCGAGGGGGATCCCAAGATCGCTACCATCATGGCTTTGGACCTTATATTGGTTGGGATCGACACGGTAATATGTTTTCTTGGTTTGTTATATCAAGGAGAATTCAATAACACACAAAACTGATACGGTTAATCTGATTAGCTGGAATCTTTAGTAGTATGTCGCACAAATAATAATTGTTATTAGACATTAACTACAATTATTGGAACTATTGGAATCTTGGAACTAAATAATTGGCGTAATTGTCAGAAAATATTTATTTATTTTTTAGTTATTATTATTATGGCGTGGAGGTCAGTATACGTGCAATTCGCTCCAGAGGCCGTGGGTTCGATTCCTATACAGGACAAATCATTGTGTGCATGAACATTGTTTGAATATTGAGAATGAATATATTCAATATTCAACATGAATATTTATTCTAATCTGGGTGCTTCCTATTATATTGTATGTATTTACAAAAAAAAGTTGTTTATACGTTATTTAGTACCTATCCATAATCCAAATTCTTAATGATACTTATCTAGAAACTAAATAATATTTATTTATTTATTAACTTATTAAACAAGCCATTAAGTTAAAGCGACAAAGTTATCTATATATATATAGCTAGAGCAGATTATCAGCTACTTCTGAGGCTGACTGGAAAACTTATATCGAAACATTACTTTACAGGTGACGAACTCTTTTAAAATACCTATGGTATATGTTTAACTTTGGTGTATTTTACTTCATAAATTAGCTGCATCAACGATTAACTCTTATGTTTTAAAGCTACCTAATAGAAGTTATTTATTTCAAACAATTTTCCAGATATCAATGGCGGTGTGCTCAATCTTGTACCAAGCGTCGTTGAGAACGAAACAGCAAGAAAAGATGGCAGAAGAGATCAGAACGGTCCTCCCTGACCCGTCCAAACCTCTGACGTACTCAGATTTGGACAAACTGCACTACACCAAGGCGTTTGTTAGAGAAGTTTTTAGGTAAATGGAATATGTGATCAGTTTTTAAGCTACGATGTTGAAACAAAGCAAACTAGTTTGGCCAAAAATTTCCATACCAAACATTGGTTCCTTTTGTCAATTGTGTCAGAAAAGGAAAGTTCAATTAAAACACGTGCAATTATGCGAAGAAATGAATTTGACAAAATGGCCGCAGTTCTGCTCACAACTCATTTTATACAATTTGATTACGTTCTTTAACATACATATACATTTTATATAACATGTACTAAAATTATTACTGATTATTAGTTTTTTTCTGATGGATCGATTGTGTCATTGATTATCTGAGTCTTGTAGATAATTAATTTATGATATAATATTTATGGTTTCATTATTGCAGAATGTACTCAACAGTTATTGGAAATGGAAGGACATTACAAGAAGATGATGTGATCTGCGGTTATCACATTCCAAAAGGAGTGAGTTTAATTATTTATATTTTTTAATCTCTAATGAAATTACTCTACTACTTGGTTTCTACTACTTCTACCAAGACCTAAGGAGCCCAAGCCAACCTCACCTGCCGATCAACGGACGAGGCTCTGGCGAACATAACAGTTTCCGCCTATTACGTGGGACCAACTATAGATATAATTGGCGAAGCGTGAATGTATATGTCACCGTAAAATTGTAAATAACGTTAAATTATAATCTATCCCGCGATATTGTAATCTGTCGAAAAATTGTGATCCGTAACAAACCGCTCACAATTTAACGCATTATTTTTCGATAGATTATAATCTATCGAAGACAAACCGTCAGATTGTAAAATGGCATGCGACAGAACGCACCTCGCGCTCTGATTGGTTGAACTTCATGTTCCCCGCTCAGCCGCCCGTCGTCGCCATCTTCGGTTGTTATTAGTCAAATTCATTTGTTGTGAAATGTATACAAACAGTGTGATATAAAACAGATTTCGTGTTAATAATAATAACGCATTGTATTATAATAAGTTGTAGGGAGTGTTAACGGACCTGTGACTAACTGACATTTATTATTTAACTGCACTTCTTTAGGTTTAGGTAGGGGAACATGAAGTTCAACCAATCAGAGCGCGAGGTGCGTTCTGTCGCATGCCATTCTACAATCTGACGGTTTGTCTTCAATAGATTATAATCTATCGAAAAATAATGCGTTAAATTGTGAGCGGTTTGTTACGGATCACAATTTTTCGACTGATTACAATATCGCGGGATAGATTATAATTTAACGTTATTTACAATTTTACGGTGACATATACAAAGAAACTACCTAGGTATTTACGATTCTATTATTCATTCATTGGTACATTCAGATTATAGGAACATTTTTCTTTGTTATATTCCGGTACAAACAAACAAAATTTTACCTGTAACTTTTAATCATCATAGCATTATTCTGGTTGTCCAGGGTCTGCTTACTGGTCTTACCAGATTTGGCTTAACTTCAGTAATTACATGGAGCAACTGCAGTCTCACCTCCGAAATGCAAAGGGAAACATCATTCTATGTTTAAGTTCTAATAAATACACTTTTCAAGTTAAAGATAGTCGAGACTAATGGCTTAACCTGTTTTCGAGTAGTATCGAAGTACCGAGCAAGTAATATTTTTCGAAAATACATAATATTGGATAAGGGTTTGAACCCGAGACACTCTGAATTGCAGTCTATTAGTCTTATCACTGGGATTTCGCTGCTCTCTGTATTACATTTTATCTAATGTAAAATAAATTACGCTACATATTTTCAAAAGAATAAAAATTAACTATCTTCCGCCCGTAGAAATGGATGTATTAATACATTTATAAGTGTTTCTTGGAATACTGATCTAAATAGAGATTATTTCTTTTATACAGGTTCAAGTAGTGTTCCCGACGATAGTAACGGGCAATATGGAGCAGTTCGTGACAAACCCGGAGGAGTTCCGTCCGGAGCGGTGGCTGGAAGGGGACGGCAAACTGCATCCGTTCGCATCCCTACCCTACGGATTTGGAGCCAGGATCTGCCTCGGAAGGCGGTTCGCTGACTTGGAGATTCAAGTGCTATTGGCTAAGGTACTACTAGCTTTTAAAATTAGACATCGCTACTAAGACTTTCATTTGAAATTATTTATTTAAGAACATTACTGGTAATTATGATGTAAATGTATGTTATTAATTTTGTTTTTTCTTTTTTTATTATTGTTTTGGATTTTGTTCTATATTGTTTGTTTTTAATATTATTTTTTACTCTTATTGTCGACATAAATTCTAAATGTTGTATATACCAGTAGAGGCATATCTTTTACCTTTTCGTTGTGTGTGTTCTTAAATAACAATTTAAAATTATATGTTGATGGTGTATCTTTTTTCAATAATGTTTATTATAATGTAACCGTGTAAGGGTGTCAAATATTTGAAAAATAACTGCGAACGAAAAATTATGCCTCTAGTTACTAATAATATTAAATATAGTATCTATTATTTTCTGTTCCAGTTGCTCCGTCGGTACCGCTTGGAGTATCACCACGAGCCATTGGACTACGCTGTCACCTTCATGTACGCGCCCGACGGCCCGCTGCGTCTGCGCATGATTGAACGATGATCAATGAACAAATACTTATATAATAAATGAAAGCGACCTATGTAGGTCAAGAATATTTTTTACAAACAAAAAAAACTAAATATATTTATGGCAATGAATATTTATTTATTTAAAATTTGTAACGTATAAAATACATTTCAATTGGCAAACTAGTTAAACGTTTCATACTTAATACTAAACTTTTACCTAGAAAATATTAAATTCTGATTGATAGCAAATAAATTTACAGATACGGATAATATTACGGATACCCTGTGTCAGATCAATTTGACTATAACTTAAAATGATAATTCTAAAGTTATCTTGTTATAAAATGTGCAATAAAACAACATACAATTCATTAAAAGTCATATTTTTTTTTAAATTACATAAAAATCTAGTACTAAGTTATTTCTAAAGGGCTATGCAAAATGTCCTCGAATATTTACTATTATATACTTTCTTTGAAAACATGACAAATTTATAAAAAAAATAACAGTTTCTTTTTAATAGGTAAATTGGTTGGAACTTATATAAAATTATAATTTGTGTTTAAAAATAAAAAAAACATTGTGTAATTGAAGTTATTGTATTTAACAAGATACTTACATAATACTTATTTTATATTGTAAATAAATGTGTACTAAAATATTTGCTGCTGTTTAAGTTTACCCTAAATCCGAAAGATACTTCGAATCATCCTCGATGATATCCTATTCCCTGTACTGAGCACTGACATCTTCAATATTTTGACGACCGATCTGGCGGGGAGGTCAGTATACCTGCACTTCACTACAGAGGTCGTGGGTTCGATTCCCACACAGGACAAATCTTTGTGTGCATGAATATGAATATTTTTTCTGGTCTGGGTGTTTTCCTATGTATATTAAGTATTCATTTACAAAAAAAAAAGTTTATCCGTTATTTAGTATCCATAACACAAGTTCTTAATGATACTTATCTTGGAACTTAATAATTGGTGTAAGTGTCAGAAATATTTATTATTTATTATTATTATTAATATGTTAATATTATCTGACAACTACACCAATTATCTAGTTCCAATATAAGTATTATTAAAAACTTGTTTAAAGGATACTAAATAACGGATAAACATTCATGAATACTTTTTTGTTGTTGTAAATACTGAAGTGTATAGGGATCCTACCAAGGTCTAAGGAGCCCTAGTCAACCTCACCTGCAGAGGTGCACCTGCCTAAACGGACGAGGCGTGAAAAAACAGGCGTGAATGTATTTATGTATGTATGTATACATGTATGTACGTAATATACAGGAAAACGCCCAGTCCTGACCAAATATTGATGTTCATGCACACAAAGGTTTATTCTGTGTGGGAATCGAACCCATGACCTTAGGAGCGTAGTGCGGGTATACTTGCCACTACGCCATATCGGTGGTCAAAATTGAGTGGTTAAAGGGATGTCGGTCATAATCGGAATGGCGGAGGAAGGTTAGGCGCCTTAAAGGGCTTCCAACTTAGTTTTGCGAATACATACTAACCGGGACCAGCTTTACGCGTCTTTCGCATGAAAGCGCTCTGAATTAAACGGTCCTCTATCCAAGGAATTTTACTTCACTTTGCTCAAGTTTCACTAGCTGACCAGAAATATCAAGATCTCATCCAAGCTGAATTTATTTGCATAGGCTATCAGGGTTTTTAAAAATGGCAGACGCCTCCAAAATAGCAAAGATTGTCAAGAAATTTGGCATAAACATTTAGTATCTATGACAATGCGGACTTTAGACAGATACTTTTATTTCAGTTTCCTCGGAATAATTAGCAGATTCTCACTAAAGTTTGCACAAAAATTTGTGACATGACAATGCAAATTTTCAATTGTTTTAATATTATGTCATCATATTGGAGTTTTTGTGGTTCCGTGAAAATAGTTAATAAGATGCTGCCGCCTGAGGGCCTCACAGTTTGAGTGGCAATATAATAGTATATCGATATTTAAAGAGTATTCCATAAACTATTACATAGCACATGCATACGTTAAAATGCCCATAAAAAAAATAGATAATATAACTACACTGAAATCACGAAGCTTAGATTCACTTACATGCAAAAAAAAAATTAGTGTATGTGAATCCAGGAGCCAGTTACGAGCCACCGCTCAGTGAGAAGAACTGACAAGAAACTCACAGGCTATGCGCTTTTAAATTATCAATTGTAATAATAAAGAACACACACAGGGAATATTTGAATATTTCGAAAAGTTCTCCCACACGCCGTTACCAAGTAGCACTAAGGAAACCTTCCATCACAGTCAAGTAAGCATGTAATGTGAAACTGAGCTGATTTTGACGAATAGTGGTCACAACAATAATCTGGTTAACTTTTTATTCAACTTTATACAAATACAAGTTAAAAATGTCAAATCCAAGCTTGTTTTTCTGGCAAGTAGGCATTTACATCATAACACACATTTTGAAAAAATAGCTTTCAACTACTGTTTGTAAATTTGGCAATAGTAGATCAATTATTGCCTACGTTATTTTGTTAAAAAAATTTATGTCAATACCTATAAATGAATTTTTTGTTTTATTTCTAGTACTAAAAATATGTTTATTTTTAATATCTTTCACAATATTCAATCCCTGAATATAGAAAATCCCTGAATATCTTTCATCTTAATTTGTGAAAGGAGACTTAGGCCCAGTTGTAGAAGTAAATTAGATTCGACGTATAGAAAATCTAAAGGGAAAATAAAACTGATTAGTTATTTGATATGCTGTTAATTTCAAACGATAGCTCAGCGGCGAGACCAAAAAACTGTAATCTAGAGGGTCTTGGGTTCAAATCCTGGCAACACAATTATTTATTTTTTTCCTTTAATTTTTGAAGTTACGTGCATAAATTATCGTTTGCTTGATGCCTCGGAAAGCACGTTAAGTAGTTGGTTCACGCCAAATATTTTCGGCGTCTTGCAGTTGGGCTTTAAGCAGCTGCTCAATTAGACTTCTATCATGGATTGACGACTATCACACATAAGTCTTTAAAAGCACTGAAGCGCTAGACATTAAATGCCATACAAACCATCACCGATCCAAGGACTGAACTCTATAAACTCTCTCTAACTTCTTTTCATTTAATTTTTTAGTAAAAATCGTTTGGTACCCCTGAATTTCGTTGATCGATGTTGATTGAGTCTTAAAAAAATGTACAGTAACCAAAATGTAGTTTAGTGTAGTAGTTGTAAGTACTCAATAAAATTAAAACGCATTCAAAAAATCTTAGTGAAAAAAAAATAAAGAGTTCGAGAACCACAGAATGCTGATAACGTCTCAAATAAGATATTAGTTTGAATTTACAAAAAAAATACAAAATTTTATTCTTCAAACTAGTCGGAAAGAAAAATCGGCAAAATGATAAGTTCAAGTAACTGCCCATACCAAAACGAAAGTTTATAATCACAATTTTCTCTTTTAAACCTGCTCGTAGGGACACGATTCTAGACCTAATGTTATTCTTACTTATAAACAGAATTCTCACGGCCGTGGCATAATACTATCTATACTATAATTTATAAATGCGAAAGTAACTCTGTCTGTCTCGCTTTTATGCCACAACTACTTAACCAGTAGCAGTAAAACGTATTATAATGCGAAAAAAAGGTTGTAGGAGGTAGACATAAGGAAACAATTTGTATGGAAAGTCTTAATTTTTTAATCTAGAAGCGTGTAACTATTTTGTTAAGTTTAAGTTATAGCTAATTCTATATATTCTATATTCTTCTTTTTGTATTTCGATAATAAATGATTGAAGCTCCCCTCTCTTCACTCTTAACGTTGCATACCTGACAGGGTCCTTAATGTACACATTATAGTTTTGCAATAAATATTTTGTGTTTGATATTTAAAGTTTTGACTTTTTCAAATACTATGTAATAGTTTATGGAACAAAAAGATTTGAACTTTATTTATACAAAATGTGCGGCATAATCGAATTTCTACAGACGAAGTCGCGGGCGAACCACTAGTCAACTATACAGCCTAGCTTACTACCTACTAGATACTATCTAGCCGCAGCAGTAATGATTTCCAGCGCGTTTCACATTTTCTTACTTGCAATACCAGTCTAGCAATGCCCCCTTGGGCCACTGTGGACAACTGCCAATTACAGACTAATGACATATACTATACGCCCTACTAAAAGGCATGTATATTTTTAATTAACTAGGAGCTGTGTACGACTTTGCCTGCAAGGTGCGAGGGCATAGGAACGTTATTATTTTTGGGGATAAATAGTAAGCTTTGCCTTTTCTTAGCTTTTTTAATTTGATATATATGTTACCGGCCAAACCTAAAATCGTTTAGGATAAACTAGTATAGCCTAGTCCGAACTAATTTAGGTGGGCTGCAACTAGTATAATAAAACGTTTTTTATTGGTAAAAAAAATAAATTAGTTTGGACTAGGCCATACTAGTTTGTCCTAAAATCGGGTTAGGCCGGTAACATATCCATGTATACATAATATCACGCCTGTTTCCCCGAAGAGGTAGGCAGAGGCATATTTTAAGCCCACGCTTCGCCAGTTACATTGCTGGTCTCACGTAATGGCGAGCCTATTGCCGCTTACCGGAAACTTTTATTTTCGCCAGAGCCTCGTCCGTTGATCGGCAGATGCACCACTTCCAGGTAAGGTTGGCTTGGGCTCTTTAGATCTTGGTAGAGCCCTGTCACTATACCTACACCATATACTCACTTGATTTGAGTATTTGCTAGTGTCAAGTAATTTGTTCAATCAAACTCTTTGCAAATGAATTCAACATTACACAGCGTTTAAGTAGTTTAAGTAAAGTCAATGTCCTACGCCTTGTGTCTGGTCAAGGCGGCGGGAAGCCAGTATTTCAGTAGAATTTATAAAACCCCAGAGGGCCTCATACCTAACGCTTTTTACTGGGAACAACACTTTAAGGTAGGGAGTTATGTGAGATCGCTAAAATTGGGGTTTTTGAATTTGATTGTTCTTTGTCATCTTGTACGGAAAAAATAAACAGGAATCTACATAATATAACACATGCCAACGAGTGGATAAAAACAAAATAACTCTTTTAGTTTCTCAATTCTCAACGAGACCAAACTTTACATATGCAATAAGTTGGGTCTCGTCTTTTGTTCCGGTCATTTTACTTCTAAGCTATTAATCGCAAGTATTTATTGACTTTAGATTCATCATCTCAGCCTATTAACGTCCCACTGCTGAGCACGAGTCTCCTTTCACATACCAAGGTGTGAGGGTATTGGGTCATACTCCACCACGCTGACCCAGTGCGGATTGGCGGAGGTAGGTGTATGGCGTCCTGCTGTTAGAATTTTTCAAGCCGCCCATTAGGCCTCTAACATGGCTTAACGACTACCACATTTAGTGATAACCGGGACCAACGGCTTAACGTGCTTTCCGAAGCACGGAAGCGCTCGATATCAAATGCCACACAAACTGAATCTTCTCTGCCGCAGGAGACGCCTCTTGCTAGGCTTCTAAAATTCAGCGATATCCACCGTCCTCTGAACGTGCCATCTGATGCACGAAACCGTGGTATCGTATAACTACGAGCGCAATACAACTTTTTGTCAATATTTACGTAAGGCATTCCGTTATTGCAGGTTAAGTCTTTGAACGCCACATGACCCACAAACAATAGGTTTTCCATTGTGTCTAGGATTGATGGAGTTCAACGAGCTAAGGAATAAACAAAAAAACCTTCACATGGCAGATGATTTGTTAGTTTTCATATTTTCGTTTACTTTATTTTGTGAATTTCGCATCTACTGTTATTTCAAAATATATTCCTATATTTACACCATTGTTTTAAATTCAACCTTTAAGACATTTTGTAAAGCGCCACTCTTAAGGCGGGGATACACATGCCAGTAAATCGGGAAAGTAGCCGGCATGAAAGTTACTGGCATGTACGAGTAACTAGCACACTGCGGATACATTTGCAAGTTTATCCGTGTGTCTGTCCGTCTGTCACCGGGGTGTATATAATGAACCGAATTCAGAACCCTTCGTATGCGAGTCCGACTCGCACTTGGCCGGTTTTTAGGCAGTTAGCCTATATGTTTTATAAGGCATATTTTATAATTTTTATAATTCAACAAAATGTGCTCCCAATACAGTAACACAGTTTTGGGCAAACATGCCCTATTTTTGAAGCTTCAATGATGTCTCATGAAATTTAACATGTAGTCATCGCTCCTTTACTACTATGTGCTATATCCTATTTCGCAAATAATATAAAGATGATTCATATCAAATATTGTACGTGACAACCAACCTCGCACACATATGGAATTTCGCGCACGAATTTGAGAGGAGAGAAAGTACGAAGGCTCCATATCAGCCGAAAACATCAGCCAAGCACAATTCATGCGGTCTATTGCATTACTCAGGGTTATTTTGTCTTAGCCTTAGTACGGATGTACAAAATAAATATATAACAGCAGAAGGGTAGGTTACAATGTGCGACATATAACCGCAGTCGACGCAAGAGGACGTGCCTCAGACAAAAAGGATGGCTGGACGATTGAATATAAAATTTTCAACCAAATAAACATGTTACGAATTAGATGTTTATTAAAAATAATTAAAGTTGCTACAAAATTGGGACCGTAAATAGATTTCGGGGTTGCGGGACTGTTCGAATGTGTTATTGCGGCCCCGGGACATGTAAGGTTTAAGAAGGAAAATGAATGGTTTTTAGGCAATAAAAGTAACCACTTAGGGCTTTTCCATCCGGAAAAAAGCTGTTATTTTTACTGTAACTACAAAAAAGTATATAGATCTATAATCAAGCTCATACGCACAAACACAATTCCAATACTTAGGTAATTAATCAACAACATTTGAAGAAGCAAGAAAAAAAAGTGGTACGCCTAAGTCATACACATTTGAAATAGGACACCATTACATCAATTTTCATGCACGAATAAGTGTTATCGAGGAAACTGATTTATAAAAAGCCAGCCTTCTGCACCGATCTATTTAGTAGAGTGTTACCATGTAACAATAATTCATTTACAACGAATATCTCTTACGTAATGTGCGTGTTTATTCGCATTGTACACAAACCTTTTTGGAGTTCTCGCCATGTATTATAATTATTTGTAGGTATCATGACAAGACATTCTTTTACAGAATATTTTTTTTGGTGTAACTCTTTAACAACCAGGGTATAGAAATCTTGAAAGTATTATTTTTGCGTTCGTTAATACTTCAAGTTTAACCTGCTTCAAATGTAAGTAAGTTTTTTGAGTTAGAACGACGAGACGAGGATGTAAGCTTCTGATCAGAAGTATACCTACTAACGTATACATATTTAAGCACAAACACAGGATTATTGAAAATTTTACTTTTGGACATTCATTATTTTTAAGTAAAAGGAATTTGACTCTATACTGTAAAATTTCAAATAAAAATAAATACACACGTAAACAGTGTAGAGTGTTAGATAGTAAATGTTCGTTTTTTTGGAGCAAACGGCCAAAGAACGGATACAAAAAAAACAATATTTCTGGCGTGATTATATATACGAAACAGGCATACGAAATTATTACACAATAATTAATGCTATGTAGGTAGCTTGTTGTTTCAAGTTGTTTAAGCAAAACTCACACATTATCTCGTAAAATAAACAAAATGTACCATAATGAGGTAAGTGACATATAGACGACAAATGTTAGATTGTTTAATTTGGCAACAGACTCTGTTATTGCCAGATATGTGCTATTCAGAAGTACATGCATCCTCCGCGGCATATACTTGCGAATACTACGTCCTCGGCGGCTTAGAAACAATAGATTACAATTGCCTTAGTTAATAATTTTATATAAGTTAAGGCAATTTTAATACACTATAAATGGGTGTATAGGACCTCCTACCAAGATCTATGGAGCCCAAGCCAACCTCACCTGCAAGTGGTGCACCTGCCGATCAACGGACGAGGCGCAGGTGAACATAAAAGTGCCCGAAAAGCGGCAATAGCCTTGCCACCTATTACGTTGGACCCACAATATAAATGGCAAAGTGTGGGCGTGTAGTATGCCTCTGCCTACCCCTTCGGAGAAACAGGCGCGATGTATGTATGTAATTTTAATACTTATTACTCATTTATTAAATAATAAACCTAAGTGCCGTGGTTTTTTATTGAAACTACACAATAAATTTAAAGACAACGTATATTAAAAAAAATATAGTCATCAGCTTAGTCAATTACGTCACACAGTTTAGTGATGTTCACGTTATAATATACTACTTGAACTCAGTACGGATTACCTGCGGTATGTGTACGGTATACTATCGTGCCTGATCATGAGTGCCTCATCTAAAGACTAAAAAATAATAATAATCATTTATTCGCATACAACATGATATAAATTGATGTTCATCATTCCTGTAAAATAAAGTCCACTGCTGAACGTTGGCCTCCCCAATATTTTATAATATTGAGGGTATTGCCCATAATCAACACACTGGGCAGGCGAGTTAGTGATCGCAGATTCAGCCAGTACGCCGGATGACGCTGCTGCCCATCATCCGGTAGGATTTCTCTTTTTCGACTTCCCATGAGAGGAAAGTAAGTGGGACTGTTCTAGGCCGGTAGCTACTGTCAAAATTTGAAAGACAACTGAATTACATGCAATTTATTTTTGACAGCAGTTAATATTTTCAGAAAACATATTTTGCAACAATGCTTGTCTAGACAAACGAATAAATCTTTAAGCTGGAAAATTTTCAAGGAAAATTTGCATACTTCTTCTCGTAACTTCTTGTCCTAGTTAAATTAACGGGACGTAACTCGTCTTAACGGCTATATTCTGACGATTGGTAATAAATTTATTTAATGTGACATGCATGTGATGTCATTGTTCCAATAAAAAAATTCGGACGTCACTATTAGAACCACCCTGTTAATAATAACGATAACGAAAACATCATGCCTTTTAGTAAGCGGTAGATACAGTCAGATAAAACTTTTACTGTAGTATACTGTAGCATGAACACGGTAATATGCACTTACGATAACCTTTTTTTTATTTACGTCCGTAACAAAATCCCTTTACTCACTGCCTCCCGGGCGGCAAAGGGGGCCTCACTGCGGCAGACTCTACCGCCAGCAGTCCAACTCACCACAAATCTTTCGACGACACCCACCGCTGTTGAAAAGTGTCAAGGTTTAAAGCTTCTGACACCCCGCCCGCTGCCAATGTCTCCCGGATAAGAACCGGGAGGATCTCCTCAGAGAGGTGCAGTGTATCGCGCCCCCCTACCTCCTTATGCGACCACCGGCGTATGTAGCCAACTTTGCGGGGGGGTCTATAGTTAGACGGTAGGGGCCCCCTGCCTCCGCCGCCTAAGAACCCCTTGGTACTTATGAGGGCCTAGACAATTTCTGCTAAGCATCGCGGGGCCCCTTAAAGACCCGGGACTATGGAAGTAGGGCAAGTAGGACATACGCCGGAAGATAATTTCAGACGTCTTAAAGACGCAAGAATAATCAAAATTTGATGCAGTGGTACTCTGCACAGTAACAGGATGTTTCCAGCACGTTTAGTTCGGCACAGGAAAGGAAAGGGCAGGTATAACACTCTCGTTGCGGGATTGTTCGAAAGTTGCGGGATTGTTCGAAAGGGTTACCGCGGCCTTGGTGTTATAGGCTCAAGAAGGAACACGGATGGTTTTTAGTCAGTAGAAGTCTGACACACCCTCCCGCTCCACCCACAGCGGGAGAAGGTCATTTGATGATTTTCCAACGCAAAAAAAAAAAAAAAAGGTACAACACTCTCGATGTAGCGCTTCATATTAAGTTACCAGTTGATATCTATAGCAATTATGCTGAATGCCATATCGAAATGAATTTATTCACTCCGATGGAAAACTTACGACTAATGTTTTTACTTAAAACTAAATCGTCCATTTACTATTAGACTAAATATGGCAAGTATATCCTCTTACTTTAAATAGGAGAGTTTACAAAAACTTTAAAAAAGCCACAGTTTGAGTAAATAATGATTTCGGATTTGATACCAGTTGATAAAAAAAACAGTATTCTGATCTTGTATGTCGTCTGTATTTCATGTCATGTTAACAATATTTTTAAAATTTTACTACGTCTTAACTAAAAATGTATTTCGCGGCTACAGAACTTTCTAAGATAGTAAGTACGTAGTGAGTGTTTTGTGTAAAAAACACATGTAACATTTTACAAACATCACTGTGATTCGTTACAGTTAGCGTACCATAACCATGTGACGTCGGTTATGGCTTCAGTGACATTACGTCTCGCTCATTGACACTTTCACAGTCATTGTCGGCAAGTGGCCAACAGCTATGAAAGTGCTACTATTGTCAGGTTTGTTGGGACAACCACTTATCAGAGTCACTTTCGGTGAATACGCATGGGGTTAGAACATATTAAATACTTTATTTAATACACCAGAGTAAGGAACGTCCTCATTTTGCTGAACTGCATCGACTATTTTCCATTAGCCAGGATGTAGTTATTATGACTCATTAAAAATGCAGACAATTACGCCTGCTTTCCCGAAGGGGTAGGCAGAGGCATAATATAAGCCCACACTATACATACAACTTCGGCCAGTTTTATTCTTGATCCCACGAAATAGGTGGCGAATCTATTGCCGATTACCGGGAACATTTATATTCGCCAGAGCCTCGTCCGTTGGTCGGCAGGTATGGTTGTCTTAGGGTCCCAAGATGTTGATAGGATCCCTTTAAACCTTAAAAAAATAAACACAAGAAGTAATTTTTTGATTCAAGCGATTCTTTTCGGAATATGAAGATGTCCTCACGACTAGCGCTGAAACTCGTCTCCGCGTTGGTCGTGAATTGGTTTGTGCCTTTTTGGTGTATGCCTAGATGTCCCCGAATCAAGGCATAGATTAACAGGAGCGCAAGGATTGAAAAGAACGGACTATAATAAGGAAAGGATATGAAGGTCCCTTTTTTTTTTTTTTTTTTATTATCGTCTGTAAAAAAATGCTGCTTACGCACTGTCTCCCGGCCAAGAGGGGGAGACCGGGAGGGGGTGTGGGGCTCACTGCGGCCGACACGACCACCGCAGTCCTACCCACTAAAAAACTTCAGACGACGCCCACCGCTGTTGAAAAGGGGCGAGGCACCAGTGCCCGGGTTTGTAGCTTCTGGAACCCCGCCCGCGGCCAACGTCCCCCGGATCAGAACCGGGGAGACCTCCTCAGGAAGGCGCAATTTGTAGCGCCCCCCCTACCTCCTTGTGCGGCCATGGCGTAACTGGCCGACTTCGGGGGGGGTCTATGGCGAGACGGAAGGGGCCCCCTGCCCCCGCCGCCTAAGACCCCCCGGGCGCTGCCTGACGGGCCCTCCTGGCCCGCCCGCTGCGCCAACGGCGTAGCCGGAGAGAGAGCGGATCCCGCTCCCTCTCCCGCTCCGCGGCCTCCTTCTGCGACATCACCACTTCGCAGAAGGAGGCCATCGCCTCCCACGCCGTCTCGCTGTCGACCATCTTTTGCATGATGGTCGGCAGCGAGAGAGCCACTCCACCCAGGGCCGCGGCTAACGTCGACCGCAGCCCAGCCCACGCAGGGCACGCCACCAAAGTGTGCTGCGCATCATCCATCGCGCAGTCACAGTGGTGGCAACACCGGGTCGACTCCCCCCCGGCGACGTCGCACAGATACTGCCCAAAGCACCCGTGCCCGGAAAGTACCTGTGTGAGCCGGAAAGTCATCGACCCCCACCGACGGCCGACCCATCGCTCCAATATGGGCCCGACCGCCTCGAGGATACGGCGCCTCGATCCTTCGGCACGTAGTTCGGCGCTCCTGTGTAGCTGCCGCCGCCATGCGCCCAGAGCCTGTGTCTGAGCGTCTCTACGCCACCGCACCACTGTGTCCGGTGTGGGGCGGAGACCCTGGCTCCGGGATTGCGCGCCACGCCAGTAGACCGCCGAGAGAACCTCGGCGTCGAGGTCCCACGGCAGGGACCCGGCGAGCGCGCATGCCACCTCATGGGAGATGGTGCGATACCCCCTAACGACACGGGTCGCCATGACCCTCTGCGACTGCTGCAGGATCTGTCGATGGCGACCCGATATGGAGCTCGCCCAAATTGGGGCTCCATACAGGGCTATGGACCGCACCACTCCCGTGTAAAGGCGGCGGCAACTGCCGCCACTCCCTCCGAGATTGGGGAGCAGGCGAGATAGAGCTCCCGCCGTGCTCACCAACCTCGGGCCTAGGTGCCGAAGGTGCGCTTCGAAGTCCCATCTGCTGTCGAGAAGGACGCCGAGATACTTCAGCGTGTTCTCGACAGGGATGGGAGTTCCTCCTACCACGATACTGGGGCCTGGAGGCGGCCGCCTCCGGGGACCATGGAAAATAATGGCCCCGGATTTATGCAGTGCCACCTCGAGCCCCAGCCGCCGTATCCTCTCGACCACCGCCGCGACGCCGACAGTGGCCAACACTCTCGCATCCCGGGGGTCAGAACCCCGGGATGTTACGAGGGTGTCGTCGGCGTAACAGATCACGTCCACGCCGTGCAAGTTCACACAGCGCAGAACGTAATCATATCCGATGTTCCACAGGAGTGGTCCCAGGACAGACCCCTGTGGAACACCGCACACCATACGCCGACGACAGCCTCCTCCGCCCATCGTTGGGAAGACTACCGCCCTCTCCGACAGGTAGCTCCCCAACAACCGCCGCAGATATGGAGGCACCCCGTGATATCGGAGCGCCTCCATAATCGTTGACCAGGGCAGGGTGTTGAAGGCGTTCGCGATATCGAGCGACACCGCAATCAACACCCCACCCCGGGAAACCGCCCTCTCCGACAGGTCCTGCAAGCGGCCGATCGCGTCAATCGTCGATCGGCCGCGGCGGAACCCGAACTGGTGGTCGGACAAATCTGGTCCGACCTCCTCCAGGTGCTCGACGAGGCGGTTGGCGATGACACGCTCCAGGAGCTTGCCCGCCTCGTCGAGCAGCACGATGGGCCGATAACCAGAAGGGTCATCGGCCGGACGTCCCTCTTTGGGAAGGAGTACCAAGCGGCCCTCCTTCCAGCGCCGCGGAAAAACCCCATCCCGCAGACACCTAGCAAAGAGGGAGGTCACGCGGGAAAGAAAAGGCGCTTCCTCCCCGCTCAAAACCAGGTCCCACGCCCTCGTCGGAATGCCGTCGGGACCTGGGGCCGTGCTCTTGCCCCTCAGGCGTAGCACGGCCCTTCCTACTTCCTCCTCGGTGAGCTCGGGCACATCCTCAGTGCCCGAGTCACGGGTGACTTCTGGCGCCGCCATAGTGGGAGGCACGAAGTCGGTTCCCCTGTCTGGGAACAGTGCCTCAACCACCCTACCGAGTACCGCCGGTTCGAGACTGCTGGAGACGGGAGGGGTCCACGCTCGGAGCTTTTGCCGTACTATTTTGTACGGCCTGCCCCATGGATCCGCCTCAACGGCCTCCAGCAGCTCGTCCCACGCTGCGGCTTTGGACCGGCTAATGGCCCCGCGAAGGGCCCTCACCGCCTCTCTATAGGCGGCGTAGAGCCGATCCAACTCGGCGTCGTCGCGGATTCTCCTTCCGCGACACCTCTGGTAGCGGCGCCGCTCCACCGCACAGGTTCGGCGGAGCTGGGCGATCTCCGGCGACCACCAGTAGACCTGGGATCTGCGCGGGGGGGCGCGAACACGGGGCATGGCCACGTCACAAATACGCGCCATGGCCGCGCACACCCTCGCAGCCTCCCCCTCCACGTCCACCAGCGGTGGCTCCCGTGACCACGCCTCGACCAGGGCTGCCTCCCGCAGCAAAGACCTGTCGAGGCGCTTGATCGCCCATCGTGGGCCGTCCAATCGCGGCTCTCCAACACCTCCGCTGGGCGCTGGCACCGATGTGGAGACACTGAATCTGATATAACGGTGATCAGACAATGTCTCCACATCCTCCAGCACCCTCCAATCGTGGACACGATGCGCGAGAGAGGGCGCCGCAAACGAGATGTCGATAACAGACCCCCCGTTGCGGCGCACGCACGTGTCCACCGAACCGCGATTGAGGATGGACAGCCCACACTCTGTCACCCATTCCTCCAAGGCCGTCCCCCTCCCGTCAGTCGTCCGGGAGCCCCACGCCGTGGATTTGGCGTTGGGGTCCCCCATCACAATGACGGGGAGAGAAGAGCCTTGGGTTATAGCGCCCAACCTGACCAAAAACCGCTCGAACTCGACGAGGGGGCGATTGGGGGAGAAATAGACTCCCACGACCACCACCCCGCCGACCCGAGCGGCTACGAAACCTCCCCCTCTCCCGACGAGGACGAGAGGGGGGGTGCCCGCCGCCATACGCTGAATGATGGCCACTGAGCCGTCCGCGTCGCAGACCCAGTCGGAACGGACCGGGACGCGGTAGGGCTCAGCGGCCACTGCCAGACCGACCTGCCACTCCGCCATGGCCTGAAGAAGAAGATCCTGGGCCGCGGCGGAGTGGTTAAGGTTCGCCTGTAGAAGGTTGAGCTGGAGAGCCATAAATTAGTGGGTCTCCATGTCAACCTCCTCCGGCCGATCCGTGGCGGCGGTAGGGCCCGATGGCAGCACGCCTTTGCCGGGGCCCTTCTTTTTGGCCTTGGGGGACCGGGCGCATGCCTTACCCCCAGGGCGATGGTCGGCCACCCTCCCAGCCTCCTCACAGAGGGGACAGTGGGGGGGGGCAGAGCATTCACGGGCTCTGTGCCCTGGTCGAGCGCAGCGGAAACAGTTTCCGCTGCGGTCGACCGAAGACTTGCACTGGGCCCCGATGTGGCCCAGCGCAAAACACCTGAAGCATCGGCCGGGGCGAGATTCCAAAAGGGTCGTCCCGGCCGATACCCAGCCCACCAACAGCCGCCCGCTGGCGACCTTTTTCGCGACCGCCACGGGGCAGGAGACCACAATGGCCCCCAGCCCCGCAGAGGTAGCCCTCCCAATTTCTCCCGGCCTGATAAGGTCGGGAGTGCAGCCACCGACTGCCGCCACCGCCGACACCACTTCCTCCTTTGAGACGGAGTCGTCCAGGCCCGAGACGCGGATGTCTGCCCGCATCACTGGCCTGGAGACCCTGACGTCCTCCGGCTTGTAAATTGCGCGGAGGCGCTCCGCGAGCCGATCGGCCTTTTCGTCCCGGGCCTCTCCCGCCAACTCTAGGACCCGCGCCCCCGTCACCGCCTTGCGGAACCGCACCGAGGCAATGCCGAGGTCGGCAAGGCGTATCTTCGCCTTGGCCTCGGCGATCACCGCCTCGTAGGTGCGGCCTCGCTCCACTGCGCCCGGCAGCAGCGTCATCACGACTGCTGCGGATGATGGCGGGCGCAGCGCCTTCTTTTTGGCGGGGGCTGTTGCCGATCGGCCCGGCTGTGGTGCCGGCCTGGCAGGAGCAGCGCTCCGCGAACAAAAAATCAAAAAATCTGCTCCGTTCCGAAGGTTTCAACATTCGCGGACGCATTAAGGAAAGGAAGTACCTCTGTGGCAAGCCCACCTAACACTAGCAGCATAACAATTTTCCCAAGAACCAAACAACAATCGAGCGAAGAGACCAAGAAGCAAGTGCAGACAATTATTAAGCCCGAAGAACTTAAACTGCACATCCATGGAATGAGAAAGACCAGAGACGGCGGCATTATTATTAGCACTGAAGGTAAAGTAGACCTCGAGAAACTAAAGCAATCAGCACAGTTGAAGGCATCGGGGCTTAATGTACAAGAGACCACTAAGAAGAGGCCTAAAATTATTTTATTAGGTGTACCTTCTAGCACTCCCGAGAAGGAAGTAATCGAGTGTTTATATAAACAAAACATTTCGGATAAACTTCCGCACATCGATTCCGATAAGTTTTATAACTATATTAGACTAAGTCACAAGTCGGGAAAAAGAGATGCACCCTTTTGTAATTATATTTTTGAACTCACGGCGGATCTTAGAAAAGTCCTTATGCAACAAGAGAGGGTGTACATAAACTGGACTTCATGCCCTGTGAGAGATTACACTCTTGTTACCAGATGTTACAAGTGCCAACAGTACGGACACTCCGCGAAGTTCTGTCGAGATACTGACAGCAAATGCGGTCACTGTGGGTGCGTGGGTCACACCATCAAGGAATGCACAAAACGTAACGAACCTGAAAAGTGCGCTACGTGCCAACGCTTTAACAAACCGACCCAGCATAAAACTGGAGATGAGAAGTGTCCGGCAAGAAAAAGCGCTGAAACCAGATTTTTAAGTAACATCGATTATGAAGGCGCCTAGAGCGCCGCACTTACAGTTATAAGCAGCTCGAGCATGGGTATGATAAACGATTTACTTAATGACATAGACTCCTCCTGTGAACAGGAATCTTCAACTTGTGACCCTGATAAATGTTTATTATTCTTAAAAAACGCAAGGCATAATAGTTATAAAATTTTCTTACAGAATATTCGTAGCATTAATTGTAATTTTGATAGTATGTTAACTTTGTTTGCCCTAATTAATGTAGAAATGGACATAATCGTCTTAACTGAGTGCTGGCTATCCTCTACATCCAACATTCCACAATTACCTGGATATGACTCATATTTCACTAATAAAACTAACATCTCACAGAATGACGGTGTAACTGTATACATAAAAAACTCCACAACAGATGTTGTAATAGAGGAGCCTGCTATAGTCGATGCTAACTGCCTCATTACTAAAATAGGTACCGATACCGCGATAGTAGCAATATATCGTTCTCCTTCTTTTCATAATATTAGTAACTTCCTACAATCTCTTAGTGACATTTTATTAACTTTGACTTCTTTTCGAGATGTTTTTGTGATGGGTGACATGAACATAGACATAAAGCCTGGAAATTGTGATCGCAATTCGCCTGAGTATCTTACAATGACAGCTTGCTTAGGTTACTTACCGACTCATCACCTGCCAACGAGAAAAGGGAACTGCCTAGATCATGTTTTTGCTAGAACAAAGATCCCCATACAAACTTTAGTTTTAAACTCTAGTGTGACTGATCATAATTCTATTTTGCTGTGTTTAAAAAGGCAACACAATAAAAATTACGCAATGTCACAATACAGTAAACTGTGTAATGAGGCCGTTGAACATGACCTACGCAATTTAGACTTGACTCCCGTCTACAGCGCAACTGACGTAAACATTTCATCGGAGTATCTCATTTCATCACTAACAAGTATAATTGAAAATAATACTCATTCAATAGTTTTATCACGCCGTAAGAAAATCATCAAACCTTGGATTACTCCAGGTCTTTTACGTTGTATTAGACATCGGGATAAGCTACATAAACAGTACTCTAAAACACCTGACAATGAGATCGTTAAGATTACTTATTATAGATATAGAAATTTTTGCACTAAATTATTAAATAAATTAAAACATCATTATGAACGTACGGAAATGCAAAAAGCAGGTCACGACAAGAAACGATTATGGACAGTCATCAAAAACATTACTAACACGGCTAAAACAAAAACATCTGCACGTCTACTTTTGGACAATTCAGCTAATTCATCACGTACTGTTAACTCAATTAATAAATTTTATGTTAATATGGGTAAGCATCTAGCAGAAAAGGCGAAGCTTCACAATCATCAGCACATTCATAACATACACCAATCTAGGCCATCTCTTCATTCTTTTGCCTTATTTGACACGGACGAAGACGAAATAGCAAAGATCATTATGGCCTTGAAAAGTCACTGTGCAATAGGAATTGACAAAATATCATGCCATTTTATAAAAAAGTTTAGGCAGTTTCTAATCCCGCCCCTTGCGTATATTTTTAATCAGTGTTTTTCACAAGGGATATTCCCTAAAATCCTTAAGAAAGCTCTTGTTCTACCTATTCACAAAAATGGAGATAAAAGTTCCATGAATAACTATCGCCCCATCGCCATCTTACCATCAATTTCTAAAGTACTTGAAAGACTAATTTATAATAGACTTTCAAATTATTTAGAGATCAACGGACTCTTGGCACCTGGGCAATACGGATTCAGACCAAATAAGTCAACTGATGATGCCGTCCATGAACTAACTGACTATATTGTGAGGAACTTGAACTTAAAAAAAAAGTGCTTAGCTGTGTTTTTAGACCTTTCAAAAGCTTTTGATACGGTTTCGGTTCCGACTCTTCTCCTAAAATTACAATTGTTAGGTGTAAGGGGTCTCCCACAACTTCTGCTAAAAGATTACCTTTCCAATAGAACTCAACGTGTGAAAATAGATAGCTATATAAGTGATGACCTATACGTCGAATACGGGGTTCCTCAAGGAAGTATACTTGGTCCTCTACTTTTTCTCGTGTACGTAAACGATCTTTGCTTACTAACTCTCCACAGTAATAGTAAAATAATATCATACGCTGATGACACCGTTTTGCTCTGCAGCGCTGAGACATGGAACGAAGCGTTTGACTTGGCACAAACTGATTTTAACATAGTTTCTAATTGGCTTAGTCAAAATTTACTAACACTTAACCATGAAAAAACAAAATGTATTACTTTTTCCTTTAATGCACTCACCCAACCAACATTAAACTCATACTCAATCAAATCCCATCAATGCATAAATTCGTCAACATCGAATAACGCCTGCTCCTGCCCCTCAATTTGTACCACTGATACTATTAAATACTTAGGCATAATCATTGATAAGTATTTAAATTTCAAAGCACATATAGAGGCACTTACAGCTAGAGTACGGAAACTAATATATGTATTTAAAAACTTAAGAAACGCTGCAAATAGCCAATTATTGAAAACAGTTTATCTTTCACTCTGTCAATCTTTACTAGTATATTGCATTACATCTTGGGGTGGTACTCATAAAACGACCCTTCTTAATTTAGAAATTGCACAAAGAGCCATATTAAAAGTTAGTAATTTCCTCCCTTTTCGTTTCCCGACCGCTGAACTCCTTGCTGATTGTGACGTCCTCTCTGTACGACAACTCTTCATTTTACTAACAGCCACTAAACAACATTTAATTACTCCTTACAATCCAAAACAAACCAGCAAAAGACGGGCAGATTTAGTATGTTCTGTAGAACTTTACCGTACAGCACACTCCCATAGATTCTTTTGCTTTCTTGGTCCTTTTCTATATAACAGAATAAATCTTTCATTGGGAATCTACCCAATGAACATTTTTGCATGTAAAAATAGTATTAGAGAATGGTTAAAAACCAAAAACTACACAGAAACAGAGTACTTATTATTGGTTGTTAAGTAGTACGATAGTCTTTAAGTAATATAAATAATTCTATATAGAATAAGTAAAATGTTGTTGTTGTTAAAATAAATTGAATTGCGTAAGCACACTCCATTGTTATTTGTAAGGAATTTTGTCAAATAAGCACTAACACGGATTTATTGAGAATACCTAAGACACAAGTAATTAAGTTTACTTAGTTTAGGTAGATAACACTTTAATTAATTGCATTACTAACCCAATTTATGTTCGTAAAATATTGTAATTAGGCTAGTTATCATGCAGAAATAAATTATTATTATTATTATTATTATTATTAACCTTTGGCCTGCGCCGCCACTCTCCCTTTGGGGCGGCGCGAGACCACAGTGCTCCAGGTCTCCCGTTCCTGGCCACCCGACTGGGACGGGGTGGCAACGGTAGCCGCCGGACGGACCTCCGATGGGGAGGAAGGAACAGCCGGTGCGGACGCCAAAGAAGGCACCGGCTGCTTCCCCCCCTTTCCCTTCCCCTTCCCCTTCTTGGTAGGGGGAGGAGGGGGCCGCGCTGGAGCCACAGCAGGGGCCGAAGATGGGCCCGGCTGCGGCGAAAGGGCCGCCCGGTCGGCCCGAAGCGGGGGACGCACCGACTTCTCGGGCAGCAGGCGGCCCCCCACCTCCAGACCCTCGATGCGCGCGTCCAGCACCCTCATGACGCGTTCACCGAGCTCCCGCGAAAGGCGCTCCTCGACCTGCGCCAGATCCAGGGGCGCAGACCTCTCCACCCTCCGCACCTCCTCGCGGAGAGTGGAGACCTCCTTTATAACTTGCGCTTGCTGCGCCAGGAGGCGGGCGTTCTCCTGCCTCAGGGCCTTGTCGCTGGCCCTGAGGCGCTCCAGCTCCTGCCGCAGCACGCCGTCCTCCGACGCAGGAGTACGAGCCGACCAGGCCTGCAAACAGTCCCTACCAACTTCCACGGCGGTCTTGAACCCGCCGTGGAAGGTCCCCTTCAGGGCCGAGGACTTCCCCGCCATCTCCTCCACGGCGGCCAGGATCTGAGACATCCTGTCCGCCAGAGTTGAGGAGGAGACCGTGCAAGCCGGCTCCCAGGCCGCCGCCGTCGCCTTGAATGCCATGGCGCAGTCCACCCTAGGAGCGCGAGAGGGGCTCGGATCCGCCCTCTCACGCTCGACCTCAAGACGGTCCAGCGCCCGGCCGGCACTCAGCGCCCTCCTGGCCTCGCTGAGTCCGACCGTTAGGCCGTGGGAACAACTGCGGCCACGGGAACGGCCACGCTTTGTCCCCGCCCTGACGTCGTCCAAAGCCAGCTCACTGGCCGAGCTCGCGCCGGAGGGCCTCTTCCTCTTTTGGCGAAGGCAGTAGGGCTGAACTCCAGACGAACTGCCTTCGTCAACCTCAATCTCAGACACCTCCGCGGGGCCTATGGAGTGCATAGTACCCGCAGAGCCGTCGGAGAGAACCTCCTCCGGCGTTCCACGTTCGTCTCCCGGCGGGCCCGGCCCTCCACCGCCTCTAAGGCGCAACACACCAAAACACTTAGCAAAATCGTAATCCATGAAAAGTAAGCCTAGGTCGTCGGTGCGGGAATCAGCAGCCTGCTGACCCCCGAAGCAGTTTGTGCCCCCTCCGTATACTACGGGGCAGACACCCGCCGAAGCGGGTGTGCAGGATTCCCCCTTTCGGGGACCTGCCCGGAGAATTATTTTCAAACTGGCTTTTGATGTCATTGTGAAAACTCCCTCTCTTTTTTCGGGGGTGAGCTCCCCCGCACGCTAGCGACTGGACTCCCTCCAGTCATGCATCCCTTCGGCACGATCCGCTCACCTTGGGATTGGGGTAATTTATTATAGTGGTATTCTTCCACGCGGCACCACTCTCAGTGAGCGGCACCTCCGGTCCGCAGACTGCGGATTACGGATTGCCCGACGGGGAGTCGAGAGACCCACCCAACAGCCACTGGGATGTGACTGCCGGACCCGCCGCGCCGCAGGCCTTGCAGGCCTGCCACCCACCGCCGCAAGAAAGCAGCCACTACCCTCGAAAGGGCTAAACAAAAAGCGCTAAATACGCCTCGCCACCACTGGGAAAATGGGCTGCATCCCCTGCCACCTCAGATGAGCTGAGGCGTGCTGGGAGCAGCCGACACCCCGAGACCGTATGACAACGGATCACCTGGGCCGCTTTCCAGCCGCGAAGTGCGACCGGGGGTGCGCCCCAAAAAACCCACCAGTTTTGGTCCGCGCCGGCCTTAAAAGCCGGTACCACAATGTGTGGCATGCCCCTATCCGCCACCTGGGGACGCGCCCGATGGGAGTCTGGCAACTCCACACGGGATATGAAGGTCCCTACGCCAACGTACTGGTAACAATTTAAGTTTATCGTGATACTCAGATGCGTGATCAAGCTTACACGATCGCAAATTTTTGCAACAGGTTAAGTTGGTCCAGCTGGTCACTTTTGAGATCTGGGTAGCAGCAGTCAGCGTAATCCAAAATGGAAAGAAAGAGGGATTGATCCAACATAATTTTAGTAGATGTAGGCAGAAATGTTTCTAATGCGTCTAAGAGACCTGCAGCAAACATCTTCCGGATTTCTCAGTCAATTGATTATTCCACGATAATGTCCTATAAAAAATAATTCTCAAGTTTCTCACCATATCACGAAATGGGATATCCACGCCATCTTGTAATAAGGTATTACTGTACTTGAGGTTTTATACAGTTGCATTATTCTAACTTGTAATTCTTTTTTTTATTCAACTGATCTCGTATTCAATGATTAATTCATTTCACCTTGAATCGTGAGAGGAGATCTGTACTCGGTTGTAAGAAGTGTTTTCACGGTCATTTCCATAAAATTAACAACATAATACGAGTACATAAGAATATGTCTTGTCTTTCTGTACGTTTTTTAAAGCTAATCTTTTGACCATATCGGTATATGGCGTGAAGGTCAGTATATCTACACTTCACTCCAGAGGTCGTGGGTTCGATTCCCACACAGGACAAATCTTTGTGTGCATGAATATGAATATTTGTTCTGGTCTGGGTGTTTTCCTATGTATATTAAGTATGTATTTACAATAAAAAAAGTATTTAAGTATGTTTATCCGTTGTTTAGTATCCATAACACAAGTTCTTAGTGATACTTATCTTGGAACTAAATAATTGACATAATCAGAAAATATTTATTTATTTAATCTTGACTGATCAGGACTGATTTTGACGCGAACATTGGCATATAACTTATATATTTTTTCTTTTGTATGGACTCACTCGTTCAATTTAAAGTTATAACTTTTAACGTTATTACCCAGTAAAGTAGAGGCCTCTATGGAGTTTTGGAGTAAATACGGAAATATCAAAATTCACTGTAATATGATACTTTCCTACACGAATGCCGAACGTTGCCAATTAAGTTATATCTATAAATCCACCATATTTACACATATAAACTAGAATTGACATTAGTTTTGGAAAATAAAACACTGCCGCGTTGTGTTTTTTCGTGTTGGCGCCAAAACTCGATAGCTAAAAACTTAGGCTACGAACTTCTTGGCGGGAAAGTGAAGCGTCATGTTTGCAGTTTTGTATAATTTTCTAAAATTTGTGATATTTTAAACATTAATAGGTAATAACGGTGGATAATTAACAGTTTAGTGTTTGTGAACGTACATGAGTGTTGGTAAATGAAAAAAAAAACAGTGCAACATGACTTTTCAAATTCTCTCAAGAAATCCAAGTGAGATATCAGTATAGTCCCACATCTTTACTGAGGACTCAAGGGCTTGAGGGGAGGGTATCTCATTTACCATTTATCATCTTTATCATCACTCATTCTCATTTACTATGAATAATTGTTTTACTATTGATATATCACTTACTTGACACTGGCTAAATGTGCTAGACGCACGAAGCCATTATTTAAAAGAAAGAAGACCTAAAAAAAACAAAGTATCTATATGTAGCTTACGCGGACGAAATCGCGGGGTCGCTAGTTTAGCGTATGATGAAATAACTGTTTTAGTTTCGAGAATTATTGCATAAAGTTCTACATATGAAATCAAAGTGACATTTTAATGTTATTTTTTGATTGTTACTTCAGAGGACTAAGACAATTCGCCATTGTGCTCGCATAACTTTCGTTCTCGTTGAAATTACGTCTTACGCGAAGCTAATCTGTCCGTTACTACTGCGGCAGTGATGATTGTGCGAGTATATTTGCGAGTTTCCATTGTCGCACGTAAATGTCGTCGTCAAGCTAAAGAGGAACTTAAAAAAGATATAAAAGTAGTTTCCAAACTAATATTAACAGGTCTTCCACATTTTGCTGGACTACATCGACTGCTTTCCATCATGACTACACTCAGTCATTATGACGTAACATCCAAAGAAATTATTTTATTTCACATAGTTATTTAATAGATAAATAGCTATTTAGTCATTGCGTACAGTAAGTGTATGTTTTTACTAGTTAATGAGAAAATTTTGATTATTTACATTTCCATCCAATTCCATAGTTATAAAAAAATCGCAGACATATTTAAAGATCCGTAACACAAAGCAGAATATGAGTATTAGAAATGCAAAAGGTAAATTAACAATAGCATATACACAAAAACTAAATAGTAATCAGTAATAGTGGACCCCAAAAGTTTTAAAGTTGTCATCACTAACTGACCCCAGAGATCTGAAAGAACTTGTACATTTATTTCATACAAGTGCTACGTCCCATACTTCGACTCCAAAGGTAAATAATCTCTAAGCCAAACGACAGTTCAAGACAATTTTTACAATTCTGTCTGAAAAGAAATATAAATGACAGATGACGCAAAATCTGCGTAATTTTTATTTTTATTTTTTTAAATAATAGCTTTGAGCGTCTAGCACATTTAGCCAGTGTCAAGTAAGAGATATATTCATAATAAAAAAATCAAAGAAAATTACAGCGGGAATAGATAGATGGGAATGAGCGTTAATCAAGATGGTAAAGAGTCCTCAGCAAAGATGGGAGACTATACTGAGATCTCACATGGACTTCTTGAGATAATTTGAAAAGTGATGTTGCACTGTTTTGTTTTAATCACCTACACTCATGTACGTTCACAAACACTTAACGGTTAATAATCCACCGTTATAACACATTAATGTTAGAAATATCACAAATGTTAGAAAATAAAACAAAACTGCAGGACTGACGCTTCACTTTCCCGCCAAGATGTCATGTGTAATCAATTTTTCAAAGAGAAAATCAGATTTTTTATTTTTTTAAATGCTATTGTATGAATGCATGTTTGTTTGTTCTATCCCCATAATGTAATAATATGTGAAAGGAATGCAGCAAGCCAAATCGTGGGCGAAAGGTAATAAGTTGTAATAAATATGACAAATAAGCTATACAATTAATTAAGCAGAACTATTCGATAGAAAATCAAAATTATAAAAAGTAATACAAAAGGTTAATAAGTTATGCTTAAGTAGATTTGACGGATGATGTAGTTAGTGACATCATTGGACACAAAAGAATTGACAACTGCTTTTCCACAATGTATCAAACTTCAAATACTTTTTATTTCATAAACTATTACATAGTACTTGAAAACGTCAAAATTATAAAAAAAATAACAAAAACAAATAAAATATAATTATACTAAAATCACGAAGCTTAGATTCACTTGCCACCAAACAATTTAAAAAAACAAAAAATATTTAAGTGCTTACACTTAAATATTTTTTGTTTTTTTAAATGTGTGTAAGTGTGTAAGTAATGAATCTAAGTGCCAGTTCCAAGCCACCGCTCTGTAAGAAGAACTGGCAAGAAACTTACAGGCTATGCTCTTTTAAAGTATCGATAGGTTAGTTACAATCTTCATTTGTCTTAATATTCATTAACAATATTCATGTTTTAAGTCATATTAGAATAGCCTGTATGAAACGGCATTTTTATCAGCCATATAGTCTTTGATAGAATAGTATCCCTTTAAAGACAGCTTGCGTTTTATTGTTAATTTAAATTTATTTAGGCTTAATTGCTGTATATTGCTTGGGATTTTATTATAGAATCGCACACATTGACCTTTAAAAGATTTGTTAATTTTTTGGAGCCTAGTGGCAGGTACCACTCGCCATCACTGATCACAACCCTATGGTCGATAAACTACTACTGCTTTAGTGCCACTCATAACCTTCTCATTAACGAAGGGCTGCAAATATAGAAGTGGCAATGGAAACGCGTGCTCAGAAAGCAAGTGGTGAGTCCTACGCGCTTCAAAGGCAGCGCGCAGTTCAGTCATACCGTGGCTCTGACTCTAGCAATAGAGGGCGTATACTGTCATAGTATATGTTATTCCGGTTTCAGTCGGCTTGAAAAAAACAGTTACATGTGTGTTATTTGTGTGATTTATGTGATTTTGTGTTTGTGATTATAAGGTTTGGTAAATTATGTAATCTTTTTTAATTATTAATTTTATTTATCCGATTATATGTTAGGCATTCCACCAAACACATTATAAAAGGCGTTTAATATTTTAAAAAGAAAATAGATTTTTCAGTTTTGACTTATTTTAAATAAAATATTCGTACAAAACTTTCATATCAAACTCGATTGAAACTAAATTTTGGTGCCAATAGTTATGCTAAATAAATTTCTTTCTGCATAATTATAAATGCAATTCATACAAATATTTGCAGTTAAAATCTTTACCTACTCACTTCACTGTCCTAGCTTTTAAACACAAAAAGGATAAATAATTAAAAAAACCAAGAACCATATTTTTTAATGGTACAAAATAATTGATTTTAATTATGGCCAATACAATTTTTGGACTGCTTATAAAAAAATGTTTATACCTACTAAGATTTAGTGTATCTTCTATCTTGGTTTGTGAGAGGAGCCCTGAAATCAGTACTTTGATAATTATGCTAAGATGATAATAAAGGGAATCAAATCTTATAATAAATCCCAATGAAATAGTACTACTGCTAAAATACTACTATATAATACTAGTGATTATTCTTTAAAATAAATAGCATAAAACGTTGTTGTTCCCATAAGACCTTGAGCATTAAAAATTAAAGATGAAAAGGCAATAGTTGGGTCACTTTGAATATGCGCGATGTCTTGATGTAGAAGGCGTTTGTGTACTATAAACAATATTTAATGCGAAGAGATGTATAATATATTTTCACGTTTTCTTTTATATGGCAGTACTGTTATTTCGTAGCCAAGCATCATACGTCACACCAGATGTTTTACCAAAATAAATTTCGTTCCGTTTTTTATGATTATGATAGATAGATTACATTATCGGCAAATTCGATAACAGTCAAAAATTACATTTAAGTCCATCTTTCGGTTGGATGGCGAAATAGATGTCAAAGGTGCTTTTTAGAACTTTTTTTTTCTATCCACAAAAGCCTGCGCACTGCTATTTAAGTTTGCTAATAGACAAACGTACTTCAATACTTTTTTGTAAATATTAGTTACAGAACATTATGACCTATATTGTAATCCAACTAACGGCTTTAGGAGTATTATATATATGTATATTTAAAAAATAATTTTGTAAATGATAGGATACGACGACCAATATGGTGTAGAGGCGGGTGTAGAGGAGCACTTCGCTCCTGAGATCGTGGGTTTGATTCCCACACAGAACAAATCTTCGTGTCCTTAGATGTGAATATTTGTCCGGGTCTGGAGGTTTTCCTAAGTATGTATTAACAAAAAAAATTTACCTTTTGTTTTTCCGTTATTCAATATCCATAAAGAAAGTTCTTAATTAAACTTATCTTGTAACTAAATAATTGGTGTAATTGTAACTAAATATTAATATTATCAACAGGCATTTGTTATATGTTACCAAATAATCAACTGTCTCGAATCCCGACAATTCCTAAATAATGCCCCAGTTTCCAACATTGTACTTAACCGAAAACGAATACCATTAAGTATGAATTGCATGTTTATAATTATTCTAATATCCACATATCGCGTAAAGGAACTGAAAATTGGTCTGTTTTTATACGAATCTACAACTAACCACTTGTCAAATATTACCCTTACAATGGTATAATGCACTTTATTACGTTGTGGAATGATTTACTTTTATTGAGCTATGTTAAGTATACCATGACGCTTTAGTGTAGTTACTACGGAAACTTGAACATAAACAAACAGTAGTGTACCTTACTCCTTTGACTTAAGACCTATGAAAATTCAGTGTTTTTTTATCTAGATCCTATTGCCAGTACTCAGACAGGAACTTGAGTTACCGGTTTTTACGATAATGCAATCAATCGGTATTTAGTTCTTAGCTAAGTTTTGTTGTAACAGTCAATAGGCCGTACTGGAATAGCTCTTTGTCCACAGCTGGTACTTGATTTTAATTATCCTGATATATAAAATGAATTTGACGACCGATATTGCGTGGTGGCGAGTATACCTGCGTTCCGCTCTGAAGGTCGTACTTTCGATTCCCACACAGGACAAATCTTATTTTGCGTGAACATAAATATTTGTTCTGGTCTGGGTGTTTTCCTATGTATATTAAGTATATTATTCTATGTATATTTACAAAAAAGTATGTATGTTTATCCGTTATTTAGTATCCACAACACAAGTTCTTAATGATACTTATATTGAAACTAAATAATTGGTGTTATTATTTATTTTATCTTTATATTGATCATCATAATCTCAGCTACAAAAAAAAACCTACTGGAAATAAGCGGCCATCTTAATAATTGTTCTTTTAGAGATAAATTCATCATTGCGCTTGTTGTATGTGACTTTAAGTTTTTGCGCTTTAAAATTATAATAATGAAGAAAAGATTAGATTGTTTGTTTGTATGCATTGAATAGGATCCGTAGCTTCTTGAGCGATTTTAAAAATTCTATATCATAAAGCGATTTTATGTAGGGGTCTTTACGAAAATTCGAATAATATAACCAACCCTAGGTGTATAACAAAATTGTTTGAAAATTTTCCTTTAATATCTTAGCGATAAGATTTAAGAGACAGTAACGCAAAATACATATATTTACATACATACATTCACGCCTGTTTCCCCGAAGGGGTAGGCAGAGGCATATTATACGCCCACACTTCGGCAAATATATAGTTGGTCCCACGTAACAGGTGGCGAGCCTATTGCCGCTTACCGGGCACGCAAAATATAAAGTAAAAAAATTAATAAATTTATCGTTTTTATTCAAAGTTTGGATATATTAATGCATGATTTAATATGCATCTCAAGCTCGTTTACTGTAAGGTTAACGATTCGAATTGTGAGGTCAAATATTATGTCGTAACTAAATTTATTATAATTACTCTTTGGTTGAACAATTTTTTTTTTAATAAACTTATAGCTTATGCACGCGATTTTGTTTGCGTGGAATAGTGACTTCCGGCAGATTGTTGATTTTACCCACATAGCTCCCGATTTTGCGGGATTTTTGCAAAGATCCTGCTCCCGCAGGATTTTCGGGATAAAAACTATCTTATGTCCTTTTTCGAATTCCAAACTATGTATGTACCAAATTTCAAACAAATCGGTTCAGTAGCTTAGGCGTAAAGAAGAAACAGACAGAGTTACTTTCGCATTTATAATAGTAAGTAGAATTATAATTATAAAGGTAATTATAGTAAATATAGTTATAAAATTATAATAATTATCTATTAAAGTAGTTACAGAAAAGATTAATGAAATTAATTGTATAATACGAGTAAATAAGTAGATAGAAGAGGTTTAACTCTATCACCAAAGATTAGCAGTTTTAAAAACTTTTTTTAATTTCTCTGTCTGATTTTATTTTAATGTGGCACGTCATAATTACTACTTCCTGCCGGTAAGCAGTTGATGCAGTCTGAGAAAATGAAGGCGCTTCATACCGTGAAACAACCACAGTACTAAGCGCATCCACTCATGACGACCTGCTAAAATGCCATTTCACGAATAGGAAATAGGAACTAGAGAACACATTAGCCAGCAGCGAATTCCAGAGCTCAGAGGTCTTACTCAGAAACGACTTACTAAATTTCTTGGTTTTTCGAGTGCAATACACTTCAATCAAATCAATCAAAAATCATTTCTTTCATTAATATTTATTTTATTTATTTATTTTTATTATTAGGAAAACATACAGCGACAATTTAACTTAACAATAAATTATAAATAAATACTATGCACTATAATATAGTTATATATATAGTTACATGTTTTCGCATATGAATAACTAATATTACGCATATATTAACAAAAACGAATACAATAATTCATACAAATACAGAGAAATAAAAAATATATATATAAAAATATAAGTAAAGAATGGATTAACTAAACAGTATGAGAACCATTAAACCAGGATTTAGCCAATGTATCCTTGAATAAATGATATTTAGAATTAAACAAGTCAAGTTCAGGGTAGACAACCAGTTTGTTTATTTCCTAAGGAACTCATTTTTTATAAGAGCTGCTAACAGCTCTTATAAAAAATGAGTTCCGTCTATAGTTAGTAGTGCACCGAGGTATACTTAAGTACACAGGCCGCCTTATTGCAGTCCTGTTTGGTATATTTAAATAAACGTTAGAAAGTAAATTAGGGGCATCTATAAAGTATTGTGATATCTTAATTAATAAAATGATATCGGCAATCCGTCTTCTTTCCTGCAAAGGTAGAATGTGAAATCTGCGACATCTTGCGGCGTAATCTGAATCAAACCTATTACACTTGTATTGCAAATACTTTACGAATTTACGCTGAATAGCCTCTAGTCAATTAATAAAAACGTTATAGCGTGGATTCCAAATTTGAGAACAATACTCGAGAATGCTGCGCACCAGAGAGCAATATAAGACTTTGACCACTTTAATATTGGTGAATTGTAAACACATCCTAATGATAAAACCCATCGTTCTACGGGCCTTTTTGGCGATATGATCTATATGTTTCTCATATGTCAGCTTAGAATCATGTATGACACCCAGATCCCGAACCTCATCTACATGTTGTAATTCGTGTTCTCTAAGAGTGAATTTGTGATTCACAATAGCCTTCCTCCGGGTGAAACAAATAAAGTTACATTTTCTGACATTCAAATCTAATTTCTCTCTATAAAGCAATAATTATCGAACCTATCCAAATCATCCTGCAGAAGCAGACAATCTTCAAGCACGTCAATTTTTTTAAATATTTTCATATCATCCGCCTAAAGAAGAACATTTGAATACTTGAAACAAACGTTAACATCATTAATGAAAATATTGAAAAGCAGGGGACCGAGGAGCGAGCCCTGTGGAACACCTGAAGGGACGTTATTCCAATTGGAAGAAAAACCATTATCAACTACCGCCTGAGAACGATTTTTAATGTATGAGGAGAACCACCTGAATAACTTACCATGAATTCCCGCCAATAAAAGCTTCTACAACAGAATTACATGATCAATACGATCGAAGGCTTTACTAAAGTCAGTAAATATAGCATCAACCTGTCCTCCGGAATCCATACCTGAAGTTATAAACTCTGTGAATGAAAGAAGGTTTGAGGCAGTGGATCGTCTCTTTAGAAATCCATGCTGTTCCGGAATGAAACTAGCTGACAACGTGTCATATAACTGATTATATATTATTAACTATTACATAGTACTTAAAAACGTCAAAATTAAATGTAAAAATCAATCGTAATATTATTACATTGAAATCACGAAGCTTAGATTCACTTATATGCAACAAAACAATTTAAAAACAAAAAATATTTAAGTGTAAGTGGATGTAAGTGCTAGTTCCGAACCACCGCTCTGTTAGAAGAACTGGCAAGAAACTCACAGGCTACTACTATGGCACCGGAACTACTATCTTTACACTGAGAGATGAAATGTCTCTACGTAGCTATAAATTCTCGTGAGACGCCTAGTTACTCGACTAGTTACTTGACCACTTACTTGACTACTTACTTGACTAGTTACTCGACTATTTACTCGACTAGTAACTAGACTAGTTACTCGACTACTTACTTGACTATTTACTCGACTAGTTACTCGACTAGTTACTCGACCACTTACTTGACTACTTATTTGACTAGTTACTCGACTATTTACTCGACTAGTAACTCGACTAGTTACTCGACTACTTACTTGACTATTTACTCGACTACTTACTTGACTATTTACTCGACTTACTTACTTGACTACTTACTTGACTATTTACTCGACTAGTTACTCGACTAGTTACTCGACTAGTTACTCGACTATTTACTCGACTACTTACTTGACTAGTTACTCGACTTACTTGACTATTTACTTGACTAGTTACTCGACTACTTACTTGACTAGTTACTCGACTACTTACTTGACTATTTACTCGACTAGTTACTCGACTAGTTACTCGACTATTTAATTGACTATTTACTCGACTAGTTACTCGACTAGTTACTCGACTACTTACTTGACTACTTACTTGACTTTTTACTCTACTAGTTACTCGACTAGTAACTCGACTAGTAACTCGACTAGTTACTCGACTATTTACTTGACTAGTTACTTGACTAGTTACTCGACTATTTACTTGACTATTTACTCGACTACTTACTTGACTAGTTACTCGACTATTTACTCGACTAGTAACTCGACTAGTTACTCGACTACTTACTTGACTATTTACTCGACTAGTTACTCGACTAGTTACTCGACCACTTACTTGACTACTTACTTGACTAGTTACTCGACTATTTACTCGACTAGTAACTCGACTAGTTACTCGACTACTTACTTGACTATTTACTCCACTACTTACTTGACTATTTACTCGACTAGTTACTCGACTAGTTACTCGACTAGTTACTCGACTATTTACTCGACTACTTACTTGACTAGTTACTCGACTTACTTGACTATTTACTTGACTAGTTACTCGACTACTTACTTGACTAGTTACTCGACTACTTACTTGACTTTTTACTCTACTAGTTACTCGACTAGTAACTCGACTAGTAACTCGACTAGTTACTCGACTATTTACTTGACTAGTTACTTGACTAGTTACTCGACTATTTACTTGACTATTTACTCGACTAGTTACTCGACTAGTTACTCGACCACTTACTTGACTACTTACTTGACTAGTTACTCGACTAATTACTCGACTAGTAACTCGACTAGTTACTCGACTACTTACTTGACTATTTACTCGACTAGTTACTCGACTAGTTACTCGACCACTTACTTGACTACTTACTTGACTAGTTACTCGACTATTTACTCGACTAGTTACTCGACTAGTTACTCGACTATTTACTCGACTATTTACTCGACTTACTTTATTGACTACTTACTTGACTACTTACTTGACTACTTACTTGACTACTTACTTGACTACTTACTTGACTTTTTACTCTACTAGTTACTCGACTAGTAACTGGACTAGTAACTCGACTAGTTACTCGACTATTTACTTGACTAGTTACTTGACTAGTTACTCGACTACTTACTTGACTATTTACTCGACTAGTTACTCGACTAGTTACTCGACTATTTAATTGACTATTTACTCGACTAGTTACTCGACTAGTTACTTGACTAGTTACTCGACTACTTACTTGACTATTTACTCGACTAGTTACTCGACTAGTTACTCGACTATTTAATTGACTATTTACTCGACTAGTTACTCGACTAGTTACTCGACTACTTACTTGACTACTTACTTGACTTTTTACTCTACTAGTTACTCGACTAGTAACTCGACTAGTAACTCGACTAGTTACTCGACTATTTACTTGACTAGTTACTTGACTAGTTACTCGACTATTTACTTGACTATTTACTCGACTAGTTACTCGACTAGTTACTCGACCACTTACTTGACTATTTACTCGACTAGTTACTCGACTATTTACTCGACTAGTTACTTGACTAGTTACTCGACTACTTACTTGACTATTTACTCGACTAGTTACTCGACTAGTTACTCGACTATTTAATTGACTATTTACTCGACTAGTTACTCGACTAGTTACTCGACCACTTACTTGACTACTTACTTGACTAGTTACTCGACTATTTACTCGACTAGTAACTCGACTAGTTACTCGACTACTTACTTGACTATTTACTCGACTACTTACTTGACTATTTACTCGACTTACTTACTTGACTACTTACTTGACTATTTACTCGACTAGTTACTCGACTAGTTACTCGACTAGTTACTCGACTATTTACTCGACTACTTACTTGACTAGTTACTCGACTTACTTGACTATTTACTTGACTAGTTACTCGACTACTTACTTGACTATTTACTCGACTACTTACTCGACTAGTTACTCGACTACTTACTTGACTATTTACTCGACTTACTTACTTGACTACTTACTTGACTACTTACTTGACTATTTACTCGACTAGTTACTCGACTATTTACTCGACTAGTTACTCGACTAGTTACTCGACTAGTTACTCGACTAGTTACTGACTAGTTACTCGGCTACTTACTTGACTACTTTCTTGACTACTTACTTGACTACTTTCTTGACTATTTACTCGACTGTTACTCGACTACTTACTTGACAAGCCCAAACGCTGTCTGCACTCCAACACTTGTTGGCTCCATCGTCCGTCAGTCCACCTGGAGACATGACCAGCTCACTTCACGGTGCTGATTCTATATAGGCAATATCGGTAACCTCATTTACTGACTTAATTACCAGTTTTATCTGCTAGAGATGCTTGGGGTAAGCATCGAGAGCTTCATTCCACGCTTACTGACTACTTTTTCATAATCTCAACCTTTTAACGTACCACACTGTACACATGCTTCTCTCACGTGAAGGGGATAAAGTTCATTCTTCACCAAGCAGACTCTATGCGGATTGACAAAAGCAAGAGTGTGTCCTGCCGTTAAATTCTTAAATCCAACCCCAAACGGCCTCTAAAAGGGCTCAACACTTACTAGAACTACTTACTGGAATTTATATTATTGGACAGTCATTCAATCGTGATCGTTTACTTTATTCATTAGATACAAAGACAAACATGACACACATCGTGCTAATCAAATCAATAGGCTCATATTTATAAACGTATTGTGGAAACGTATTTTTTGGACAAATATTTGCGTTATTTACGTGATGGGTATACACAGTAGTATTCATCAAAGATTTCCTACAATGAGGTAATATTTCAGCTCATGTGTTTCCTAGTTCCTATAATCCCGGGTCTTTTAAGCGGGGCGTGAAATGGAATTTTAGCAAGCCGTCATGAGTTGGTACCGTGCTTATTTCATGGTATGATGGTCATAATTTATTTTGCATTGCATCGTCTGCTTACCATCAGACAGGATATAGTTTTAATGATGTAAGCGACACATAAAAAAAATCGATTTATATTCCTACCAAAACTCCAATAATGTAAAATAAGCGAAGCGATGCCACTAGCATTATTATTAAGAGGAAAGATTTGATTGTTTGTTTGCGTCGAACGGGTTTCCAAACTACGGGACCGTATTGATAAATTCTTTCACTCACAGAAGGCGAATTATTCGTCTATTTAAATTAGGGAGTCCTACGAAAGATTCCAGAATGCATAATTCTTACGAATTATTGCAAATTTTAGTCAATGCAAGCGAAGCCGTTGTAACAAACTAGTATTATTATAAGAAAGGATAAAGTCCTTTCAACAGGAATACCACGATACGGAACACCACAATTAAAGATAACCTTCACTTTTAAAAGCAAAAGGTGAAACTGGTTTTTAATTCAATGCCTGACGCGTCTAGATTGTAATTTTGCAAGGTCAAAATTAATATCGAGATTTTGATATTTAACACTCCTTTTTAATAAGTTACTGTCGTGACCTTTAATATTCCTCATTCATAAGGTGCTGTTGTGATATAAATAAAATAAAATTACAATAAATGTTATATTTAGTGTTTGCTTGTTATCAAGCAAATGTTAAATGTATACGTTGGTATGTTTTAATGAATACCTCACAATCTTTTGTGATATGAATATATAAGAATTTTTAGTTAGATATTAAGGATAAATAAATTTATCATTTGACCTTACACTACTTACACATAAAACCTAATTTACTTGAACTGTAATCATATAGTATGTTGTAATAATAAATTAGTAAATAGATTTCCTACCTGACGAACAGTATTTAATTTTTATTTACATATAAAATTCCTTAATGAAAGAAAAACACAATGCAGTTGTTAATAAATAAATAATATAATTTATTGTCTTTAAGATTAACAAGAACATTTAGATTCGTCAAGTTTTAGAAAACAAAATTAAGTTAGCAAAAGAAGATTAATTTGAAAAAAAGGTTATTAACAATTTAAGAGATATGGGCGGTATCACAATATAGAAAGAAAAATAAAAGCATCAAGGTTTTTTGTCAGACTTTGTCAAGGTTTGTCAGTTAATCTTTCCTTTGTGGATTTTTCTCAAGATTTGTAAGTCTGTCGGTGACTCTAACGGGGGAGATTTGTCAGTCAGCCTGTTGTGATTTTATAGGGGGAAGAAATTGTCCGTAAGTCCGACGATTATTTTAACGAGGCTTCCAAAAGACAACGAAATTCTGATCCTAAGCTTAAGTGTAGGACAACCAGGATAATGCTAAGATGATAATTAAATTGTTCGCAGCGATCAGCTCCAAAAATGCGGCATCGTTTGTGCAAGCTGAAGTGGCCTCGGAACACCGTGGTCGTGAGACATCTGAATACAACTTCCACATGCTGCCAAACTACTGAGACCCTTGATATTGGTAAGAAAATAATTTGATAATTATAACATCTCATATACCTACCAATTTGCAAGAACCAACCTGGAGTATGAACCTAAACACTCTCACCTTGTTTTGTGAGGGTCTGTGCTCAGTAGCGGGACTTTAATGATATACTCCGGATTTTTCTTAAAGTGGATTGTCATAAAAACTACTAGAATTTCCCGCCTCATGTTAAATAGAACATCATTGTTATAGTGAGAAAAATCGTGCTACGGATTGCTCACACTATTGGTGGTAAAATAAAGCACCAAGTGACAACAAGAGGTTGGAAGTAATAATCTCTTAGAATCACACCAATTATTTAGTTTCAAGATAAGTATTATTAAGAATTTGTGTTATGGATACTAAAGAACGGATAAACTTACTTACCTACATACTTCTTTTTTGGTAAATACGTACATATGCAGTTTGGCGGAATGTAATCAAATGTAATTGTATCTGAAATAAAAGTCTTAAATTTTTTCTTTAATATACATAAGGAACAACCAGATCACACAAAGATTTCGAAGCGCTCGTAGCTCTGCGGTGCTCGGTGGTCGGAAACGATCGCCGAAGTTCAGCAGAGTTTACAGAGGTCAGTCCTTGGATGGGTGACCGTTTGTGTGGCATTTGATATCGAGCGCTTCCGTGCTTCGGAAGGCACGTTAAGCCGTTGGTCCCGGTTATCACTAAATGTGGTAGTCGTTAAGCCATGTTAGAGGCCTAATGGGCGGCTTGAAAAATTCTAACAGCAGGACGCCACACACCTGCCTCCGCCAATCCGCACTGGGTCAGCGTGGTGGAGTATGACCCAATACCCTCAAACCTTGATATGTGAGAGGAGGCTCGTGCTCAGTAGTGGGACGTTAATGGGCTGTTATGATGAAGTGACGTTCTCTTGTAGCTCCGCGGGAATGAGTGGCCACATAGCGAAGTTAAGCAGAATATACAGACAGAATTGACGACCGATATGGCGTGGTGGCGAGTAGACCCGCACTCCACTCCTGAGGCCGTGGGTTCGATTCCCACACAGGACAAATCTTTGTGTGTATATGAATATTTTTTCTGGTCTAGGTTTTATCCTATGTAGGTATATTAAGTATGTATTTAGAAAAAAAAGAATATATATAGGTTTATCCGTTATTTAGTACCCATAACACAAGTTCTTAATGATACTTATCATGGAACTAAATAATTGGTGTAAGTGTCAGAAATATTTTTTATTATTATTATACAGAGTCAGTCAGCCCTTGCTGATTGCATTTGCTATTGAGAAGCGCTTTTGTACTTCGGAAGGCAACAATAAACGCTTGTCCCGGTCAACCTAAGATTGCATACATTTAAATAATCAGCAAAGGGGTAGACAAAAGCATGCCCACACTTCGCCAATTTTGAGCCTATTGCCGTTTACCGGAAACTTTCATGTTTGCCAGAGCCTTGTCCGTTGCTCAGCAGGTGCACCGCTTGCAGGTGAGGTTGGCTTGTGCACCCATGATGTTGGTAGGATTCCTATATCCAAGTTTGAAGCTCAATAAAACCAAAAATGCTTAAATAATTCTAACAGCAGAAAGCAGGGACAATAGTAGCGCGTAGTCGTTCTAAGACAATGATTTGTTAAATCCAGGAGCAACCAGCAAGTCTCTGCCATCATGTCCAGTCCACCAGAGGTCCCGATCTACCCACGCAGCCGTAGACACCTCGATCTTCGACACGGTCTCCTCTCCAGCCAGGACTTGGGACGAGGTGCCTGGACCGAAGCCTTTACCGTTACTTGGTAATACCTGGCGATTCGCACCTTACATTGGTAAGTCATTATGTAATATTTGTATCATAGAAGTTGGTAGATGTCCCGTGTGTAGTCGGCCTAGAATAGCGTCACCCCTATCTTCTTGTTGGAGTTATAAGAGCCGATGGAGGGAAAACCTACCGGATGATGGGTAATTCAGAATGTTATAAATATGTAATTCTGTAACGAATACGGCCAAAATACTTTGTACAATTCCATATTCAAAGTTAGTTAAACTAATTAGTTTAATTAAAATAAACTTATTTAATTGAGCTCTCAAAAGTGACTAAGTATAGCGCTATAAATCATTTTGAAATAAAATGGTAATTTTATTTCAAATGTTTTAATTGCTGTCGTCAATAGTAACTAATAATAATATCCGATAAAAAAAAAAATTATACATTGTCATATATGCCCCAAACTAAGCACATACTACACATAAATCTATTATACCAAAACGTATCTAAGATCATATGCACGAATATTTGATTTGTGGGACGCACGTCCAACCTTTGCAGTTAGGATACCGACCTTTTCGCAATATAGGTCTATGGGTACAATTCATTATATATATCAGGGTATTTTATAGTATCGAAATTGGTTAGTAAATAGTAAGAGTTGTTAAGCCACCACGCTCTCACAGACCAATGTGAAAGGCAGTTAGGACCATACTCGGACACGTACCTATTGCAGCGGTGCCGCCTTGCTGTTAGAACTTTCAAGCTTCTAGGGTTTTGAACTTAGACAAACGTACCTACATACAATGTATACGCCTTGCTCTCGTACCTTGAGGCACCTCCAAAGAATTCTGCCACCTCATTTCGTGCTTAAGAGTATCAAGATGGCGACTAAGGAAATGGGATCTCGTCCAGTGTCCATGGTGCAAAAAGCTAGCGTGAATCACTTATCATGTACATATATACATACATACATTCACGCCTGTTTCCCCGAAGAGATAAGCAGAGGCATATTTGACGCCCACACTTCGCCAATTATGTAGTTGGTCCCACGTAATAGGTGGCGAGCCTATTGCTGCTTACTGGGCACTGTTATGTTCGCCCCGAATGGTTAGGCAGAGGCATATTATACGCCCACACTTCGCCAATTATATTGTTGGTCCCACGTAATATATATATATTTTTTTCCTTGTATTTATTTATGTATATAAGTAGGTTTATATATCTGATATGTATCTTATATCATATTTTTGTATATGTATATGTGTAATATTATCATATTGTAGTGTAATATTATTGCCCGCTAACTATCTCTCCCACTTCAGTTAAGGTTGACTGGAAGAGATTTCTTTTAGAAATAAGTCCACCTTTGTACATCATCTTTATCACATAAGGCTTTTTTTTTGTTATTGTTTTTTTGTGCAATAAAGAATATATATATAATACGGCAATGCTTACTGGGCACTGTTATGTTCGCCAGAGCCTCGTCCGTTGATCGGCAGGTGCACTTGCAGGTGAGATTGGCTTGGGCTCCTTAGGTCTTGGTAGGATTCCTATCTTCTGTGCACATCACACACATCTTCTGTGCTTTTTTTTCGGATGGAAAATCATAAAATGGCTATCTCCCGCAGTGCGTGAAGCCGAAGGGTACGTCAGACTTTTACCGACTAATAACCATCCATATTCCGTCTATAGTCTGTTATGTTCCAGAGCATTTTTTTTAATCGTCGGTAAAAAATGCTGTTTATGCACTGCCTCCCGGCCTATAGGGGGACCGAGAGGGAAGTGTGGGGCTCACTGCGGCAGACGCGACCACCGCAGTCCTATCCACTAAAAATCTTTCGATGACGCTTACCGCTGTTGAAAAGGGGCGAGGAGCCAGTGCCTGGGTTTGTAGCTTCTGGCACTTAAATAAATATAGCAAGGTATACTGTTAATCTACGGACCCATATGGACGTAACACTATCTTAACATATTATTATATAATTCTACTGTATGTGTGTATGTCACTGAATTCCTCCTTAACGGCTCGACCGATTTGAATTAATTATTTTTTATGCGTTTGGGTGGATGGCGCCCTGGATAGTCTAGATTCACAAAACAGCCCGGCGTTAAAATGTGTATAGGGACCAAGACCTAAAGAGCCCAAGCTAACCTCAGTGGTGCACCTGCCGATCAACAGACGAGGTGGCGAACATAACAGTTCCCTTAGAAGCAGCAATAGGCTCGCAACCTATTACGTGGGACCAACTATATAATTGGCGAAGTGTGGGCGTGTAATATGCCTCTGCCTACCTCTTCGGGGAAACAGGCGTGAATGTATGTATGTATAAAAACCTAACCACCCAATAATTTTTTCTGACAATATAACCTTTTTATTGTAACTATGGCGTTTGATATTGCTGTCAATCGTTTGATAATTAGCGCAATGGACAGAAAGAATCATAATAAGACAGGACAACAATCTGTCGGGTCAGCTAGTATATATGTTGTTCCCATAGGAGTAGGCAGATATCACACCCTTTTACTTGCTACGATCCTGCAACATAGTTTCACTCACACTCATTTACCTTATCTTGCACTTCTTTCGATTTAGGGACTTAGATTAACGATTAACCTTCTTTTACACTCCCATCGGTTTAGAGACTCCCATTAATGATTATCAAATATTATTCTGGCAACAGGCAAAAAAGGTCGGAAGCCTTTGAATGTAAATGTATCAGAACTGATTGACCTCAGCGATCGCTACTTATCTTCAAGTGTTTGTTCATTTAATCATTAATTCTATATTTTGACTGTTTATCTGACCTTCTTTGTGTAATCCATTGAAGATTATGTAACAGTCTAAGATCACAGTATAACACGATCTTCATCGAGCTGGTTAACCCTTAAATGGACGATAGTTTTTTACGTTTGTATAAAATATATCTGACCAAGGACATGCGTAGAAAAAATAATAAAAAAAATCTAGACTTCACTTTACTATTTTTTTTGAAACGACAGAAACGACATCTAGTTATCAAAATTAATAACAAATCAAAGGAAGGTCAGTTTAATCTGTGGTTTTAGTATGCCATTTAAAAACAACACTGTTCGTTTGAGTGTTAATGCATGTAAATGATTTTGCATCAAATAAAATATTTCAATAAATATATTGCAAATGGGTTGACAAATAATATTCTGTCAAGAATATTATGAATTAAAAACACTTTTTGACGTGACAACGTCTTAAATTAGGTTGCGGCTGGGAGTCACTTATGAAAAAGTGTAACGCTCGGTAACGTTACGATGAGTCACCGAACGAGAGAGAGGCCCGGCGAATGCCTTGCGTCTCTCTCCCACTCAACTATGATCGGTCTGCCGCGCGCGCAGCACTAGTGTACAATGTTTTAGTAAACAAAATATATTTCTATAGTTAAAATTTGTGCAATTCTTATTTTCATTCAATTCCTTGTTCCTATTGTGCAATTTAATTATATTCATATCAATAAATATTCTACCGAGAAAAAGACGTTGTCACGTAAAATCTTCGCCCGTAAAAACGACTTTACAGGCAACCATTTTTTTTCTACATGTTACTGGTTTGGTTAGTAGATAAATTCCATATCAATCGAAAGTATGAAGTATATATGTATGTGGTAGACGTTAAGCCTCTAACATGGCTTAACGACTACCACATTTAGTGATAACCGGGACCAACGGCTTAACGTGCCTTCCGAAGCTCGGAAGCGCTCAATATCAAATGCCACACAAACGGTCACCCATCCACAGACTGACCTCTGTAAACTCTGCTGTACTTCGGTGATCGTTTCCGACCACCGAGCACCGCAGAGCTACGAGCGCTATTCTACAATCGCATAAATAAAAGAATACAATACATATACAACTACCAAAATTTATTCGAAAAACATTTTGTTTTACGCAATAGCCTTATTGTGTGATGGCACAGCGTCGTTATACTGTCTACTTGTATCTCATGACATTGACCTAAGTTATGGTGCAATAGTCCGACCATTTTGGGGTATCATCGTGCACATAATTTTAATATGCCTGTGACATTGTGCTGATTACGCCCATGTGTATTGTTGTGTCATTGCAACTGGTTCTGATGCTTTGTACTTAATTCGTTTTGCCATAAAAAACCTTCTAAAAACGTAATAAAAATATCTCAGGTTATACTTGTAGATCTATTCATTTAGGATGTTATAATTTATTTTATTTTATACAGTTAACAATATTTATTATTACTCTGAGCAAATTAAATGGTGTTGTCGTCTCCATTGATGTTGCAATACTGTGGGACATCTGTTTAAATAGCCCTAATATGCAAATTGGCATAGCTTTTATTACCGGAAAATATCAAGCTATTATGACTGACGTAAAGATTCTATGACTGAAGAATGACTCTAAAAAGCAGTGTGTATCAAATTGTTATTTCACCTTATAATTTAGTTAGATACATAAATCAATTAAGGAAATGATTACCGCATGTTCGATATAGAGCCTATCGGTTTAAGTCTGACAGTAGTAATACAGCTGCTCACTGGTCACGGATGCTTTAAGAAACGCCTGAGTGACATGAAGTTGTGCAGCGAGAGCGTGTGCGAGTGTGGTATGGAGGATGAGGACAGGCACCATGCTCTATGGACCTGCCCTCTGTATGCGGACCTGCGTGAAAGAATGATGGACCTGTTCTCTAGCAGGGCGAACTTCCAGGTGTTTCGCCGATTCGCGGAGCAGTGGCACGCAAGAAGGAAAGACGACTGATACTTTTACGGCATTCAAGCGCGAGCACAAGATTGGGCCGGTGGTTTCGCAGTAGACAGGGCCCCAGAAAGGGGAGAACAGTAGTATCCATAATACAAGTTTATAATGATACTTATATTGGAACTAAATAATTGGTAATATCTGACAATACAGAAAATATTTATAATTCTATCATTATGATTAATTAACATTGAGTTAATCAACATGAAAATATATGTAAACTAAGCAGATGCATATAAAGATGCGTATATTGACGAATACTTGACATTTAATTAGCTGAAATGTCATCGTAGTCTGCTCGTCATGCCTCGAGTAGGCTACTGATGGCATACAAATGTTTTTGATAGGACAGTAATTGTGAAAGAAATCAGCTCACGACTTATTGCACTTATATCGTCTTACGAAATCGTTTGTAAGTTAAAAAAAAACCTTATTTATTGATTGATTGATAGACAGATACCATTATACAATTTTAAGGTTGTCTTTTTTGCATTCATACGCTTTTTAATGATCTCTCTAAATGCTATCCAATTAGTCAAGTTTTGCGTTTCATCATCATCATCATTCAAGCCATATTAAATCCGCTGCTAAATAATACTAAGTCGGTAAAAAATGCATTAGGCACTTGGGGGGAGTGTGGGACTTAAGATAGGGTCTATGGTTAGACAACAGGGGCCCCCTGCCCCCGCCACCTAAAACCCTCCTGGCGCTTCTCGCGCTGTCATGTTTGTGACTTGTAGGTGAGTGTGTTTTGTTTTAAATGATGTGCGGGAAAACAAACATAACCGGTGTTATTACAATAAAACCGCTTCTAAGCGATTTGTTCACTCAACGGACTTTCATTCATTCTTTCACATTCCGTGTTGAGAAAATTATTATCGACTTATCGGAGTTCATTATTATTAAATATAAAAACTCTACATATCAAAAAATGTGTAATTTTAGTTAATATATTTTTATATATTTAAACTACTTTTAACTCAGCAAAGGATCATGTTCGGAATATCAAATACCTACTTCTAAAAAATATGTGTAAGGCAGCATAAAACGGAACGTCACAGTTGTCAGCTGCCATCCTCCAAGATACAATGTCAGAGTTTTAAGGTTAAATGCGTTCTACACAAGCGCCAGTCCGTGTGTAAATTTAAACTATGTCTAAGGAGTGTTTAACTTTAGGCAATCACTAAACAAGGTTTTGTAATAGAGTTTTCTTTAAGCGCGTGTTTAACATGTGCTACACTTTTTTGTAATTACACCGAACGAGTTTGTCACCTATTTCTTTTCCACGCATGCTCTTGTTCGTAGTATGTGGGCGAGTTACATTAAGTTATCTTGACATTCATAATTGCTTCGTTGGAGTTCAGGTTGAGTAAAGGAATATTTTCATAAAGACCAAACAAACAAATAAATGTTTCTATTACAATCTTGATACTTAATATACGTAGGAATAACCCAGACCATATGTATATTTGACATGTTCATGCCTGTGAGTTTCTTGTCAGTTCTTCCCACAGAGCGGCGGCTCGGAAATGGCAATTTTATTTTTTTGCCTGTAATTGAATCTAAACTTCGTGATTTCAGTATAGTAATATTTTGTTTTTTCTTATATGTGTTACCGGCCAAACTTGATTTTAGGACCAACAACTTTTTTTTTTTACGTCTAAGGGGACCGAAAGGGGGTGTGGGACTCACCACCGGCAGACACGACTGGCCGCAGTAATACCCACTAAAAATCTTCCAACTACGCCCGCCGCTTGTTGAGAAAGAGGCGGGGGCCAGTACCTGGGTTGCAGCTTCTGACACCCCGCCTGCGGCCAACGTCCCATGGACCAAAACCGGGAGGACTTCCTCAGAGAGGCACAGTGGACGCGCCCCTCCTACCTCCCCGTGCGACCATAGCGTGTGTGGCCGACTTCCCGGAGGGTCCATGGTGAGGCAGAAGGGCCCCCCTGCCCTTACTGCCTAGACCCTCCTGGCGCTGCTGAGGGGGCCCTCCTGGCCCGACCGCTGCGCCCTCCACACGTCCCTCTTAGTTTCTTCCCCGGTAGTCAGAACTAAGGACACCCAGAGACCGACGACTTACCTTTTCCCGTCCTCCGGGAGGTACTCAGCCCCCCCCATCATGCCAAGGTGAAGACCTGTTCGGGGGGGTAGGAACAAATACTAAAATAACCTCAACCTAACCCAAAAAGAGATACGTATCTCTTTATGGGTTAGGTTGAGGTTTTTTTTTTTTCTTACCATTAAAACTATTTTATTACAATGGTTGCAACCCACCTAAATAAGTTTGGACTAGGCCATACTAGTTTGTTCTAAAATCGGGTTTGGCCGGTAACATATATATGAAAGAAAGAACTTTTTACTTTATTTGAAAATTTTTATTTTATATGGAAATCGAACCTATGCTCTCAGGAATGGAGTTTAGGTATACTGCATGATATTAACCTCCATACTATATCGGTCGTCAAAATGAATGGCCACCTAAACACTACTTTGTTGTATTGAAGAGATAGAGAATTTGCTATAAAAATGCAGTTTCTAAACACGTGTGCGAAGTACCTATACAATATTTCCTAAAGAAACGCCGGATTTCCATAGCTTCATATGTGGCTACAATTTCCGTTTGAACTCACTATTGTGACAACGCTTTACGTCACGCTTCGGACAACATTCGACTTGTGCTATTGTATATTTTGTTTTCTAATGTGACATATTTGAAAATGTGTATTGTTGTATTTTGTGACTCTTAATTTTGTTTATATAAGTACAAATACAAACTTTTTTATTGTAGGTATATAATACACCTAACACAGGATATGTAAGTGTCACTGAAGCTTTAGACAAGGACAAGTATAGCAAAAGAGTTTACACTGAGTAACGTTTCTTCCAGCCTCCTCTCACAAACCAAAGTGAATGGGAGGGGAAACTTTTTTGCATTCTCATGTATGACTAGCAGCGCCCTGCGGTGTCACCCGCGTGGTCACCGTTCTAATTGGAGTATCCGGATAAAAAGTAGCCTATGTTCTGTCTGAGGCTCTAGACTATCTGTGTACTATTTCATTAAAATTAGTTAAGTAGTTTTTGTGTGAAAGCAAGACAGATATAGATACTTCCGCATTTATAATATTAGTATGAATCAGGTTTTTCGAGAGAGTTCTCGTTAATGTGATAATTGAGGTAAGTAATCTTTATTTTGCATTTAAGAAAAAACAGTCGCAGAGGCTTAGCTTTACTTTGCGAAATAACCTCTTCAAAAAAAAGGAGGCTCTATTTTTACTAACTAAATACAATATTATTTTGTATGAAGTATGTTTTCAGAGCCAAACATAAATTCCTATAAAAATATTTCAATACAGAAGTGTCCGTTTTAAAACGGCTAATTGGCCACAACTACGATCACAAGTAAACAGTGACACTGTTGCATCAAAGAGGAAATACTATGCGTGAATGCGCATCGCGTGTGTCCATTTTGCCTGATTGCGCTGCGTACGCGCCGAAATACCTTACTAAAAGTATCGCATGAAAATATAACACTGACATTATTTTATACGTGTAATAAGCTAAAAAGTTGCAAGGTTTTTTAAGTACCATTGATGCTATGCTGGGGGCTTGAGATGTGACTTAGCCGTTGTATCTACATGCGATTTAAAATAAAATTACAACTTCAATATAGATATAGTATTGTGACGGTGATATTGACAATGTTTCAGTAGAATATGGATTGACTTTTAAGGTTTTTAAACTTGTGTTTATAAATTTCTATTTAGTCTTGCTGTATGCATAAATTGTAACATTGAGTTTAGCTATACGCATGATTTGCGGCTAATAATAGTTATAAGAGGGTTTGAAACATACTCTTTACAAAAATATAGTATTATAAAGTTAAGGGAAATAAAGCAATCACTTTTAAATCGAAAGCTGAATGTACCCTAAACAGACCAAGAGCCTAGATAGACAACGCGATTTTTTTTGTAATTTAATGCGTCCGCCGCGTGATAGCACCTGGTACTGGTTTCTTTTTATAGCAACTTAAACTTTGTTGACTGGTCCAAAATGTAAAATCCATAGCAATGAAAATTCGCGCGGCAACCACGCGGTAACCAAGCGGCGGACGCGCGGCATCCTCATATCGCCCGCGCGACGTTTTCACGTCAGTGTAGCTAGGATGTTAACAGTGTTATTACAAAAAATACTTTTAACACTCCTTAGACATGCGTTTATCTAAACAGTGTCTAAAAATTTAAACGATGTTAAGGTATGTTTAACTTTCTCTATTACAAAACACTGATTAGCAAACGTTTTATTAAAACCATACGATACGTTCATTCAACGGGCTTTCATTCATTCTTTCACACTCCGTGTTAAACAAATCATGTTTGACTTAACGGAGTTAATAATTATAATATATGAATACTCCACATAATTAGAAATGTGTGATTTTAGTGAAATAATCTTATTATGTATTCAAACAACTTTTGAGTCTAGAAACGGTGATGTCAGGAATATAAAATACTTACTTCTATACAATAAGCGTAATGGAGCAGGAAACGGAACGTCACAGTTGTCAGCTGTCATCCTTCAAAATATAGATAAATAAAAATCTGTAAACTTATTGAATATATGCAAAAACAATGGTAACAATTTATTATTTTTTAATATGGAAGTGACTAACCGTTACAATTAAAATCCAATTCAATTTAAATAATCCCCACCTCGAGAGTCACTCGGATTAATTCGTGTGCATTTTATTTGAGTGTCACGACAGGTTGCATAATTATAATCATAAACTTCTATATCGATAAGGCTTAAATCCATGGTTAAAGATATTTATTTTGTCTTAAAAGCAGCAGCAATACGTACACCAAAATGTCAACTGTTTAAGTTTAAACGCGTCCTAAACAAGCACCAGCCCGTGCTTAAATTTAAACGATATCTAAGAAATGTTTAACTTTAGGCAATCAATAGACAAAGTTTTGTAATTGCGTTTTTTAAACGCGTGTTTAACATCTGTATTTCTTTTTTATAATAACACTGTTAATATTTAATCTTGCCGCGCGGCAGCCGCGCAGTGGACACGTTGTGTTGTGAAATATTCCCATGTCATATAAACGCGCCCTTAGTGTGTGAGAAGACTTGAGTGTGAATGAAGCTAAAAGTGTATCCCAGGGTCGTAGTAAGTAAAAATTACCTACATTTTTACTTACTGTCTACTTTTTTATCTACTGTACTGAACTCAAAATATGTCTTGCAGTTGCATTCTGACGTAGAAATATTATCTAGATTTATTTCTGCATGCATAATAATCTTTATTTCTGTATTCTGATGAGAGATTCAATCTAAATAGGTCAGGAAAATGCAGTTGTAATCATCATTAAAGTTAGATGCATATAATTATTTAGATTTCTTTCACAAAGTCTAAGTAGTTTTAATGCTGCAATTAACATAGATAACATTCCTTTTTAAATTTTACGGATTTATTTATAAGTTTACATATAAACTAATAGTTTTGTAAGTTATCAATCTCAGGCAATAACATATTGAAAAAACTGCGTAAACTTTATTCGGCAAAATTTAAATTTATAAATTGCTTAAGGGCACACTTTATAGATAGTGACCACTGTTGCCTTTGAGCGTTCAACACCAGGGGTGTACCTAGGGTATTGCGGATTTTCTTAAAAACAAATCATACCTTTTTTGAGGCATATGGGATATATACATATTTATGTGTTCTTTATCTTTATCTACAATTATAATGTCACTTTCAAAAAGGTAAAACTTAAGCTGACCAGTCCACAAAGGTCAAGGTCACTCCACTGGTGGCTCCTTTTTGGCACACCCAGTCGGCCTTTAGACCTAGTTTTTATGTTTACCGCAGAACTTTTACTCTTATAGACATGAATTGTTAAAGCAAGTTACATATTATTATGAGAAAATAAGACTATTTTATATTATACTAAGTATTCTTGTTAGTCGCATCATCGGCCGCATTTTTTTTCATTTACATACGACTTACGTTGCATTTATTTCTATGCATGAAATAAACACGTTTATAAAAGTACTCTGTAAAATAAATATATTTTATTTATTCGTCGCTACCAAAAATCTGACACGAAGTATTTAAGTTCGTATGTCGTCACAAATTTCTTTGCACGCCAGGGGGCCTACCGCCGAATTCGATAGATTACCGGTAATCCATCTAGATTAAACTTTGTTTATGTTCATTAATCCGTACCGGGGAATCTGCCGACAGCCACCTCTCATTCATGACCTCCAGTCCGTGACAGACCAATAGGTAAATGGAGAACGCCATTTTGTTTCGATTTTCATGAGTTCGGTGGTACGACAGAATCAATTCGAAATCCATTTTGCCATATAATCGATTGCCATCGAACTCGGCGCCGGTAGGCCCCCAGATTCGTTTGTATGAAACTTTTTGGGCAAAATGCAATTCCATATCTATCTGATTAAGTGGTCTATGTTGAAGGTAGACTGGATTTCGGTTGTTACGAAATTTTATATCATCTGCACAGTGACCATGAAATGATGCGTTCAAGTTTCAAGTATGTTTGTTACTTTGTAGCTTGGGTTTTATTACATAATCTATTTGATAAAACGTAGGAAGCACTTTAGTATAATTAGATCTCGTAGGTATTTTTGAGGTAAATAATAATAATATGGAAGTTTTGTATTTAATGTCAAAATAACAAGTATATAATTACAACCTGTACTAATAAAGTCTATAAGCAAAATAAAATTTTATATTTACATTCCAAAACCATAGTCTAAAATATGTATTTAGTGGTTTGGTCATGTTGAGAGGATGAATGAAAGTAGACTAACGAAAGTGATTTATGATGGACAAGTGATTAGAAGTGTTGGGAGGCTAAGACCACGTAAGACCTTCCATGACCAAATTCAAACATTTTGGAGAAAGGGCAGGTCAATAGTACCCTAAACCGACGCTCGTGTATGAGGAGGTTCATGAGTGTGAATGAAGCTAAAAGTGTGTGCCAAGATCGTAGCAAGTGGAAAGATGTGATCTCTGCCTACCCCTACGGGATAGAGGCGGGACATTATGTGTGTATGTATGCTTATAAATCGTTTAACGCTTGTAGCAATTGAACTGTATTCCATGATATTCTAACGATTTGGCATTTGCCCTATAAATACAAATATAAAGCAGAGGTTACACGTCGTTATAACTCATACGTAATATCAATGTGTTTATGAAGTTTAGGAGATAATTATAAAAAAAAGGTCGCCGATTCGATTCCCCCCATTCACGGCTAATATTTATCAGCGGTCTATCCTCATCCACTGCAGTTCTGCAATCGATCTTCAGGTCTTTGCTTTCAACCGCTGACAGTCGTTTTGCGTGTGTCGTTCCTCCATCCATCTAGAGGGCTTTCTGCATTTTTTTTGAGCCGTATTTTCCTCTTTAGTACACATCTAAAACAGTTAAGCTAGAGTCGGGAACTTATTCTATCGCCACATTAGTTAGTTTAATACCAACTGTAAAACCATTTTACATACATATTATGTAACTAATAAAACCTCATGTTATTAAAAATACTTAATCTTTCACTGGAGGTTAGGATCAGTTAGAATCATAGACATCAAGAAGATATTTCTTAAACCTATTTAATATATTGATACGCTGCAGCAAACATCTTCACTTAGTATGTGGTTAAATTAAAAGATATTTTCTAATTCCCTTGGCATAGTATTGCGGGCAATAGTTTTCTGTTTGTGGTTCTACGAGTCTTTTGTCGCAGCACAACAATATTCGAAGTTATAGTTGCGATTCTCTGTAGTACACTACACCAACAGTTAATCTAGAGTCAGCGTATGTCTTTCCTTCTATTCACCTAGTTCATCAGCGCTCGTAGCTCTGCGGTGCTCGGTGGTCAGAAACGATCACCGAAGTACAGCAAAGTTTACAGAGGTCTGGATGGGTGACCGTTTGTGTGGCATTTGATATCAAGCGCTTCCGTGCTTCGGAAGGCACGTTAAGCCGTTGGTCTCGGTTATCACTAAATGTGCTAGTCGTTAAGCCATGTTAGAGGCCTAATAGGCGGCTTGCATAAATTCTAACAGCAGGATGCCATACACCTGCCTCCGCCAATCCGCACTGGGTCAGCGTGGTGGAGTATAACCTAATACCCTCACACCTTGATATGTGAGAGGAGGCTCGTGTTCAGTAGTGGGACGTTAATGGGCTGAAATGATGATACGTCATCGTATTTCAAACACTCAATCCAACTCTTTACAGTTGTTCTCTTTCTCTCTACCGATAACATTCTTACTCATTACTCTTGTCGTCACATGATAATCGAAATATATCTCAAAACTATTAAAAGCTACTATGACCTTAAGGAGCCCAGGTCAACTTCACATACTGGCGGACATATTAAAAGGCTGACCGCCAGCGACGAGATGACGATAAGGTCTTCTTTGTTGAAGGTAACCTTCTACGGCGGCTTCAGCACCGTCGAGGTGGGTAAATAGTGTCTAAGTGCCATGGTAGCTCGTCCCCCGACGGCGGAGGACGAGATGCTGCGACAGGAGGTTGAACGCCCGTGGCGTGGCAGTAAAGTTGCAAAAAAGACTTTGACTTTGAACACGTCCGCCTCCTGTCGCAGCAGGCTCAAGTCATGAGGGTGGTCTCCTTCCTCCCCGAGGAGGTGCGGACGCCTGTGAAGCTGTCGTAGGTGGAAGAGGCCTCACCTGCAAGTGGTGCACCTGCCAATCGACGGACGGTGCTCTGGCGAGCATAAAGTTTCCGGTAAGCGTCAATAGGCTCGCCTATTATGTGGAATAAAAAATATAATTTACGAAATGTGGGCGTATAATATGCCCCTACATACCCCTTCGGGGAAACAGATGTGTTGGTACGTATGTACTAAAATCTAGTCCTCTCTCTCTTTATTCAAATTCTGTCTATTCTTGCACAAATCTTTATTTCTTTGTAGGATAAACCTAACAATAGACATTTCGTGTTGACTCTTTCCTAGTCGAGCTAGATTTTCACCTAAGTTTCCCTTCTTTGAGAATTTTCTCACGATTAATCTCACTACAAACGATTTGTACACCGTCCCATTTTACTGGTTGTTACTTTATTGGTGTTATCTGTTTTCTTTATTAGACACGGTTAGAAGATAAACAATAGATCTTTTATTAAAAACTTGTATGTAGGTTTTAAAAATTTTAAAAAACAATTTTATCACCTTCAATATAATATTATAGCGAAGTTATAACAGCCACGCCCGTAATAAATAGTTTTATCATCTACATGTGAAATGTTAGTGTGAATTTGGAAATTGACTTTGAGACTCGGTTAAAAGGATCATAAATGAAGTAAAGTAAAGTAAAGTACTCGTACTCGTAACTAGTAAAAGTTAAACCCGTATGTACTAAATGCCTTCATTATATGTGTGTACGAAATTATATTTATTATAAAAACTAAAAGCATTAGTTATCAATGGGTGTAATTAGTTGTCAAGGGGTCTTACCAACATCTTAGGAGCCCCAAGCCAACCTCACTTGCAAGTGGTGCACCTTCCGATTAACAAACGGGGCTCCTGCTAACTTAGAAGTTCCCGATAAGCGGCAATAGGTTCGCCACCTATTACGTGGGAATAATTAGACAATTGGCCAAGTGTGGGCGTATATTATGCCTCTTGTCTACCGGGCAAACAGGCGTGATATTATTAATGAATGAATAATTACTCTTATTAATGACGCGACCTATTGAACTTACTGCCAGAATCGACGATAGTTCTTCGTAATATATTGTCTTCGTTTGAAAAGTTTTTAATTACACTATTACATCAGGTTAAAAACTTATGATTATTGTTGATGTGAAAGTGGTCTAGTAGATAATTAAACCTCTAGTTTCCAAGATAAATACTTACTGTTATTCATTTTATTCCTAATCTTTGATAGCATTATTGGATTGGTAATGCTTTTAGATTTCTTTAACCGCAGTAATAGATGTCAATCTTGACTTTACTTATTTTTTTATGAAGCGAATGTTAAAAATATTACAAATGTTACGCACTGAACCAACTACTTTCATTTTAATCATTCGTTATGCGAGTATCAGATTACATCTCAATCCTAATTCTCATTGTAATCAATAATACAATAGTAATCTTTTTATGATCGACGATGAAAGTGAAGGGAACGTGCCTTCGTTAAGTTTTGATGTAGACCATCTTTTATTGTCATTATTCATACTTAATTGAAATTGGATTTTACGCGTGAACAGAAGTAATAAATAGCCGACCGACTTTATTTTACGTCGCTAACAAAATGCATTGACGCACTGCCTCCCGGCAAAAGATAGAAGGTAGAAGGGGTGAGGGACTCACCACCGGTAGACACGACCTCCAGCAGTAATACCCGCTAAAAATGTTCCGACCACGCCCGCCACTTGTTGAGAAAGGGGCTGAATGTCAAATGCTGCAATCCAGGTAGGTAGTTCAAAAGTACAAACCGCAACCAACGTTCCCTATATATATATATATATATATATATATTACTATATATATATTACTATATATATATATATTACTAACTGGGAAGACTTCCTCAGAGCGGCGCAGTGGACGCGTCCCTTTTACCTCCGTGTGCTACCATAGCGTTTGTGGTCTACCTCTCGGAGGACCTATGTTTGGACAGCAGGGGCCCCCGGTGTCTAAGACCTTATTGGCGCTGCCTAACAGATAAATAAATTGCCGACCTAACTCAGCCTGAATGTACATCAGAAATACTTTGCTATAAAGAAAATCATTTAGATCTATACAACATACAACGCTCTTCAAGTTAACAAACTTCATAAATCCAGAAAACTGGCTAATTAGTCTTCAGAACTTGTAATACTTGGTTGAGGTTAGAGCTTTATTAAATTTTAAATGGAGTCCTAAGCTGGTGGTATATTACAACTATCTTAGCAACAAAATATTTATATTAACTTCTATTTGAATCGCCTGGATGCACGTGGTTCGAAATTTCGACATCGCAATTGGCCATAAATACAGCCACACCGTTTATGAGTCAAGGTTTTGCTTACAGCATTTTAACTATTAACTGCCAATACGAAATTGCCTGTCATGATATGGGTAAACCATAAAACACACGCAGTTAAATGACCTCTACCATAATTATTATTAGTATTGTTGACGACTTAATTTGATTACGATAAATTAATTTAATTGATACTTTATTCAGATTTTCATTGAAATACAGTAAAGTTTTATGGATACTCAAATATTTTTTTAAGGAAACTAAAAGTTTTACGTTTTGTGCCTCTAGTTAGGCATCTTACTTAACTTAACATCACTTACCTGCTAGTGAACATCCAGTCATAATCGATCTAATTGTTTTTTTTTTTCATTAAGCCAGTGTCATATATTAATAACTAGCAGCCCGCGGTTCCGGCTTCGCTCGGATATTCGACTTTTACAGCTGTAGTTATGAAAATAGAAACTCTTTCCAATTCAAAGTGATAATAATAAAATGAATCACATACATTAAATTTTAAAAATCCGTGCCGCACTGAAAATTTTATAATTCGACACAACCATCAACGTTGTCTGCCCGTTCGGGTCGCGCACCTCAACATGAGCCCACCCCCACCACCGCCGTCGCCGCCGCCGCCGCGCGCCGCCACTCGCCGCCACTGTCGTGCTATGCGGACCGACTGACTGACACAACGACGGAACGCAGCCGCCGCCGCCGCCATCTCTGCCCTCGGCATTGTAAATGCATCTTGTGTATTAATATTAACATAAAAGTGTTATGATATGTATATATTCGGAATCCTCATTTCATCAGCTTTAATTTGATATCCATTTTGTTTTATGTTTATTGGTCTATGTGGGTAGGAACGTCGAGTAATTGAAAAATAAGATATTTCGTAAATTAAACTTGAACACCACTAAAATCGTTATTGTGGCTAAACCTTAAAGGATAGACATATGCTATCGCAGACTTTTTTATAGAACTTTTTGAGAAGAATAATTCCCCCATACATTGTTATTCTGTATTTTGAGTTATTTCAGCAGCGCACGCAATGCAAGCCTCCAAAAAGCTCGTTTTTCTTCCGTCCGTCTGATAACTGTTACGATTACTCTAATAATTTCTTAAGTAGGTACACCTAAATTATACATCTATAGAATCCCTGGAATGTCTTCTTTCCATTATTGAAAACCGCATAGCTATTGATATAGTAGTTTTTGAGATCCTAGGTAACAAACACATTTTGGGCGCCCTTCGCAACTTCATTTTATACTATGTATAGATATTTCATTATAAATAAGTAGGTATGAGTGATAAAGATGATAATTTTTTTATTGTTCTCAGGTAGTTACTCAGTGGAGAATGTGGATAAAGTGTGCCTGTCTCTCCGGGAGCAATATGGAAACTGCGTCAAGATAGCTGGACTGCTTGGTCGACCTGATATGCTGTTCGTCTTCGAGGCAGGGGAGGTGGAAAGAGTTTTCCGAGGAGAGGATGCAGCACCGCATAGGTACTTGGCTAATCTCAATTGTTAAAGAGACTATGGGTTCATATTCCTTCATATTCCACATGGTTATATACATGGTGTATAGAGATCCTAATAACCTCTAAGGAGCCCAAGCCAAACTCATCTGCTGATCAACAGACGAGGCTCTGGCGAACTTAACAGATCCCGGCAAGCGGCAATAGGCTCGCCACCTATTACGTGGGACCGACAAAGTAATTGGCGAAGTGTGGGCGTATAATATGCCTCTACCTACACAAACAGGCGTGAGTGTATGTATGTGTAAAGATGGTCTTAAATGTATTTAGTACATTATATTACCCTGTAAGGGCGTCTGCTACTGCTTCTTTTATATATTACTTTAAAATACTTACTTATTATTAGTCTACTTAAATTTTAAACTATTTCCTTCTAATTATTATTTAACAGTGAATGGTGGCATACATTATTTAGCAATTCGGAAGGCACGTTAAGATATTAGTCCTGGTTTACACTTTGTTGAAACAAAATCAATAATGATTTATTCATACTGGGCGTCTATGTAAAGCACTTCTGAACGTCTGTGAGAGTCGTTAAGCATCCTGACAAACTCTAACAGCAGGACACAACATACCTGCCTCCGTCAATCCTCACTGGGTCCGCAAAGTTGAGCACACGGAATGCTTCGATGTGAAGTATTAATGACCTGAATCCTTTGGATCTTAAAAAGGAGGCCCGTGCTCACTAGAAGGTCATTAATGGGTTAAAATTATAAGTGTTATTTTAATTCTAGAATTAAATGTATGAGCACATAAAATAATCTTTTAAAGGATTAACGGACGTTTTGAACTTGTATAATTATATTCTTTTGGCGCATAATCAACGAGGTCGTAGTATTAGTAGAAATCCAGTCGAAATCTAGTCGTTTATTTGATCGTATCATCAGTATTGCCTTTAGCAGGATCTTGCTAAGTAAAGTAAAAAGTTCTTTATTTCATAAACTATTACATAGCACTTGAAAACGGTGTTTTCCTATGTATATTAAGTATCTATGTATTTACAAAAAAGTTTATCCGTTCTTTAGTATCCATAACACAAGTTCTTAATGATACTTATCTTGGAACTAAATAATTGGTGTGATTGTAAGAGAATATTTATTTATTTATTCTGTGAACTCTCCTTAACTTATGGCAGAGGGTTTTCTCTCACTTTGTCTTGCGGAGCTTTTAACGACTGCGTCCTTCACGGTAGTTTAAATTCTAAACTTAATTTAATAAAAAAAATAGTATGTAGACTATCTACATTTTCTTGATCTAGAAAATCTTGATTAATAAACACAATTTGTTTCAGACCTTCCATGCCTTCATTGAATTACTACAAACACGTTTTGAGAAAGGACTTCTTCGGAGCTGAGGAAAATTGCGCAGGAGTTATAGCAGTGTATGTAATATTATAACATGTTAATAAAATTTCTCAGATGCTTCTTCAAATATAATTAAGATCGATATTTCAAAATACTGTGTAGTGGTGTATAGGGTTCCTACCAAGATCTGAGAATCCCAAGGCAACCTCACCTGCAAATGGTGCACCTGCCGATTAACGTTATAAACGAGCATAAACGTTCCCGGTATGCGGCAATAGGCTCGCCACAAGTATTAAGTAGGACCAACAATATAATTGGCGAAATGTGGGCGTATAATATGCCTCAGCCTATCCCTTTGAAGAAACAGGCGCGACATTATGTATGTATGATTTGAAAATATGTATTTCTACCTTATTTAGACATTCCTTCAGTTTGAATTTATCAGAAAACGTCAGACAGATATAGGTTATGAGTTTGTCGCAGTCTGACATGGGCTGTTCGAAAGAGTTACCGCGGCCTCGGGACGTAGTAAGCTCAAGAAGAAACCTGGATGGGTTTTAGTCAGTAAAAGTCTGACACACCCTCCTGCTCCACCTACAGCGGAAGAAGGTCAATTGATGATTTTCCAAAAAAAAAAAAAACGGCAATATGGAGCCGTTTTACTGTCATAATCTTTGTGGTAAGAAAAGAGGACTGTATAAGAAACGGGTTATGAAATTTTCACGACAACTCATTCATATTCAAAGAAATTATAATACATTGGACAATTTCATTCTAATTTCACATATTGATTATATAAGCGTAAATAAATCGTTAAAATAAATGCGTATGACTTTACCATCAGCTCCACTTCATCATCTAAGTACTTTAAATAATTTACTTGCAGGCATGGAGATTCCTGGTCAGCATTCAGGACTAAAGTATCAAGAGTAGCTTTGAGTGCTGGAGCAGCCGCTCAGTATACCGAACCAGTGGCCCAGGTGGCTGATGATTTTATAGAAAGGTTTGACAGCAACATTTCCTTGGGTTTTACTTACGGCGGTTTTAAATTAAAATTTATCCTACTCACTGGCAAAGTTTTCCCAAGAGATTATAGCATGGGGCTCTTCAAAAAGGCCGTGAAACGGCAACGCGCTGGTGATGGCGATGATAGGCTGCGGTAACCACTTCCCATCAGGTGGGCTGCCTGCTTTAGTGTCACCTAGTAGTAAAAAAAACTTGAAAATTTTAGTACTTAAGTAAGTAGTAAAGTTGATCAATAGCATTACGTGACTCTTTTGTGGTCATCAAACTTTTTTTCTTTAGGAGCTCTATAGAAGGGACATATTTTTTAAGTAAAAAACTACGGGATGATTTTTAGAAATCAAGACTGAAACAAGAAAACAAGAAGGTTAGACGTGTCACGCAAAATCTTAAAATACAAAAAAAAATGTCGTAAGTGCAATATGGCCGTCAACTTCTCGTGTTATTTGTCCCACCCGCAGAAGTGTAAAATTTAGATTCTTAAGTCTCTAAGCTTTAACTATAATTTTATTTCGATTCGATCTCGTAATGATTTAATTTTTTTATGTTTATTTATATAATTAAGTGAGTTTAATTGAGTAGTTTTGAAGGTACTATGTTAATATTACTAACTACCCCGCTTACATTTACTTACGTTAAAGTTGGCTGGCAGACGTGTCTATGTTAGACATAACTTCTCCATAGCACTTGTTGTAAGCTTGCAATAAAATGTATGCAAAAATCTATTTACCGATATTGTTACAGAGTACGCGAAATAAGAAATACAGAATGGGAGACGCCCCACGATTTCTTGAATGAGATTCACAAGTGGTCCTTAGAATGTAAGTAGTTGTGTCACACATAATATTTGCGTGTTTACTGGGCAAATTGTCGTATAGTGTTTAAGTTAGATGTTTGTTTAATGTTTACGATTCTGTGCTAACAGTTGGAGTTGCCAGATACTTTTAGTCAGCGTTTACGTGTACTAGTGATATATTAATTTGACTTCTAGGATAAGTTCTAAGTTCGCATTAAAATGTAGGCGATTGTAAAGACAATATCTTTTTTTAAATTCATTATTAATATCTCATGTCTATATGATAGTCTTGGTTTCAAAGTCAAGGTCAAAAGTTCTTTATGTCATAAACTATTACTGGATAACGACATACAAAGATTTAGTTAATTTGTGGATAACGGAGCTGGCTTTACAATAACGTAAGCAGCATGGTAAAAATATTTTTTAAGATATACTGTAAATGCTATTTGTTGTCCTATATAAAAGTAATAACGACAAAATATGTGACTACACTGAAATCATGAAGAATATAAACTTCTTACTTACATGCAAAAAAAAAGTGTAAGTTAATCTTAGTTTTACAAAATACTTCATTGTCGTAGAGTTTATGAAAGTACGGACATATAATTTATCGATAAAACATATCAATATCTTTAAGTCTATATACATAATTGGTGTAATTGTCAGAAATTATTTTTATAATATGCATACACCTACTCTTATGTCGACCTATTTGGTGGTGGCCAGACTCTGCTCCTGAGGTTTCGGTTCGATTCCCACACAGGACAAATCTTTGTGTGCATAAACATAGCTTGTTCTGGTCTGTGTGTTTTCCTATGTATATTAAGTATGCATTTACAAAAGAAAAGTATGTATGTTTATCCGTTATTTAGTATCCACCATATCAGTTCTTAATGACACTTATCTTGGAACTAAATAATTGGTGTAATCGTCAGAAAGTACTTATTTATTATTTTGATTGTTGACTATACTTTATCTGACATATTACTTTTTACGTCCGCTTACGTAAGTCCCTCTCTTCCTTATTTGCTTAGCCTCAAACCGTATTTTTAATGTCGTTATTTTTAAGTACTTTGTTTTGAACTAGATGAAGCAATAAATAAAGTAATTTTATCTACAAATCTTATACAATTGAAATTTTTACTGCACTACATTGAAACTTCATATAAACTGTAAACTTAAAGTGTGCTTACTTTATGTTTTATTCCAGCTTTAAGTCTTATAGCGTTAGACACACGCTTGGGGTGTTTTGAATCGCAAGACAATTCTGAGAGCCAAAAGCTGATTGATGCTGTGAATACCTTTTTCCTATGTGTTGGCGAACTGGAGCTGAAAGCACCATGGTGGAGGATCTACCCCACTGCTATGTTCAAAAGATACGTCGCAGCTCTTGATACTATCCTCAGGTAGGTTTATGAATGCAAACCGGATATGAATCTTGATTATTCATACGGCGTATAATACGGCGGCATAATACGGCGACCTTTATCAGATCGACTGTCAATCATGTGCACGTCTCACGCTTTCTCACATTTCCTAACAAAGAGAATCCATTTCTGAACTTTTCTGCCCCAATGTCCGTCAGTTCTTCGTACTACAGTCCCTGGCCAATTTATTAGACGCACTACAGTTTAAATGCAATTTTTGATTACTAACTGATGAAATTTATAATTAATTATACAAGTATTATATACATAGTAACAGAGATGATATTATAAGTAAAACGTCAGAATTATTTAAAAAAAAAAATTAAAATATTAAACCAAAATAAAAATATTTGTAAAATTTTTAATATTTTGCTGAGCCTCCTTTGGCAGCTAGAGTCTTAATCCGACGCGGCATGCTGTCGATACAGGATTGTACTGTTTCACTGAATTATTGACTTAAATTTCATATTACAAAAATAGGTATAAAATTCATACAATAAGTGTAATTATTATATGCAATATAATTTATAATTAATCGCATCAAAAATAGTATAGTTAATACCCAATAATTACAAATAATAATAAAAAACTCGCAGTGAGTCTAATAATTTGGCCAGGGACTGTATGGAAGCCGCCCGCTGCCACTTTAGCTCGCTGATTCTTGGAAGACCATCAGTCACATTGATAGCATTATACATAACCTGCACCTGAGTCCCTCTCACCTGAATCTCACATATATTGGCTGAGATGATGATGATGAATTATACACAAAGTGCTCATAGCTCCGCGGTAGTTGGTCAGAAACGATCAACGCAGTAAAGCAGAGTTCCCAAAGCTTAGATTGGTGATCGTTTTTGTGGCTTTTAAATTCGAGCGCTTCCGTGTTTTGGATGGCTACTGCAGCAGTTGTTCCATAAGGGTATTATTATAAGTGGTAGGTAAGGTTCTAAAAGCAAGATGCCATATACCTGCCTTGGCCAAATTGCACTGGGTCTTCGTGGTGGATGGTGGTAACAGTCTGACTTGTAGTTGATTCCGAAGGAAACACAAAGAATCTGATTAAAATAATACAGTATTCAATGTCTCAAAAGACAGAATATCCGTTAATTATAATAGGAAATATAGTAATCCAATAAAACTTAATTTCAGTGTAACTCAAAAATATGTGGAGAGGGCACTAGAGGAGCTGAAGACAGTACGCAACAAATCTCTGCTTCAAGACTTGGTGTCGGCCGCCGGGCCCAGGGTAGCTGCCGTCGCGGCCCTGGACATGTTCCTAGTTGGCATTGATACAGTAAGCGCCAAGTGTAATTATCAAGTGTAACTGACCGGTGTGACAATTTAATCAGAAACTTTGTACCTGTGATATTGCCCCCAGGGTAGCTGCCTTGCCTTGGACATGTTCCTAGTTGGCTTATAAAGAAAGAGAGAGAAAAAAATTGTGAAAGAGAGAGAGAGAGAAGTAGTTCCAAATTCGATTGCCTGACGGTCAAATCTTTGACATTAGAATAGGTGTTTAATCACAACTTCTAAATCTCTTAATCTTTGTACAACGTGTGTATCAGGAATATCTGTATTAGGACAGTTTTAAAGTACATCGATATTAACAGGAGTGTTTGTGTGAAATTAGTCAAAAGTGCTTTGTTGTTTTAATGTATGAAGAAGTAAAAGCTAATTCAATACTTTGCCATTAACAATCACGTAATTGTTAGGAGGATTCATTTTTCATATTTTTTTGAAAAAAAAAAGAAATGTTATAAGAATTGATGATGTCTAAAATCCCACATGTTACTTTTTTCAAGATTTAAGCTACTACCGTTTTCATACTCTATGAAAATTATTTATTACTATTTTATTTTTATAATAGTTTGTATACTTCTAAGAACTCGTAAATCTACACATAAGAGCAAGAAAAAATATTTTTTTGATATTCCTTCTTAAAATATTAAGTTTTCTTGATTCTTGAAAAAAATTATCAATATAACATATGGGGTTATAGAAATCATTGATTCAATTTTTTACAAGCGCTGAGAGAGATATAAAGGAATTTTTATTTATGTCGAACTTTTAATTACTTTGCAGACGTCCAACGCAGTAGCTTCAATTCTATATCAGTTATCACTAAGGCCTGCTGTTCAAGAGAGATTGCACCAAGAAATAACCAACGTCCTTAATGGCAGACCTTTAAAACCAGGAGACATAAACCAAATGTCTTACTTGAAAGCCTGCGTGAAGGAAGTTATGAGGTAAAAGTGCCACTTTACTATTAGTTGATTTAAATTGTTTTGTAAAGAGATTCTTCCAGCAAACCGAGGAAGGAAAAAACGTATAAAAAGTAGACACGTGCACAAAATACGTTTCAAAACAAACTAAAATAAATTAATATTAAAAGACTAAAATAAAAAAATAACATACTAAAATAAAACAGTAGGATTATTATTAAAAGGTACAGCTAGCAGGCAGCAAGGAAGTGTTCCTTTTTAGGGTTCCGTAGTAAACAAGGAACCCTTAGGGTTCATACAGACGAACTGCAAGTTGTGAACGGCAGAGGCTACTTCAGCCGTCGCCACCTGTCGACCAATCAACCAATGTCAATGCGTCGACGGCAGCAGTCAATGCGTCGACGGCTGCCGTTGGCAGGCGAAAACGTTTGCAGTTGGAGTGCCGCGTACTAGCAGTCGTGGTCGGTACGAAAAACGCCACAACTGCAAACGTCGCCACCTGTCGGCGGCAGTCGTCGACGCATTGACTGCTGCCGTCGACGCATTGACGGCTGCCGCCGACGCGTCGACGGCAGCCGTCGACAGGTGGCGACGGCTGAAGTAGCCTCTGCCGTTCTCTCCGTCCGTCCGTCCGTCCGTCCGTCCGCGGGTTAGCGCAGAGACTATTAACATTAGACAGCTGAAAATTGGTGTGGGTATACATATTAATCACGTCGACAAACCTGTAGAATAAAATTTTTAAAAATATTGTTTTGTAACGTACCTCCCCTACACGTAAAGTAGGAATGATTTTTTTTTCTCGAGTCTATCTTATCATGTTGGGTATCGTTAGAAAGGTCTTTCAAAAGTAATACGAGTTTCTTAAAACCATTTTTCGATTTAGGGATCCGTTTTCGAAACATTAAGCTTTAAAGTGAAAAAATTGATAGAGTTCAGTATCCGCCCCCCCCACCAGGTAAACGGTACTTTCAGAGTGGCTGAAAAAATTCACAATAGTAGTATATATAATGAAGTTAAAAGGAAAACTATCACGGCTAAGTAGGCTTTACTGGTTTTCGAGTAATGGACGACAATCAAATAAATTTTTGTATTAAAATTTCATTCATACCGTAGTAGTGATATCTATCGGGGAATAGCTGAACCTGTTCATATAGCGACATTATGGCAAAGGGTGACTACGGAACCCTATATTGCGCGTGGCCCGACACGCACTTGGCCGGTTTTTTTCTTTCTGTTAGATATGGACTCACTCTTTAAGGGTACTTGCCAGTGTCAAGTAATATAAGCCAGGCGGGCCCGTCAAGCAGCGCCAGGAGGGTCTTAGGCAGCGGGCGCAGGGGGCCCCTGCTGTCTAACCATCCCTCCGAGAAGTCGGACACACACGCTATGGTCGCTCAAGGAGGTAGGAGCGGCGCGTCTACTGCGTCTCTCTGAGAAGGTCCTCCCGGATTTGGTCCGGGGGACGTTGGCCGCGCGCGGGGGCTTTCTCAACAAGCGGCGGGCGTCGCCGTAAGATTTTTAGTGGGTATTACTGCTGGCGGTCGTGTCTGCCGGTGGTGAGTCCCACACACCTCTGTCGGTCCCACTTTAGCCGGGAGACTGTGCGTAAATGCATTTTGTTACCGATGTAAGTAAAAAATAAAAAAAAGAGTCAAGTCGTACCCCAGTAAGATAGTGAAGACATTACTAAAGGCTTCTATGGAGTATTGGAATCAAGACAGGAAATCACAATTTACTGCAATACGAGTATATCACTTTACTACATTTGTGTACATCCAAAGAAGTTGTGTCTAAAAATTCTTTGTTTATATTGTTTGATGACCGATATGTACACAGTACAAATCTTTGTTTGCCTATCATGAATACTTATTCTGGTCTGGGTGTTTTCCTATATATATTTAGTATTTATTTAATTGAAAAAAAAGTTTATATATATGTTTATCCTTTATTTAGTATCTATAACACAAGTTCTTAAAGATACTTATCTTGGAACTAAATAATTGGTGTATTTGTTTGAAGAACTCTGTGGAAGTGCCGCTAGAACACGTCACGTTTTGTTTTTTGTTGCTATGAACGATGTTATCTGTTTTTTTCAGGTTATATCCAGTGGTGGTGGGCAATGGAAGACAACTAACTAAAGATACAGTCATTTGCGATTATAACATTCCAAAAGGAGTAAGTTATTTTCTATTTTTTTTTTATTGAAATCAGTGGACCCAACCATGTAGTATCATCCAAGATTATCTGTATTTTTTATTTTATTTAATAATATATAAATCAGAGTAAATTAAAATGAGCAGTGTTAAAGATGATAAATGGTACAAGAGATGCCCTGAACCCCTTGAGTCCTCAGTAAAGATGTGGGACTATACTGAGAACTCACATAGATTTCTTGAGAGAATTTGAAGAGTTATGTGGAACTGTTTTGTTCATTTATCAACACTCATGTTCGTTCACAAACACTTAAAGGTTAATCCTACCGATATTACACATGCATTTTCAAATATCACAGTTTTTTAAAAAAATAACAAAACTGACGACACTTCACTTTCCTGTCAAGTAACGCCTGCCTGTAACTTGTTTCGTAAAAAGAGGCACGTACTTTGTATTTTATTTAACTATTTATTTTATCATACTCGTATAAGTGTTGTGTTAGGTGTGTGGTGTACATATAAAATGATTATTTATATATGTAACAATATTTTACGCTATTGTGCTAAGATGTGTGTGAGTGTGTCACAACATTTTTTATAACTAAAAAATGATATGTCAGCTCCCTGTGTGAACCTTGCTACTCGGGGCAGAGTTCCCAGTGGCCCTACTAACGTATGGTACAATTTAACTGATCGCGAATTGAGCCAAATGCGATTAAAGGTTCACCGATTCACTAACCTACGCATCATATCATATAATCTGTCGTAAAATGAGAATTCTTAGTAATTAATTCTTTACCATTTCCAGACCCAAGTAATATTCCAACACTACGTAATGGGCAACAGTGAGGAGAACTTTTGGAAAGCCTCAGAGTTCCACCCCGAGCGCTGGTTGAAGCGAACGCCTGGACAAGTACACCATCCATTCGCCTCGCTGCCGTTCGGCTTCGGCAAGCGGATGTGTCTTGGCAGGCGTTTTGCCGAACTTGAGATACATACTGTAATTTGTAAGGTACGCATTTACAAAATCTTTCGCTTATTATATTCCATTAAAGGTGGATACTATCTGCTGGAAAGAAAACTTCCTACGAACATTTAAAAGGAATATCTAAAGTAGAAGAATTGGCCTCCTTCTGAGAAGTGGTGATGTCGCAGAAGAATGCCGCAGAGCGGAAGGGAGTGGGATATGCTCTCTCTCTGGCTACGCATCACGGCCAGGAGGGCCCGTTACGCAGCGCCAGGGGGGTCTTAGCCGAGGTGGCGCACTTCGCTCCTAAGGTCGTGGGTTCGATTCCACCACAAGACAAATCTTTGCGTGCATGAACATGAATATGAATGTTTAATATCATAATAGAAAAACACCCAGACCAGAATAATCTGGTCTGGGTGTTTTTCTATGTATATTATTAAGTATATAATTACAAAAAGAATTTGTGTATTGTTTATCCGTTATTTAGTATACAAGTTGTTAATGGAACTAAATAATTGATGTAATAGAAAATATTTATTTTTATTTACTTTTAGCACAGCGATCCCTTAATGAAACGTGTCAAAAGGACAAGTAGCCCGCCGCCCCATTATTGTTTTAATGATATATTGGGATACAAAAATGTAGTAAAAACAAAGATCAGGAATTACAAAATCTGTTACAAAGTAAAAATGTAAAGCTTTAATTTATTTGCAGATGGTGCAAGCCTTCAAGATGGAGTACCACCACGAACCTTTGGATTATCACATTCACCCCATGTACACCCCCAATGGACCCTTAAGACTGAAACTGATTGAGCGCTAACTATAAATTTTATCTCCATTTCGTCTCTATTGCCTTTATTTTATGAATTATTATTAAAAAATAAGAGTAAGATCTATATAATAAAGTTCGGTTTCCTATGAAATTGCATTAATTGAGCTCAAATCTTCATGAACACTTATAGGTAGTATCTGTGAAAGTATGGTATTATCAAAATTACATACCAGCATTTAATTTTTGAGCAGTATGAATTTTAACTGCACGTCGCTAGATACCTGCTTCCGCCAATCCGCATCCGTAATTCGAACTGAAAATTATTAGTAAAAGGAGTCCTGAGCTCAGCTATTAGTCGTAAATAGCGATATTGTAGAATGATCACATATCATAGTTTATTTCTGTATTGTCTGTTACCGCACCGATTTGATTTTGAAGATAGCTTTAGGGTAATATAGAAGACTAAGACTGTTTTTAAATAAATTAAGAAACAACTTCTATATAATGTTTACGTTAATTTTTGTAATTAAAATATATAATATAGGAAATATATTTATTATTTTATTGAACCCTATTTTTCACCAAATAAGGTAAGGCAACGTGTTTCTTCATCTGTCGATGAAATTTCTACTAGTCCCATATTTTATTTTTATTTTATTATATTTAGGACAACAAACAGTTACACAATATATAATATTAAAAAGGCTAAAACTAAATTTGGTTCATTGCGTAACCAGCGACGTTATCCACGACAGAATGTTAAACATATGAAACGAAACTTAGCTTCATCAATTATACACATATTGCTTAATCTAATAACAAATACAATAATATTTTATTCTCTAAATAATATTTTACCCTAACAATAATATTTATGATAGACTTAGATTTATCTATACATTTAAAAAATAAATAATAAATAAAGCCAGTAAGCTTTGCTGTTTTCTTAATCTTTGTGAACATAAACATGAATATTTGTTCTGATCTGGGGGTTTATCTGTATATATTGACCAACAGAAAGTTGTCCCGCCATATTTAAATTCATTTTGTCAATTTCGCTAACTCTCAAACGACTGACAGTTATGCCAACCGCCATGGTTACAATGAAAATCAGATGTGAATTAGAGTAACGACTTCTTGGCGGGAAAGTGAAGCGTCATGTTTTGGTTTATTTTCAAAAATTTGTGACATTTTGAATATTAATGTGTAATAACGGTGGATTATTAACCGTTAAGTGTTTGTAAACATACATAAGTGTTGGTAAATGAAGCAAAACAGTGCAACATCACTTTTCAAATTCTCTCAAGAAGTCCATGTGGGGCTGTACTGAGAAGTACAGCCCCACATCTTTACTGAGGACTCAAGGGGTTTAGGGGAGGGCATCTCATTTACCATTTATCAACATTATCACCACTTATTCTCATTTACTATAATTTATATATCTCTCACTTGACACTGGCTAAATGTGCTAAACTCACGAAGCCATTATTTAAAACAAAACAAAAAAGATGTGAATTTAAGGAAGTGACATAAAAAAGGTTACATGGTCGTCAACTTTTCTTTAACTTATTTCTAGAGTTAAAAAAAACATGATCCTGATATTATTACGAGTGTATCGACGACTTCTTGGCGGGAAAGTGAAGCGCCATGTCTGCAGTTTTGTTTTATTTTCTAAAATTTGTGATATTTCGAACATTAATGTGTAATAACGGTGGATTATTAACCGTTAAGTGTTTGTGAACATACATGAGTGTTGGTAAATCAAACAAAACAGTGCAACATCACTTTTCAAATTTTCTCTTAAGGAGTCCATGTGAGATCTCAGTATAGTCCCACATCTTTACTGAGGACTCAAGGGGCTTAGGGGAGGGTATTTCATCTTCGTTTTATCATCTTTATCACCACTCATTCTCATTTACTATGAATTATATATTATTAATATTATTATATTACTTACTTGACACTGGCTAAATGTTTTAGACGCACGAAGCCATTACTTAAAAGAAAGAGAGAAGAGTGTATCGACTTCTCTAGTGTCGGTTGTTTTTTTTGATTGAGAAAGCTAATTCGAGTATTTATTTTCTATTCAATGGAAACTTGAATCGTATCAACTTTTCTCAGGAAAGCTATAATAAGAAAAATTGCCCTGTACTTCTATTAAAGCAGAGTACGTAATGGGTAAAATATTCTACATGTTCCTTTACCTAAGCCAGGGACAAACATTCTCTTACTAACACACACACGGCTAGCTAAGTTAATTCATAAGTCAAACTTTTTGAAATATTACATTTTAGTACGAGTAGTAGAATATCAGCGACTGCAGGGGTAACAAGGATCTTGTTCCCCATGTAAGATTGACACTTCTTAATTCAAGTGGCAATCGTATTATGTGCTCCGTAACAAAACCTGATTACATACATACATACAATCACTCGAAGCGCTCGTAGGTCTGCGGTGCTCGGTGGTCGGAAACGATAACCGAAGTAAAGCAGAGTTTACAGAGGGCAGTCATTGGATGGGTGACCGTTAGTGTGGCTATTGATATCGAGCGCTTCCGTGCTTCGGAAGGCACGTTAAGCCGTTGGTCCCGGTTATCACTAAATGTGGTAGTCGTTAAGCCATGTTAGAGGCCTAATAGGCGGCTTGATAAATTCTAACAGCAGGACGCCATACACCTGCCTCCGCCAATCCGCACTGGGTCCGCGTGGTGGAGTACGACCCAATACCCTCGCACCTTGGTATGTGAGAGGAGGCCCGTGCTCAGTAGTGGGACGTTAATGGGCTGAGATGATGATACAATCACGTTAGTTTCCCCGAAGGGTTAGGCATAGGCACACTATACGCCCATATGTCGCCACTTATATTGTTGGTCCCTCGTAATGGATGGCGAGCTTATTTCCGCTTACCGGGAACTTTTATGTTCGCCAGAGCCTCGTCCGTTGATCGGCAGGTGCACCAATTGCAGGAGAGGTTGGCTTGGGCTCCTAAGATGTTGATAGGATCCATAAATACCGATTGCAAACCTGTTGCAGCTAAATTGTTGCTATATAAAATGGAAATAGTCTCTAATTCGAATAACAGTTATTTTAAACGAAGTAACTTTCGTCGGTTTGGGGAAGATCAAAATAAAAACACATTATTTGACATTCATAGAATGTTTTACTCAGATTGTCTTGATAAGCAATCGAACTTAACATACATAATTCAAGTTTCATTGTGTGTTTTTAATTGTGTTTATGTTGTCTTATAACCAATTCCAAATTCAATGATTCATATAACGCACAACAATAAAAAAGAATTCACTTTCTATAAACAATTCATCACGGCTATCATAATACCACATAAACACAATAAGTCACTTTATAACTCTATACATTGAATGGCCACAATAATAGCGTACTTGCAATTATATTTACAAAAATATTACAAAATAGTATATGATACATTCAAGTAAATTGCATTTTATAATCGTATTACAGTAAAAAAATCAAAATATACATAAAATACGCATTTTGACTAGGGTACAATACATAGTATATAAAAGAAATCCTGTGAACGCTTTTTATTTATGGCACTATTTTATACATAATCATTTATATAAAATAGGCATTCCAAAGAGGCATATACATGTAAATATTAAGCTAAAATAGGCAGTGTTATTAGAAACCTATAAAAACTTTTTCAGACTTGGCAAGCAACAGTTTCGAGCAATGTATGATTACACATTAATATAATTATTATAATATCACAAAATATTATTGATTACCTTAATTATTTTGTACATAACTAACAACGCTCGTTGATTTGTTTATCTGATACTGTTTGCCTGCGTTTATTATACAATTGTATGGATATGGCAACGGAGAGTACGATGAATGCTGCTGATCCAACAGCTAAGTAAATGACGGTAGAGCTACTGGTTATGTCATGTACTGGTAATTCAGATTGGTCCGCATGGCTCACCTCACGAGCAACTCGTGACCGAGGTTTGGTTCTTACGAAATCGAAGTTATCTGTGAAATAATAGAAGCATGAGCATAATAAGTTGAACAAAAAATGTGATATCCACACATTCACAGTCGTAGACAAAAAAAAAAAGAAAGAGCCTAAGTAATTGAGTGCATGCGTGTGAGCGTCATGTTATGCGTGTGAGCGTCATGTTATGCGTACGGCACCCCCCATGCCGCACTTCGACTGAGACCTTATAAAGTGTTAATGCACATCCAAGGTTATAATTCAGCTTAAACAGCCTTTGCACACGGCGTATTTTTTAGGCGCCCACGACGCGCAGACTACGATCGTGAGCAAGCTTTAAACGAAATTTTAGCTCATATAGTACCTTTGCACACATTTAATATTTTTTTGGCAAAACTCATTTGACTCTTTTATTGTCTTAGAAAAATAAGACTTTAGTCACACATTATAGTAAATAATCTAAGTGTGTACTCATTATAATAAACTTGCAAGCGGTGCTAAATAATCGGAAACGATCACTAAAGTAAAGCAGTGGTCATAGAGGTCAGCTCTGAGTTGCGTTTTTCCGTAGTTTCGATAGTATACAAATACATAATATCGCGCCTGTTGCCCCAAGGGGATACGCAGAGGCATATTAAACGCCCACACTTAGCCTTAGGTGACGAGCCTATGGTCGCTTACCGGAAACTTTTAGTCTCGTCTGTAAGTCGGCAGGTGTACCACTTGCAGGTGATTCCCTTTTTCAGTAATTGACTCAAAGGGTCTGAGATTACGACATAAAACTTCAACTTGCATATTTTCTGTATTTAAAATTTAAAGTGAATTCTTTACATACCTATATCATCTTGACTGTCTTCGTAGAGGTCGAAGTTTTTAGATGCTAATCTTCCTACTCTCGGAGATTTTACTTCATTATCAGCTGGGAATGGGGGTAAATATGTGGATGGAGGGTTGGTACTGCTTGGTGCAAAAGGTTGAGGGCATTTAGGGTCTCTTGAACCCGGATAGCAAGAACTAGGCGTAGGCTGAGGTGAAGTTGGTTTTGGACACCTAGGGTCTGTTGATCCCGGGTAGCACCTAAGTGGAGCTTCAGTGGTGGGTTTGGGACAGCGAGGGTCTGTTGATCCCGGATAGCACCTTGGAGGAGCTTCAGTTGTGGGTTTGGGACAGCGCGGGTCTGTTGATCCCGGGTAGCACCTTGGAGGAGCTTCAGTAGTAGGTTTGGGGCAGCGAGGGTCTGTTGATCCCGGGTAGCACCTTGGAGGAGCTTCAGTTGTGGGTTTCGGACAGCGAGGGTCTGTTGATCCCGGGTAGCATCTTGGAGGAGCTTCAGTAGTAGGTTTGGGGCAGCGAGGGTCTGTTGATCCTGGGTAACACCTTGGAGGAGCTTCAGTTGTGGGTTTGGGACAGCGCTGGTCTGTTGATCCCGGGTAGCATCTTGGAGGAGCTTCGGTAGTAGGTTTGGGGCAGCGAGGGTCTGTTGATCCCGGGTAGCATCTTGGAGGAGCTTTAGTAGTAGGTTTGGGGCAGCGAGGGTCTGTTGATCCTGGGTAACACCTTGGAGGAGCTTCAGTTGTGGGTTTGGGACAGCGCTGGTCTGTTGATCCCGGGTAGCACCTTGGAGGAGCTTCAGTTGTGGGTTTGGGACAGCGTGGGTCTGTTGATCCCGGATAGCACCTGAGTGGAGCCTCGGTCAACACATTTGTGGTTGGTGGTAAATATGTAGGTGGGTTTAGAGTTGTAGGTCTGTTTATCTGTGGACATTTAGGGTCAGGTGAGCCGGGATAACAAATTGGCTTAACTGTAGTTGGCTGAGGGCACCGATAATCTATGCTGCCAGGATAGCATTTCAGAGGTTCAGGCGTCGTGGGCCTAGGGCAACGAGAGTCTGTATTTCCTGGGTAGCAATTAGGTTGAGCAGATGTTGTGGGTCTAGGACAGAGAGGGTCACTGTTTCCTGGGTAGCATTTAGGTGGAGCAGGTGTAGTGGGTCTCGGGCATCTCGAGTCAGTACTTCCAGGGTAACATTTCAACTGTTCTGGAGTAGAAGGAGGCAAATATGTAGGAGGTGCTAAAGTTGTCGGTCTAGGAGGTTGGGGACAGCTGGGGTCAGGTGAGCCTGGATAGCAAACAGGCTTTTGTGTTGTTGGCCTGGGACAGCGTGGGTCGGTGCTTCCTGGGAAGCATCTTGGTGGGGCAGCCGTGGTAGGCTTAGGGCACCGTGGATCGGTATTTCCTGGGTAGCAATTAAGTGGAGCAGGTGTAGTGGGTCTCGGGCATCTCGAGTCAGTACTTCCAGGAAAGCATCTAGGGGGGGCGGGAGTGGTAGGTTTAGGACATCTGGGGTCTGAGTTTCCTGGGTAGCAATTAGGCGCTGCAGGTGTTGTTGGTTTTGGACAACGTGGGTCTGTACTTCCGGGGAAGCATCTTGGTGGGGCAGGAGTGGTAGGCTTAGGACATCTGGGGTCTGAGTTTCCTGGGTAGCAATTAGGTGCTGCAGGGGTTGTTGGTTTTGGACAACGTGGGTCTGTACTTCCGGGATAACAGTTTGGTGGGACCGGTGTTGTGGGCCTCGGACAGCGAGGGTCACTGTTTCCTGGATAGCAATTAGGTGGAGCAGGTGTAGTGGGTCTCGGGCATCTCGAGTCAGTACTTCCAGGGTAACATTTCAACTGTTCTGGAGTAGTAGGAGGCAAATATGTAGGAGGTGCTAAAGTTGTCGGTCTAGGAGGTTGTGGGCAGCTGGGGTCAGGTGAGCCTGGATAGCAAACAGGCTTTTGTGTTGTTGGCCTGGGACAACGTTGGTCAGTGCTTCCTGGGAAGCATCTAGGGGGGGCTGGTGTGGTAGGTTTAGGGCATCTTGGGTCAGTGTTTCCTGGGTAGCAGTTTGGTGGTGTAGGGGTAGTGGGCTTTGGACATCTGGAGTCAGTGCTACCTGGGAAGCATCGAGGTGGTGCAGGAGTAGTAGGTTTTGGGCACCGTGGATCTGTGTTTCCAGGATAACAATTGGGTGGAGCCGGTGTGGTTGGCTTGGGACAACGTGGGTCATTGCTGCCTGGATAGCATCGAGGTGGAGCAGGCGTAGTGGGCTTAGGGCACCGTGGGTCTGTACTTCCAGGGTAACAGTTCGGTGGGGCCGGTGTTGTGGGCCTCGGACAGCGGGGGTCACTGTTTCCTGGGTAGCAATTAGGTGGAGCAGGTGTAGTGGGTCTCGGGCATCTCGAGTCAGTACTTCCAGGGTAACATTTTAACTGTTCTGGAGTAGTAGGGGGCAAATATGTAGGAGGTGCTAAAGTGGTCGGTCTAGGAGGTTGGGGACAGCTGGGGTCGGGTGAGCCTGGATAGCAAACAGGCTTTTGTGTTGTTGGCCTGGGACAGCGTGGGTCGGTGCTTCCTGGGAAGCATCTAGGGGGGGCTGGTGTGGTAGGTTTAGGGCATCTTGGGTCAGTGTTTCCTGGGTAGCAGTTTGGTGGTGCAGGGGTAGTGGGCTTTGGACATCTGGGGTCAGTGCTACCTGGGAAGCATCGAGGTGGTGCAGGAGTAGTAGGTTTTGGGCACCGTGGATCTGTGTTTCCAGGATAACAATTGGGTGGAGCCGGTGTGGTTGGCTTGGGACAACGTGGGTCATTGCTGCCTGGATAGCATCGAGGTGGAGCAGGCGTAGTGGGCTTAGGGCACCGTGGGTCTGTACTTCCAGGGTAACAGTTCGGTGGGGCCGGTGTTGTGGGCCTCGGACAGCGGGGGTCACTGTTTCCTGGGTAGCAATTAGGTGGAGCAGGTGTAGTGGGTCTCGGGCATCTCGAGTCAGTACTTCCAGGATAACATTTCAACTGTTCTGGAGTAGAAGGAGGTAAATATGTAGGAGGTGCTAAAGTTGTAGGTCTAGGTGGTTGTGGGCAGCTGGGGTCGGGTGAGCCTGGATAGCAAACAGGCTTTTGTGTTGTTGGCCTAGGACAACGTGGGTCTGTGCTTCCTGGGTAGCATCTCGGAGGGGCTGGTGTTGTAGGTTTAGGACATCTGGGGTCTGAGTTTCCTGGGTAGCAATTAGGTGCTGCAGGTGTTGTTGGTTTTGGACAACGTGGGTCTGTACTACCGGGATAGCATTTTGGAGGGGCTGGTGTTGTAGGTTTAGGACATCTGGGATCTGAGTTTCCTGGGTAGCAATTAGGTGCTGCAGGTGTTGTTGGTTTTGGACAACGTGGGTCTGTACTACCGGGGTAACAATTTGGAGGTGCAGGAGTAGTAGGTTTTGGGCACCGTGGATCTGTGTTTCCAGGATAACAATTGAGTGGAGCCGGTGTGGTTGGCTTGGGACAACGTGGGTCATTGCTGCCTGGATAGCATCGAGGTGGAGCAGGCGTAGTGGGCTTAGGGCACCGTGGGTCTGTACTTCCAGGGTAACAGTTCGGTGGGGCCGGTGTTGTGGGCCTCGGACAGCGGGGGTCACTGTTTCCTGGGTAGCAATTAGGTGGAGCAGGTGTAGTGGGTCTTGGGCATCTCGAGTCAGTACTTCCAGGGTAACATTTTAACTGTTCTGGAGTAGTAGGGGGCAAATATGTAGGAGGTGCTAAAGTGGTCGGTCTAGGAGGTTGGTGACAGCTGGGGTCAGGTGAGCCTGGATAGCAAACAGGCTTTTGTGTTGTTGGCCTGGGACAGCGTGGGTCGGTGCTTCCTGGGAAGCATCTAGGGGAGGCTGGTGTGGTAGGTTTAGGGCATCTTGGGTCAGTGTTTCCTGGGTAGCAGTTTGGTGGTGCAGGGGTAGTGGGCTTTGGACATCTGGGGTCAGTGCTACCTGGGAAGCATCGAGGTGGTGCAGAAGTAGTAGGTTTTGGGCACCGTGGATCTGTGTTTCCAGGATAACAATTGGGTGGAGCCGGTGTGGTTGGCTTGGGACAACGTGGGTCATTGCTGCCTGGATAGCATCGAAGTGGAGCAGGCGTAGTGGGCTTAGGGCACCGTGGGTCTGTACTTCCAGGGTAACAGTTCGGTGGGGCCGGTGTTGTGGGCCTCGGACAGCGGGGGTCACTGTTTCCTGGGTAGCAATTAGGTGGAGCAGGTGTAGTGGGTCTCGGGCATCTCGAGTCAGTACTTCCAGGGTAACATTTTAACTGTTCTGGAGTAGTAGGGGGCAAATATGTAGGAGGTGCTAAAGTGGTCGGTCTAGGAGGTTGGGGACAGCTGGGGTCAGGTGAGCCTGGATAGCAAACAGGCTTTTGTGTTGTTGGCCTGGGACAGCGTGGGTCGGTGCTTCCTGGGAAGCATCTAGGGGGGGCTGGTGTGGTAGGTTTAGGGCATCTTGGGTCAGTGTTTCCTGGGTAGCAGTTTGGTGGTGCAGGGGTAGTGGGCTTTGGACATCTGGGGTCAGTGCTACCTGGGAAGCATCGAGGTGGTGCAGGAGTAGTAGGTTTTGGGCACCGTGGATCTGTGTTTCCAGGATAACAATTGGGTGGAGCCGGTGTGGTTGGCTTGGGACAACGTGGGTCATTGCTGCCTGGATAGCATCGAGGTGGAGCGGGCGTAGTGGGTTTAGGGCACCGTGGGTCTGTACTTCCAGGATAACAGTTCGGTGGGGCCGGTGTTGTGGGCCTCGGACAGCGAGGGTCACTGTTTCCTGGATAGCAATTAGGTGGAGCAGGTGTAGTTGGTCTCGGGCATCTCGAGTCAGTACTTCCAGGATAACATTTCAACTGTTCTGGAGTAGAAGGAGGTAAATATGTAGGAGGTGCTAAAGTTGTCGGTCTAGGAGGTTGTGGGCAGCTGGGGTCGGGTGAGCCTGGATAGCAAACAGGCTTTTGTGTTGTTGGCCTAGGACAACGTGGGTCTGTGCTTCCTGGGAAGCATCTTGGTGGGGCAGGAGTGGTAGGCTTAGGACATCTGGGGTCTGAGTTTCCTGGGTAGCAATTAGGTGCTGCAGGTGTGGTTGGTTTTGGACAACGTGGGTCTGTACTTCCGGGGTAACATCTCGGAGGGGCTGGTGTTGTAGGTTTAGGACATCTGGGGTCTGAGTTTCCTGGGTAGCAATTAGGTGCTGCAGGGGTTGTTGGCTTGGGACAACGTGGGTCATTGCTGCCTGGATAGCATCGAGGTGGAGCGGGCGTAGTGGGTTTAGGGCACCGTGGGTCTGTACTTCCAGGATAACAGTTCGGTGGGACCGGTGTTGTGGGCCTCGGACAGCGAGGATCATTGTTTCCTGGATAGCAATTAGGTGGAGCAGGTGTAGTGGGTCTCGGGCATCTCGAGTCAGTACTTCCAGGATAACATTTCAACTGTTCTGGAGTAGAAGGAGGTAAATATGTAGGAGGTGCTAAAGTTGTAGGTCTAGGTGGTTGTGGGCAGCTGGGGTCGGGTGAGCCTGGATAGCAAACAGGCTTTTGTGTTGTTGGCCTAGGACAACGTGGGTCTGTGCTTCCTGGGAAGCATCTTGGTGGGGCAGGAGTGGTAGGCTTAGGACATCTGGGGTCTGAGTTTCCTGGGTAGCAATTAGGTGCTGCAGGTGTGGTTGGTTTTGGACAACGTGGGTCTGTACTTCCGGGGTAACATCTCGGAGGGGCTGGTGTTGTAGGTTTAGGACATCTGGGGTCTGAGTTTCCTGGGTAGCAATTAGGTGCTGCAGGTGTTGTTGGTTTCGGACAACGTGGGTCTGTACTACCGGGGTAGCATTTTGGAGGGGCTGGTGTTGTAGGTTTAGGACATCTGGGATCTGAGTTTCCTGGGTAGCAATTAGGTGCTGCAGGTGTTGTTGGTTTTGGACAACGTGGGTCTGTACTACCGGGGTAACAATTTGGAAGTGCAGGAGTAGTAGGTTTTGGGCACCGTGGATCTGTGTTTCCAGGATAACAATTGGGTGGAGCCGGTGTGGTTGGCTTGGGACAACGTGGGTCATTGCTGCCTGGATAGCATCGGGGTGGTGCAGGCGTGGTAGGTTTAGGGCACCGTGGATCGGTATTTCCGGGGTAACAGTTCGGTGGGGCCGGTGTTGTGGGCCTCGGACAGCGAGGGTCATTGTTTCCTGGGTAGCAATTAGGTGGTGGAGGTGTAGTGGGTCTCGGGCATCTAGAATCAGTACTGCCTGGGTAGCATCTAAGTGGTGCTGGCGTGGTGGGTTTAGGGCACCGTGGGTCTGTACTTCCAGGGTAACAATTTGGAGGTGCTAGAGTAGTTGGTTTTGGGCAACGAGGATCAGTGTTACCAGGATAGCACTTAAGTGGGGCCGGTGTCGTTGAACCAGTAGTTGTAGGTGGCAAATATGTAGGAGGCGTTAAAGTAGTAGGGCGTACAGGCTGCGGACATTTAGGATCAGGTGAGCCTGGGTAACAAACTTGTTTAGGGCTAGTTGGTTGAGGAGTTGTTGGCTTGGGGCAGCGAGGATCTGTATTTCCAGGGTAACAGTTCGGTGGGGCCGGTGTTGTGGGCCTCGGACAGCGAGGGTCACTGTTTCCTGGGTAGCAATTAGGTGGTGCAGGGGTCGTTGGTTTTGGGCATCTGGGATCGTTACTTCCCGGGAAGCACCGAGGTGGAGCTGGCGTGGTGGGTTTTGGGCACCGTGTGTCTGTACTTCCAGGGTAACAGTTAAGGGGGGCAGGTGTGGTGGGCCTAGGACAGCGAGGATCAGTGTTTCCTGGGTAGCAGTTAGGTGGTGCGGGCGTAGTAGGTTTAGGGCACCGTGGGTCTGTACTTCCAGAATAACAATTGGGTGGAGACGGTGTGGTTGGCTTTGGACAACGTGGGTCGTTGCTTCCTGGGAAGCATCGGGGTGGTGCAGGCGTGGTGGGTTTAGGGCACCGTGGGTCTGTACTTCCAGGGTAACAGTTAGGTGGAGCAGGTGTAGTGGGCCTAGGACAGCGAGGATCAGTGTTTCCTGGGTAGCAATTAGGTGGTGCAGGTGTAGTCGGCTTCGGACATCTAGAATCAGTACTACCTGGGAAGCATCGGGGTGGTGCAGGCGTGGTGGGTTTAGGGCACCGTGGGTCTGTACTTCCAGGGTAACAGTTAGGTGGGGCAGGTGTAGTGGGCCTAGGACAGCGAGGATCAGTGTTTCCTGGGTAGCAATTAGGTGGTGCAGGTGTAGTCGGCTTTGGGCATCTAGAATCAGTACTGCCTGGGTAGCATCTAAGTGGTGCTGGCGTGGTGGGTTTGGGGCAACGTGGGTCTTCACTTCCAGGGTAACAGTTGGGTGGGGCAGGAGTTGTAGGCCTAGGACAGCGAGGATCTGTGTTTCCTGGGTAACAGTTAGGTTGTGCTGGCGTAGTAGGCCGCGGGCAACGAGGGTCTGTACTTCCAGAAAAGCATTTAAACTCTGTTGTAGATGGTGGTAAGTATGTAGGTGGAGTTAAAGTAGTTGGTCGTGATGGCTGCGGACATTTGGGATCAGGTGAGCCTGGGTAGCAGACAGGTTTTGCTGTCGTTGGTCTCTGACATCTGGGGTCCGAGTTCCCTGGGTAACAGTTAGGTTGGGCTATCGTTGTCGGTCTTGGACAACGAGGATCATTGTTACCAGGATAGCAATCTATTTCGTTAGCTGATGTTGGAATGTAAGTAGGGGGATTAGCCGTAGTCGGTCTTGGTTGTTCTGGACATCTGGGATCTTTTGAACCTGGGTAACAAATCGGATTAGGACAACGAGAATCAGTGTTTCCAGGATAACAGTTAGGTGGAGCAGACGTAGTTGGTCGGGGACAACGAGGGTCCGAGCTTCCTGGATAACAGTTCGGCGAGGAAGGCGTTGTAGGTCGTGGACATCTGACATCAGTGTTTCCAGGATAACAGTTTGGTCGGGGTTCCTGAGATGGTTCGATTCTTGGACATCTTGGATCCGCAGAGCCTGGATAGCATTTTATCTGAGGCACTATAGTTTGGCCGCAACGGGGATCGTTGGAGCCTGGATAGCAGCGTTGCGGTGTGATGGTTGTAGATATCTCCTGTGTTATGCCTTGGCAGTTAGCTTCGCAGTTTTGTGTGCATAGCTGTAAATAATGATTTGATTAGAACACTGAAATATGAATACTTAGGTATTTTTCTAAAACCAGGTTTCAAACAAGCGCCTTTGACTTAATCTTTTCAAATGAAAGTGACAGCACTAGTTTTAAACCCGGTCTAACTTTAGATCATATTATTTATTTTGCCCTTTAAAATCTTACTTCGATACGACATATTCCGGTCCATCGACAAACTACTTATTTTAAAGTGATATTTTTTCTTACTTAAGTTATGCTTGTATGTCTACTGAAGAATAGCGTCGTATCCGACAATGTGCTTAGGACCTAATCACACAAACTTTGACATATATTTTTTTGTGTAAGCTTATATAAAATTTTATTTTTTTATGTGAATCTTACAGAGCCAATTATATTATTGGTCCCGCGTAATAATAGGGTGGCGACCCAATTGCTTACCGGGATCTTTTATGTTTGCCAGGATATGATGAGGTAAGTAAGCAGTTACAAAAATCAACACAATATGGAAATATTCAAGATTCAAAAAATCTTATACATACATACAAACATTTTTTCACGCCATTTCCCCCCAAGGGTAGGCAGGGGCATATTACACGCCCACACTTCGCCAATTAAATACTTGGTCCCACGTAATAGGTAGCGAGCCTATTGCTTATTGGGATCTTTTATATTTGCCAGAGCCTATTCTGTTGTTCGGCAGGTGCAACACTCGCAGGTGAGGTTGGCTTAAGCTCTATACATCAGCAACCTTTCGAGCTCATTAATGTCTCCACTACTGAACCTGAAGTCCAATTGCCTAAATACAAAATATAATATAATATAATACTAAATATAAACATGTATGCTTGAATACTTATATTCAAGCATACATGTTCATATCATAAATTATTTATCAAATTACCTCAACGTTGCAAGTTAAATATACTTGATCCGTTTCGGGGAACCTGAATGCGCTGACTTTGCTGTAAGCAATCAAAGTCGCGCCACTTCGTCCGGTGTTAGTCGATTTCTGCCAGAAGTCTATTAGTTTCCTTTTCCTGTAATGAAAGTAATATGAGATATAAGCTACTGATATAAGCAGTGCACTCTCACTGAGACACTCTTTATATTTTAAAAAACATCAAAGCAATCATTTTAGCCATATTTTGTAGTTGATATTTTTTAAAATATGTTGAAATATAAACACGCAGAAAATAATAATGAATATATTAACTTTTAACGTTGAGAATAAAAATTTTTTAGTACTTAAATACAGAACAGTTTTATCTATTATACCAACATAACAAATATCTAACTACTTAGTAAGTAAAACGACAGCACTTCAGTTCACTGATACTACTGATACTTCATAGGTCCAAATAGTTTATTATATCCGGAGCATTTGGCTTAGCTGGATAGGCAAATTGGTCATCGTATAGTACGTCACAATATTCGAGAGAAATATACAGACTTTATATTATATATTTTATAATATTATCAGAAGACTATTTACCTTGGGCAGCCTTCCTTGTCCGTCAGCTGAATCTTGTTGGTTTTTGGGTTGTCATAATTGTCATTGTCGTACGCCCAGCAGTCATGGATCTTCAAGTTGAATTGATTTCTCACATCTTTCAGGTACACGAGTATTGTCAGATACTCTCCAATTTTAATCGAATTCTTTAGAGGAGTTGTCTGAAAGTCGATGCAAGAACAAATGATAATAAATCTCGCGTATAATACTAGAGGTTCACCGGCGTGAAATGCCATTATATCGCCCATTTTGTTCAAGCAATTTTCAATATTATTGTTATATCAGCTAATCATTAACCTAACAAAATAGTTTCACGCGACAATCTTCAAAAAGTAAGACTTTCCATACAAAGACTGATGCCCTATTTCTTACCCCTTAAAAACCTTTTTTTCGCATTAAAAATAATTTCTCAATGGCTATGCCCTGTCTAAAACTCTGTACTATCTGTGCACTCTATGTTGTCATTTAAATTTGTTCAGTAGTTTTGGCGTCGAAGCGAGACAGACAAAAAGACAGACAGAGCTACTTTCGCATATATAATATTAGAATAGATTTCGTAAGTTTACGAGCAGATTGCGTCCCTAACCAATTGTTAAAATATTATGATGTGCTAATAAGAAAATATATAAGCGTACGTACATGCTTTAATACGTGTACACGCATTTTGTTTATAGACGCAAGAAATGCAGCGGAAACACTAACGCTATGTAAATAAAACTTGAATCCGTCTAAGATAAAAGGGATCTAGATTCTAGGAATACAAGATTTTTTCTTGAGAAATGAGAAATTGAAATAATGACACGATGATCTATATAACTTTTTAAAGAAACTTGCCGTGAAGACACAGCTTTGAACGTTCAGTTTAAAAATAAAGTACCAAAAACTTAAGGTGCTTCATACTGTGAAGTAAGCACGGTACAAAGCGCACCTACTCATGACGGCCTGCTGAAATGCCACTTCACGCCCCGCTTAAAAGACCCGGGATTATAGGAACTAGAAAACACATGAGCCGGCAGCAAATTTCAGAGCTTAATGGTCGCATGAAATCTAAAAAAACACTCACGTTTGGGAATACTCCTTTCTGTATGTCCATCCAGCATTCAACTCCACCAGCGGGTCCCTGTACGGCTACCACGTCGAGCATGTCTACCATGAACGGCTTCAGCTTGAGGGTATGGCTTTCTTCTTGGTAACCCGTGCCGGCTGACAGTTCCAATGAGGTGCTGGCGCATGATACCTGGAATATAAAATAATACAGTTAACTGTGTTGTGGTCATTATCATCATATTAGCCATAAAATATATACTGCTGAACATTGGCCTCACCAATAGATTACATTATATTGGGGGTATTTGCCTTTAATCATCACGCAGGGCAGGCTGGTGATTGCAGTTAAAATCAGTTCGCAGGATGACGCTGCTACGGTAGGATTTCTCTTTGTCGATTCTCACGACTCCCCGTGATATGAAAGGGGGTAGCACTATTCTATGCCGAAACCACACAGCAAACCCAAACTATAAAATATTAATATACAAAAATGTGTCTGTCTAGGAAAAGATTCGAAAGCCTTAGGAGCGGACTGCAGGTGTACTAACCTCCACGCCTTATTAATCATCTGAGACCATTAAAGTAAGGGTGTCGTCTCACGAACTAATGTGAAAGGGTATTTTCACGCGCATTGGTCGTTAATTAAAAACAATTGCGAGTAAGTACCTATTTAAGAGGGCAACCTTTAAAAACCTCTTGCAATATATATCTGTTTTACTCTAACATTCCAACTTCAAAAACAAACTGTTGCAACAATAACTTTGTTGTTTTCTATCATTACAATACCGTTGCTCATAGCAAGAAAACAATATGATAAATTTTATCACCTTGAGTGTTAGTTCCGATCTTGTAAATAACAATTACTAGTAACGTGCTGCCACACTGCAACAGGCTATGTCTATCACGATTATTGTACAACTCAATAGTTAATATTCGTACTGAATTAATTACCGGAACAAATTGGTTTCCAAATAGTATTTTCATCTAAAGTTTATTTCGAATAAATTCAATAACCTTTTCTGGAAAATCTGCATTTAAGTTATATGATTATAGTTTCATACTTTTTGGTTAATAATATTACCAACAAGTAATTAGTCTTTTCCATACCATAATCACAAATCACAACATTGTACCAGAAAACATGCGAACCCAAGCTATTATATTAAAAAAAAACATTTCAAATTACAATGCAAGTTTTCCATGGCACCTCAAACTTAGCTCAAATTCCATCGATCTATTTTAAATCGTTGTCGCAAGTTTTCGACCTATGCTAAATGGACGTAAATGGGCGTGAAATTAAGTAGGTATGTAGCGGATTTCCAGTATTACCTTTCTAGCGAAGTCCAAAGGCCCTTGGACGAAATCATCGGCTTGGAAGACGAGTACATTGTCGATGGTACCGCAAGCGTTGCAGAGCGGTCGGGATCCACAGCCTTTTAATGGTACCTTGAATGAGTAGCGAGACTGGCTTCCACCGAGAGAAACGTATCTAGAAAGAGAAAAAAGAAAAGAAACATAATTAAAAGGTCCAACAAAATTTTTTCTACTGTTTTTATTAGGTATCATGTGTTGTATAACAATTTGGCTAACGTCGAGTGGAAATGTGCAATTGACCATTAATTCGTAGGTCAATATCTGAGGTAATGTTTAAAGTTTTACGGTGGAAAACTAACTATTGACTTAAAGTGGCAGAGACAATTGATTAAATGCAAAATCAAACAAACAATAAAGGCTAACTAGTGCTGTTTTGGTTTCGGTTCCAGCGTCGCGTCTGAAAATTTACTGTGTAAATAAACGTGAGTCCACTTTCTACGCAAATGCCCCCTAATATTGTCTGGATATATCCAGATTATTCTGGCATTTTCGCTATTAATTTCTCACAATTACAATAGTCGAATTTCAATAAAATTGAGACTGGTCAGTATCTCCACAGCACACAAAAGTTTCTTTTACCTTTCAAGCACTGAGCTATCTACACACAATTCAAATTCTACAGTTTCTCTCTTTAGGCAGTCTTCAACTACCTGACACATTTAATAAAGATAACCTCAATGTTTACTCACTTGCAGTTTTGATCATCCAAATGTCCTTTACTGTATATAATCCCATCATAAACATCTGGGAATTCGACAGTAACGTCGATGAAGTCACCGGAACATTGCACGTCGATATCAGGAGAGAGGGGTGAGTCGACGGCTCGAGATCCTCTCATGAAGGTGACGTCATTTTCTTCGACGGAGTATAGTGGAGATAGGGAATTGTCTCCGGCAAGCTCAAAGTTGAGCTCTGCCGCTGTGAGTGTGTTCGCAACATCTGAAACAGCTGTAGCTAGCGACAGCTACAGAAAAGAGATGATTTTTAATTAAACTGTTTGAATAGTGTTTTGGGACATTATTTTAATTTATATGTCATACAGTGTACTTTATACATAAATAAATGTGAACATCCTTATATTATTGAGATAAGTTTTTGATTAAATCGACCACTGCTAAATTGCTTACACGACAGGTCCACAAAGATCAGTATTATTGGGTAATCATATGAATCTCTTTTGCAAGTGCTCGCATTGTAGACATGGTCAAAATGTTGTTATTAATCCTCTTTTTTGTCTACAAGACTTTCTGCTTTTGGAAAACTTTTAAATGAGATTTTAAAGTTATACATTGCTACATTTTCGGGCCAGCATGAATAATAAATACTCCTTTTGAATTTGTAGAGCAAATCTGTAGTAGCTCGTAAGCAATTGGATTTTTTATTATTGTGACACTTTGATTCTTAAGTTTTTTAAACTTAAAAGAGCAAGTGAATAAAAAAGATAGCCTGTATTTAATTTAGGATTCGATGGGCACTTATGACTGTCAATATAAGGCAATAACTACTGACGCGCTCATTCATCACGGACAGGAGCTTGAGTGGAGAAGAATTTGTTTGAAGTTAGAAGTTTGTGTTCAGGATATTTGTTTGCTAGTACTTTTGTACATAAAACATCATCATCATATCGTAGCATTATCCCGGTTGCCCTAGACTTAATCTTAGAGCCCAGGGTCTGCTCACTGTTTCAACCACATTTGAATGAATTTCCATTTGTACATAAAACATACTAGTACCTAAAACATTAATTTCAGTAACAATGCGCAATATCTTAGTGATATCAGCACGTTCGTAAGAACAATTACAATATTTTATTGTTGTTTGTAAAAACAATGAGCTTTTTTCTTATCTTACGGACCAATATTGCCTTGTGAATTTAGTGTAATTTTAATATTTCTTGATTCGTTTAACAATTTAATTATAACGTTTGGGTGCTTTTAGCATAAATTAAACTTGGTGATCTTTGTACTGTCAGCCTCCGAAGTAATTTTAATCTTGAGTACCATGTCACTAACGCACGCTTATTGTGTACCTTAATATTTGAACTGAACGGATAATTAATATTAGTATGACATGGTACTAAAGTGTGCTAGTGTGACATATTAAGTGTGCGACTTTTCTCATTATCTAAATCTTCTTTTTAGTAATTGTTACTGTTTAAAAAATTGTATGTAATTATTTTCTTAAAGTTCATTTTCTCATTACCATATCAGCTAGTTACCGTCTTACTAACGGTTTGAATTTTTTGAGCGACGAAAGGAAAAATTAGTGTCTCCGACTAGACTTGACTTCAATAACTACCACATTAAGCAATAGTCGAGACCAACAGCATAACGTGCTTTCCGAAACTCGGAAGCGCTTGATGTTCAATGCTACACTAACTTTCACCCATATGAGGACTGACCTCAGTGAACACTGTTTGTTTTCGATTACTTAGTGTTGCGGAGTTATCATAACAGCCTTTTAAAGTCCAATGCTGAACATTAGCCTCCCTAATAGATTACATTCTGTAAGAAGTATTTGCCCATATTCACCACGTTAGGCAGGCGGGTCTGTGATCGCAGTTCAAATCACTACGCAAGATGATGCAGTTGCCCATCTTCCGGTAGGATTTCTTTTTATCGACTTTTACGACTCCCCGTGAAATGAGAAAGGGTGACACTATTCTAGGCCGGTAACCACTAAACGCTAACTATCTACTATGAATAAATTGCTTTGCCCAATAAGGTCCAAAATTGTGTAAACAATTATCACATTTACCATCCGTGTTATATTTAAAATGCTAATACGTAAAATTTACATTGATTACTAAGAAACAAATTGTGCAAACTTTAGGCGTCGTGATAAATTAAAAATTTACGGTTAAAATTTTCTCAATAGTTCTGACTAGTTAACCTATAACGGCTAGTTAAATAACTAATTTGGTCGACCCAGACATTCAAATTTACAACCAGATTAAACCTTATGTAACGATTTGAATTCTGCAGTACTAATTGACCAATTTTGTCTCAACTCGTCATTATTACAAAATATATCGACTTCTACAATCCTCTCTTATACTTTGACCCAATAATTCAACTGAGAATTAGCATAACCTTATCATTATACTATTGCATAAAAGACTAATATGACAATGGAAATAATTTATTTTAGGTGGTTGCAGCGGTTGAGAATTCTGTTATAAAATCAGACGGCCCCAAGATCAAACCTCGATACCCACACACCCAAGCCATTGAGTCGACCGAGCGATAACCGGGACCATCAGCATAACGTGCTTTCTGAAGCACAGAAGCGTTTTGTATTTAATGGCACACAAATATGACGGGTCCTACACTAGAGACCATGTCTCGGTAAGCGTAGTGACGCCTTCCATCTGGGTGGAGCGACGACATACGCAAAACGGCTGGCAGTGGTTGAACATGAAGAGCTGGAAATCGAGCTCAAAGGCCTAGTGGAGAGGTCTATGTCCAGCAGTCGATTAATGAAGGCTGATGATGATGATGATGATCATGAAGTCATTTACTACGAGGGGATCATCTTTAAATAAACTTTACACATCGATATCCATGATCTTTGAGCTCACAACGAGACGTTAATAAACAGTAAAAAATGGAATTAAGCTGTTTTTAAGTACAGTTTAGCTCATTGAGTAAAAGTCAAGTAAAAGATATATTAATAACATATAATTCATAGTGATTGAGAATGAGAGGTGATAAAGATGATAAATGGTACATGAGAAGCCTTCTCCCTAAACCCGTTGAGTTCTCAGGAAAGATGGTACTATACTGAGATCTCACATGGACTTCTTGAGAGAAATTGAAAAGTGATGTTGCACTGTTGTGTATCATTTACCAACATTCATGTCTCACAAACAATTAACAGTTAATAATCCACCGTTATTAGACATTTATGATCGACATAACACAATTTTTTGAAAATAAAACAAAACTGCAGACATGAACGCTTCACTTGCCCGCCAGGAAGAAAATTAAATTGTCATCGATCTTTCATACAATAAATAAGATGACGTTTAAATTACCACGGCAATGTTAGTTAATCTTTCGACGACCGATATGGCGTGTGGCGAGTATACCCGCATTCCACTCCTGAGGTCGTGGGTTCGATTCCCGCACTGAGAGTGAGTATAAAAATGAATATTTGTTCTGGTCTGGGTGTTTTCATATGTATATTAAGTAAGTATTTACAAAAAAAAAGAAAGGTATTTATGTTTGTTTATTCGTTATTTAGTATCCATACCACAAGTTCTTAATGATACTTATCTTGGAACTAAATAATTAGTGTAAGTGTCAAAAAAAAAAAAACTGCCGCCAAACAGTACCACTATTGGCAATATTGTTTGGATAGTACTATAAAATTAAGATAAGGGACTTTTGTAGTCGACTAAGTCTAATCTTAACAACCTATGCTTCTATTATATATTTTTTTAACTTTTTATATAAACTGCACGATTTCTACATAATGTAGTAAGTGAAATAGTTCAAGGACCATAATATGTGTGACAGAACTATATTGACTAATTTCTTGCTCAATTGTTCTCTAGGTACTGAAACTCCTGTCCGCGATGAATAGGTGTTATTTTAAAGTTGCTCGTAAGATCTTTATTAAGCCATAAATTAAATAAAGTATTTTAACTTTGACTATAAATCTTAGAGTGACCTACATTTTTTAATTAAATTGAGCTTCCAACTAACCTCTCGTGGTAAGTTTAAAAATGTTTATAGTGCATGATTTAACATGCGTTGTATATTTACGAAGTTATAACTCGGTGACATATACACATTAAAAGACTCCTGTTTCCTGGAGGGGGTAGGCAGAGGCATATTATTTGCCGATATAATATGACATAATTACTGTACACCGATAAGCTACAACTATAAACTATTAAATAAATAAATTCTTTATTCAGAATCCGTTTGAACATTTTAAAATTGTGATTGAGGATTTTTTTAAAGTAAATAAATACTTGTAGTAGAAAATTCCAGCTCTCCATACCATTGTTTCTCATTTACAAAAGAGATACTACTATTAAAAGATTAATGTAATAAATATAAATAAAAAAATATATTTAACATACCTGCACGAGTGCAATCAGTGTCGCTATGCGCATGACAGTCGCTTCATGGGGCCCTGTAATATGAAAAAAAACAAAGTTATATAGAATATATTTAAAAATTACACTTTCAATTAATTTCGCACGCTATGACCGTGAAATTATCTCCCTGTTGAAGTTTTTCAGAATGACAACCTGAATGTCAAAAGTTTTTATACCGAAATGATGGGCCGAAGCTTAAGTGTTTAAAAAGTTCATTATTAAGTCTCATCTACCCTTAAGTAATTTTACAATTTTACCGAAAACATCATTCTTAAAAGCTTTATAAATAGAAACAAAGTAGACGACCGATATGGAATGGTGGCGAGAATCCCCGTTTCCGCTCCTAAGGTCGTGGGTTCGATTCTCAAGCAGGACAAATCTTTGTTTGCATGAATGAACATGAATATATTTAATACTTATTATTATAAACAAAAAAAAATACTGTAGCTATTTATCAATATATTCCATCGTAAATATGGTTTGTTAAAGAAGGTATAGTAGAAGCCTTTAATATTAGGTCGGGGAAAAAGTCTTTTCGCATAACGTAGGTATAAACTTATTATAAAATTTTTTTGACTGTACTATTTGTGTCTCGCTGGTTTTGGTAACATTAAAAAGGTTTCATTATAAAGAAAAGAAAAAAATAAAAAAAAGTTGTTTCCCGCTATTTTTCATTTGTTTTTCTCTCCGTTAAAATGAGTGAATCTAATGAAGAAATTCGATACATTTTAAAATTTTATTATAAAAAAGGCAAAAATGCAACTCAAGCAGTGAAAAAAATTTGTGATGTTTATGGACCTGATGCAGTGTCAGTAAGAGTAGCACAAATTTGGTTCAAACGTTTTCAGTCCGGAAATTTTGATGTTAAAGATGCACCTCGCTCTGGTCGCCCTGTTACGAATAAAATGGACGCCATTTTTGAAAGAGTGGAGCAAGATCGGCATATTAGTAGTTACGATGTAGCTGAAGAACTGGGAATTGACCACAAAACAGTTTTGACCCATTTGAAGAAAGCTGGTTATACAAAAAAGCTCGATATTTGGGTGCCACACGAGCTCACTCAAAGAAACTTAATGAACCGTGTACTCATTTGCGATTCATTATTGAGACGTAATGAAACCGAGCCGTTTTTGAAGAGATTGATAACTGGCGATGAAAAGTGGATCACGTACGACAAGAACGTGCGAAAAAGGTCGTGGTCGAAAGTTGGCCAGGCTTCACAGACTGTGGCCAAACCTGGCCTAACACGAAATAAGGTGATGCTGTGTGTATGGTGGGATTGGAAGGGCATTGTTTATTATGAGCTTTTACCGCCCGGCAAAACCATCGATTCTGATCTTTACTGCCAGCAACTGATGAGATTAAAGGAAGCAGTCGAGAGAAAACGGCCGGAATTGATCAACAGGAAGGGTGTGGTCTTTCATCACGATAACGCTAGACCACACACATCTTTAGCCACTCAGCAAAAATTAAGAGAGTTCGACTGGGAGGTCCTAGTGCATCCACCATATAGCCCTGACCTTGCGCCTTCAGATTTTCACCTGTTTCGGTCTCTGCAGAATTCTTTAGGTTCTGTAAGGTTGACCTCAAGAGAGTACTGCCAAAACTATTTGTCCCGTTTTTTTGATCAGAAGTCCCAAAATTTCTACAGTAACGGGATAATGTCTCTGCCCACAAAATGGCAGAAAGTTATTCAACAAAACGGTACATATATATTGTAAATAAATGTAAATAAACTTTGAAAAAAATGTCTTGACTTTTCATACAAAAATACGAAAAGACTTTTTCCCCAACCTATTATGTTGAAATGGTGATTTAAATATTTTATATAGTGTGTAAGATATTTGAGTATTCAGTACTCAATCAGACATATCTACGGTTTTAGCAAATATATGCAATAATCTGTGGGAACGACTTGAACATAACTATAGGAGCATAAAAAAAAAAAATACAAAAAAAATCTTCTAAATTGAATTTAGAGTTTAGTAAAAGAGTAATACCTCCAAAAGCACTATAATGACGTTGCGATAATGTTATAAAATCTAAACAATTATGACTGGCATTAGCCATTTGAAATGTCAGCTTGGCAGTGGGTTAATTGTGGGTCTGAGAAGCATCCCATGGGTCGTGAGGTCAGATCGGGTGATCCCAGCGGTTTCCGCATTCGATTAGCGTTAAATATTACTCAGACCCAAATATCATGGACTGCTAATGAGGTCGGAGGTCGGTTTACTCATTCTTGCTCTTTAGGTCATGGGTTTGATTCTAAGATTGTACAAAAGCATGTGTGCACACATGTCTAAGACTGTTGACAAATGCCCCATAAATACTTAATCATCGTTTTGTTAAACGTTGTGTTGAGAAGTTTCAAGTCTATTTATTTTAAGTAATTATCACAGTAATTAATATATGAAGAACTATTTTTACGTTTATTAGGCATAATGGAATTTTTCTGTAGTACAGGACCGCCACCCAACAGACTGATTATTCAGTAAAGGCGGAGGGAAGACGATGGATGCAGGTGGTTTAAGACCAAACCGACGGGCGTGTATGAGGAGGTTACTGAGTGTGAATGAAGCCAAAAGTGTGTGCTAAGATCGTAGCAAGTGGAAGGATGTGTTCTCTGCCTACCCGTACGGGGAAGAGGCATGACATTATATATGTATGTCGTGGAAAACAGTTTGGTAGACCTATGTTCAGCAGTGGCCTTCTAATGGTTGATATAGAACGAAGAAATTTATAAGGATCTGGAAAGAATAATAAGAGAAAAGGTAGCAATTGCGACAAAACAAGAGGGGGAAAAGGATATTGAGTGGAAGATAGACAAGGAAGAGAGAGAGGAAAAGGGACAAGTAGTAGAAGACATGGATATCAAGGAAACGACAGAGGATTTCAAGGAGATGGAACTAAAGATAGACAAATACAAGAATAACAATGAAAAAAGAAATAGCAACGACAAAGAACACGACTCTGGATTGGAAACGGAAAACGAAACAGATAAAAATAATAAAGCCGAAGACATCAGGGAAAGGGAAAAGGAAAGTAATAGAGGGAAAGGATGCAAGTTTAAAGTTAGAAAAGGCGATGAAGAACGTACAAGTGTGGAAAGATTAGATATTAACAAAGCCGAAGACTTTAGGGAAAGAGGAAAAGTAATTAGTAGAGGAAAGGGATGCAAGTTTAAAGTTAGAGAAGATGATGGAGATATAGATGTACGAAATGGGGAGGAAAGCAGTATGGAACTAGATATAAAACTTGGAACAGTAGGAAAGAGGATGATAAACCAATTGCAGACGTTGGACAAGGTAAACGAAACAAATGGCAGTGTGGAAAGAGAGAAAACGATTGGATGGAAAGGATGTAAATACAAGGATGTTAAGGAAGAAAGCATAGACGAAATACTCCGGATGGATAATAGGAACGAAAAAGAAAGATTAGAGAAAATAGTAAAAAATATAATTGCTAGAGAAGTCGATAAGAAAGTCCAAAGACTAAATAAAGTAAATAAGGACCCTTCAGGTCAAAGTATAGATAAAAAAGAGGTCTTGTGTATCATGGGAAATGTAAAGGAAGTGAAACAGCGATAATAAAATTGTCACTGTAGATAATGAATATTTCGGTACAGTTTTAAATCACAGGATAGAATAAAGTTAGTAAATTAGGTGGAAAAATTTTGGAATTTAATTATAGTATAAATCAGTCTCGGTAAAATAAGCAGTTAAAGTAAATTAGTTAATCGGTAAATGTATATGTAGAAGTCTTTTGTAAAAAGTAAACTCGGTAAATTGTCTGGTAATTACTTGTAATTACCAGATAATTGGTAAATATTGGTATATATGTATATATTATATTATAGTACATCATTCAAATGTTAGACAAGCAATGCAGGAATGAACCCATGATACACAAGGTCTCTGATTATGTCAGAGGAAAACTGGCTGGTGGGAACGTATAGTTCACACTAAAAAAAAAAAAAAAAAAAAAAAAAAAAATGGTTGATATAATGTTGTATCCTTGAATTGTTTTTAACCCAAATGAACTTCCGCACGATATGAACTCAAGTGCATTTAACCAGAATGTATTTTTTAGTGCCCACAATCATCACCATAAATCTATTACGGTTATTTCGTATTCTTCATTATACTAAGTCCAGGTCACAGAGTCGTTGAGCAATCTTCAAGGTCGGTTGACAAATCCATCAATGTATAATGTTCTACTCATTTTTGTCGAAACAAAGCCCGTTCCACTTCGATCTAAACGTGAGATTTACTTAATTATATTGTAAAATGTTAAAGATTATAATTATATGATAAAATTATACAAACATAAGAATATTGTTTGCGTAGCAGGAGAGTTATGAGCTTTCCTGCCTTATCTAAGGAACGTCTTGTGTATTTTAATTGGAATTTCATGGAAACGTTTTTACTAGGGAACTAACGGACAATGTTCACTAGTAGAATGTATCTAAGACAAAGTAAACTTTTGTCAGATTATATAAATGAGTGTTCACACACAATAACAGTTCTTTTTGTATACAGGAACGTATTTTTGGATAAATATTTCAAGCTAATAGTGTAAAGTATAAGTTAAATTAATTGCTTCAGTATTTTTAATGAAAAGCGCCGTAAAGTGCGCAACTCAATAAAGTAGTATGTTTCTTTCTATAATATTATAACACACATATTGTTCAAATCTGTATGTGTAGCTACAAGTTCTCAGTGCTTATATTTGCCCAAAAGATGGCAGTGTACATATTTAGATCGCGCAAGCGCCAGTTGTATTTATATTTTGCTTACTAATCAATACAGGTTTAATCCATCCTGGCCATTATTATAAATACCAATGTGTCTTTACTACCCGCGTTGGCGTAAAATAAAAACATTCTATGACATTATTAAATATATAAAATAGATTTAGTTTACACTATAGTGTATGTGAAATAAGTCAATATCTTCCTTAATTATTTTTATCGAATTATTTTTATAAGTGCATCAGTGCGTTTAGTAATAGTGTAAAGGGATCCTAAGACCTAAGGAGTAGGCTCCTTAGGTCTTGGTAGTATGGTAGTAGGTAGTAGCCGACTTAACCTGCCGATCAACGGACGAGGGTCTGGCGAACATAACAGTGCCCGGTAAGCGGCACTAGGCTCGTCAACTATGACGTGGGACCAACTATATAATTGGCGAAGTGTGGGCGTATAATATGCCTCTGTACTTTGGGGAAACCGGCGTAAATATATGTATATATGTACGCTCGATTAGCATTAGTGGTAGCTAAACGTGATCCATTTGTGAAGCACTATATGGACCATCATATATTTATTGTGTGTTTTTTGTACTAATAAAGTACCAACTTTTTTATTTTCATTGATTCTACAAACTACTCTACTATTATCAATGTTTTTACATACACGAGACGTAAACAAATGAATACCGCGCCACGAAAACCTCGCAGAAGTTATCTGGACGCCGATGACACTCTTTATAAAACTTAAATATATAACTTAAATTAAATATACGCACACACACGTGCACACACGTACGCACACTCACACTCGCGTATTTTTACCCATAGCTTTGTGTAATTGTTTTAATTATTAATTTTAAAAATATTATTTTTGTCTGTTTTGAGTACATCATTTCAATGGAGAACGAGAATATCTGACACAAGTATTCGTGTACTTAAAAGAAATCCCCAATCATAACGCAGAAATTGTAAAAAAACAGATATTGAATAAATAATTGGTATTTGTATTAATATCGTTATTAATTCACACAAAAGTAGTATCTTTACTAACATACTCTAGGTTAAATGGTTGCCAATTCTGTATGGACAATAAATGATATTGTTAGTATAAACCGTGCCTATTTTCACGTAGCAATAAAAAGTAAGCAACCTTTAAGGTACTATGTGAAATAATTACGTACAACATATACGTTAAACGGGGAGAATGATTAACAAGTTATGATTAAGTGACATTTAAATTTCACACATTTACTGCCTACAAGGTGTGTTTTAATGTGTTTCATTAAAGTTTTATCTGCAATCATGTTAGTTTATGTCTCCTATAGTATAGCACCATAATTAAGTATTCTATATTTAAAATATATTATTTTATGACTTGGTTTATTTGGATGATGCACCTAAAAGTGTGGTTATCCCGGTTATCCAAGACTAGGGCCAAGGGTCTGCTTAATCTAACCAGATTGGGCTGAATGTCAGATATTACATAGAGCGCTGTCCTACCACCATTACCCAGAGGGAAACATCATTGTATGTCATGATATTAGAAACAAACACATACATATTTGATTGAGACACACAAAACAAAAGAACCTTATAACTGCAACAAAAGTGATTTAGTTAGAAGGCACTGACTTCCTAATAACTACTGCCATAGATGTTCATGATAGATTCTTTTTGTAAGTATATACTAATAATTACAATAGATAAGGGATACTAAGGACTAACACAAGCATTTGTATTTATACTAATAAATACATGTTTTCAGTGGACATCACACACATCACCTTAGGAGCATAGTGCAGATATACTGACCTTCACTCCATAACGATCGTTATATTGCTGCTAAACTTTACAGAAACATTGTTAGGCATTTTTCTCAAGTTTTTTTACCTCGCATATAATACTCAATGCACAATAACCAAGAGACCATTGTTTTTAAGAATGGTTGGACATTGATAATGCTTCGTACGGTATCTTTACGCAATTGAAGCTATTCAGGCAAATAATTATATTTCTTTAATAGGTGCTGTTTGAACTGCTGTAATGATCGGTTATTTATTGAATATTATAATTGGAAGGCATCTTGATATATTATTGTGATTAATAGGTAGTGTAATCAATTGATTTAGGAGTCTATAGCTATTATTCCAAATAGGTATCTTTCAATTAATGAATTAAATAATCTTTCATCATTTTTCAATTCTAAAAACTCATTTGCCTACGAGATATGGGTTGAAAATATGTATGGATAAAATAGAGTAAAAGACAAGTCAATATAAAGTCATTCACAAACTTTATACGGTAAAGTAACTTCAATATTACTAATTAAATTGAGTTTAATCAATATTTTTTTTTTACATACTCGATTGATACTAATAAAATACATTTTTACGTATTGAAAACGCTGTTTATTTGTATACCCAGCTTGCGGACAACTGCCGAATTGTGTGTGTAATTTGTTGACACTTTTGCTATATTTTGAGACATATTCCCTACAATATGATAATGGGAATTCGTCTAGTGTCCGAAAGGCTAGCCACCTTTCGTTAACCACTCACGTTAAGTAACACAATTTGTATTGAATTCAATCGTACCGACTTTTTAACATTTACTGTGTTGTCACTGCCGTAACGGGAAATCCAAACTAATTCATTGGCACTAATGCCGATCTTAATAAATGTTTTATATGTGAAGCGCTCGTAGCTCTGCAGTGCTAGGTGGTCGGAAACGATCGCCGAAGTACAGCAGAGTTTAAAGAGGTCAGTCCATGGATGGGTGACCGTTTGTGTGGCATTTGATATCGAGCGCTTCCGTGCTTCGGAAGGCACGTTAAGCCGTTGGTCCCGGTTATCACTAAATGTGGTAGTCGTTAATCCATGTTAGAGGCCTAATGGGCGGCTTCAAAAATTCTAACAGCACTACGCCACACACCTGCCTCCGCCAAACCGCACTTGGTCAGCGTGTTGGAGTATGACCCAATACCCTCACACCTTGATATGTGAGAGGAGGCTCGTGCTCAGTAGTGGGACGTTAATGGGCTGTGATGATGATGCTGATGATGTGAAATAGCAACAGACGTGCGGCCAATCTCGACGATTGGTCAAAAATAATACAAAATACAAAAAGTTTATTTCCTCAACAAGTACATTTTTTTTTAAATCGTGATTGGAGCCTCCTTGGATTGAACGGGGTTTGGACACGCGAAGTACATGCGTTTTCGTTATCTATTCTATATGCCCACCTCAAAAGAGACAGAATATGGGCGCGAGATTATGTGTGCGTCTCTACAAGTTCCCATTCCGTGACTCAGGAATGTTTGACAGTTTCGTAACACTGTTTATGCAGCTATCAGCTGTAAAGTTCACTGTATGCACGAACCTTGCCGTTTGATCTGAAGCGTCTGTCAATCATTCTGCACTGAACCCTCTTATTTATGTTCGTCTTTCTAGTATTTCTAGTTTTGCAAGAAATTTGTGTAACGTGTTTTACAGCTCATGACGATCTGCATCACCTCTTAACTCCGCGCTTACAAGATCCTGGACTGTAGGCTGAGGAACACAAGCGCCGGAAGGGAAATCGTAATCTTGGTATGGCAAAGAAATGGCTCACAAAATTAAATATATAAAGAAAATAAATATTTTAGGACAATTATACTATAAACAACATAACGTGCCGTGTTCTAGCGGCACTTCTAAAAAATTCTTGAAACAAATACACCAATTATACAATTCCAAGATATGTATCATTAAAATCTAAGTAATGGATAAACATATATACATACAATTTTTTTATATATACGTACTTAATATACATAGGAAAATACTCAGACCAAAACAATTATTTATGTTCATGCACACAAAGATGGGTCCTGTGTGGGAATCGAACCCACGATTTTAGGAGCGGATTGCGGGTATACTCGCCACCACGCCTTATCGGTCGTCAATTAGATTCATTATAAGGATAATTTCGTGTATAGTATTAGTATTTATAGTTCGATAGAAGATTTATGAGAACGGCATTAGGTCGATTATCTCTCTACAAATACTAGTAATGATATCTTAAATCTTATATTCTGCCTATGGATCATCAAAAACAAGTGAAAGTGATAATTTTCATTTTTTTCCCAAAATGGTGAATCTACGAGTTACGAAATCTCACGTCTAACATTCTGACCACAGAATAAAAAAAACAAGCAGACGGCGGAAGAGACAAAAATAATGTAAAGAAGAAAAAAAGGATTACGAGTGGCTGATTTTTTTTAGTAAAAGTGAGCAGATAGGTCTTTTCAAATAAGCGTTAACGTTGTTATTTTGTAAAAAAATTAAAAAAGTTTTTATGACCTAGAAAATGTAAACATGAAAATTAAACGTTACAGAAAATATCATAGTTTTAAATATCCAACTTTAATCAAATCTGATGAGACCAGTTAACAGACTCTTGGTCTTTAACGTAAGTCTAGGACAGAACCTGGTTAAATACTAGGAATGTGATGGATATCCAAGTTCGTATACAAATAGCCTGAGTGGAAAAATAACCCGCGACCTTAAAGCGAAGAACCATACTAGAGCACCACTATGGTCAACTAACAACTTTCATCGTTATCATCATCATCTCAGCCATATGACGTCCACGCTTGCATCCACCGGCTACCCGCCGCCTTGACCAGATCATCGGTCCATCGCGTAGGAGGCCATCCTCTACTACGTAACAACTTTAAAGTTACTAAACTTGGTCTGTACCAGGTTAGTTTTATGTATATTTAATTTATATGATCACAAACAAATGATTAATATCTTTAGTAACCACACCTATAATAATATGAATGCCTTATCCGAATGATATCATAACATCATGGCAATGAGACTCGACTTAAACATATTAATTCTAAGTATTTATGTCTTCATCATATTCACAAGTACATAACTTTGGCTCGAATGTATAATTATAATGAGCATGTACACCTTTACTTCGTGTATATGTCACAGCAAAATTAAAGAATACACTGTTTTAAGAAGCAACGTATTCTTATTATTGTTATTCGTATTAAGCGAATACTCTTCTTGCAACTCGTGAATCGGCTATTTCACGAGTTGCAAGAATACGCTCTTTTACAATACAGCTAGGCGTGTTACACGTCGCCGTAGTTTTTGAATAAGGCTTCCAAGAGGCTCTACTAAGCGGCTGCCAACGTTAAAATGACAATATACTAAGAGAATATAATTTATTAACAGCAGAAACAAAATCATAATGTTATAGTATTTGTTAAGCTATTTCAATGGGTTCTGCCAGAAGGATGCGTCTTGCAGAAGATCTTGGTTGGCGTTCTTTCGGGAAGCCTATATATTAAGCTATGAACGGCCATGTCAAACACTGAGAAGTCATTTGGGATGTTGAGTAAACTCATATATTTCCGGACAGATGTTAAAACTTCTTTCATTTATAAAATGCTGTATCATTCCTGAGATTACATTTATTACTAGAAATTAATAAAGATTCTTTCGAAATCTCCCATGATATAACCCAAGGTGAAAAAATAAATAAACAGCTTCCAAAGCAATGCTAGGGGAAAAAGAGTAAACTAAAAAACTACTAAACCGATTCCTCCGAATTATTTTACCATAAGAATGCTACATTATTCGTAAGAAACATTTTTTTTTTAAATTTGACTTATAAAACTGTATATAATTAGTAACAATAACACGTACTTCAAATTGCTAACTAGTAGTCTTAATTATAGTCCAAAAATCAACAATTACTTATACTAAAACTGCAGTAAGTTACAATCAAAATAACACATAAATCATTTATTACCCATACCACCATATATTTACCATAATATCCAATAAAGTAATCCAAGGTAAAAAAATAATGTAAATAAAACACCTTTGTCTAGTGGACATAAGATATCAAAGAAAAAAAAAGTACCCGTTGTTAATAATCAACGTGTTCACATAATTTTTGATGGCACCGGCCATATGTATGCCATGGTCAGTAAGGCACCATACGGACCGGTTCCTCGGTCCCATCAGACCAGCCCAGGTTTCGGTTATGTAAACGATCGGCATTGTAAGTATCTGATCGATGAATAATCTGCTACTACAAAGTTCAAGTTGATGGTGTCGAAATGTATTAATTTGAATTTTCGTTTTCTCAAGAAAAGGAGTTGTTGCGTTGTCAACCGTTTTTACGTTACATTGTTACCTTTTAAAAATGTTCAAAAAAGTTAGTAAACTTTTTGGTATGATTAAAATGTTTTATTATTCAAACTTCTTGATATTTTACTTTGTTTTTAAGATTTTTTTATGTTGCGTTGGCAACGGCTTTTATGTGACATTGGGTATATAAAGTACTTAAAACTTTTTGGTATATTTACAATAAATTTTTTAATGCCTATCAGATGACTCAATTATAGTGGTATCAAAATAAACATTCATAGACAGAAACTATATAGAATGCGAATAGAAAACGATCACTGAAGTTAAGCAAAGTGCGCATAGGTTATTCCTTTGAATGGGTGATCGTTCTGAGGCACGATAAGCTGATGGTCCTGGTGGTGTTAGACTTGATGACCTGGTAGAAGCCCTACTACTACGACTACGACATAATAGTGAAGGGACTAGATACTATTGTCTATGATATTTGACCTCCATGCCATATATCTAGATTAGACTAAACAAAACTTAGACAAAACCGATGGCCTCCAAACTGGATCATCGATATCATGTCAGGCCATTAACGGCCCACTACTGAGAGCTGAAACATTCTAACGAACAAAGTAAGAGCGATTGGAAATACAATTAGGAATGGGACAGGAAATTCTGACGTTTTCTGTCACTCGGCAGTCGTACGCCATCTTACAGATTAACAAAGAAGCATTACATATAGGACAGCTTATTGCACAACACAAAATCTTCCAGCTGTAGCGTGCGAAAAGACATCTTATCTCACATACAATCGGCAAAATATCAAAACGGTTAATCAGGGGAGTGGAAAGCGACGATCCAGATTTCATAAATAATGGAACCGTATAATTATCGCCATATACGATCGATTGAGACGATTATTCGTTTATAAATCGATGTCAATGGCACTTCGCAGCAGATGAATCAGACGATAATGATGTGTAACGTAACGTTTTACCGATTCACAGTTCATACATTTATTCATAAGTTGCTGTTGCACACATAAAGTTGGAATGGCAAAACTCGCTAGCTGCTTGCCTACACTGTCAGTTGTTAAATTTGACATTATAAAAAAAGTAATCTGTCAAATAGTTTCGAAAGTATGATTTCTCTATGGTTCCGATAGAGGCGTTATAGCGTAATGTTACGTCGTTGTTGGACGCGGCAAAAATTAAACTAGTTAAACTAACATTATAAGTAAGAAAAAAATATCTAGTCATCAAACTTCAATCCTATCAATATATAGTAATATGTTAAATATAAAGATTCTGGTAATTTACAAAACTATGTTTTACATAGCATATCTACATCGCCGACTTTTAGAAGCCTAGCAAGGCGTGCCGCGCCTATTGCCGAATAGGGCGGCAAAGGGGATTACAGATGGATTTTGTGCATCGATTGCATATAAAAATTCATCAAAAAAAATGAATAAAGAAATTGGCATAAACAAACCAACGGTCTCTTCGGTATATAATTTACTAATAACCTAGAGTCATTAGAAAACATTTAAAAGTAAAATGACCGGAAAAAAAGACGAGACGCAACTTTAAATATGTCATATTGAGAAACTACGGGTTATATTTAGATATATGTCTATTTTTTTCATGTAAAAGATGACAAGGATCAATCAAATTAAAAAAAGCCCAATTTTAGCGATCTCACATAACTCCCCACCTCAATATATTAACTATCTAGACCAAGGTACAAATATTTGTCCTAAGTGGGGATCAAACACAAGACATAAGGAGCGGTCTCCAGGTAAACTATCATATCGTTCGTCTAAATCAAAATCGATCAAAATTTATTAGAATTGCACTTTATGGGCTTATTAAATTGCCACGAGACGTAACGTGGCCGCACCAGGATAATTAAAGCCGACATTTATAAATCTGAAGCTGCTCAATTAATGTGGCGGGTCGTATTATACTAACAATCTCATAACTTATAGAGTTATAATGTAATCATATTTTAATTTGGCATTAATCTTAGAAATAAATTTTAGAATAGTGGGTAATAATTAACAATAATTTAACAAAAGAAAAATTAACTTTTTATTACCCGAGATCCGCATTATGGTGGAAAAAACATTAGATGATGTAATCATTAATGAAATTATAACAGAAACTAAACTTTTTTTTATCGTGATTGGTATAAATTGAAATTCAATTGTTTCCTGTCAGTCTTTCGCCCCCTTCCAGGTAAGTCGGCAAGAGCCTACCTGCCACAATCCGTCAAAAGTAATAGAGGATGGCCTCCCACTTCATGATCTGGTATCGGATATTTGATGGATGGATGGATGAATCATTGGGTATTCTTTTCCACCTACGCGTTTTTTCGCGAATAAGGGGCTATTAATAAACTACGTCACACATGTGGCTGAGTCCATGAAGTGTGACATGATGTGAGTAGGGGATGAGTGGGATCCCAACTTTTGTGAGATCACATTGCAAAATTTTAGTCCTAAACTGATTTTGGAACTGCTGTCTTAATTAAATTACTTGTAGGTGTACAATTGCAAAATATGTGACATCACAATAGGAAGGAAGGAGTCTCATTAATTAGACCAGCTGTGACAAGGACTGAGCATGGTAAAAAGATCATGAAATTCTTGTGACGTTACTAAAAGAAGGCCAAGCTTTGACTGTGATGATGATATTTTACGAAACCAAAAGATGGACCTGATGGTAATTGATACTTCTGCCATTAATTACAGAGGCTGTAACCAGTGGGTTCATCTCAGTCACGCTGATGTCGCGACCACATCCGTTTCACGTCGTGAAATAACGTAAGGTAATTACAAATAAAACAATTTATCTGCTTTAAGCACCTAAATCCATAATGACCTTTATTTGAAAAGTTCTTGACCTATGCGTGTCTTCACAGATGTCCATATTACACATAAGTTATATTTCTATTTCAAATTGTCCAGTCACTCAGAAAATATCTTCTACTCGTATTTTATGATTGTCGCTATGGCAAGTAAAGGTGATCGGAAACGGTCAATAAAGTTACAACAGTCTTAGGGTAGGTGATCGTCTCTAAGGCATTAAATAACATGCGCTTCCGTGCTTCGAAAAAATCAAAAGCAAATGTCATTTATTCAAGTTTGGCTCAATAAAGCTCGTATGAATATCATACTTATAAACTAACGCGCCCATTCACTGCGGGCGGGAGCTTGATCGTAAAAGAACGGGCAAGGAAATCGTCAAGTTTGTTTTTTTCTCCCCCCAGTTACAATAAAAATACCTAATATTAAAACAATTGTGTTCTGCAGTCACAAGATCCAAAAGAACAGAAGACAAAACTCTCCCTAGCAATATTAACATAATTACGGACAAACACAGCAACATGAAAGAAAAAAATGGTTGCCTGTAAAGTCGTTTTTACGGGCGAAGATTTTACGTGACAACGTCTTTTTCTCGGTAGAATATTTATTGATATGAATATAATTAAATTGCACAATAGGAACAAGGAATTGAATGAAAATAAGAATTGCACAAATTTTAACTATAGAAATATATTTTGTTTACTAAAACATTGTACACTAGTGCTGCGCGCGCGGCAGACCGATCATAGTTGAGTGGGAGAGAGACGCAAGGCATTCGCCGGGCCTCTCTCTCGTTCGGTGACTCATCGTAACGTTACCGAGCGTTACACTTTTTCATAAGTGACTCCCAGCCGCAACCTAATTTAAGACGTTGTCACGTCAAAAACTAAGCCGATAGTTGCTATTATCGATATGTGGTCGATTAGCAAAGTTGGGCGCTCTATTGGACGGCTCGATCTGTGACTGAAATTTCAAAGCAGGTTGCCGACCAAATACTGCATCCGCAAATCCGCACTGGGTCGACGTTTGACTTAAATAAATCGGCTCGAAACAGATTGACTTGAAAATCAATTAGAAAGGCCTATATTCAGCAGAAACCTCTTTGGCTGAGATGATGATGAACAGGTCAACAAGCAGTTTTTTCACTTTCACAACAGATAAGGCAAATATTAGGGGTGCATAAACATGAATATGAATATTTTTTCTGCTCTAGGTGATTTGTATTATATTAATAATATATTTATAATAAAAAGTATTTATGCATTTTTACCGTTATTTCTTAGCCACAACACAGATTCTCAATGGCACGTTATTCTCGCAATTTATTAATTGGCGTAATTGTAAAAGAATTATTTGTTTCCAGACTGACTTTACAAGAATGTATTTACAAAATACATTTTAAAGTAAATTGTAGTTTAATATAATTTACTTCTTGTATTTTCCTTATTGAATTGTCAAAAAGTTACGCAACATGGGGCGTGGTAGGCAGTGAATCCAGGTATCTTAATTGCCCTTCTGTCCGCCCTGCTGTCCTGTGGTTAGTGGTAATTTGACTCATCTTGCACAATGGCCCGCGCAGAATGTACAAATCTGCGTTTAACAGGAAATTATCTTCGGTACCATTAAAGATGTTAAGAGAATTGTGCAGTTCGTGAATGACTTTGGTTTTGGTAATAAATACATAATTAATTACTAAAAGCGTGTGATTGATTATTATAGTGGCTTAAGTATGGAAAGATTGAGTTCCCAGAACAAGAAAAATAGCTGCGATGGCTATTAAAACTGACATAGTGGTATATCTGTCGAGCGATCAGCCATTTGGCATCGAGTTCAAAACCTTATCTTTTCAATGCTTGCCTGTTCCTATAATATATGTGGTTACAGGCATTGTTCGATTACTAGCCTCCTCACTAGGATTCTCTAGTCTCGTGGAGGCTACCTTCACTATTACTACTACTCAAAGGCACTAGTGCCTTTCTTATTACGAAAACAGCTTTATGGCGGGTAAAGTCTGTGTGATGTGAAAAACCAAGGTAAATTCTTTTTAATGGTTTTCGAAGCAGATTTTCGTGTTACATATTTTTAATTTTGCCACAGGTATTCTGTTGTATCGACTTATGATTAAATACAAATGCTTGAGTTGCGACTGACGGTTCTATGTAGGTTTACAGTGAGCTATAAACTGTGAAGGTTTTTGCTATATGTCTCTTATATGCCAATTAAATTTATGGTTGCCTACCTTATTTTCTACCGAACTGTCTGTTTGTGTGTTTCGATAAGACGTCAGGGTTTGGCACATTCGTTATGAAATCTTAATGCTTGAATTGCGAATGACGGTTATATGTAGGTTTATTATGGTATTGAAAGATTAAACTTAGCTCAAAAGCTTGCCTCTAGTAATTGCCCAACACAATTTATAGTTACCTCTTCTAATTTACATGATTGTTTTCTTCGATAAGGGGTTAGGTTTCAGGGTCTGTTTAGTAGGGTAAAGTAGTCTTTTTTTATCTGGGACATTTTTTATTTTTGAAGTATATATTTTATCATAAATTCAGTCATATGAGGTCCATTGCTGAAAATGGGCCTTCCCAATAGATTTCCACATTAAGTAATCCTTATTCTGCATCCACCGGCTTCCTGCTGCCAGCATATGAACGAGTCAGTTCATAAGCTGGTTATGTTTAAATAATATGACGAAACCACGAGTATTTATTTGCATGAATTATGATTATATAACACTTAAAATGTATGTGAACAATCCTACGTTATTTGATTGAAGCATGGTATTAAAATCGTAAGACACGTTGATTGGGTTGTACCGTACAAAGGTTATGACCTAAGCTATGCGTTTATGATTAGAAGTTATATGACAAATGAAAGGTTTATAACAAGGCGTATAGCATGCTTACATCACTCCTGTATTAAATTGAACTTTAATAAAATATGTGTGAATAAGCATAAATACACTTTCAATGTTACTGCAGCGATGATGATAGTATTTCCTTATTTCGTAAGTTAATTAGTTATGTTTAAATTTATTATGAAATGCCACTTAGTCTCAAAGACCTGCAAGCGCTACACAATGCTTACCCTACCAACAATAATCTTCGAGCACGCTTCTGACCCTTACGTACGTGTAGTAGGCTTCAAACGTCATCAAAACGAGTCAAAAGTGTCAGAGGCAAGAATGACATCAGTCGTACTTATTTATTTGGTAGCATAGACAAATTTCGGTCGCTACTAATGACAGACCGATAAAGAACAAGAGAAAGTGAGCAATTTATCTATTGTTTTGGCAGATACCCGTTCCTGGTCACGTCACGTCCGTTTGAGTAGGCGGTCTATGTCTCAACTAATAATGACATTTCTCAAAAGTCATGAAGATCTTTGATTATAGTAATTAGTCAGTCACACTTGCTAGTTTATATATTAGTTAACATGACATAAGAGTGGTACTGATGGCCCATAATAACATGTTGTTTGACATGTCATGTCATATTGCTAAACGAGATTATCTTAGATTAAACGATAAACTAAAGATCACTGGTTCACGGACCGGTTGCAATATAGTCAAACAGAAACAGAGTTTATATGTAAACTATGGTAGCCGGTTGTATGTATACCATGATCATCTTTGGCGGTCTTTATTAGAAAAATCAGTGCCTTCTAATATCCTGAAAGCGCCTTTAACCATAGAATAATGTTTCTCTGGGTTGAGGTGGCCAGACGGCAATCGCTTCGCGTAACAACTGGAACTCAAGTGAGGACATCCAGGGTTCTTATGGCACGATCGCGATTATTGCTGCTATTATGCTTTGGCTTGAACGTTGCCAGTTGCTAGCAAAAACATTAAACGAAATTTCATAAATATCAACCTCGTGTTTGACGCGTCAGAGGTGGAAATCCGTCTTTTTGACACACCATTCTTAAACCAAGCGCTCGTAGCTCTGCGAAGCTCGGTGGTCGGAAACGATCGCCGAAGTACAGCAGAGTTTACAGAGGTCAGTCCTTGGATGGGTGACCGTTTGTGTGGCATTTGATATCGAGCGCTTCCGTGCTTCGGAAGGCACGTTAAGCCGTTGGTCCCGGTTATCACTAAATGTGGTAGTCGTTAAGCCATGTTAGAGGCCTAATGGGCGGCTTCAAAAATTCTAACAGCAGGACGCCACACACCTGCCTCCGCCAATCCGCACTGGGTCAGCGTGGTGGAGTGTGACCCAATACCCTCACACTTTGATATGTGAGAGGAGGCTCGTGCTCAGTAGTGGGACGTTAATGGGCTGTGATGATGATTCTTAAGCCGTTTAAATTACTTACCTTACGTAGAAATACCGTTTAACTTAGCTGAGAGTTTAAATATGCAGATGATCATTACCTGTAAAAAAATTAAACCTTAATTAGTATTATGAAAACTGTAATTTTATTTAAATATTGTGATAACATTCTAAAGTTCTTATTGTACATAAAACTGTGATATAAATTTATATTATATTTTTAATAGTTATGACAATATATAGAATTAATAAATGACAATATCTCACATAAATCTATTATATTAATTAATTTCATATTATAAATAAAAAACTTAAAAATTGCTACATGTTATAATAACAACCTGTCAAATAACATTACAAAACTAAACAATATTTCAATATTATTCTCATCCTTGAGTCCAGATATTCTTAATTAGAATGCCAATACATATTTATCATTAAAAAAAAATAAACCAATAATTATTTTTTAATGAATCACGAAAACGATAGTTTATCAGTTTCCGACTCGACTATACTCACAAGGTTCACCTCACGGTAAAAGGGCCGAGATGGTCACGACTCATCCTCAACTGTGAAGTAGAACCACAGTGAGGTTACTTCATTCGCAAAGCTCGAGCATTGGCTCACGAGCCGGAAATCAATTAAGCGTTTCTTTAGACTTTTGATTTATATTAAACGGGATTGTTAGTTACTTTCATGCCTTTTTAGCTTAAATATATCCTGCATGCATGCATTTAACCTTTGATTTATTTTTTGATTTTGAAGTGTGTTATTTTATATAATTATAGATTATTGTAGTATTCAATTATTGAGAACTAACTTAGTATCTAGATAAACCTTGTATAGGATTAGAGATACTATTAACCAAATTGTATCATATTTATAACCAATAAAGAAATTACAAAATTATAATTACAACCTCAAATATATCCTTTATTGCACTTTTAACAACACAAAGAGACAATATATTCATCATATCCTAGCATTGTCCCGGTTGCCCTAGACTTAAGCTTAGGGCCCAGAGTCTGCTCACTGGTTCAATCAGGTTTGACTGAATTTCAGTTATTACGTGGAGCAACTGCCGTCTGACCTCCGCAATGAAAATATCATTATATGGTTAAGCCAGCTGTCGGTCTGTTAGTAGGCACTGACTTCCTAATAACGACTGAGACCAACGGCTTAACATACTTTCCAGGTGCGCCACCAGTGTTTGAACCCGAGACCCTCTGAATTTAAAGGCAAGGGGTCTTGCCACTGGGCTATCGCCGCTCTCAAGAAAGAGACATTTTGTATTGTTATAAAATATTGGGAGTGCTCTATTAAATTACTGTGCCCGAAAAAGGCGACTAAGTATCTTAATACTTAGTCGCCTTTTTCAACGCAACTAAGTATTAAGCAAAAATGCAATTAAGCAAAATTGCAAAAATTGCAAGCACTTATGCTTGCAATTTTTATATTACAATTAAAGATAAGATTTAGTTTAAATTAACATATTTAAAAATTATGTTTAAAAGATGATGTATGCATGATGTGTTCTTCTGTAACTGAAGGAGCACAAATCTTCTGACAATTTTATATAATATTGCTTGTACTGTATATCCTTTGTTAGAGTTCTTTATAAATAAATAAATTATTTAAAAAAAAAACAACTTAAGGATTTATTTTCAAAATTCAAAACATTTAAGTCAGTAAACAAATATCATAAAATGTTAATTTTATTAGCATCATCATTGTGATTATTAAATATGGCACTTCATTCATAAATATATTGAGTACTTTAGCATTGAAAAGAATTATATTAACTCATTATAGAATCAATTTGTAATACTCGTATATTTTTTCAAAAGAGGCTTTAATGTTGTATTCAATTTGAGTGGTCAACTTGACCTTCTGTGGTTAAATCGGAAAGGATATTGTGGAATATCTTTATTCAAATACCAGGTTTAAAATTCTGTGAGAGTCATGACTGTTTTTTGTTAATTAAATATTTAATTTATATTTATTTAATTTAACCTGAGGTGATGTTCCTACCTATATTAATAAAATTTTGAGCACAAGCCCTACTCTCGCGAACTAATCTAAGAGGCATTCTGGATAAAATTTATCACGCGGATTAAGGTCAGTTTTCTGCATCCTGCTGTTAGAACTTTCCTTACCGCCCCAGCCTAACGACAAACGGGGACCAATAGTAGAATTAGCTTTTTATAATTTTGGAAAAGTTTGAACTCAGTTACGGCTGGTTTAAAACCAAACGCTTCGGGTACGGTAAGATACGAACCTTAGACCGTACGGTTATTTAAATTTAAGAAATTATCATTTATAATATTTGTTTACTTTGATAAGAATATCAACAGAAGTAGCAAAAAATCCTAGCTAATCAAAATAAGCTTTTGTTCATCGTTAAAGGTCACAAAATTTATTCGAAATAATTCAATAAAAGATGACTTAAAGATTAAACTTAATTAAGTGTGGTTACTCTTTTAAATACGACTTCTACAAACATAGATTAATGACACAAATGCCTAATGTGACAGTGTTGCTCATTCACCGACACGTCTCAAAGAATTTCATGTGTTAAATTGATACTCGCGTGGGTGTACGATAAAATTGATGAATGGAACGTCTCAGAAGTGATGAAACCGCTACCAAATACTTCACCTGCATATTGACACTTTAACATTTAAAAGCACTAACATTTTACGCGCTCATAGGTCATGGGCTTAGAACATGATTTTGTCTACACACGCCTACGTGTGATCGCGTCGTAGTCAATATGAGAGGAGTATGACATGCCCTTGAAACTCGATTGGGTACAGTCAGCTTCAATGAAATGGGTTCACGTTTGTTTTTGAGTCGATTTAGTCTTTCTAATTTTTAGATTATACTAACTAGACTGTATTCTAGTAGTAAGATATAAATTTGAATGCATATTCATATAATTAAATTGCCCGTGACTTTACTAAGCGTTAGTGTACAAAAAAAATTATTTTGACGCGATAATTTGGAACTCCAATAATTAAATTAAATAATACTATTGGAACTTACTTAAAACTAAACTCCGATCATATTTTTTAATTAAATTATTTTATTCTGGTTAAGAAAAACAATCTTACTGGAGAACACGATAATGGGCTTGACTTAGCGGGGGCTAAACCGTGTATTCATATGCATAAAACCAGTTCCACTCAGTCGAAGCTGCAGACGAAATCTTAAGTGATGAATATTTTTGATAACAAACGTCAGTCATAAATACAGTGAAATCAGCTATATGTACTGGAATTAAACAACGGATGAGCTTCTTGAGCCAAGACAATAGAATTTAAATCGTGTCTATAAATTGAAAGTTCAATAGAACAAAATGCGCCGTAATTCATTGCAGTGAAGAGTTTTACTGCTGTTAATTTACTATGCTTATGTTTCGGTCAGCCTTTGTTTCTTCATCATAATCAACTGTAATCTTTATCATCTATTGTGTTAAGTTTAAAATTGTACATGACATAGATCGTTACTCAATCTGAAGTTAGATTCACACGACCATTCATTAGCTAAGGTTTATCTTTTGGTTATTTTTACACATCTGTAACTTTGCCAGTATTAAGTGCGAGGTCGCTATAAATATTTACTAACTTAATAATGCGAGTTTACGTATGTCCTTCAACCATTTTAAAATGAATAATGGATGTGAGAGTTCGTGAAGAGTTCGTGGCTCTCTGATAAGTGGCGGGAATCTTGCAGTTAAGCATATTTCACAAAGTTTAGTTTTTGAAAAGGTGACCATTTATATACATACATTCACACCTATTTCCTTGAAGGGAAAACTAGGGTTTATAAGAACCATAGGGTAAAAGCAACACTTGCCTCTGCGCACTTGGTCTTTGAGAATTGTTATAGATTTTGCGTCTTCTCCAAAAATCACAATTTTTATAATAAATATTTTCTAACAATTACAACCAATTATTTAGTTCCAAGATAAGTATCATTAAGAACTTGTTTAATGTATAATAAATGACGGATAAACATATATAAATACGTTTTTATTTATATATACATATATACATACTTTACATAGGAAACACCCCAAACCTGAACCAATATTCATGTTTATGCTTACAAAGATTTGTCCTATGTAGGAATCGAACCTGCGACCTCAGGAGCGGAGTGCAGCTATACTCGCCACCACGCTATATCGATCGTTTTGTAATTTTAGTATTGTCATGATCATATTTTATTTTAATTGACAGAAAGTCAAAGATATATAGCAACTACTCGTAGCTATAGGTCAAACAATATAATATAATTTAACGATTTCATACAGATCTAAATGGGCGTAATAATGCCTGGAACCATCTAGAACCGGTGATGATAGGTTAGGAATCATTTTGATGACGCAATGATTGGCAGTTAGACTTCTATAGTAAGTAGGTCGATGTACTATTTATTACTTAAAAGTATAAGCTTTAAGTTAAACTAAGTGTAACGCAAGCAACAAAGGCATACACGATTTAAATGGAGGCAGATGATTAACTTGCATTTAAAATAATTGCAGTTAATGTATAACAGCTATATCTGTAGATTGTTATGTTAGAACTGTGTAGTTAAAAAAAATGGCATAAAAAATAACAAAATTATTGGCATTAATAACTGGGTTGGTTGACACTCTTTAGGGGAGGGCTATGTTGAGACTCTCTGAGGAGGTCCTCCCGGTTCTGATCCGGGGGACGTTGGCCGCGGGTGGGGTATCAGAAGCTATAAACCCAGGCACTGGCCCCTCGCCCCTTTTCAGCAGCGGTGGGAGTAGTCGGAAGTTTTTCAGTGGGTAGCGTCATTAAGAGCTTTAAGCTCTAATTTAAAAATAACTTCTATTACGGATACTAATCAGATACTTTCATAATTAAATAATTTTTTTTAATAAATACCTGAAATATTCAGATTAAAATTCATGCACACGAATTCTCCTTAAAAAGGCTATCAAAATCAGTCTGAACTTACAAAAATAAACAAGCTTAATCTTGCATTAGAACACTAAAACTACTTGAGGTATAAGGAAGCTTATATATCTTCGATTTTTGAGCTTAGATACCTTTGAGCTTTCTTTTAACCATTTTCTATCAAACTGCATCTGTAGCTTATGTGTAAAAGCATGAAAATGAAAAAGCTCACTGTCGCATGATAACTATTAAAGTAAAGATTTCATGTCTATCTATGAAAGTTTATAAAAAATCTTGATAATATATGTGCCTAAAACACATACATTACATTTCAAGGGCGCCTCTATTTTGTTATTGCCATGTAAATCTAAAACAATGAGCTCAACATCACTGTTAAGCAACAGTGCGGTGTCATTTCATAAAATCGACGCTTACAATAGCAGGGATTCTCACAGCCGTGCGCATACGATCTGAGCATTTAGTAAGTAAAGAAGTTTAAAAGAATTCAATTTACGATGTGTAAGACAATTTTGTCTTATATTTAATACATAAGCTAAACATTTAGCTTTACATAAGTAGATATTTGTAATTGGCCTTCTGTAATATCTGACGAACAATATGGCGTGGATGACAAAAAAAAATTATCTGTATACTTTAATATCCATAACACAAGTTCTTAATGATACTTATCTTAGAACTAAATAATTGGGGTGATTGTAAGAGCAAATTTATTATATATTATTATTATGTAATATTATATATGGTATAGATAATTTAGAAATTCTCAATATTTTTATTTAATATATCGGAAATTAAAACATAAGTAATCGACAAAAATGTAAAACCAATTGACCAAGCAGATTTTTTAACTTAACTTAACTTAACGTAAAAATCTGCTTCCTCGCGTTACGCAATGCAATGTAGTTTTCTGCCAGGTAGAAAACTAATTAAACATTTAAAGTTATTATGCCTAATAAATGGCATAAGAATAAAAGGAATGATCACAACAAGTCACACACCTATTTTCAACAAACGATGACATAATATGTAGATTATTTTACAGCCTATTAGAATATTAATGAACAATTCCGAAGACCATTTAATGCCTAACATTTATTGATTAGTTAATAGAAAATTTAATAGTTACATATACTTATACGTAAGTTAGTTTCGTCAGCGATCTTCGCACTAGAGATTCGCTTTGGTCTTGAAAAGGGCACGTCTGTTATTTTACTGTTGTATGACGCAACAGTGTAATCTATGGGAAACAATGATACAACTTAACGACTGTAAGACGGGCTCATTCATGTATCATTTGCTCGATTCGAATTTATATCTGTAACGCATCATTCATCGTATCATATCATGCTCCGTGTCTAGTCGTGTACATCTATACTTATTTATACTGTTCCAATGACACAATAGTGAATCTTTAAAAAACACTGATACAACTTAACGACTGTAAGGCGGGCTCATTCATGTATCATTTGCTCGATTCGAATTTATATCTGTAACGCATCATTTATCGTATCATATCATGCTCCGTGTCTAGTTGTGTACAGCCATACTTATTTATACTGTTCCACTGACACAATAGTGAATCTATGAAAAACACTGATACATCTTAACGACTGTAAGGCAGGCTCATTCATGTATCATTTGCTCGATTCGAATTTATATCTGTAACGCATGATTCATCGTAGCAAGTAATCAGTTAAAATGCTGCATGGGTCGGTCTGTATCCCATTTCGTATCAGAGCGGCGTATCAAGATTGTTTGATACGGATGAGACGGATTGGGTGATATGAACACTGTTCGGACAACCGATACTGCTGCCTTAAGGTTACATACACACATATTTGTGTGCGTCTGTTTATATATTTGAAGTTCAAAGGTTACGTTTTTAATTATTGCATCTAATTTAATTTTAATACGCAATTTAATTAAGAAGCCATGGTTTTGTAATTGGACAGCCGAAACACGCTTAAGCCCCCAAAGGTCGTGGGTTCGTTTCCCACGCTAGAAAAGTAAAATTTACCTTTTATTTATTAAAATAAGTGAAATAAATATATATTGGATTAATAAATAGAGAAGTAAGAAGCTGTATAGCTCATGATTATTTTGATTTGCTTCAATGCTTGATAAACTTATAGAAGTTTTCAGGGAGACCTACGTTCAGTAGTAAACATTCTTGATGATATTTATAAAATTAAATCAAAAGTTTTAAAATAAATTAAAGAAACGACAAAACAAGGTTTTTAGGAAATATAATAGATTACTACTATAAGAAATCATAAATACATACTAATTTCATATTTTTCTTTACCAGGATATAGGTATAAGTTGAACTGGACATTTGATTATAAAAAGGTCAATCCATGTTTTTGTAAAAACCTATTTAAAAAAAATATAATTTATTCATACTAATGACTTGAAAAAACTTTCTCAATAAAACTTCGTGCTGTTTAGAACTCGTTTGTATTTAGTATTAAAAAGGATATTTTCAAGGCCGGTTTTTTAATAATTATGCGAACAATATGAAAGATAAGATCAAACCTGCTTTAAGAGAATTTTATGTTAACGAACTTTGTTGTCGCTATGGAAACATGTTTTCTTTATGTCGGTATATCACGTGTTTTTTGTTAATCAATAAGTTATGGCTTTTTTTAAGAGCTGCGACAAAGTAAAATGAAATTGGGATTTAAATAAAGTTTTGTATAATTGTAATGGATTGGTGGCTAAAAGGCAATATTATAGGTATAAATCAGTAAATAGTAGCAGTTGCTAGCTTCTTTTTGATTCTACCTGGAATTGGTTTTTGTTTAGGCAATTTAAGCTAATAAAAAAATAATTTATTGGCGGAAACTTAATGGCAAGGTCAGTAAAATCTTGCGATATTTTAAGAGTTTAAAGTAAATTGACGTAGCTATAAGATATAATTTCATTTTTTAATATAAATGTGAACAAACAAATTGAATGCTTTATTGTTTTTGATTCATATTAGCTAATATATGTAGAAAAACAGTTTTTTAATAAACTTTTACTTAAGTAGCAAGAAAAAAGAATAGATTACATAGAACTTGTCCTAAAAAGTAAAGTATTGAACTAACAAATTAAGTATACTTGCTAACCAGTAGCTGCCATTTTTATTTCATTATATTTTGTCACATACACGAAAACAAATCGCTTTATAAGTTTTTAGCAGAAACGAATAACCAGTGTAACATGATATTATTTAAGAACAAATAAAATTATCAAAACAAACTACCTCATTCAAAAACAATATCAAGCTGTTTGTAACTCGTTTGAATTTAAAATAAAAAGGGATATTGCTCAAGGCTTATTTGATAACTAATTAGTTATGCAAAGAAAATAAAAACGTGATAGGACCTGCTTTTAGAGAATTTCATGTTATTGAACTCTGTTGTCGCTATGGCAACATTTTATGTCACGTTTTACTAAAAAAATATATTCAAATGCGTGAAGGACAATTTGAAATGGACTTCTTGGCGGGAAAGTGAAGCGTCATATCTGCAGTTTTGTTTTATTTTTAAAAATTTGTGATATTTCTAACATTAATGTGTAATAACGGTGGATTATTAACCGTTAAGTGTTTGTGAACATACATGAGTGTTGGTAAATCAAACAAAACAGTGCAACATCACTTTTCAAATTTTCTTTCAAGGAGTCCATGTGAGATCTCAGTATAGTCCCACATCTTTACTGAGGACTCAAAGGGCTTAGGGGAGGATATCTCATTTACCATTTATCATCTTTATCACCACTAATTCTCATTTACTATGAATTATATATTATTAATATATCACTTACTTGACACTAGCTAAATGTGCTAGACGCACGAAGCCATTATTTAAATGGAAGAAGAAGACAATTTGAAATTATGCCAACGTCTTTTTTCTACAATCGCACCACTCGCAGGGAGTTTATCCTACCAAACAACATACTAAAACCGCGCACTTGGCTTTGTTCTTATATAATAAGTTATTGACATAATTCTATTTCAATTGTACCTAATAATCTCTTGCACTTAAGGTGGATTAAAAAAACGGTACACGACCTACATGATGGTGGATTAAATTTCTACACATAACGTGATATATAAACTAGAAGACTATTTATTTTAGTCTTTTACATAATCATATTAACGTCTATAATGTATTACTATGTATTCTGTATTTGAAAATTAATATGATTTAATTTATACTTTGCAAACATTTGTAAAGTAATCAGGCCTGAGTTATATAATAGAATGATACTAAAAAGCGCTGTGTAACATGTCCACAATCATTTATAAAATAATATAGTCTATGATGTATCGGGAGAGAATAAACAATAAAATTTCATTTGAGTCTGTTTACAAGAGGCTTAAAATGTACATAAGCCATTTGGGAAAAAAAGGTTGCAATAAACACTCGTCTTCAAATACCAAGGCTTCTCATACCGAATCGAAATCCCCCATTCCGTAATTACAAAACAAATTACCAATGTAAACATTATAAAGTTAACAAACGCACCACAAGTAATTCAAGTGAATTACTTGATCGTTACCACCTGAATCTGCAAATGCCAACTGGTAAAGGTTAAGAATCAAATTTGTGAATTTGACCATTCGAACATAATTCACAAAATGTGGTCATTAAAATATCGTTTATAACTTAAAGTTTATAACAATGAAATGTATTATTCTTCTTATAGATGTCTTAATAGGATTTAAATCGTTTCTTAAATGGTCTTCATATGATTCGTTACTCAAGGTTATATGCATAATTATCTGATTATATGTGACATTTTAATAATTGAACGATAAAGTTAAGCATATTGCTAAATGTCTTTCGATACATATATTTTTTTCTATTTTTAAATTTTAACAGAATTTATAAATAAATTCAAAATATATTCAATCAACATAAATCAATCGAAACGATTTTATATAGATCTATATTTTTAAATACATATATAATTTCTAACCATAAAAAACAGGGTGAGTCTTAAATGTGAGTTTAGTCATTCAAAAATATACTGGTAAGTTGTGACCTAAACTAGGATAGTGCATTTATAATTCTATATTTACTATTCATCTGGCAATAGGCTCGCCACCTATTATGTGGGACTATGTAATTGGCGAAGTGTGGGCGTATGCCTCTGCCTACCCGTTCGGGGAAGCAGGCGTGAATGTATGTATGTACTATTCTTCTAAGCCGTTTTAGTGGAACCACTTAGGTAGGTATATTTTTGTAGGGGCTGCGGTCCCCGTTCCCGTGGAAATATCGGGATAAAGAGTGTCCTATATGTCAGTCCAGGACTGCAGCTATACACGTACAAAGTTTTATCACAATCGCTTCAGTAGTTTTTGCGTGAAAGAGTAACAAACAACCATCCACACATACAAACTTTCACTTTTTTTTTTACACATTAAAAGGAGTAATATTAAACGCTTACAATTAATAAAGCTTAGGGGGGCTGCTGGAAGATTTTTTTCTTGAAATACTGAAGCAACTGTATTTGTATTTTTTTATTTATATTGTTTTCATTATTTTATTAATGCACCAATTTATTACATAATAAAAAATAAAAGCATTGACTGAATTCGTAACTCCATGTAGTTGCCACACAAGAATCAGATCCAAAATTTTCGCGCGTGGGGAATCATTGAACTTTAAATGTAAACTCACAACTCACACCTACATGTTTGATTAGAAAGCTGGATAAATATGGCAACATCGAGTTGTTCTATTGAACTTACTTGCGTTTTATTGTCGTTCGATCATTCGTCTTATTATGCAATGTTATTAAAACCATGTAGCTATTGTATAATGTAATCGATGTTGTCGCATTGTGCGTTATGATCGTGCATTTTTTAAGGATGTCCAATCACATTGTGTGATATTAGGCGATTCTTAGCGATATCCGTTTTTATCTAAGTTCACATGAGTAGGTTTTATGTAATTTTTAATCTATCGATTGTTGTGCCAATCATAAGACTGTTGTTGCTCTTTTGTTTTGGGTTTGACAATTAGTTATAGTGAGATTGGTTCCTTTTGTTTATTATCTATGGTTTTAATATTAGCGTGAAGGATTTAATAAGATTTTTGATGTGATAATTATCTCGATTATTATGAGAAACCAATTATGTGTATAATTAATATGTTACTGTTTAATACTTTTTTTTGAAATGATGCTTACTTGAGTATGACGTATATGAAATTAATCTTTTTAAGAGTGTATTTGATGTTATATTCAAAACACAAATGTTATCAAAAATTAATCATGTAATTTAATTAATATAAATTTGAATAGCATAATTATATAATAACCATTATCTAGTTACTTCAGTATAATTTTGGTATAAGTATAATACTTAAGTATATAATTATATTGCCTACCGTGTATCTGCTTCATTAAGAAATTAATAGCAGTGAGTGAGATGTCAGAATATTTTAAATAAATCATTGATAAAGTCGTTTTTTTTAATTCTATTTTTATCGTATGACGTATGTAATAAATGCGTGTATAGAGTTTCCAAAGATCTAAGGAACCCAAGTCAACCTTTATTGCAAGTGGTGCACCTGCCGATCAACGAATGAGGCTCTGTCGAACATAAAAGTTCCCGGTAAGCGGCAATAGGCTCGCTACCTATTACGTGGGACCAACTATATAACTGGCGAAATGTGGGCGTATAGTATTCCTTTACCTACCCTTTCGGGGAAACAGGCGTGATATTATGTATGTATGTAGGTATGTAAAATAAAACACATTTTAGAATGTAAACAGTGATTTGAATCTGTTTCAAGCCATAATGTTTCATTATGCAGCACAGCTGATCACCTTTCTACCATTCATTACATAATATCGTCCAATAATAAATATAAGCCCATCTTACGATAACCGCATTGACTTGATGACTTATGAAGTGGGTGCGAAGTAACGGAACAGCACAGCAAATGGATGCGTCATCAGATGCTCTCAACAGTCGATCACGACGAAGAAAGCGCATCCTCTTAGCAAATGGCAGGGAACAGTACCTCACCTTATGATCAAAGGTAGACTTCTTTAAACCCGTATCAATAATTAAGTACTTTAAGATTATCACAAAGAGTTAACAGTGATATTGTTTATGAAGTATTCCATATTACATTAATGAGTTAATTAAATAAAAGAATAATATTTATTAAACAACTTTATAAACTTTTTTGAAATTGATATGTTTATCAAAACCGTTTTTTAATACAACTGCTGCTTCCGATATTTCTTGGTTAAGAATGAGAGCATTCTTTGTTATATAAAGCCCGTGCTTAGTATTGGGACGTTAACAAGCTAAAAGAAATTAAAAAACACAAGAATACTCAATAATTCTGTCTCTCTTTGGCTTTATTTGGGCTCATCCGATATTCCTAAATATTCCAATTCTACAGTCTTATGATGAGATAATTCTTATGATGTTAGTGTTATTTTATATCTAAGAGTGTGTAAAACCATTATGTGAACATAAGGCACTGCATTATTGGCTACCGTGTATTTTCTGTGGGAATTCGGTATTAAGCTGATGATGTAGCATTGTCTGGGATTTCGTATTTGCGACATTCGAGATGGCATTTACTGTCGGAATTACTGTAGTAAAATACTATGTATTCATGATAATATTTTCTATGAAGATTCAAACTTTTTTTAAGCTTATTTGTGATTCAGGCTGAAATACTAGTCGCTTAGTCTTATTTGTCCACATACTATCGAAGTATACGTATCATTATTACTATTAATATTTATTTTAAAGACTAAGCTTTTATAAAAAAAATGCATGAGTAGAATGACATTTACGTGTATCCATGGATTTTCCTGTTCCGTGTTAACGTACCTAATTTCTAAATATAATCTTTAAATATTTTTATAATAAAACAACATCACTTCTGTCAAGACATCCTTGAGAAAAAAATACCTACAATGCCTAAATATTATTTTATAGTTTTTTTCTTATAGTTATATAGTGACAAACGTTCCATCAATCAAGACGAAACGAGATTTTATATCGCGATGGAGTGTTGAGACAGGTATTCAAAAGGTCAAACCACAAGTCTTGTTTAATTTTGCATCTCAAAACGCTATCAAGTAAGTTACAATAAAATGCTAGTTTTATAACCGAATTATGCAAATCTATGATTCTGTTTTATGTTCTGATTTAAGGATGACGCAGTTAATTATGCTACATTAGAATAGATTCAGTAACAATTTTTGCATAATTTAAACAGATTGCATAATTAATTAGTGCATTGAATGTTTGTTGTATGGTATAAGTAGTTTTCTTCGCGATTTTACTCGCGATTACTTTCAATTGACTTTAGTTTGAAATTAGTTCAAAACTAAATGAAATAATTAATAATTTTTCCGTAATATCTCACACAGCGCTTCTAGCAACAAACTAAATAGAGCGTGTGCTCAGGATACTAGATAACCTACAAAAATCAACTTTGGAAATGAATACATACATTAAATACACAGGAAACAACTAGACCAGAAAAATCATTCATTTTTATGCACACAAATATCTTTAATGTATGTCAATCGAATCATTGGCATCATGGGCGCGAAAAGATATACGTTATTACTCCGTAATAGTCGTCAATTATCTTTAAATAAGCTGACGAAGCTGTAGGTGGCAACTATGCAAATTTTATTTGTTAAATATTGAAAATGTCAATAAAAATATACCATTGTTTATGTAATATAATATAATATATAATAATATTATAAAGAGGAAAGATTTGTTTGTTTGTTTGTTTGTTTGTTTGTTTGTTTGTAATGAATAGGCTCCGAAACTACTGGACCGATTTCAAAAATTCTTTCACCTTTGGAAAGCTACATTATTCCCGAGTAACATAGGCTATATTATATTTTAAAAAAAATTAGGGATCCTTACTAAAAATCCAATAATGTAACCCAAGGTGTAAAAAAATGACCTGAAAAATTCCTTACATAGCGTGCGCAGCGAAAACTGTTGATGATAGAACAAAATGATGTACTACGACTTTGCAGTACTCATCATTATCTACAAAAAGTGTCGCGACAGCATATGTCTAAATATTATAGTTACGTCACAGTAAGCGGTTTTTTATTCTAAAAATTTAATTTATATGCCGCCGCTTGAAAAGGCTCTATATTTGTACCTTGGTATTAATCCTTATCAAAAAAAATTAATTTGTATTCAAGACGGCTTCAATACCTTTTTATAACTTTTTGAATTATTCAATTCGGACATTTCATTCGGAAGATATCACGAGTTTAAAAATGCAAGTATTAGAAAAAAGTCGCGTGGTTGCCGCTCACCGCGCTCAGCTAGCCAGCATGCGATGTAGGCTCCATGTAAGCGTCAGTCCCCACTGAACTGTACGGGGGGGGGGGGGAGTCAATGTAATCTATATTATAAAGAGGAAGGATTTGTATTTTTGTATGTAACGAATAAACTCAAAAATTACTGGACCGATATTAATAATTCTTTTTTCATTAGAAAGCTACATTATTACGATTTCCGGGCTCCCGACCATCACTTTATTTTGTCACCTAAAAATAATTTAATGTCAAATGTTGTTTATGGGGAAGATTTACAATAATCGCTTTAGTTATCTATCCCAAAACAACAGGTTACTCTCCGCGACTGCCGGTAAGAGTACAAACTAAGTATTATTTAGATTTAAATATTTTCATCATTAACAACTTCAACATCCACATAAAGACAATCTATGCAGCCTGCGGATAATTACTGCGTCGTCGATGTTAGTGTCCGTGTCTGTGATTTGATCTGGAAATCATTTTGCTGACCGTGTCTTTTCTGGGTAGGCATTTTACAGCGGTAGCCGACATCCACGCGGGCGGAGCCGCGGGCGACTGCTATATAATATAATGTGTGTGTTTAGTGTGAGATTGTTCTCGCAGTTAAACCTATTAATAGGTATTGCGAGACCTTTTTTATTTATTGCAATGTATGTACCTAATGAATTATACATAAATAAAATGAGTTTGATATGCGTTCACGAAATTTTGAAAAATGACATACCTAATAATGAAGTCACTTTCTTGAATTCCAAAAAATACCTACCTAGTTAACTAGCAAAGCCACTGACACAAACCTAGTGTACGTATCAGGTGTTCAAATAAAAGTTCGTAACTAAACAGAGCTTATGATATTTCAGTAGCTACATTGGTAAACGCACTATGCAATGTTTAGTTTAATTATTTACCACGTCAAGAAACGTTTGCGAGAAATTTGACGCAACGTACCACCGTATAGGTAAACGAATTAGTATGGGCCCAGACAAATATTGCACGTTTACATAAGAAATATTTTTTCTTTTTCAAATCCGAGTTTCTGCGTAGTGTTATGCTTTTGTAAATATTAAATTGGTCTGGAAAGCTTCTATAAATTTAGAATTGGTCTAGGAAACATTTATAAATTCAGAATTGGTCTGCAAAATATCTATAAATAAAGAATCAGTCTATAAAGTATAAAATCATAAACGTCACATATGATACAATATATATAAAAAGCGTAAGAGTTACTTAATGTCACAAAGACATAAAGGAACTAGAAGTACTAGAAACAGCACGCAACTTAAAACCTTCCGGTGACATATACTTACGTCAAAAGTAATAAACAACGTACAGAAATATGAACAGTAAAAGGTAAGCATTAAGTAATTGCATATTGGTCATTGACTTACGGCAAATGGTACACAAAGCCAAACGTCTAGCCGGTGGAATACGTTACGTGCGTGTCACTTTCGCCGGCTCGTGATGAGCGGGGCAAATCAGTTTGTTTTGACTAGTATTTAAGATGGAGTCTACTTGGAACAATTCATGTTTTTTTTTTTCTTTTAAATAATGGCTTCGTGCGTCTAGCACATCTAGCCAGCAATTAATGTTATATACCTGTTTCAACTTTTCTTTTTTAATTATTCTTAACCTAGTGCTAGCTTATGACCTGTATTTATGTCATGACTGCAGCTTACGACTGGGCGAGCCTAGAAGAGGTTTATTAAGGTTTTTTTTTATTATCATTACTATTTTGTTATGTTTACATTATACACATAAATTACTGACATATAAAAATTACGATGCATAAAAAGAAACAATAAGTTTTTATTGTTTATATCTTTGCTTTGCTTATCTATCACTTATCGTTGACGCTAATCCAATAAAATTAGTTTAACATTAAGTCTTACCTGCATAAACAAAAGTCCTAAAATTAGTTTGTACTCAATATTAAAATTAAGTTTTCAAAATAAAATCATATCTTACGAAACTACCTCTTAATATTCGCCGCTTTCGTGTATGCTTTAATTCAATGTTTTGTCCTGATGTCAGGTGTATATTCGTACATCAAACACATATCACATAGAGGAATACTTGGCGAAGCTAAATTCTGTCAGTGCGTTAGTGCATTACAGTGTCACACTCGTTTTTTTAGCATCTTTGACATTATTGCTTGCGATGGGTTTTTTACTGCTACTGATTTTATAACATGGTACTAGGTTCTTATACTGTTATTTTTGACGTTTAGCAAACTGATGCTACTTACTGATATTACCTAACCAGATAACCTTTCCGGTTTTGTCGATGAAGTGTAAATTTTTTTTTTTTTTAAATGTTTCGCAAATTTTCTTTTTTAATTATTTGACATTTATTAACTGAGAACAAAAATGCCTTACACCTAAAATGTTTAAAAAATCCTCCATTTCGTCCCTATATGAGCTTGACGTATGCATACTTGTAAGTTCTAGCAAGCTCATTAAAGAGTGAATGCATCTGACACACATACATAACTGCGAAGTCATTGATTCTGTCACTCTTGCTTATAAAAGAGAGATAATATATCAATTATTCAACTTTTAAATTATATTCTACTACTGCTACTCGTTACAAAACTTACTTCCTATTTCTACTGATTGTATGTACATTAAAAGCAACAGTTTGCTAAGATGTAATATATGATGTAGTAGATAATTCACTATGCGGTGCCTGCGATTTTGCCTGCCATAAATTATTACTTCACACAATATCTTTAAAAAATATAGCCTATGTGTTATTTTATTTGGAAAGCTTATAGCTGTTTTTACAAAATAAAAAATTAAATTAATAATTATAGGCAAGTTACAGGCTTCCACATGCAAGTATTATACTGATGCATAAGCTAAATTATCATAAATTTTCATTAAAATATTTTTATTAATTTTTGCGTGAAAGTGTAAAAAACATCTACGTTAATTCTAGGGTCGGCAGACTAAGGCAAATAAGTCACAACATTTTTTTTTGTTTTGCGTAAGTCTCATCATACAACGACGCATCGTTTTATGAATAAAAGAATGATGCAAAATAAAAATGAAAATTAATTTTGTGTCTTATGTGCTTTAGTCTGCCGACCCTAGAATTATATCAAAGTAATATCTTTTTTTTATTTATTGTGTTAAATAATATGTGAAGATACGAGTATTTGGTGGAAGAAGGAAGAAGAAGGTGGAAACGCTTTTGATTCAGATTTTTATTTTAAATGTAACTTGATTGATCTTAGCTATATCTAGTCCGTTTAGTCTTTATAGCTTTTATATTAAATAATAATTTATGAAAATTATTAAAATATTAGTAGCATATTATAACAGGAAGCCATTGGTATAGCGAATATTAAGTGGTTACATACTAATATTTCCTTTAAAAATATTTTGAATATCCTTGAATCTATTATTGTAGATGTTATGTCACGCAAAGCTTTAAAGATGTTTATTAATTCAATAATAGGAATATACAATCACATATCTATTAATGATTTTAAAATTGCCTTATTTTAATAATGATGAAACATCTCCTCGGAAGATTCGAAGTGTTAGGGCGTGGGCGCTGTTTTTTACATAAAATAAATTTGCCAATTAATGTCATTAGATAAAAATTATATAATCTTTATAGCCGCGATAGTCCAGTGGAGAGACCCGTAGACTTCAAATTAAGGTGGTTTTGAGTAAAAGGCCTGGTCCTGGTTATGATTTTTCGAACATATGTGCGTAATTATCGCTTGCTCCGTGCCGAGGATAGCACGTTAAGTCGTTGGTCCCGGCTGTCATGAACATCAATGGCAGTCGTTATTAGGAATGTCAGTGACTTCTTATATTATGACAGCTGGTTTAAACTTAGAATAATGTTTTCCTTGTCAGGCGGCAGTCACTTCATGTAATGACTGAAATTCAGCCTAATCTGGTTAGTACAGTAAGCAGATCCTGGGCCCTAAGCTTATGTCTAGGGCAACCGGGATAATCTCAATATGAATTATGTCTATCAGATATAACATTTTATTTAAATTATTAATTAAGGCATTACTATAGAATTGTTAGTTCGTTCGTTGAAGTGAAGTGTGACTAAATAGAAGTAAGTAATGTTTTTTGTTGGTTGTCCTTAATAAATAAATTCAATTCAACTTTATGTCCATACAATGTACAATAATATCATAAGGTATAAATTATGTTATGGAGTATTCAAAAGAAATATTAACAAAGAGTTTACAATCATTTATGTTAAAAACTCACACAAAGGACACCATTACATCATTAACTATAGGAAATATGATATCTTACTAAAAACAAGCTATCTGATTATGTCAGCCAACTTTGGCATTGCCATCTTAAAAATTAAATTAATTTATATCTAAAGTCATATTCGGTTTGGCGTCAAAGGTCAGCAAAAATATGTGTCAATCTTACACTCCAGGTATGGATGTGTCAAATAAATTTGTGTTTATAGATAATATTGTTTTTAGGAGATAATTATTGAACGGTGTTGTTTATTGGTTCATGTATAAATATACTTATGTTCGCACAAAACACACATTATTACATAAAATCAAGATTCAGAGATCAAAGTTATAATTGATTTGATGAAATCACATATGGCAGCATTTAATTCCAAACGTCTCCAAATAGTAATTAAGATTTTCACAGAAAGATTGCAGTCTCAGAATTTACTCTCTGGTTAAACATTAAAAAAGAAATCGCCAAAAAGTTTCCAACCTATGAATTCACTATTACGTTACGTTAATAGGTAAATTAATGATCGATTACAATCAATTTGTCGACACAACATCAGCCCGCCAATTATAGAGTTGATTCATGCATCTCGAGAAGGATGGAAATTGGCTACAATTAATGTCAATCACGAATCGATATAGCTAATTATAATGTTTGAAAGAAATAATTGTAGATGTACGTTTTGATAAAGCCTATTTTCGTAACGCAACCTTACTTTTTTAAAATTTTGTACCATTTATGTTCAGATGTCAGATTTTTAATAGAAAGAGTCAAGAGAAAGGTAATATATAAGACAAAGTCGCGGGGCCATTAGTTGTGTTATAAATTGGCTTAATATTTCGAAATAATTTGTTATCATCCTTCGGTTTCATCACTTCAAGAAGCAAAGCTCAATACTTTCTCACGCATTAAAGCCATCCGAACGAATATTCGCTTATTACCAATCTACGCAATCGACACAAAATCGACAGATCAACCAAATTATAGGCTTCCACGCACAAAACGATGTGATTAAACGTTAATTATAGTCGATTCCGTATCTCACACGATATATTAACAGCCTTCGTATGTTGACGCCATGTTTTTGTCTAAATATTTGAGATATAATCAAATTTTCATTAAATCCTCGAGTCGTTAAACTAAACATAGCTTTTGTTTTTCTCAATGAATCTTGTTTGTAAAGCAATGCAGTCGTTGCATGTGTATTCATTATCATACAAAATTGCTTTCTTGAATATCAGTCAACCCATATGGCAAAATTGCGTTTGATTTAATGTCAGATAGATTGATGCTTATAGCTCCGTGAAACTATGTGACCGTGCTTCGAAAGGAAATTTAAGCAGTGGGTCCCAGTTACTACTACTTGTAGTAGTCGGTAAGATTGGTAGTAAGGCTTGAATAATTCCACATGCCTGTCTCCGCTAATCTGAACTAGGTCCACGTGCTGGTCTCTAACCTTACTAAACTTACTCAGACCAAAAGCAAGATTGGAAAGGCTAGGAACATTGATGGGATATTTACAGTCTGAGTTGATTGGAATGTCTGGTACTGTATTAATCAAAATAAGTAGTTTGAATACGAGATAGTTCTTGAAATGCTTGGGCTGCGAAATGGATAATATTTTAGGAGTTGCACTTCGTATATTCAGGTTGCAAGCAAACAAATATATCACAGTCACATTTTCTCTGTAGGAGACGAATCATCATCATTACATCATCTCGCACTAAGTCATTTAGACCTTCTTCTATCATGCGCACTGCTAGAAATTGGAATTCAATTACAGTGCTTCCGCATTATTTTAAAATCGGAAGTCTGAGACGGCCGCATCCCATTAGGTTATTGCACATACAGATATCTCAGATCCATTTTCTCTGTTGAATCAAGAGGCGCAGGCTTTCATCGTGCGTAGGGGACCTTTCACCATTGCGCACTAAGTGATATAGATCCTCTTTAATCAAGCGCACTGTAAGGTATTTAAATTCATTTACGGTGTGCAGAAATTTTGAATAGGAGTTTTGTCTCATACGACTCATATTGTCACTAGAATATTAATCATTGCACCCCTTCGGATTCACAAAAATCCGTCATGTAATATAATCGTAACGTTGAGGATAGAAATGATTTAATACACCGTTTTTAAAATCTATAAAATGTGTTTTAGTAAGTACTATATTATTGTAAAGTTTTATCAAAATCCATTCAGTAGTTTTGACGTGAAAGAGTAACACACATTCCTATATCAAAACTTTCGCGTTTATATTACTACTTGCGGCTGCTTGCGAATCATCCGCGCGACCTATATATAAACTATTCTCTTGAATCACTCTATCTATTAAAAAAAAAACCACATCAAAACCCGTTGCGTAGTTTTAAAGATCTAGGCATACATAGGGTAGACAGAGAAAAGCGACTATATTTTATAGTGATATGTTAACATAGAAAATAGCGTATATATAATAAAACATTATCAATCCCATCTCCAGTTAACTGTGTCAGTTTTGTTGCATTTATCGGAACTCAGTCTGCGTGGGAGCGACTTTGGGCCAATTTGTTTGTTGGTTACACAATTCATTGTCTATTCCCCAATGAGAAGTGACCATAGATTGTAAGATCGAGTGTTTCCAACTTGAAAGTGGTATGTTTTCCTTTAAGCTGTTAGCACTTGGAGTTTAAGATTTTTTATTGCATGTAACATTGAAATACTCAGGAGTTAAAAACTCTTCAATTTAGTTGCTAGTATGATACAATTTATAACTAAACCTATTTCATGACTTTTTATAACTAATTAAATATTTTCGAATAAGCGATGCTTATAACATTTTTGGAAATATCCCACAACATGGTTTTATCGGTGGGGTATATCTAACAAGTTAAATGTTTTGCGGTCCAAACACTGTTACAAGCGCACCCACTCATGACAACCGCTTAAAAGATCCGGAATTACAGTAGTGGGGAAACACATGCGCCGGAATAGAATTTAAAAGCATCCATTGCAGAAGGAATGCCTACTAATATTAACTGTTTCAGGATTCTGATGGGACTCCCTCGGTGGCCGCTATGCACTGCCGCATCAGCAATGTTTGCAGAGGCCAGAGTCGATGATTTTTGCCCGATAATTCGCAAAAAGACAGGGTCACTTCTAAGCAGAATGAGATCTAGTCCTAAGAGAATCCTGAACATGTTAGTTAATAAGTTTGATGCACCAATTATTAGGCACTTTGTGTCTGTATTGGTGCATCAAAAGCCACAGCTTTGATGTTGTAAAATTTTTGTAAGTATATTTTTTTAAATTACTGTTGTGTTTACTAATACTAGTCTTTAAGTTATGTAAATTACTAACAATTGTACCATTGTTGTCAAATAAATAAATGTAATTATTATTATTTATTAAAAAACTTTATAATGTCAGCTTTATAAAGTCCACTGCGGAACATTGGCCTCCGAAATAGATTACATTTTATTTGCCCATAATCACCACGCTGGGCAGGCTGGTTGGTAAACGCAGTTCAAGCCAGTACTCAGAACGAAGCTTTTGCCCATCATCTAGTAGGATATCTCTTCGTCGACTCTTACGAATTTTTGTGAGATGAGAGCCACCCACTATTCTAGGTCGGCACAACACTGCATCTATAAAAACTTATCATTATTGAAATCAAACCAATATTTGCAATCAAACATTAAGAGCGTGAGAATTAAATTCAGACGCCTACAAAATGTTTTGTTGCCACATACCTAGTTTGCGATGCGCTCTGTCTATTAATTAAACGCCTTAGGCAAATATTTATTCAGACAATACTAATTATCATAAAGTCTATTCAACTACAGGTTATTTTAACCCAATTCCAACATTAAGTTGTATTTTAGTTATGTTTTTGTATAAACTTTGTTATTTTGGTTGCTTGAAAGAAATTGCTATAAGCGCAAGTGAAGTCTTTCAGCGTTGTTCGTGAAGACATCGTTGTTCTGAGGCTCCTATCTTACCTGAAGATGCCCTGTGTAAGGGCGAAACACTTCTCGTGTTGATTTTCGGGAAGTTATAGTAGCGTGGGAATTGTTATAAAGATATTTTTAATCCATCACTTGCTCACAATGAATTTCCGCAAAGTAACGCCTGAATCAATAAATTATTTTGTATAAGCGATAAAGCTTTGACTTAAATTGAACTGTTTGAACTTGTTTTTTTGTAAATTTCTATATTTTTTTTCAGAAAAAAAAGTGTTAAAAGACAGTTACTAAATATAATACTTGTTGGCAACCTTGGGCACCTAATATGTATTTCAATAATGGTTCTGTTTTTTTAAATTATTTATTCAAGGCTTTGTTAAGCCAATTAAATAACAGGAGCGTACAACTCAACCCTTACCGGTCACCTATCCCAAAACTGACCTGAGTCCAACACTAAACTTCGCTTATCGCTTCCCTAGCCTCCCGAGGCTACCAATACCAATTGTATAGCAATACAATGTCGTTAATTTGGTCACCAGCTTTGTTTTAGCATTCTCACGGAAGGTGTCTGGCATACTTACCCAGTTTGTTCATTACGTTACACTCTTATAAATAACACATGTAAATTTATATATTACATCCTATTAGCTCGAGTGAGATGTGCACTAATGGTCCTATTGAGAATTTATGACTCGTAACTTATATTTAACATTTACTATGTCGAAATTGCTGTATGTTCCTTTTTTAAGAGATTGAATTGCTCTATAATTATCTTAATTTTGGTCAGAAACATTCATAAGAAGTTTTTTGAATAACTACGTGTGTCATTTACTGTTGCTTAGTTAAACAACTACCCACAATTAGTGTACACATCATGACTCGACATTAACTTCGAAGGAGTCTTAGCTTTAAAAGTTGCAATGTAATGTAGGCTTTAAATTTTGTTTAGACACTGACATAAGTGTGTAATGTAAGTAATTGTTTATATTAATAAGCTTGTTACAATATACGATGGAGTTTACATTATACTTACGTGATACAAAATAAAAAAGCTTTTAAAATCTTAAAGCCCTTTACGAAGGTCAAGTCTTAGCGATTCAGCTTACAGTATTTCCAAAAATACCCGGTGCTCTTAATTTTATAAGAGTATTAATTTAAAAAAGGTACCAATAAAAAGTTTGTCGTTTCTCGTTTTTTGAGCGGTTCTCTTAATTTTCTGGTTGTCAGAATATTTAAAGATAATTTACTTATAATGGCCTTAGTAGCATCTTTAGATGGCAATATTGGTCAACATTTATTTAATATCTACCTTAAAAGCGTAAAAACGAGCTGCTTTTATTAGTTTGCTCTGAGATATAATAAATAACCCGTAGCGTCCTGACATTATGGAAATGTCGAAGTGGTTTTAATCATGGCAAATATATTGGCAATCATTGCTTTAATAGAACTTTATTAAAAGTGTTTTTCCAAGTTTTGTTTATTCTTTATCAGATGCAACACCAAGTTAAGATGTGCTTAACGGTGTTCACTATGAATGCGTATTAATTTATTGGTTATTTTTCGAAGTAGATATCAGTCTTGTACATGTATTAAGTAACTTTTGCATTCACATTAAGACTGAAGACGTGGCTATTACCTTTTCCGTAAATATTAGGTATATTATTAGATAACGAAACATTTCTGTATATTTTGTAAGTTGCGAATCCACGAGACAGGCGGACGAACCTCCCACACTATTCACAATTTTAAAATGTATTTGTTTTCCAAAGATTACTAATTAGTAGCAAAAGACTGGTGCAAGCATTTTCCCCTGCAAAATTGACTAGCCTTAAACCGACGTTTTGAAAAAGTTACGTAACAATGAAAGATACAGACCTAATTAGACGTTTTTATTAACACAAATAAGAATGCAGATTGTGCGAGATTGGAAGTCTTTATTCTGAAGCGATAAGAGGACTTCTCGCAGCAGTTAAATGCGTATGACATTAATGTATGTAATTATTTTTTCGATAATGATTAAGCATTTTATTGTACACCAAAACATAATGTTAATAAACAATATAAATGTGTTTTCAAACATGTGAAGAGAAAGAAAGAACACATTTCAAAACAAAACATTTCTGTGTCTTTATCAAGTTGCGAACCTACGTTTTATAATAGTGGTTTCTTCCGGGCTTCCTTAGTATGAAAATGAAACGAAAATATTTTAACCTTATAAGTAGTCAAAGATAAGTTCTTGATATTTTCTTTGATAAACTTTGCTTTGCTTAGATTTGCATCACAGTGAAATATACAAATTTCATTACCATTTCTCTTTTATTTAAAAAGTATAGAATAAAAAAATCTGTATGTGAGAGACTATATCTCGCGAAGACCCCTATTTCAGTCGCTTACTTTTTTAATCACAGTCTAATTACATAACATTTAAAGGTTGTTATTTTTTCGACGATGAGCAAAAAATGGGTCCTAGCAATTTCCCCTGCAAGACAGACTAGCCTTGAACCCGCGTTGCCAAACAGTTGCATCACAGTGAGAGACAATAATTTATTCCACCCACTTATGTCAGAAGCGCCTATTGACCCATTGACTCGGAAACAAGGAAATATGAGAAGCAAAACGCTTACACACTTCACGCTATTTGATTGTTATAACTCAAATCTCTCAAATTAAAAGTCTGATTATTATCTTTTTCCATTTAGAACTCTGTGAAATAAAAGTAAATACACGCGGTTTCAGAACTACACATTTTTTCGCGCTAAAAAAGCGACATCTATTTGGCTATAACTGTTTACTTGCAACTGTTTAGATAATTATGGGACATGATTTTTTATGTGTATTCAATTAGGACAGCACATATTTTTTATTTAATTCTTGGCTTTCTTTTAACGTTTATAACATTATCGTAGAATGGCTATCATTTTTTTATTGAAAATAAAATTATCGTGTCATAAGTGCGCTAATTTACACAAAAAAAAAAATTCAGTCGAAAAGTAATATCATATAAGCTATTTTGAGATCTCTTTATTTATTCATAGTCTTATTAACCCAATTTAGCAGGATAAACATACTGTATAAAAAATTACCCACTTAGATAACTACATACCACACAACTTAAATGTATGAAATATTTGCAATAACAGAATTATTTCATTGGAACATCTCAAATACTCGGGCTGTTATCTCAAAAATTTATCAAATACTGATCCTAACATTGACAAGCTGGCTCGTCTTTGTGATCATTGCACCGCGTGACAGTGCGTTATGTAACCCGCACGTAACATACTTACTTTCCATCGACCTCTGACATTAATGCATCATCTATTTCTTCTCAACGGCTCATATTAGTCTGCTTTAGAATGCGGGTTACAATGTCATAGATGACACATGTATTAAATGTACGGTATTTATGGTTTTTAATATTTTTGCATTCGTAATATTTAAATTGCAATTATTACGCACGACAGGTTGTGCAATATGTCTTACGGTGTCAAACGCTTAGGTGAAATCTAACATTTTGTTGTAAATTGTTTGGAAGAGAAAACAAATTGCCATATGCTTAGGCTGCATGATTCACACGTGTTTAATATTTTTGAACAACTTTATTAAGGAATGAAAAATATTTTTATAATTTATTTATTTTAAGTTTAACAACGCTTTCTGGATGATTTTTTATCTACAAATTAATCAAATGGAAGATAAATCTTTAAACTTCTTAATTGCGTAGGTCGTTAAAATCTTAGACTATACTACTGTTTTAGTTGGTGCAATAAAAGTGGTGATGGCACAGGTCAACATACAAACTGATGTCTTTCTACATATATTACCCAAACCACACATTTCAACACATGGTGGACTGACACAAATCTAATCATAATATCGGTGAACTTTTAAAAACTAAACATATTTACATTCGTCTATAGCAACATGTGATTTTGAGAGGTGTTACGAAATAATTATTGTGTACGTGTTCTATGGGTCTTCGTGTTTAATGTTGCATAATCAATTTTATATTCGTTCTCTTAAAACTCATAAAGAAGTTCATAACCTCAGGTGACTGATAAAGAATAAATGTTAATATATCATTGTGGTTAAATTGTGTTTCATTACGTATTAAATGAGTATTGTTAAGTTGTACATACTATCTCAACTATTCATCAGTAGTAGTCACAAGTAGAGCTTCTATTGGTACTAGGCAAGTATTGGTACTAGGAAAATAGTTAATTCTAGAATCCAGTAAAACGCTTCAGCTAATTGTTTAATTAGTGTATTACTTAATTGGGAAAGTCGGAACTTTATGTAAAATAATTCCTAAAAGTATTGACATTCATCGATATTGCCATAGCCATCGAGTTATTTATTTCTCGTACAAGTCCAAATTAATGTTTCATAATAATATGCAACGATGAGCCCTTATGAATATTCAATGTATATAAATGGATATTAATACTTGTTTATACATTTTCGGACCTTGTCACTATATATATGTAGGTGGCATCATATATAGTATTAAATAATTCATAAGATAAATCCATGGGACTTACTACAAGATTAAATTAATTCATTAATAAACTTAACCTTAGCTATTTAGTATGTAATCTACACTTCGGTACAAATTCAATGTATGTTTACGTTGATCAACGAGTGTTCACGTTGAAGCGTGTGTAAACTAATCCGTGAAATAATGAATGGCTAAGTAAATATTCAACTGCATTGAGTGGATGAACTATGAATTATAAATAAGTCTAATAACTAAACTATACTTTTCAAACAGTTAATATATTATATACTAACTTATTTAAGAAAGTCTCTTAAGTATATTGCCAAATTTTTTAATGATATCAATAAATAATGTCAAAAGCATGTTTGCAATTGACATCATTATGCAAATCGTGGATAAGAGATGTATATCAAACGCGTTCCGTTCTTCGATGCTATAATTCTTAAGCGATATTTATCGAAACATCATGAAAAATAAGGATTTGAATTTGAACAATGATTCAGGGACATTATTTCTATATAAACCTAGGGAATGGTAAGTAGCTTCATATGCAGACGTCAAACAGTCGGTAAAAAAAAACTTAAATTTACTCAACCATGGCACCTAATTCAATTCAATTAGGCAGTCTTTTTTAATATCGTATCTATTTCTATATAAATTATCATAAAGCAAAACAATGTATGCAATGGAGAAAACTGTGCCGGTGAGCGTAACTTCGATAATATGTAAATCTTTCTCATTTATAATAATAACATAACGTCCATCTATTTCTACGAAATATCATTAAAGTCAAAATGCAATAGTGCAAACAAGAGCTTTTTATTTGAGCTTATAAAAAATAAAAATAAAAAGTATTTAAGTATGTTTATCCGTTGTTTAGTATCCATAATACAAGTTCTTAATGATACTTATCTTGAATCTAAATAATTAGGGTAATTGTCAGAAAATATTTATTATTATTATTATTTGATAAAAGTGTGACAGTGACAGCACTAGTTTCAAGCCTGGTTTAAATTGACGACCGATATGGCGTGCGGGTCAGTTAACCTGCACTTCACTTCAAAGGTCGTGGGTTCGATTCCCACATAGGACAAATTTTTGTTTGCAGGAACATGAATATTTGTTCTGGTCTGGGGGTTTTTCTATGTATATTAAGTGTGTATTTACAAAAAAAAATGTATTTAAGTATGTTTATCCATTGTTTAGTATCCATAACACAAGTTCTTAATGATACTTATCTTGGAACTAAATAATTAGTGTAATTGTCCGAAAATATAAAAAAAAAACTTTAGATCTTGTTTTGTAATAAGCCCCAAATAGTTTTTATATCTTTTGCATTTATGATATTAATGGGAGAGATGATATTAATGACGATAGAGAGTGGAGACGACTAACATAAGACAGAAATAAGTCATAAAGTTTATTTTGTTATGTGAACAATTATTTAAACTTTATAAATGACATGTATGAATAAATCACTATACACAAATACTTGTGTGCCTCAAAGTGTGCCGAAGGCTAAATTGAGTCTATTGTGGCAAGAAATATTACAATGCCTACAGAAGCCATTGTTTGACACATCATCAATAATGTTTATATTGCTCCCGCTCAATCGAGAAGACATTACAATAAATAATGCATTAGGAGTGAAAGCTATATGTGTAGGTTAAATATGATACGTAATTGCTTCCTGACATGCTTACGACTTAATTAGATACAATAATATGTTAAGAAGATTTTTTTTAATTATAAGAACGTTACAGGTTAAACGGCCCAGCGTATTCTGCACAGTTACCTATAGACTACTGATGAGCTTTCGGTCATAGATTTACTTGAGACAGCGTTCAAACCTCAGCGACATAATTCGTACGTAAACTCATTATTAACACAAGCGTTCTGAACGAAATGTTATGCTTATAATCTTTTACAATAAATCTTTATTATATCCTAGGAAATATATTCTTACTTATTTAACTATCATTTCATTTTCCCGAACCTTACATTGAATAAAATTGAAATAAAGGTTTGGCAAATCAAATCAAACCTATATAAAAGAATGTCGCATCTTAATTTGCTTCAAGCTTATTGACAAATATTTTATTCCAAATACTAAATATTCATAAATCCACAAATAACTGTACGCCACAGTCACAACAAGACCTATAAAATAACTCATTTCAATTAAGTACACTTGCCTACAAAAAGCACAAGAAGCAAATACGCGTATGTATACGCAGAGCAGGTGGTGAATCATCAGCGAAGACAGCTCACTTGGCGATGGATCTAGCAGCCATTGTTGCAGTTATCTCCCATCTGCAGTTAATGAGCTCCGTGCTTTGCATCCGTAGGTGCAATCAGGTCAGTAAACTACCATGGTTTAACTTCTTAATACTGTTATACTTTACTACTTATGTTACGCTTCATTTCATTTTTAAATGTCACTAGCTGTTGAACGCGACTATGCTCATTATTTTTCGAAAAAAAGAGCTTTAACTAATAATCATAAATTATGAATTTAATAGAATATGGTTATCATATACATGTTGTTCAGGTATCTTATTCATATATTCTGTCGCTTTTCGACGTAGAAATATTGGTCATCAACAATTAATTGTGTACAAAAGGTACAAAACTAATCTAGCTTGACATTTAAGGATGATATTATTTATTATCATATCATATCAAAAAACATGGCTGAACCCATGCCATCCATTAGTGCTTTTGCTATGTGAAAAATTAGTAATATTGGTGAAAAACAAACGCATCCATAACAACGTAGCATAACACATCTCTACTTGAATGACACTCTTATGCTGACAGTAATGAGTCATTAACTTACGTATTAAAAAGTAAGATAAAATTATCTGACTGACAGATTTGAAGATGATCTTAGATATCAACACTAACGATCAACTAAACCTAATGGACTTACATCATCATTGATTTATGGCGAATGATTATCACGATCAAATATAAAGGTAAATTTTTAATTGCTAGGTAATAGAAATCTTTGAAATATTAATAGGTTGTACAGTGAGCGTCGAATAGTTTCCAACAGCCAAAGCGCCATTATATCGGAACACGCAATAACGCTTTTTTTTTTAATCAGCTTTGTGCGGTTTGCACATTTTGCCAGTGTCAAGTAAGAGATATATTACTAACATATAAATTTTAGTAAATGAGAATGAGTGGCGATACAGATGATAAATGGTAAATGTCATGCCCTCCTCCTATACCCCTTGAGTCCTCAGTAAAGGGGGACTATACTGAGATCTCACATGGACTTTTTGAGAGAATTTGAAAAGTTATGATGCACTGTTTTGTTTCATTTACCAACACTCATGTACATTCACAAACACTTAACGTTTAATAATCCACAGTTATAACACATTAATGTTAGAAATATCACAAATTTTAGAAAATAAAACAAAACTGCAGACATGACGCTTCCCTTTCCCGCCAAAATGTCCGCCCTAACGCTATTGACAATAGAGACATGTGTCGTTTTTATGGCGCTATGGATGTTACGTTATGATGTTAAAATTTATTACGCTTACTGTACTTGTTAATGAGGAAGAGTTTTTGGCGCCGCGGCACTAGCTGGTGAAACACGATTATCGAAGTTCAGTCCTTGCATTAGTGACCGTTTTTGTGTAAATGTCTTAAAACAGTTTTCAAAGGATCAGGAACGTGCTAGTCATGCCCCTGATTATCATATGGTCAGTTATTTCGCTTGCTACAGCCCCCTTTACAAAAAGCATAGTTTCATGTAAAGCGCTATTATCTATCTACTAAAGTGGAGTTACCTAAAGGTCCTATCTTATTATAATAAAATAAATCTACTACGATAATAGGATGTATAATTAAGTTTATTTGATGTAAATAATATAACATAGTGTACTTTATACTCAGAAAAAAAATGTTTTTATGAGATAGGCTGTAGGTTAAAATATAAACTCATAAAGACCTATAACATACTTAAATACTCATAAATAAATATAAATAGAAATAAATATTCTCTCTTACAATCACACCAATTATTTAGTTCCAAGATAAGTATCACTAAGAACTTGTGTTATGGGTACTAAAGAACGGATAAATATCCTTAAATACATTTTGTTTTGTAAATACATACTTAATATACATAGGAAAACCCCCAGACCAGAACAAATATTCATGTTCATGCACACAACGATTAGTCCTGTGTGGGAATCGAACCCACGACCTCTGGAGTGAAGTGTAGGTATACTAACCTCCACGCAATATCGGTCGTCAAGATACATAAATAAAAAATGAACATCAATTGATAAATATCATTAAAGCTATTGGAACGGATCGTCTTTGCTTATATGAAAACGAAAAGAAGAGTGGTATTCTCAAGACGTTAGAACTAGTCTTACAGGTCATCTTGGGAAAGGTCAAGGGTTCCCTCGCTCAATGGGTTCCGTATAAGTGTACACTTGGCTAGTATAAGTGTACGCTGCGCTAATTACGAACTAGCTGTTTCATGTTTGAACTTTACTTGTTTCAATCATTATTTTTATCTGATTTTTTTTTTATAATATTTTTTTAAGGATCGTTATAGCGTTGAGATTGTTTACTCTTTCAAGGGGTAGCACTATTAGTAATTTGAATTGATATTACTAATAAATTATAATTACTAAAAATAATATATGGAAACATCGTATTTTTATGCTATTATATTGAATAACAACTTCAATGACTAGTTTGAAGGTTTGATATAGAATGAATACTAATACATAGATTAAATAATTGTTTATTTGGGTTGTATTGTTTTTATTGTATACCTCTAAATGTACTTGTTTTTATGTAATATGTATCATGTTTATTATATTTCTGTGGAGGTAACTGTATAAATAATGTATTTTTATTATTTCTGTCTGTGACGGTCTATTATCCAGTTACAATTAAAATTTACTTGAGATCAACAGTTCTAACATCATCATACATCTAAGAGTACATAAATATGAAGAAACAATTGCAAAATATGTTTATGTTATAATGCCCCATATCACAGATTGTCCTCGCCTTGCTAGGTGTGAATTGTGATAATTTTTAGTTGCCGAAACTAATGTCAAAATTAATCTAATGCAACTTTAATGCTACATTAATGCAAATATTACGCAAAATACTCTTAGTCCTATGTGTAGTACTACTTAGTATTCATAGTACAATCTATTAGCATGTGGATGTAAAGGTCGAGTGCATTGCAATGATATAATAAAGCGTATCATATATACAAATAGAATGCAATATTAAATGCAGGCAGTTATTGAAGAAGATCGTTTGAAGATCAATATTCCTATACGGGTCGTTGTAAGGTTTAGAATTGTATTGAAAATCTTAAGTTAAGTACACACTTAAACAAAATATATTAGCTTTAAAAGCTTCGATTGGTTTTCATGTGGGTTAAGATAGGGATCATTATAACGTTCAATATTTGACATCATTCTCTTTGTATTTGTTGATTGAGTATATACTAGTTGTAGTTTAGTACTAGTGATGTTCTTTGGGAGTCGACTATTCTTGTGACAACGATACATACGTGTTTGATGAAGTGTGGGAATATTTATGGACATACAGCTATGTGCGTATGATTAACTGTGCGAGTATGTGGGATATAAGTTTATGTTAATAATTGTTGGTCGTTTCTACATCTTACATAGTTGAAATTTGACATATTATATAGATACATATTGTCACGCCTGGTTCCCATCCTACCACTTGCATTGTTCCTGTTTACGATCATTAACCTTCTTAACTATATTACACTCCCGTCAATTAAGGGTACTTTTCACCTACCCTTTCTCTAAAACCTTCTAGATTATGGAAGGTTAATATTTCTTTCAGTAAATTATTTATATAAATACTAACTTAATAATCTTTAGTGCCACCTCATAAATAATTAAAATATTAATCAGCATAATGCCTTGTGACAGAAAACAACCTACATTTAGAACAATACATAGGAAAATGTTGTAATTAAGAAGGCTTTAATTGTGTTATTGTAAGCACAACTTCTAACGCATTTTGGTTAAAATAACTCGTAATTTTCCATTACGGGATGGCTTAAATATTCGAAAAGGCTGCACCTATATATCCACGGAAGACCAGCACTGTCTTGGTTCTTCCCTGCAGCACATGCGGAGTGAAGTCATTTTCAGGCGTAATATACCTAATTGTATTTATGGTATACTCATGTTTTTGTCTAAATTAATTATTGTTTCATTTATTTCAAATATGTTTAATGGGTGTTTCTTAGTATTTATGGATCGGTATGTAATTTCGTAGCTCGCTATCACCTAAATAGATTTGAGTCCATTTTTTTTATTGAAAAGTCAAGTCTCAGTCAGAGACTGATTTTAGCTAGAACACTAAAAACTATTAAGTCGTATTTATTATACATTACTTACTGTACATTATCGCGATATATTTACATTTATTTATGAGTAATTGGTTTTTACTGACAGAACCAAGCGGCTGTTTCAAGTTGCATAAGAACATATTTTCGTTCTAAACAAACCGTAGAAGTTATTATTAAAATATAATAATTTACTCAATAATTAACGTTTATTGATTTTTTATATTTTAAGGTATACCTAATTGATAGATCAGCATAAATTCTGGTATAAGTAAATTATTTTATTTGACATGTCCCTGCAATTGTAAACGCAGAAAAGTTGCTATACCCAACTTGCACCCGGTATCAACGTATTTTTGGTTGAAAGAATAATAAGTAATAATTATAATTTACCCTCCTTCAACCGCTTAATTGGCGCACATACTAATTATCTGCAATATTGTCTAAAATTAGATTGTCTTTGTTAAGTGTGATATGTAAGAATAATTGCAGAATGACCCAATAGCGTACTTTTTTGTAGTTTTTTTCTCACGCGCGATGCGCGGGCGCACGGTTTTCGTTGATGTCTTTTTGATGCGCCGCCGTTCCGAGGACGCTTTGAGTAAATTGTAACGCGTTTTTCGGGTACAAGAATGTCGTTGAGATATTATGATGTTTTATTGTTATAAGCATTTACACATTTTTTTGTGTAAAACATTTTATGTCGATATGCAAAAATGGGATCTTGTCTAATGTAGGCGAAGGGCTAACCACTTTTTACTATGTGATACGTTTTATCTACAAACTTATGCTAAAAGTGAACTTTGCTGCAAGTATATAAATCGCTTTTCAATAGTTGTATCATGGTGGCTGTCCACGCCTAATGGAAGAAAGGGCGTGAGATGATGTACGTATGCAAAATTTTCTTACGTATTATATTGCAATTAGAATAAAAGTTCTGTTGAGTCGTATTGATAAAATAAATTTGGAAATTTGTATCTACGTTTTTCATGCGTAAAGGGTTTAATGAATTTAGGGGATGTTTTACACATGTATTGCTTTTAAGTGGGAGTTCCCTAGAGTTTACAACCATTCACGCAGGAAAATTCTCAAATTTAATTGTTACTTTTTTTTGCTAATAGGTTATTTTTTGGTTTGGTAGTAACTAGGTGATGATACATGATTTTTCTTTAAAATATTGGGAAATTATTTACAAGTGTAGTTAATGGGTAATAAAAAAAAATGCATTACATATATTTTTACAATATATATCAAGCGACAAATATTTAGACATGATAGATATTATAACTTTGTTAAAAAAAAATGTTGCTATCGCTTTTTTTTCGAAAATATTCTATTTTATTATAAAAAGCTTTAAAAATAAATGTAAAGAATAAAACCTCCATACTGTAATTATATATTTTTTAAATTAAAAAAAAGACTTACCTTGCGTACGAAAAAATAGATACAAGCACGTCACTGGCTCACAATGTACACTAACTAAAGTTCATGCGTGTGCGTTCGACTCGTTCGCGCGCGGGGTCAGAGAGCGTGGGGCGAACTCACTGCGACTGCGCGCATCGAAGGCGAAAGTGCTTATATAGCCTCTGGTGGCCCGGCAGATGAGACAATGCGTCCTGCATGACCTCACGGGGTCGCCAGGAGGGGGAGGCGCAGTCTACTCCTTTTGAGACTAAGATTATTGCCATCTTTGAGGCAGAAAACTTGCGAGAGAGAAAGAGACGCGAAAGCAGACAATTTAGTAAGCCATGTATAATAATTTTGCTAGCTACAGCCCGCTAGCGAAATTACTGTGCTTATATTACTCAAGTGTCTACGTCTATCGGAGATTTCTGAAATAATAATAGTGTTGGCACGTTACTTACAGTTACTTACAGATCGTCTTGCCAATCCATATTAATCCGGGACACTCTTTTCAAATAAGGAAGTGCTTATATAACCTCTGGTGGCCCGGCAGATGAGACAATGCGCTCTGCATGACTTCACAGGTATGCCAGAAGGGGGAGGCGCAGTCTGCTGATCTAGTCCTTTAGAGAATGCGAAATTTATATTATTTTTATTATAGAGAGAACTTTAAGACAGAGTTCGCCTAGGACCATTCAGTAGGTGTCAACATTACTGGCAATATGTTACTTAAGCTATAAGTAAAAGAAATTCCGTATAAAACCCCAAAAGTAGCATTTTTGGATTGCATTTAATAACCAATCAAGTTAAATAATATGTCATCCAAACCCCTTTTTGTTATCGACGAAAAACTTTTTATAAGTATCGCAGTGTGATAAAAGCCGCACTGAGGTGACCTTCTGTCGCTAGACGGCGTATTGACTTTGTAGTCTTCCGAACGACACGTCTGGGTCAGCCCTAAATTCATCATAAGGAAAAAATTGGGAGATAATTTTTCACCTAATAGACAGAGTATGTGTGACATGTGACGGGGCCATATCCCGTCTCTCGCTGCCATTTGTTAGGGTATTTGGAGTATGCCAAATTACCTCCTCCTACCCATACGCCTCAGGCGGTTTGGTGCAGCTAGGGTATCATCCTCTAGCGCCGTCCAAATCCATCCAAATATCGTCGGTGTACCCATTTGGCCATATGCGGCCGTACTCCTATAATGGTTTAGTGGCCACTGGTCGGTGCCTCTAGACAACCAACCCCTAGCTATTTCAACTCCCGGTGGATTCTCAATTATTAATTTAATGTGCACAATCAAGACCAAGACGACCGATATGGCGTGGAGGTCAGTATACCTGCACTTCATTCCAGAGGTCGTGGGTTCGATTCCCACACAGGACAAATCTGTGTGTGTATGAACATGAATATTTGTTTTGGTCTGGGTGTTTTTCTATGTATATTGAGTATGTATTTACATTAAAAAAAGGTATTTAAGTATGTTTATCCGTTCTTTAGTATCCATAACACAAGTTCTTAGTGAAACTTATCTTGGAACTGAATAATTGGTGTGATTGTAAGAGAATATTTATTCATTTAAGTCCTTATTAGAGAATCACTTATTTATGAATTTATATATTTTACTATTAATATTTAGAACAAAAAACCGTTGTACAGAAGATTCAATGGCATTACTTTTAAATGGCAGGAGTAGTTGTACAACTAGCACCGTTATCTACAAAATATACACAATCATAAAATACCTAAGCAAAACAACAAAATATGATTCAAAACACAACAAAATAATCAAATTAATTGTGTTATTCATAAAAAAAGTGTAGTTTATATGCGAACAACGCGTGTGTTTGTCTTTTTTACCATTTTTAATATAAGATACACTGCCTCGCTTCGCTTCAATAACAAATAAAAGTAATTTACACTTTTTGTGACATTATTTCTTGAAGTCAATATAGCCTAAGTTACTCAGGCATAAAGTAGCATCCTAATGGCGCCATATGTTTTGGAGTTAGTCCAGTAGGTTTTGACTTTGCTCATTAAGAACAACCAAAATTACAAATATTTTCACCTTTTTATTATCTATCTCTTTATAGATACTCTCGTTTCAGCGTTGGTCGTGAAGACATCGTTGTTCTGAGGCTCCTATCTTACCTGAAGATGCCCTGTGTAAGGGCGAAACACGTGTCGTGTTGAATAGTTTCTCGATTTTTCGGGAAATTATAGTAGCGCGGGAATTGTTACAAAGATATTTTTAATCCATCACTTGCTTACAATGGATTTCCGCAAAGTAACGCCTGAATCAATAAATTATTTAAGATAGAAGTCTGTAGATATTTGCACTGATAGACTTTTTTCCATCAAAAGTTATTGGCCTCTCGCAGTCAAATAGAAAAAATAAATAAGTAAAATAAAGTTCTCGGTGTTCTCAACTTTAATTTAATTTTATTCGTTCGTGATAACTTAATAGGTGCTTGACCGATGCGGCATTTTTTTCTGTCATATTTTCGTTAAGGCAAATTAGCAAGCGCACTACGAGGAAAATAGGAAAATTAAACTCTTTTCTTTTCTATTAAGATAAAAGAAAAAAGAAAGAAAGAAAGAAACATCAGAACTCTTAAAACGCCTTCAGGGCAGAATAGGAATGGTGTCCCAGAATAGCGGTTTAAGGGAAAGTCCAGAGGGTATTGGAATCACCCCCATTTATGTTATGTTTCGAAATTTTAAAATTTATTGCTAAAGTAAAAGACATATTAATTTTATTTATAAAGAGATTGAATCTTTATGTAAATTCTATTACAATTAAAGGACTTCTTGGCGGGAAAGTGAAGCGTCATGTCTGCAGTTTTGTTTTCTAAAATTTGTGATATTTGTGTGCGAATGTACATGAGTGTTGGTAAATGAAACAAAACAGTGCAACATAACTTTTAAAATTCTCTCAAGAAGTCCTTGTTAGATCTTAGTCTTCTTTATTGTTCTCATCTTGGATGGATTCAAGGGGCTTAGGGGAGGGCACCTCATTTACCATTATGTATTTATGAATTAGATATTATTAATATATCTCTTACTTGACACTGGCATAATGAGCTAAACGCTTCGTGCATTTTTAATACCATTATTTAAAAGAAAAAAATGAAATTGAAATTATCAAATCATTACCTATGAAAGAAGTTACGAAATATCTGATATGCAAAATATACAAAATTTTAGGTGAAGGATTAAGAAAGTTGAACAGGTGACTATAGGCCTCCTAAGTAACTCCTAAAACTTTTCCAAACTCTTAACTTCTATCACAGTTCAAGAATTTTCCACATTGCTGTCTTTGTAGGTCAATCTTAGCAAAAGTAGATCAATAAAAACTTTTTTGTTTCAATTATTAGCACAGTTATTATTATCACATTGTTATTACATTTATCTAGAACTTTCTGCTACAAGAAAATTACTTGTTAGTCTTAATTAAAAAAAGTACAATTAGACATATATCGTCCTCTTGTCTACTTGTCGTACCCGACAGGGTTCACAAAGATCTGTACTACTTGAATAATATCTTGTAACTGATTGGGAGAGCAATATCTAACAGATAATGTTGAAACACAGTAAAAAAAAATGCCGAATTTAATGCATCTTTTCGCAAGTAATGCTACCTTTTTATGTATAAAGATTTTAATGTTGCCATAATTCCTTATTGACTGCTTAATTTACTGATTACATAAAGAGATTTGTTTAGGAATTACCTAGTCCAACAAACCAAATCCTAGGATGTCGAAACAAACGGTATAGGGTTTAACAGTAGCTAAGAAACTTACAAAAGACCTATCTACCAAATTTATAAATAAATAATATTTTTCTTAGAGTCACACTTATTACTTAGTTCCAAGATAAGTATTAAAGTCAAAGTCAAAATATTTTTTTTAAGTTTGGCTCAATAAAGCTCTTGTGTACTTCAAACTTAGAAACTAACGCGCCCATTCACTGAGCACTAACACTAAGAAACTTACAAAAGACCTATCTACCAAATTTATAAATAAATAATATTTTTCTTAGAGTCACTCTTATTACTTAGTTCCAAGATAAGTATTAAAGTCAAAGTCAAAATATTTTTTTTAAATTTGGCTCAATAAAGCTCTTGTGTACGTCAAACTTAGAAACTAACGCGCCCATTCACTGAGGGCGAAAGCTTGATCGTAAAAGAACGGGCAAAAAAATAGTCTCGGTTAGTTTTTTCTCCTGCCAACTATCATTTAGAACTTGCGTGATTGATACTAAATATCGGATTAATATACATAAATACTTTTTCTTTTGTAAATACATATTTAAGTACATGCTTTATTGTATTTTTTTTAATTAGTCATAAACGTCTACAATGTTAATAATATATAAATAAATAAATATTCTCTTACAATCACACCAATTCTTTAGTTCCAAGATAAGTATCACTAAGAACTTGTGTTATAGATACTAAAAAACGGATAAACATACTTAAACACTTTTCTTTGTTGTAAATACATACTTAATATACATAGGAAAACATACAGACCAGAACAATTATTCATGTTCATGCACACAAAGATTTGTCCTGTGTGGGATTCGAACCCACGCCCTCTGGAGTGAAGTGCAGGTATACTGACCTCCACGCCAAATCAGTCGTCAATTTTGTTATAATAATTTGATAATAATAACTGTGCTAATAATTAAAATAGGAAACACTCAGACCAGAACAAATATCCATGTTCATGCTCACAAATATTGGTCATGTGTGGGAATCGAACCACAATCTCAAATCTTAGGTGAGGAGTGCAAGTATCTGACTGACCTCCACGCCATATCAGTCTTCAAATCTATATGTATAAGTCTGATCGTTAAAGCAAGAAGTATTTTAGGTTTAAGGTATTCATTAACCATTAAAATACTAGCACTGGCCCTGCTCCTTAAGGGTTAACAAAATATAACTGAACCGCTTTACATCTTTTTCCAGTATTTTTTTTTAATGTGTGCAATAAAGACTAACGCGGGGGGTGCGTAGGGATCCTAACAAGACCAAAGGAGCCCAAGCCAACCTCACCTGCAAGTGGTGCAACTGCCGATCAACGAACGAGGCTCTGGTGAACAAAACAGAGCTCGACAAGCGGCAATAGGCTCGCCACCTATTACGTGGGACCAACTATATAATTGGCGAAGTGTGGGCGTATTAATATGCCTCTGCCTACCCTTTCGGGGAAACAAGCGTGAATGTATGTGTGTGTATGTGTGTGTATGTATGTAATAAAGACTAAACATGGTGTAAAAATACTATGGTAAAAGCCAAAAGCGACGCATTCTACACATCATAACATCCATCGCCTAATATTTCGTTTTGTAATAAATTTTCATTTTAAGAGTAAAAAAACAGTAGCATACAATGAAATGCGCGCGAGAGACCGGATTAATACTTGGCCCAAGCGCGCTGACTTTTTTTTAATTGAAAATACTTAAGAAATAACGCCTAAAAATGGTTTAAACCAAAAATCATGAAACAAATTTCATGACTTTGATCTTCAATATCTCTAAGATTATTGATTTTCCAGGTATAGTCTCTAGGAAAAAAAATAAGGGTAAAAAATAAAGGTCTTTTAACAACCTGTATATGAATCAAAAGTATTCGCCTTCCAGTCTGCGTGACATTTGCGAATATTTTTAAAACACAAACAGGCAGGTATTTTTCTCCTTTATCTATTATTTTATTGTTATAAATCACTTGAACAATTTAAAGATTACAAACTAGGGACAGGTTATAAAAAAAAAGTTGAAATATCAAGGATATTTATAGTTATCATACGATCATTTGAAACTAGTCGGTGCTCTACCGGTTTTATCCATGTATTTCTCTATTCGATAGATATTGACTACTTACAAATATTCGCTATTAATAATCATAAAACTACTTCTTCTATGATTTTTATATCAGTTTTACGCAAATATGTTTTAAGTTTATTTGCCTGGTTTGTGGTGATTTTTGAATTGTTTTTTTTGCAAAGGTATATAATTAAATTTCCAATTCAACACCCTTATACATTGAAATAGAAAAGGTACAACTGAAGAACATAACATCTATTGCTTCACTTAATGATACGGTTAGTATGTAAAAAAAACGTTAAAAGCTGCAACCTTTTTATAGTCCATAAACGATTATTATTATGCTAATCGTCAGTAAATGAAAAAACTACTATTTATTTCACAGCATTATCATATCCTAGCATTATTCCCGTAAGGAGTTACTCAGCTCTCCAACCACGACAAGGTGGAGACCAGTCGGGGGGAAGGGTCTGCATACTAGTTTAATCATATTTTGCCACTAGAGCACTAACTTCTTAATAACGACTGCCATAGATGTTCATGACAGCCGGCTTAACGTGTTTTTCAAGGCACGGAGCAAGCGATAATTCGACAAAATTTCATATACTATAGATTTTAAAACATTTTCAATACGTCACTAATTCGATTGCGACACCGTACAAGCGAACAATGAATCCTGAATCGCGCTAACGAAATAACTTAAGCTCGTCACTTTAGGTTAATAGAGCTCCAGAAGAAGTAGTCATGCATTGAAGCCTTCGTGGGTCGCCTGGCGGAACTGATGTTCGGGCGGGCGGATGCCTCAGGCCACGAACACCTTCGTGACCTGGCGCCGCTGCACGCTCGACCACCGGACGCCAAGGCCTATGCCCGAAGCCTTATCCCTCGGGAGACCTAGGGAGTGACCTGACGCCATTAAACCAGAACAGAACACCACGCTAGCTGATCGCCCCAGGGCTTGATCGCAGCACCACCGGACTTGACACCCCCGGATTTTTACCATCGGCTCATAGCCAACCCAACGACGCGCCCGTATTCACGGGCGCCGCAGGACACCGCGGCCAGGGGGCACTGCCCCGATCCCGCGCCGTGACCCCCCTACGGGGGCTCACGTAGAAGACCACGATCCAGAAGTAGTCACTAACAAATAATTATATAACTTTAAATGATCCTTCCTGGTGTTAAATCACAATAACTATATTTCAATGATGAATGAACAATGAATTAGTACGCAATGTACTCGTATGTGTGTTATATGAACCACCAGCAGTCTTGACGGGGTCATGAGTCGTCGATGCTATTCGATAAGAAGTAATCAAAATCGCAGCGTTACGCTTGACCAAAGCTGTCAGTTATACGACGTTCTTTTTGTATCGTCATGTAGAAGTATGTCGCTTTATGCCGCGGGGGATCTGAACAAATCGATTTAGATCCTGCATGTGTCGTAGGTATATGCATAAACGAGTGTTAGTCTTCTTACGCCCGAACTTTGTCACCCATCCGTAATCCGAGAATATGCGCATAACGGGTGGAAGCGGTTGGAGACGAAGAGCTGTAGATCGAGTTCTGTGGCGTGCCATTGGAGAGGCCTATGTCCAGCAGTGGACAAGTGTATGATGAAGATTAGATAGACGTCTAAACACTCCGGTCGGGGTATTATTACATAATTTGAATGATAAAGTTTTTCATACAAAAAAGTATATTATTATTTTATGTATAAACAAGTAAGTGGTAGCGAATAAAGGGATATTTACATACATACAATCACGTCTGTTTCTTCAAGGGGTAGACAGAGGCATAATGCATATTGTTCCATATCCCACACTTCGCCAATTGTAATGTTGGTCCCACGTATTGGTCCCAATAGTTGGCAAGCTTTTTGCCGCTTATCGGGAACTTCTAAGTTTGCTAGAGCCTTGTCCGTTATTTAGCAGGTGCTCCACTTGCAGGTAAAGTTGGCTTAGGCTCCAAAGATGATCCCCCCCGACTGGTCTCCACCTTGTCGTGGTGGGGGGGCTGAGTACCTCCCGGTAGGGCGCAGGAGGCGCTAGGGAAAAGGTAACACCCAGAGATTGGCGACTCTGGGTGCCCTTAGTACTGACTACCGGGGGGGAAACTAAGAGGGACCTGTGGAGGGCGTAGCGGGCGGGCCAGAAGGGCCCGTCTAGCAGCGCCGGGAGGGTCTTAGGCAGCGGGGGCAGGGGGCCCCTGCTGTCTAACCATGGACCCTCCGAGAAGTCGGCCACACACGCTATGGTCGCACAGGGAGGTAGGAGGGGCGCGTCCACTGCGTCTCTCTGAGGAGGTCCTCCCGGTTTTGGTCCGGGGGACGTTGGCCGCGGGCGGGGTGTCAGAGCTGCTACCCAGGTACTGGCGCCCCGCCTCTTTCTCAACAAGCGGCGGGCGTCGTCGGAAGATTTTTAGTGGGTATTACTGCTGGCGGTCATGTCTGCCGGTGGTGAGTCCCACACACCTCTCTCGGTCCCCCTTTGGCCGGGAGACAGTGCGTAAATGCATTTTGTTACCGACGTAAATAGAAAAAAAAAAAAAGGCTCCAAAGATGATAGTAGGATCTCTGTACACCTTTTTTTTGTAATGAAGAATACAGAACAGACGATTTCTTTCTTCTTCTTTAATTTACACAACTATTCCGCCAGTCCGAAAGCTTGATGCGGCTGGTTAGAGCCAACGGCTATAATTTATTCTCAATTCACAAGTGGTAAATAGGCAACTTTAGTGCAGAGATACCTTTAAAATATCATGCACAGTATCTTCCGATTTCTGTCCTCTATCGAACATACGCCTCCCCATAGAGTGCCAAACAAAACATACGGTCTTCACTCGAGTCGTCATACGTTCTGCACTATGTTAGCCCCAAAGCTGTCTCCTATCCAACTTGAGAATGGTAATTGTCAACAGATGATGAAACACATGAATGCTTTATCTTCAATCAGGCTTCTGGAGACTTGCTGACCATTATCGGTGACTTAATTCTTCAGCGAATGACTTCATTACGAACTCCATACGCCAGAGAAGATTTAATAGATACATTCGGTATACTCGTACTCGTAGCACATCGAATAAATAATGGATCATATTTAACGTGTCTTCAAAATTAATAAATTGCCAACCTAACCTAACCTTTTTGTACATCAAAATTACTGATTGAGCACCTAATCACCTCATTAGATGCTCACTCAGTATTTTTGATGATCAAAAAAGCTTTTTTTAGAGGTTTAGTTTATTATATTCCATAAATAATCTGAGCTGTTATTGGTAACACTGTCTTCATTGACAGTTTCATAAATAGCCAGAACATTAAAAACATCGGATGATGCCATACTAAACTGACATTTAACGCCATCTACATAAGCTTCATTAAGGAATTGAATGATTCAAATCGTTATGATGTCGTGTACACGAATTATTTGGGCAACACGAGTAAGACAATGGATTAGAATTGATGTCAGATGGTCTGTAGGAAGCTTACTCGCATTGCGACAGCAATGCTTTTAATTAAAAAAATCCCAGAAGATTGATACATATCGATTGCAAAAATGTAAAAAAAGAAACATAAAAGTAATTGTTACTATTATTAAGCACATATTCGGCTCCGCCAATTGCGAATGGCACCTGCGCTAGTTTGAGTGGTGGTTGAACTTGAAAAGAACCTGAAAACCCATCTTGAACCCGAACTTCTTGGTTTGTGAGTGGAAGCCTAGCCCAGTGGTAAGACAGAGACTTCAAATTCAGAGGGTCTCGGGTTCAAATGCTGCTTGCTCCGTGCCTCGGAAAGCACGTTAAGCCGTTGGTCCCGGCGGTCTTGAACATCTATAGCAGTTGTTATAATGAAGTCAGTGCCTTCTAATATCCTGATAGTTGTATCCATCATCATCCATGGTTGAACCATATAATGTTTTCCTCTGGGTTGCTGGGGTCAGACGGAAGTCGTTCCGTGTAATAACATGGGTCCTAAGCTTAAGTCAAGCAGGGTGGTGCTAGGATATGACGAAGTGAGTGGAAGTCTTAGTTTAGTAAAATAAAGTTTCTGCTGTATCTTTTGATTGTGGAAATAGCTATCCGGTGAGATCTTCCCAACAGATTTCAGCATGGGCTTTTAAAGGGAGAGTAAAGCGCTAGTCATGCCCCTGGTGTTGCTCGCGTCTGCAGGCTGCGGTGGTCACTTCCCATCAGGTAGGCCGCATGCTTGAGATCCACCGTTTGTGTACCACTAGTGTAAAAACAGTAGTGCGGCGGTACAAACAATGAGATTAAACTATTTGGTGGGAAAGTTAAGCGTCATGTCTGCAGTTTTGTTTCATTTTCAAAAATTAGGGATATTTCGAACATTAATGTGTAATAACGGTGGATTATTAACTGTTAAGTTTTTGTGAACGTATATTAGTGTTGGTAAATAAAAAAAACAGTGCAACATTACTTTTCAAATTCAGTCAAAAAGTCCATGTGAGATCTCAGTATAGCCCCACTCCTTTACTGAAGACGCAATGGGTTTAGAGGGAGGGCATCTCATTTATCATCAGTGATAGGAATAGGTAGTGCCTATTTGCCTAAACTTCGAAGAACAGAGACAAGAATCGGAGACTTCCTTAGGACTAAATTTTTTAAAATTATTTATTAAAAAAATTTATTTATTAAAAAATTTAAAAAATTTATAGTCACCTAATAGAGTGCGCTTGTTAAAAAACACCTTTCCCCACATGACGCTTCCTCCAGAACCCGTTATTACAAGATGGGGTACTTGGTTGGAGGCGGTGTCATTTATCATTTACCATCTTTATCACCACTCATGCTCATTAACTATGCATTATATATTATTAATATAACATTTACTTGACATTGGCTAAATGTGCTTAGCGCATGAAGCCATTATTTTTTATTTCAATAATGAGATGATTACGTGCTATTCTAATTAATCCTATTTTGAAAGGTGTTTGTCTGTGGGTTGAATTGTAGGTTATGGATATACGATAGCCGGACTACCGGCTAATGACAATAAAAAATCAAATCTATAGAAATAGCCCAACAGTACACTGAAAATTGGTTTGGAGACAGCTTAAAATCAGGAGGTGGACATAGGATATATTTATCCCGTTTCCGGAGGACGTGACATAAATGTGGTATAACAAAACGCAACTGACAAGGAATAACAAAAAGCAAACGTGGCTTTCACCAACAGATAGCTGAAATTACAAGCTACTGTTCACTTTCCCGCCGGAACTCGATTTATGAAAGTAATATAATATGCTAATTTGAAATTTATATTTCCATACATAAAAAATTTATGTCTATTATATTTAAGTAAATCCCTTAGTTCTCTTGCATCCTATTATCTGGAAATAAGAAAAAATAACCTATCAATCCACATTAGGTCCGCATGGTGGGGTATGACCTGATCTCTCACATGATTCGTGAAAAGAGGCTTATTCTCAGAAGTGGACTTCTCAAGTAATGATATAGTTCGCGCTAACAAAGTTTCGGGCCCTCGATAATTCTCGTAATATACAAGAAAGTATGTAAATTTATACTTAAATTTAGCTGAATTAGAACTAAATAGATGAAAATAAGTGGCAATCTAAGCTTTACATATATATCTTGATATTATGGACGCGAACTGTAGAATGTCAGGTCAACATTTTAAGGTCAGACAACTACAAGATGAGCAGACACGTGACTCACGTGACGACGAGCTGTGACTAGAAAAAAAGCAAGAAATGTCGCGACTGCTTGAAATTGATCTAAGCTAATAATTTTAGCATATAGAGTAGCAAACCAAATAGATGTGATATGGAAAAATATCTTTCATAGCATAATTTCACTAGTGCACATTAAGGACAGGCCAATGACGGTAGCCGGTGTGGCCAAGGGGCTCATGCTGTCTTTTTGCAGACCCTCCGAGTAGACGGCCAGACACCACGGGTGCACACGGAGGTAAGAGAGGCGCGTCCACAACGTCTCGTAGAGGACGTCCGCCCGGTTCTGGCCAGAAGATTTAAGTAAATGTTACATAGTTCCTAATTTATGACATCTTTTTACATCAGTAGTACGAAAGACACCAGTAGGCTGTCATCTATCATATGTAATTTGTCGCGGTCACCATTGAGGCACCTAACGTTATAACGATGTCATATTATTATATCACTTAGCCTATTTTTGGTAATTCTAGTGCCTAATAATTGTTAAAATGTTATTTTCGGATTGAGCGTTCTAGTTAGATTGACAAAGTAGGTCTACTCGTAGACCTACCGTTCTTTACACAAAAGATATAGAATCTTTTAATATTAATAATATCTAAAAAATTACAAAGTATTTCTAGACCTGACGTTATGCCTGTAAAGATTTATAAACTTTAAAATTATGTCAAAAAACATTTACCTTGCATAGGTATTGCACACATTACAATCTAATAATGACAATTGATGTCATATTACTAAATTTAAATTACATACAATATTAACTAAGAAAATCTATTTTAACCTAGCAAGCACCAATAACTGTTATTTGCGTTCTAAAAATCTAATATTCGCTTAAATGCCGCCGGTCTGGCAATTCTAAATTTTTATTTAAAAAACCACTAGCTCTTTAGTCTATTTCCATAGGTCAACTGGTTGTTATGAAACAAATAAAATACCAAACAGAACTAATTTATACATAACACTTGCATGCCTCTTTTGTCACGGTTGTTATGTGTGGTAGGCGTTAAGTCAACTAATGTTATAAAGAAAAGGCCTTGAAATCTTTTATTATCCCCTACCGTCCCGTAATCTTTTAGCTCCTCTTTTTACGCGATAAACCAGACGCCGCCTGAGAAGACAACACTGCCCTCTAACGGAAACTACAAGTAAACATATAGCTCCTAGCTACAGTTTTCACTCACACACACCGCACTGCTGGACAGATTAGCAAAGACCGGCATGCTTCAGACTGAAATAAAAACATACATGGAATTTTCATTTTGTGTATAAAAATTTGACGAATCTGAATGATCCTGTTGATCTTAAAGACAATGAAGTATATTTATTTACTGCTCTGCCGAGTCACCTACAAAGGGCAAATCTCCGACTGGATCTTCACCCCACATGAACACTCTGCTGGGTGCTGAGCAGTACAAGAAGAATCTCTTTAATTATTTCCTTATGACCTCCTGTCTTATCGGGAGGTACCTACTCATCTCCCAACCAACACGTCACGATAAAGTCTAGTTCGGAAGTCTAGCTTGATCACCTAACTTAAGCATTTTTAAAATTGTATATGCCTGACATTTTCTGTTTGACATAGAGCTATATAAATAATTAAAACTTAACTCAAAGAAAATCAAATTTTAAGAAGTGCTTCTGAAATATTTTTCCTATAATTTTAAACTAATTTTGCAGTATTATATTATAAAAATATTCCTCTAAATAATAACTTTGCAAAGCAGCATAGATCTATCAATTCTGAAAACGTATAACACTTACAATTTTTTAGTCTATTTCCATAGGTCAACTAGTTGTTATGTAAGAAAAATACCAAACAAAATTAATTTATACATAATACTACCGAGCCCAATGTGTCGACCTCTTTAACCTCTAGATCGTATAATATTTCGGCACTCAATAATGAAATGTCATCAATACAATAATTAACATTGACGAACGTTGTGGCATCGAAGCCAGTATATCTGCACTTCGCTCCTAAGGTTGTGGATTCGACTCCCGCAGAGGACTTATCTTTGTGTGCTTGAAAATGACTATATTTTGCGGGTCTGTGATGTTGTCTGTGTGTATGTTTGTGGGTCAGGTTGTGACATGATTTCGATTTTATTCTTATTAATTTGTGATTGTACTTATGAATGACTTGTGGGTATCCGTATTTTGACATCAATAATGATTAGTTGCTGATTCGCAATTTTCACATTTAAAATTGAATTATGTCTAGTTGCTAATTCCCATTTTTGACATTTTAATGATTTATAAGTAGGTATAGTTTTCTTTTAAAAATTGATGTGTAATTTAATTATAATTTGCATGTCATCGTTGTTGGCTGAATGAGAGGAGCTTTATTTTATTGTACAAGAACTGTAATGTTGTACCTCAATCAAGTGCAAATATTCTATTTTAGCTGTTTGATATGTAGGCAGCTCAATAAGCAGCGGACCGACTTTCAGCGCGATATCATGGCGTCATAAAGAGAACGACTGTGTCAACCACGTGCAGGGCTCGCCACGATCGGGGCGGTAAGTCCCTTCTTTGGGGAGTAGCTCTCACTTACCGCCTGACGCAGCTCCAAACCTGGCAGACATGCTTCTATAGGTTCCTGCACAGAATGAGGCGAGAGGAACCGCCTGCAGTTCCTAACTGGGCAGCCATGCTTCGGTAGGTTCCTGCACAGAATCAGGCAGAAGGAAACGGCCGGGTGTTACCACTGTGAGGATCAGCCGTATGACAAGGTGGAACACACCACCAAAAAAAAAATTCGTAATGATTCTATCTTGGAACTAAGTTATTGAATAATGTAAAATATTTTTCTGTCACTGACTAAGACCAAGTAAATGACAAAACAAAATTTGAAAAGTATAAAGTATATTAATAAAAATTAATAGCTGTAATGTTGTTCAGATAATTTATACATACATTCATTCGCATCTTTTTTTTATGCAAATAAATTATTTGCAGAATTAATATGAACTTTTAAAAAATAATTTTATTTTTACACAGGTATAAATACTTCCGCCGATACGGATCATTAATGGTAAATAAAAATTAATTCAGAACTTGGCGTTACCGAAATCATTTCGGATTTCGGATGAAATTATGTGATAGTCATATATTTATGACATTATCTTAACTAAAATAACAAATTCAATTGCGCTTTACGAATAGAGTATTTTTATATATTCAATCAAATATATTTGTGTCATAAACTAATAAATAGCACTTGAAAACGTCAAAATTAAATATAAAAAAATATCAAAATATGATTACACTAAAATCACGAAGCTTAGATTCACTTATATGCAACAAAACAATTTAAAAAACAAAAAAATATTTAAGTGTAAGTGAAACTAAGTGCCAGTTCCGAGCCACCGCTCTGTAAGAAGAACTGGCAAGAAACTTACAGGCTATGCTCTTTTAAATTATAAATTGGTTAGGTACTGAAATTACAATCTTGATTTGTCATTGACGCTATACAATGCAATAAAATATATCATTAAAAATATTCAGGTTTTATGTCATTCATATTAAAATAGCCTGCAAAAAACGGCAGTTTAATCCCAAGCATTTTTATCTGCCGTTATAATCTTTGATTGAATAGTATCCCTTTGGAGACAGCTTCCGTTTTACTTTTAATTAAAATTTACCTAGGCTTAATTGCTGTATATTGCTTGGGATTCTGTTGAAAAATCGTATACATTGACCTCTAAATGATTTATTTATCTTTTGGGGCCTAGTAGACGGTCGCTGAAAGAATAAAATGGTGATAAGATAATTGATGATAACTCATAGTAAAAGTCACAAATTCTCAAAAAAGATCTTGCACCATTGGACTAACTGTAATATGCACGAGGTCAATAGGTGATGGTTTATTCTAACCATCTTCGTGAAACAGGATGTTTTATTTATTTTAATTATAAATAAAACTTTCATAACAGCTCTATTGAGCCAAACTTGTTTATATGATTTTGACTTTGACTTTGAATTACTAGTCCGTCTTCACCTATCTTGCAAGCCTGAATGTAGTTTTCCTTACTGATAATGTACCTACACAGTTACTGAGAAATAAGTTCCCATCTCAACCCAATTTCTTCACAAAACGCTGTCGATCAATCAATATAAAACCATGTCACTACTATTGCACTGATCACACATTCAATTGTCTAATTCCAAGTTACATAAACGATATCGATAAGTTCCAGTTCAAACGCATGATTGATCCCATGTACAGATGAGGCTTGACATAAAATGGGTGGTACAGAATAATCGTTACTGACATAAGTAGTTACTTCAGCCTTAGACGTATCTCAACGCTTTAGAACTCTGTTACACCAATTTTTGCGATCAAATAGTTGACCGAACTAAGCTAGTTGGTTCTAGTTAGAATGACAAGGTTCTAAAACAATCAGCTACTTCTGAAGCTAGCTTTATCTAATATGCCTACTTCCGCCATGAGTTGGCAAAAACAGTTGACATACATAACTGCAATAGTTAACTGTCACTCTAACAGTATGGAAAACGTTTGATAGTAAAAACATACTAAACAGTACTAACTTTTTTCGTTCTACATAACTTTCTTTTCTGTATACTTATAATAGTACCATTGTATTATTCATTTCGGACATCTACTTTACACAATATTTTTATAAATTATAGCCAGTTCATTTTTCTGACACATAAGCTATATTCATGTACCATTCCATTGAAATCCATTTAGTAGGTTTTGTGCAAAAGAGTGACATACAATCTATATAAACTTAGAAACTGTTCTGAAGGTTTCTTATTGTTCAATTTCTGAATTCTTAGAGAATTTGTATGTAAATATTGACGACCGATATGGCATGGTCGCGATTATACCCGTATTCCACTCCTGAGGGCGTGGGTTTGATTCCCACTCAGGACAAATATTTGTGTGTATAAATATGAATATTTGTTCTGGTCTGGGTGTTTTTCTATGTATATTAAGTATGTATTTACAAAAAAAAAAAAAGTATTTATGTATTTATCTGTTATTTAGTATACATAACACAAGTTCTTAATGATACTTATCTTGGAACTAAATAATTGGCGTAAGTGTCAGAAATATTTATTTATTTATTTTATTTTATTTATATTAATGTTTTGTAATATTTAATAAGAAATAAAGGCTATTTTCTGCACCGCCCACTGAGCTCAAATCGCGTTACGGGGTTCTCACTTACACTTTCAAACAGTTTCAGCAATATAGCGGTATATACGCCCAAGTTGTCAGACCGCTTTCTGCTCGATAATAATAAAATATCCTATATATAGGTTACAATAATTTTTTTCTTTCCTTCCTAACGTTGAATGGCATAAATGCTTATGATAGCTGGGATCAACGGCTTAACGTGCTTTCCGAGACAATAATACGTTCCGAGATATTTGTGTTTGGAAATAGTGGAACTAAAGATAATAGCTGAATAAAAGTTTATTTTTATTGTTATTGATAATGTTCTAAGGAAACCTTGACTTGTTAGCTTTCATTGATGTGCAAGCGCTGTTATTTATTCTGAGCGACTATAAGAGTGTTTTGGTGGAGTTAAGAACTTTGACACTGAGATTAGGACGTTAGTAACATTTATTTTGGATCTCCAACAAGAAATACACATTTTTCATCTATAAAATCAATCAAAATGTTAACTGGCCCCGTGTTTTGTCAGTTACAGGAAATCAAATCATGCATTATTAATATTAATTTATCATTTTCTTTTAATTAAAACCTAGATTAACAATTTTAAATATAATGATATGAAACAAAAATATTATTATAGGCCTAGCCACATGATAGGCTAGGCTTATACATCAAACTTTTTAACGCCTTTAAGCTCATTAACTATGCCGATAAAATCAATGTAAATCCCTCGTCATCAGTCTGACACATCCGTTACAATTAATTATTTAAATACGTATAAAGATTCATTGCTCACTAGTGAGGGAGTTATCTCGTTTTCTAAATAACCTTGGTGGTTTAAGTTATAAGGAGAGGAAGTCAAAACAATATGTTTAATATGTAGGCTGTATATTAAAAATGTATATTTATGTAGGCCGTGCTTTATTATTTTAACCTGAGTAGGTTAAAATAATAAAGCACGGAAATAATATATTAATCTCTTTAAGGGACTTTTTGGCGGAAAAGTGAAGCGTCATAAATGCACTTTTGTTTAATTTTCAAAAAATTGTGATATTTCGCACATTAATGTGTAATAACGGTGGATTCAGTGTTTGTGAACGTATTCGAGTGTTGGTAAATGAAACAAAACAGTGCAACATCACTTTTCAAATTCTCTCTAGGAGTCCATGTGAGATCTCATCATAGCTGCACCTCTTTACTGAGGACTTTACTTCTTTGGGCAAGGGTTTTAGGGAAGGGGCATCCCATTTACCATTTATCATCTTTATCACCACTCACTCTTATTTACTGTGAATTAAATATTATTAATATATATATTTCTTGACAATGGCTAAATGCACTAATATAAAGAAGCAATTATTTAAAAAAAAAACCCTTAGGGTACGCAAAAAATATGTTTATTTTTGTAGAGAGCAAAAAGTATTATAGGTAGTGTCATGAATGAATTTGTTGTAATATTTTAGGGTTAGGTAAACAGCAATAGGCTCGCCACCTATTACGTGGGACCATCAATATAAATAGGCGAAGTGTGCGTTTAATATGCCTCTGCCTACCCCTTCGGGGAGACAGGAGTGGTAGCATGTATGTATGTTACTTTTACAAGTATCTAGTGAGCAATCTCAAGCAGGTGTCAAGGGCGACTGCTAGTCAATGTAAAAATATGTTATAGTAAAATTCAGAGAGGTAACGACGTGTGTTACTTGAAAGAATGATGAATGTCGATGTTTACACGATAGTAAGTGATAAGCTTGTCTATCATCTGTCGTTATTGTAGCAATGCATTGCGATCTTCAACCCAAGTCACCTGTTTGGTAATTCTCTGGCAGTTACACCGCCCTTTAAAACCGAACATAGTATGTGGAAAGTAAAGCTTATTACCCAATATGTATATTTCTTTTGGAAGACAAATGTTGACTACTGTGCTCTGCGTATATTTTACGATGCTGCCAAATAAGTCGTAGGCCTCAAAACTCCAAGAGACCAGGCAATCAGAAACAATCCCTAAGTTAAGCAGATAGGTCTGTGCATAGGTGACGCTGACGACCGCTGTGGAATCCGTGAAGCCAGAAGCCAGCAGGTAGCTTGACCATTTGGCGGCGCCTAACAGCAGAATACTATACACTTGCCCAATCGCACTATTTATTATATAAAGGATGGCCAGACACCTGTATTGGCCGCTGGAAATAGAATACATTGATCTAATGATATGGTATGGCATGCCATTGGGTGGCAGACATAAGCCAAACAGTGGACTTAGATGCTGATAATAATAAAGATTAAATGGTATGTATGAACAAAATCAGCCACGTGACAGGTGCAACCGGTGCTTGAAAAATGATTCTTATTGCATACCAATAAGCAGCATTCGTACGTCAAAGCACAACCGTCAAATACGCTTGACTGACTGCGTAAACCATCTATTCCAAATTTACCAAAAAATCACTTCTGTGCCAAAAACATACAAATAAATGTCTATCATTCTAGCATGATAAGTTCATGTACGTTCATTGACCAGTTACGTACATAAAGTTTGTGAACTCCGTCGTAGTTCCGAAATGTCCGACTGTCCAGTCTAGGCGTATCGTAGGTACTTGCGTAACAAAGTAATTTGAAAGTACAAAACATGTCTACCCAAACATGAACCCTGTCACGGTTCGGAAGTTCAAATTTCTTAATTTTCCATAATTATGACAAATGACCGCTTAAGTTTTTAGTATGCACATTTTGATGACCTATCGAGAATGTTTTCTTAATTCAAAGAAACAAAGAGTATGTTGTAAGTATGTTGTTAGCAAATAGGTTTGCATGAATCGCGACAGTAAAGGCTTTTTATGTATAAAAACATTTAAATTATTATTTGAATTTTGTTTGAGATACACTTAACAAAATCATGATGATAATAATAACTAATAATATTATAGCAACCTTTTGATAGTGACACAGCGCAACGCGAGTACCTACAGATCCAGGTGATTAAGGAAATTTTCTATTAGAACGACAGTTCCAAATGTAAATGACAGAAAAAGGAGTCATCTAATATGAATAAAAATGACTCCTGTGGTCATAGAAAAAAGAAACCACTTACAGGGTGGAACTTATATGTCAAAGAGGCACACAGGTCTGCTAAGGATAAGTTTTGGGAATGGAGTTGTAGTGGTAAACCTAAGTCTGGTACGATTTACAATCAAATGTGTGAGACTAGAAAAGTTTTTAAGGGTCGTTTGAAGTGGTGTCAACACCATCAAGAACAATTAAAAAGGAATATAATAAACTGAACCTCTAAAAAATACTTTTTTGATCATCAAAAATACTGATCTAGCATCTAATAGGGGATTAGGTGCTCCATCAGAATTTTTTGATGTACAAAAAGGTTAGGTTAGGTTGGTAATTTATTAATTTTGATGACACATTAAATATGAGCCAATTAAAAATAGATGTTCTGGCCTCGCATCACTCATTAAACGACTTCCGTTCCTATATAGCTGACTTATTCAGGGAACAATTTACTGTTAAATCACCGTTGGGGTCCTCGCAGTCGATGATCAATGCTCAGAGTGGGAAAAGGATGGAGGACTTCCGATGTACCGTTAATGATGTGAATATGATAATAAAGTCCATGACTAGAGGTAAATCTCCTGGCCAGGACAGTCTGAGCATTGAGCATCTACAACATGCAGGACCTCATGTGTCGAGACTGTTAGCAATGCTCTTTAACTACTGCGTAGTTCACTCATATATGGCCTCAGATATGATAAAAACAGTTGAGATATCTATTGTGAAAAACAAGACTGCTGATCTTTCAAACAAGAATAACTATAGGCCGATCTCTCTTGCTACAGTTATCTCAAAGGTGTTTGATAGTATGCTTAACAAACAGTTAAATAAACACATTGAAATTCACGACAATCAATTTGGCTTTCGTGCTGGACTATCTAATGAAAGTGCGGTACTGTGTGTTAAGCATGCTATTAGATATTACCTAAAGCGTGACACTGCTGTTCAGGCATGCTTTCTTGATCTTTCGCGAGCATTTGACCTGGTCTCATATGACATACTGTGGAAAAAGCTAGAAAATACAAGTCTACCGACTGAAATAATCAATATTTTAAAATATTGGTACCACAATCAGATTAATAATGTGCGTTGGTTAGGAACTTTGTCACAATCGTTTAGGTTAGAGTGTGGGGTAAGACAGGGAGGGTTGTCCTCGCCGACCTTATTTAATTTATATGTTAATGATTTGATTTCTAAGCTCAGTAGCACCCGCGCTGGATGTCACATAGATGGAGTTAATGTAAATAACATTAGTTATGCTGATGACATGGACCTAATGAGTGCTTCTGTATGTGGTTTAAAAAAGCTGGTATCTATATGTGAAGCCTATGCTGTAAAACATGGGTTGATGTACAATGCAAAAAAGAGTGAGCTCATGGTCTTTGAGGCCAGAGGAAACAGTGTAGGTACGACTTATCCAGATGTGAAGCTCAATGGCACAGCGTTGTGTAAAGTGCACAAAGTTAAATATCTAGTACTCATACTGACCTCTGACCTCAGAGACAATGAGGACATAGGGCGAGCATGATAGCGCGCAGGTTTGCACGTTGTTCAAAACAAGTGAAAATCACACTCTTCAGAGCGTACTGCACTTCCTTCTACACCTGCAGCCTGTGGGCTGTATATACCCAAAAATCTTATAGTACCCTCCGAGTCCAATACAATAATGGCTTTAGGGTGCTGATGGGGCTGCCACGTTTCTGTAGTGCATCTGGGATGTTCGCACAAAACTATGTTGATTGCTTTTATACAACAATGCGTAAGAGACGCGCATCCCTGGTGCGCAGGGTGCGTGGCAGCGTCAACGGTACCTTAGGCATGATCGCTAGTCGTCTAGATTGTGTGTGTATTCATCATTGCTGTACAATTTCGAGTGGAAATGTACATTGTACAGTCTTGATTGGTAATGTGTTGTTGTTATTGTGATTATTAGTGTGTACTAACGGTAGGTTAAGTAAATTGTAACTAACAAAATGGACTATGGTTCGAAATAAATGATTTTATTATTAATATAACTGTACAAGAGCGAGTTGAAATTATATTTTTAATCACATTGATTTTGTCACTGAGCTCTGAACAAAACAACTGTATCTATTAGGTACGTGAAAGGTCTAGGTCAAATACTTAACACGAAATTTCAGAATCTACAAGTGCTAGGTGTCTGAAGTTCAGCATGGGGTTTCCTTATAAGGCTAAGTATAAGTTGGTTACGCAGCCGCTAGTTGATCTAGGCGCCTCGTGCTGATTCTAGGTCATTCCCCTAAACTTATGAATTCTGTCGTCATGTAAGATAGTCAGGGAGGTCTTTTTTGGATGTAAAATAATAACATTACTGTCACTCACTGTGGGTGGACATAAGGGTGTGTCAGACTTTTACTGACTAAAAGTCATTTGCGTTCCTTCTTGAGCCTGCTATATCCCAGGGCCGCGGTAACCTTATGAACAGTCCCGCACTAGAAAATATGCTTTTTAATTTATTTAATTTACTTTATTATGACAAAAACACTTATATACAGGTGTACAGGGATCCCACCTACATCCAAGGAGCCCAAGTGAACCTCGCCTACAAGTGGTGCGCCTTTTTTTTTGTTTTACGTCGGTAACAAAATACATTTACGCACTACCTTCCGGCTAAAGAGGGAGCGAAAGGGGGGTGTGGGACTCACCCCCGGCAGACACGACTGCCCGCAGTAATACCCACTAATACATATACATACATCTTCCGACGACGCCCGCCGCTTGTTGAGAAAGAGGCGGGGGCCAGTACCTGGGTTGCAGCTTCTGACACCCCGCCTGCGGCCAACGTCCCCCGGACCAAAACCGGGAGGACCTCCTCAGAGAGGCGCAGTGGACGCGCCTCTCCTACCTCCGCGTGCGACTATAGCGTGTGTGGCCGACTTCTCGAAGGGTCCATGTGAGACAGCAGGGGCCCCTTGCCCCACTGCCTAGACCCTCCTGGCGCTGCTGAGCGGGCCCTCCTGGTCCGCCCGCTGCGCCCTCCACAGGTCCCTCTTAGTTTCTCCCCCGGTAGTCAGTACTAAGGGCACCCAGAGTCGTCGGTCTCTGGGTGTTGCAAGTGGTGCACCTGCCGATTGACGTACGAGGCTCTGGGAAACATTACGATGAGCGGCAATATGTTCGCCACTTATTACGTGGGACCAATAGTAAAATCAACGAAATGTGGGCGTATAAAATGCCTCTGCCTACTCCTTTGGGGAAACAGGCGTTCATGTATATATAAAAAAAACGTTCTACATTGTGTATTATATTACATTTATGCGAAAAATACATTCTTTAAGTATAACCAACACCAACATCCATTATAACAATAATTTATGTTATTTATTTATTATGTCTAGCTGTATAAAGTGCGTATTATAAATATCTACTAGTTGCCAATGGTTTAATTTTCAAACTACTGTCAGTACTTAGTTAATAGCCCTTTAAAGGGCAGTGTCAAATATATTAACACCACAAAATGAACCTAATGCAATTAATGCAACTTAAGGTATAAAATAAATGAAAACTTCAATGCCGGCTAAAAAGGTCAATACTTCGGAGTCGGTCAAAAAGTATTTTCTAAAATTTTATTGCAAACAGTAGTATCACTCAACTTAATGTCAATTTCTGATGTCACTGGATCTATAAAAGTTTATAAGGCAGTTATAGCCTATTGTATGACTGTTAGACTTAAACTTCGCTAAAAATTATGTACGTGTAAACAAAATATTATTTATTGTAGTATATAGCGGGGGCCCTCTCTCGGGGGCCTTTTCTCGGGGCCTTCTCTCGGAGACCTCCTCTCTGGGGCCTCCTCTCAGGATCCAAGGTAAGGGGGATTCAAGCCATATTTTACCACGCGGACCCAGGTAGCCTAGGTACCAGGCGTCCTGTCCGGAATTTCAAAGCTGAACGGCGACAGGATCTCTAACTTTCCGCAAAGACTACAGTTTAACACATAATTACAAATAAAATATCAGTGGCCTAACGTGCCTTCCGAAGCTCAGAAGTGCTCGATTTTAAATGCCACACAAACGGTCTCCTTTTTAAATAATCTCTTTATTGCTTTACTGCAATGATGGTTTCTAAATCAGAATCATAAAGCTATGAGCACATCTAACATTGATATTTATAAAGCAAAGACGTGCCAGTTTCACAGCTCAAGAACAGCTGTATAATTTTATTTTTGAATTATATTTTAGAATTTATTGTTGTCCTGCATAGGATATCTACTAAGTTACATAATTGATGTCAGTCAATAAAACAACTAAAACATCAATTTAGATTTAATTTATAATAATTATCATCCCAATGAACAAAAACTAGATATAGGACGCCCTCCGGCTAGGTGGAGCGACGACATACGCAAAACGACATAGGCTGGCGGTTGGAGACGAAGAGCTGAAGATCGAGATCTTTGGCGTGCCTTTGGAGAGGCCTATATCCAGCAGTGGACAAGTGTATGATGATGATAAAGTAATAAAAACTTTATTATTTTGTAATATTTATAAAATCCTAAGCATGCACGAAATTTTCCGGGTCAGCTAGTCGTTTATATAATTAATTGTTGATGACATTGGATTCTGAACGGACGAACCTACGGGCGGAAATTAGTGTAATATAATTTCGCAACATCTACCTTTTAGAATACATTGTTAGATTTCAGAAAAGCATTATAGTTAGTGAGTTAGTGATAATTGAATAAACATTGGCCGTCTTGAGTGCTTAAAAAGGCAACATGGGGAGGAAATGGTGCTATTCAAATGAAGCACCCATTTATATCAAACTTGCTTACGCCAAAGTGCATTGGGTCCGAAATATGGAGTTTGACCCTTTTCACTCACCCTTAGGTTTGTGATAGAGTGAATAACCCTAATGATTTTTTTATATCACATAAACAATGTGATACTGTGATTAGTGACCATTTGCGTGTACCTATATACATACTGGTAGAGCAGACAGAATGTTTGATTTCAATGCAAATTTAATATTATTATGTTTTGTTCGATAATAACTAACAATATTTGTAATAATCTTAAAAAACTTAAGACTTAATTTTATGCAGTTAAGACTAGCTAGTACATATTATGTTATTAATATGTAATTCTAAAAACCTTTGCTAAATATGCCTATGTGTCTTTGTCTTATGGTAACATATTATGGTGATTAAAATGATGTAGCCGCTGTTTTAAAGGAATATAAAACCTTTCCAGGCACGGGACACATTTAAAGCACGCAGAATAATGTTACTTTCTAATATTTCGTATTGCACTAAAATTTCGTATTACAATTATACAGCTTATATTAATCACCATTTATGTATACAAATAGTTCAAATTATTATATTCTTATTTTGAAATTATAAAATTATTCCTAAATTAGTTATTCACCTTTTATGTCGAACAACACATAATTTTGAAATATTAGTAACCTAATCCTGGTCCAAAGCCTTATCTCGGTACAAAATTCGTTTATAGTATAGGTAATTAACAAAAATACTGTTATTCGCGGGTGCGCATTGTCTTACAATAACTTTTCTAACTCCTATCATCGGGGGTCTAAAAATATTTTTAATACCATTTAATATCTTAATGATAATTCTGCATAAAAAAATCTAAACCTAAATATTAAAAAATAATATGTATTCACATTTATAATTATAAATAAGCAACTAAGAAAGTAACTAGACAAATAGGAATAGCGTTTAAGTTATAGGCTAATTTTATGTGAATTGCATTACTTCAGTAGAACGCGGCCTTTTTAGACAGTCAGATGCTATCACAAATGAAATATGTTACCCAACTCTTTGGCAGCAATTTTATTGTTTTGTTCGATGTGGCTACTGGTTTATCTCAGGCCGATCAATCAGAACTAGCTGGATGTTTGGCTCATTTTTTATACTAAAACTAGTTCTATTCCAATTCAGTTTATGGTTTTGATTTACTGATTTCAATGTACATTAATGAATTTGAACTATTATTATTATTTCCAATTTTACACAGATGTTTTCAAATTATAATGAAATGGCATAAATACGTTATATATCAATAACGTATAGACAAATGTTAACATACCGAAAAAAACGCTACAAAATTGATACAGAGACGCTGGTTTTCAGTGGCACCAAAACCAACAGTGCTATGTGACTTCTCTCTTTACCTCGTTTTGTGAGAGAAGTGTTCAGAAGTGGGACGTTAACGGGTTGACATGACATAGTTATATGATTACTTCTTAGAAACGCCAAGGTCTTCCGAAATGCACTTTGCATCTGTTCAAATTTAACGGCGCGTTAGTATTGCTTCCTTTTTTAAATATTTTTCTTCCTTTCCAATTGGCAATTTTTATTTTCTTTTAAATAATGGCTTCGTGCGTTTAGCACACATTTAGCCAGTGTCAAGTAAGAGATATATTAATAAGATATAAATCATAGTACGTTTACTAGAATAGAGTGAACTAGAATGAGTGGTTATAAAGATGATAAATGGTATATGAGATGCTCTCCCCCTAAACCCCTTGAGTCCTCAAAAAAGATGTGGGACTATACTGAGATCTCACATGGACTTCTTGAGAGAATTTGAAAAGTAATGTTGCACTGTTTTGTTTCATTTACCAACACTCATGTATGTTCACAAACACTAAACGGTTAATAATCCACCGTTATTACACATTAATAATCGAAATGTCACAAATTTTAGAAAATAAAACAAAACTACAGTGTTGACGCTTCACTTTCCCGCCAAGAGGTCCCGGCGCGTTGGTATTGCTTCCATTTTAAATTTTTTTTTTCTTCCCAATTGGCAATTTAATAGTGCCGTCTTTTAATTTAGAATTACTTTAGAAACAGATTGGACATCAGTCAGTCTGGCGGAGGGTCGTGTCATTGGTCGGCGCAGTCATGTTGAACGTCCTTTTTACGAACTTCAACGGAGAGAAACCATGAACTCAACGAATGGCCTTAGTTCCACGTCCAGGGTTTACTCAACACATATAGTGCTATGGCCAAACCTGACCAGGGCGGGCAGCCGCCTTCAAATATTTTTTGTACTAATTTCATCGATCTTTTTGTATGCATACATACATACATACATAATGTCACGCCTCTTTTCCGTAGGAGTAGGCACATCTTTCCACTTGCTACGATCTTGGCACACACTTTTAGCTTCATTCACACTCATTAACCTCCTCATACACGCCCGTCGGTTTAGGGTACTTTTGACCTGCCCTTTCTCTCTTTTCTGAATTTAGTCATGGAAGGTCTTACGTGGTTTTTCCGTCCTAACACTTCCAATCACGTATCCATTATAAATCACTTTCGTTAGTCTTCTTTCATTCATCCTCTTAACATGACCAAACCATCTAAGCATACATTTCTCAATTCTTGTCACTTTATCTTCTTTTACACCAGACCTGACCCTTATCACTTCATTCCTAATCCTATCACTAAATTTTTACATCTAGAATACTTCTGAGTGCTCTCATCTCTACTGCATTAATCTTAATCTCATTTTTTTTCTGCCATAACCAACATTCGCTTCCATACATTAGTGTAGGTACCAACACACCTCTATGAACTGCCAGACAGGCCTTTTCGGACACTTAGAAAACTAAAACTATTGATGGGATGTTTCAAGAACCAGTTTAGTTTAGGGTGTATAGGGATCCTACCAAGACCTAAGGAGCCCAAGCCAACCTCACCTGCAAGTGGTGCACCTGCCGATCAACAGACGAGGCTCTGGCGAACATAACAGTGCCTAGTAAGCGGCAATAGGCCAATTAATAATAAGGTCAATAGGCGTATAATAAGGCTCTGCCTACCCCTTCGGCGTGAGTGAGAGGCGTGAATGTATGTATGTATGCAGTTTAGTGATTTCTTAACCTTTATAAAGTCATACCGGCGGAGATTAAAAGAAATATACCCTTTATTATGGAGGTTTACTTGTATGCCAGTAATTTAGCAAGTATATCTATCACACTACAAAAAGAAAATAGAAATGGCAGAAGCATTAGAATTCGATGCATAAAATAGAAGATCAGAAGCTGTTTTTTTACTACTAATTTTAGTATCTATACCAAAGTTGCACTGTAAGCTCTTATTTAGTATCTATAGCAAAGTTGCACTGTAAGCTCTTATTTAGTATCTATAGCAAAGTTGCACTGTAAGCACTTATTTTAGTATCTATAGCAAAGTTGCACTGTAGGCTCTTATTTTACTACAACTGCCTATTTAAGTAAAATGTTTGCGCTTTAAGCCTCCCGAAGTTGGTCGAAAATGATCAGATAAGTTTATCAAAATTTATAGACATCCGTTTCAGAATGATTATGATGGCATGTCCATACCTATGGGGGCTGAACGCTAGTTCCTCTCGCAATTTAAATTCCGTTTACTAACTATTTACTGGTAAACTTTTTTATTAAAAAAATGAAAACTTGGTATTGTTCCATTTTTATTTAATTTATTCTCGACCCACTAGATGGCATTACATCGCCATAACCGTTTTATTGACTCCCGCTAGCGATTGCTGTTTCTGAGATAATATACTATAGATGCTAATAGTATATACATAACGTTTTCAAGTACTATGTATAATAGTTTATGAAATAAATATTTTTTTACTTTTTTTATCTTTTTATAATATTTAATAATATGTATTATAATTGATAATTGCTCCATTAGATTTAATGGAATACTATTAAACTGTTTCGTTTACGTCAGTCTGCTTTTTAAACCCGCATGCTTATAGTTAGGCTTACATATATAGTTGTTGTCACCTTTAATTAACGATACATTGTTGGTTTAAATAAATAAAATGTCTGACCGTTTGTGTGTAATTTGACATCGAGCGCTACCCGTGCTTCGAAAGACACATTAAGTCGTTGGTGCCAGTTAAAGTTATTTGTTATAGTCATTAAGACTAGTCTAAAATAGTCTTAAGACAATTTTTATTCATAAAAAAGTGACTATAAGTGACTTAAAAAATTTCGAACAGCTGTACGCTACACTTGCATTTACATCCATCTCACCATGGATCTCGTGTATGCTTATTTCACGGTATGCAGCACTGTCACTTTTTTGGACTACATTGACTGCTTACCACTAGGCTTGATGTGGTCATTATGACATACATACATACTGTCACGCCTATTTCCCCAAAGGGGTACCTAGAGGCATATTATACAACCACATTCCGCCAACTATATGGTTAGTATTAAGAAATAGGTGGCGAGCCCATTGCCGCTTGCCGGGAACAGAGTTTCGTCCGTTGATGGGCAGGTGCACCACTTGCATGTGAGGTTGGCTTGGGCTCCTGAAATCTTGGTAGGATTCTTATATCCCTATACGGCATTATAATAAGTAATATTTAAACAAAATCGCATCGTAAAATTTTTACTTAAAAAAAAATGGTTGCCTGTAAAGTCGTTTTTACGGGCGAAGATTTTACGTGACAACGTCTTTTTCTCGGTAGAATATTTATTGATATGAATATAATTAAATTGCACAATAGGAACAAGGAATTGAATGAAAATAAGAATTGCACAAATTTTAACTATAGAAATATATTTTGTTTACTAAAACATTGTACACTAGTGCTGCGCGCGCGGCAGACCGATCATAGTTGAGTGGGAGAGAGACGCAAGGCATTCGCCGGGCCTCTCTCTCGTTCGGTGACTCATCGTAACGTTACCGAGCGTTACACTTTTTCATAAGTGACTCCCAGCCGCAACCTAATTTAAGACGTTGTCACGTCAAAAAAGGACCGTGCTCAGTTTTGGAACTGAGAAGACAATAATTATGACCATGTTAAATGAGAGATATTCAATAGCGAAAAATGCTAAAAGAACTGTTCGGTAAAATATTTTTCCAAGTTATAAAATAAATAATAAAATAATATATACTTTATTGTCTTTAAGATCAACAGGATCATTTAGATTCGTCAAATTTCTGTGAAACGTTATTTGACATAATGATATAGGCTTATGTCATTACTTGTGCAATCAAGAAACAAGATTTATCTAGACTGTAGTTAAATAATGTAACCAGGACATATAAGGATATTAACTAAGTACTTTAATTACGTTTCAATTTTTTTATGTTACGCGTCATTATGACTAGATCCTGCTTAATGGTAAGCAGTCGATACAGTTCAAAGAGCACCTACACATGAAGGCCTGCTGAAAAGCCGTTTTACGCCCTTTTTGATGCTGTAATAATAGGTTGGGGAAAAAGTCTTTTCGTATTTTTGTATGAAAAGTCAAGACATTTTTTTCAAAGTTTATTTACATTTATTTACAATATATATGTACCGTTTTGTTGAATAACTTTCTGCCATTTTGTGGGCAGAGACATTATCCCGTTACTGTAGAAACTTTGGGACTTCTGATCAAAAAAACGGGACAAATAGTTTTGGCAGTCCTCTCTTGAGGTCAACCTTACAGAACCTAAAGAATTCTGCAGAGACCGAAACAGGTGAAAATCTGAAGGCGCAAGGTCAGGGCTATATGGTGGATGCACTAGGACCTCCCAGTCGAACTCTCTTAATTTTTGCTGAGTGGCTAAAGATGTGTGTGGTCTAGCGTTATCGTGATGAAAGACCACACCCTTCCTGTTGATCAATTCCGGCCGTTTTCTCTCGACTGCTTCCTTTAATCTCATCAGTTGCTGGCAGTAAAGATCAGAATCGATGGTTTTGCCGGGCGGTAAAAGCTCATAATAAACAATGCCCTTCCAATCCCACCATACACACAGCATCACCTTATTTCGTGTTAGGCCAGGTTTGGCCACAGTCTGTGAAGCCTGGCCAACTTTCGACCACGACCTTTTTCGCACGTTCTTGTCGTACGTGATCCACTTTTCATCGCCAGTTATCAATCTCTTCAAAAACGGCTCGGTTTCATTACGTCTCAATAATGAATCGCAAATGAGTGAGCTCGTGTGGCACCCAAATATCGAGCTTTTTTGTATAACCAGCTTTCTTCAAATGGGTCAAAACTGTTTTGTGGTCAATTCCCAGTTCTTCAGCTACATCGTAACTACTAATATGCCGATCTTGCTCCACTCTTTCAAAAATGGCGTCCATTTTATTCGTAACAGGGCGACCAGAGCGAGGTGCATCTTTAACATCAAAATTTCCGGACTGAAAACGTTTGAACCAAATTTGTGCTACTCTTACTGACACTGCATCAGGTCCATAAACATCACAAATTTTTTTCACTGCTTGAGTTGCATTTTTGCCTTTTTTATAATAAAATTTTAAAATGTATCGAATTTCTTCATTAGATTCACTCATTTTTACGGAGAGAAAAACAAATGAAAAATAGCGGGAAACAACTTTGTTTTATTTTTTTCTTTTCTTTATAATGGAACCTTTTTAATGTTACCAAAACCAGCCAGACACAAATAGTACAGTCAAAAAAATTTTATAATAAGTTTATACCTACGTTATGCGAAAAGACTTTTTCCCCGACCTAATATTTTGGGAAATCCTCGCCAGGGAGCTCATTTTACAACGCAATGTTTCGCAACATAAAGTATCCGATGAAATGCATAACATCAAAAATAGTAACAACAATAATTTCTTTAATTTAGCACACTATTTTCTTACAAAAACCCTGGCTTCCAAATTAGCAGCCTTACTAATAAAAAATGCTTATTTAAACCGCTACTAAACGATTGAATTGTTACCCATTGAATAAACCTTTGGTAAAGTTATACACGAATAACACAAAGAACCTACCAATAAACATTGTATTAGCTCTGGATAGTTAAACGTCTGCTTTACATGGGTTAAACATCGCATTGGCAATATTTTTGCATTACGTTTAGAAACAAATTTGTTTGATGTATTCAGGGAACTGCAAATATTGATATTTAAATTATAAAACTACATAAAGAATGTAAATAATTCGTTTTATTTTTATTTATTATTGTTTTGGATATATTACATAGTATTTTATAAAAATATTGATAAACTTTCACCTAAACCTAGTATTGGAGATTTAAAAACGAACGTCATCCTTCCTTGTTTTGTTTATGAGATGCCTGGCTGGGACTTCTTGGCGGGAAAGTGAAGCGTCATGTCTGCAATTTTGTTATAATTTCTTGAATTTGTAATATTTCGAACATGAATGTGTAATAACGGTGGATTATTAACCGTTCAGTGTTTGTGAAAATACATGAGTGTTGGTAAATCAATCAAAACAGTGCAACATCACTTTTCATATTCTCTTTACTGAGGACTCAAGGGGTTTAGGGGAAGACATTTCATTCATCATCTTTATCACCACTCGTTCTCATTTACTATGTATTAAATATTATTAATATATCTATAATTTGACACTGGCTAAAAGTGCTAAACGCAAGTAGTCATTATTTAAAAAGCCAAAAAAAAATGTGCCAGTTCCGTGCCACCTATCTGGGAGAAGAACTGACAAGAAACTCAAGAGGCTTATGCTCTTTTAAATTATCAATGAAATAGATTCTCGACTTTAGTCTTCAAAACTATAATAAATATCAAAAGTTTTTATTTTAGTTTTAGATAAGTAGAGACTAAAATATACGTTTATGACATACCTATGGCTTCACAATGTAGGTATAACAAGCCTAATTTGTGAAGCATATATTAGTTATTGCAAAAATCGTATAAAATTTGATGATAGCATTATAATATGTTGCTAAAGGCGTGACACAAATTAGTAATGATAATTTTGGAAACAAGTTTAAATCGGTGCCATCTTACATAAGCCAATAGAATTGTGTACACATTATTATTTTGTTATGATATAGAACTTTATAAACAGCTCTATAAAATAAATGTGTTATTATTTTCAAAAAAATATGAGATTAATTGAGCTGTCATAGCTCAAAGTCGCTCGGCTGTTAGAGATAGCCAGTCGGAACTGGCACTTAGTGCTAGTGCTATACTCTTTTGTAATCTAAATATCTAATTGGTTAGGTATTTAGATTACAATATTCATTTGTCTGTGACGCTATACAATGCAATAGAATATAAAATTAACAATATTCATGTTATAATTCATTCTTATTAGAATAGCCTGCAAAAAACGCCAGTTAACTACCGATATGGCGATATACTCTCCGTATACCCGCAGTCCGATCCTGAGGTCTTGGGTTCGATTCCCACACAGGACAAATCTTTGTGTGCATAAACATGAATATTTGTTCTGGTCTGGGTGTTTTGCTATGTATATTAAATATTTCTTTATAAAAAAATAAAATATTTATGTATGTTTCTCCGTTATACTACTATCCATAACATAAGTTCTGCTGTATTGATACTTATCTTGGAACTAAATAGTTGGTGCAAGAGTGAGAAAAAAATTATTTATGCTGACTTGTAATTGTATGTATGTATAATAACAGTAGGAAAACTATCAATCAAACTGTAAGAAATATTATAGACCAAATATATATATATATATATATCCTGTCTAGGCATCGATCTGATCGACCTGGAGGTAGAATGTATATGCACCGTCTTCCATGCCGTATAGCCATCAATCGAGTGCTGTATCGTGATTCAGTAAAATTCAGTAAAAAAATACCATTTAACTTAGGATAATGTAAAGTAATTGCGCGATTCAATTTGTCTCAGTGACATCTATTGAGAGTAAATGACAAATCAATTTACAAAGATAAAATTACTCATACGTTGCGGCTCGTTACGGCCCGATTCTTCATATCGGCCGGGTTTGAAAAAAACAAATTCCTTATGATACAAATCTAATGTCCTTTTGTGAGCAAAACAAAGGTGGAATCCTATTGACTAGACAATACGCGGAGACCACGTTTGCTTTGAAATGGTTGCGATATTGACATAGGTTTAGGTATACCTTTTTTTTTTGTTTTACGTCGGTAACAAAATGCGTTTACGCACTACCTTCCGGCCAAAGGGGGACCGAAAGACGCGACTGCCAGCAGTAATACCCACTAAAAATCTTCCGACGACGCCCGCTGCTTGTTGAGAAAAAGGCGAGGGCCAGTACCTGGGTTGCAGCGGTTGACGTCCCCCGGACCAAAACCGGGAGGACCTCCTCAGAGAGACGCAGTCGACGCGCCCCTCCTACCTCCCTGTGCGACCATAGCGTGTGTGGCCGACTTCTCGGAGGGTCCATGGTAAGACAGTAGGGGCCCCCTGCCCCCGCTTCCTAACACCCTCCTGGCGCTGCTTGACGGGCCCTCCTGGTCCGCCCGCTGCACCCTCCACAGGTCCCTCTTAGTTTCTCCCCCGGTTGTCAGTACTAAGGGCACCCAGAGTCGTCGGTCTCTGGGTGTTACCTTTTCCCTAGCGCCTCCTGCGCCCCACCGGGAGATACTCCTCCATCTCCACGACAAGGTGGAGACCAGTCAGGGGGGAGGTTTAGGTATACCTACCACAACTTAGGAAGGACGACTGGTATCAAAATAGTTTTTTTTTTGTCCCACATATAAATGATCTCTTAAATTTGTATCTTACTGTTTTATTGAAACATATTTCATTAAATTATTCCAGGTACAAAATTCTATGCCACTAGATTTGATATCTAGTTTTTCTTATTAAATAACATACTAAACATGTCTTCCTTAAAACTTCGTAAAGTACAAACAAAGTCCAACAAACAGTCACCAGTGTAAGAAAGAATTTAACTTTATGAACCTTGCTTAATTTCCATATTAGTTGTAAACCACTAAATCTGGCAGATATGAGAGGAAGTGATGGATAAAAAAATATATTTGTAAAAAGTCCCGCGCAACTTTAATTTCCCAAAAAATCAACACGACACGTGTTTCGCCCTTACCAATCTAAGGATCTTTGACATTCTGACATCACCTGGCGGCACCTAATAATCTGTCACATTAAATATAACTCTTATACAATATATAATTATAATGTTATAGTTCATAAAACGGAATCCGCATGCCGTCATCGCGATGACACTGTGAGCTTGCACCTAACAAAGCTGCATAGACGGACAAATAAACAATAGGACTATTATTGCATGCCATCAGACGCTGAAACGAGAGTGAGTGGGTTCACTCATTCTCGTTTCAGCGCTGGTCGTGAAAACATCGTTGTTCTGAGGCTCATATTTTACCTGAAACTGTCCTGTGTAAGGGCGAACCACTTGTCGAATTGTTTCTCGATTTATCGGAAAATTAATCACTTGCTCACAATGAATTTCCGCAAAATAACGCCTGAATCAATAAATAATTTAAGATATAAGAGCGCTTTAAGTTCAGCTCGTAGTAAGAAAAGTCCGCAGTTGCTGTGGTCCCCATTGACGATTGATACATGAAGTGTGTATAAAAGATGGCATGCAATAATAGTCCTATTGTTTATTTGTCCGTCTATGCAGCTTTGTTAGGTGCAAGCTCACAGTGTCATCGCGATGACGGCATGCGGATTCCGTTTTATGAACTATAACATTATAATTACAAGTTGTATAAGAGTTATATTTAATGTGACAGATTAAAAGGTGCCGCCAGATGATATCTAAATGTCAAAGATTCGTTAATAAATATACACACATCTCACACCTTACAAATGACGAGTGCGTGTTAGCATAAACATTCTGCCGTGAACCCTTTCTTTGTGGAATTGCTCAAGAGATTACAGTATGGGGTACTACCCTTTTTATAAACCTTTTTAAAGATCCCCGCGTGCCTTTGTTTTGAACAGTTTTACAGTGTCGCAACTGCTGTTGCCAGCATTTAATAGCTACAATAACCATTTTCCTTTCGGTGGGTCGCATGCTTCAGAGCCACTTAGCGGTATAAAAAAAAATTATTTGATTCCTCGCGAAGCACTTTTATTTGTACGGAGACCAACGATTGCGTGTATAGTAAGTCGATCCAATTACATATTGCTTTTCAACAAGACGGTTGTAACTTACGAAAGTACCGTTTTCTAGTTACAGGGACAAAGTACTAGAAACTTTTTTTTTATGTCGGTGACAAACTGTATTTACGCACTGCCTTCCGGCTAAAGGGGAACCAATATTACTAGTATTACTGCTGGCAGTCGCGTCTGCTGGTGGTGAGTCCCACACCCCCTTTCGGCCCCCCTTTGGCCGGAAGGCAGTGCGTAAATGCATTTTGTTACCGACGTAAAACAAAAAAGGGCTCCTTAGGGATTGGTAGGATCCCTATAAACTTCATCTTATATTATTATACATCATATAGTTCGTACAATAATGTAATACTTTGTAACAAAACATTTGGCATCATCTTAAATAAACTACCCAAACTTAAAACAATAAATAAAATATGTCTTCCAACTGTGGGTGCCAAGAATGCTGGCAATATTTTCTCTATTGATTGCCAGGCCCATTATTATTATATTGACCCTTTCTGGGTTGCGGAGGTCAGACGGCAGTCGCTCCATGTAATAACTGATTTCAGCCAAACCCTGCTGACCCTGGGCCCTAAGCTTAAGTATGGGGCAACTAGGATATGGTGATTATTGTTATATTGACCACATCCTGTCTGAAGAATTAGATGCAGTCCAAAAAAAGGAGAGCGCTTTTTAACGTGGAAAAAGGTCAGCAACAAGAACACCCACTCACGAAGGCGTGCATAAATGTTATTTCACGTCCTATAGGAGCAAGGAAACCATGCACCGGGCGCTGGCAGAGAATTTATTGTATAACAATTTGTATAGCTTTGAAAAACATCAAACTAATAATATATCACTTGAAACTCATTACATTAAAGGTCCTTTGCGACCGCTTGAAAAATTAGACATAGGAGACCTCACACCTGCCTTCACCAATCTACACTTGTTAGGTCATAAACCACTAAGCGGGCCAAGTGCAGAAGTTGGTGTTTTTAAATTTAAAAAACTTACTTTATGAAAACTTAAAGTGCCATTGAAGATTATTGTTATGTAGAAAAGTTGTCTCTAAAAGATAAAGGTAAAAAATAATTATCTGTTGCGCGCTAAATCTTTTTAAACATTTTTGTTTTTTGGTTTTTTTTTTAAAAAGTGATGCAAAAGATCGTGCGTAATGGAGAAGAAGATGCAGGAACGCATATCAACGAACGCAAAGGTGAAGGTGTAGACAAAAGTGCCTTTGTCTTTTATAATTTATTGGGTAACACGAGAACCAAGCATTTTTGGAGTACAATATAATATATCCCTTGTCCCCATACTTAATTATAGAAACAATTTGCTATTTCATTACTATATGACTGTGATTTCATATAGCTAAATATATCGTTTCGATTTTATTTAAAAAAATATCTTAGTTGTCGAAAATGGCCTTCCGACCTTTGGTAGATGATTGCTTGTGTGACATATGACGTCGAGTGCTTTAGTACTTCGGAAGCAACATTCAACCGTCTGTCTGTTATCTCACTAATGTGATATTCGTTTAGCCAATTATTTATTACATAAACATTTGTATTGTGTTGATAACCATTAAAATAACATCACATCATTAAAAACTTATTAGATGAAAGGTTCTTTTAGGCCGCTTGAAAAAATCTGACAGTAAGTAGCATCACACCTTTCTTCACCAATTTACACTGGGTTGCGCGTTTAGACCTTAGTTATGACCTGGAGCATCTCTGTAAGCGAAAGGAGGTTTGAACTTAGTAGTGGGATAATAACAGGTTAAGGTGATAAAGATTAGGGCTGGGTTTCCACCAGAGATGTGTGAAATTGTGAGCGATGTGTTTGCTAAGAACGAATACAATCGCTTCGTTTCGACGACTGATTTGGCTTGGAGGTAAGTATACACGCACTCCGTTCCTCAGGCCGTGGGTTCGATTCCCACACTGGACAAATTTTTATGTGGCTGTGTGTTTTTTATATGAGGTATGTATTTACAAATAAAAAAGTATATATGTCCGTTTATCTGTTATTTATTATCCATAACAAAAGTTCTTAATGATACTTATCTTGGCACTAAATAGCTGGTGTAATTTATTTATTTCTTTATTACATTTAGGGCGACTAACAAAACATACACCAAAAATGAACATAACAAATACAGTTAATACTTAAAAGCTAAGTGCTGTTTTACTTACAAGTCACCACGGCATGCATTGACACAAAAATAAGAAGTTAATAGTCAGAAACATTTATTATTTATTTACCTAGCTTCGTTCAGCTTTCACAAACTTATATATTTTATGTCATAACAATTCGCGCGGATTCAAGTGTAGATTGGTGACGGCGGGTGTGTGGCGTCCTGCTCTTAAAATTAGTGAAGACAGATGTGAGGCCTCCTATTGATGGAATTTTTCAAGCGGTCTCATAAGACCTCAACGTGATAAGTTTTTTTAAGATGTATTGTTAGTTAGATGTTTCTCAACGCTAAATAAATTGTTTTAAGATAAATTCACTCCCAGCGCCTGGTGCGTGTTATTCCTAGCTCATAGGTAAGTCGTCTATTAAGCGGGATGTGAATTGACATTTATGCAGTCCGTCATGAGTGGTTCTCTTTCTTTCTTTATTTTAAATAATGGCTTCGTGCGTCTAGCACATTTAGCCAGTGTCAAGTAAGTGATATATAAATAATATATAATTCATAGTAAAAGAGAATGAGAGGTGATAAAGATGATAAATGGTAAATGAGATACCCTCCCCTAAGCCCCTTGAGTCCTCAGTAAAGATGTGGGACTATACTGAGATCTCACATGGACTACTTGAGAGAAAATTTGAAAAGTGATGTTGCACTGTTTTGTTTGATTTACCAACACTCATGTATGTTTACAAACACTTAACGGTTAATAATCCACCGTTATTACACATTAATGTTAGAAATATCACAAGTTTTAGAAAATAAAACAAAACTGCAGACATGACACTTCACTTTCCCGCCAAGAAGTCCGAGTGGTTCTCGTTACCGCTCTTTTACTTTCTTTTTAATAATGGCTTCGTGCGTTTTGCACATTTAGCCGGTGTCAAGTAAGAGATATATTAATAACATATAAATCATAGTAAATAAGAATGAGTGGTGATAAAGATGATGGTGAATGAGATGCCTTCCCCTAAACCCTTGAGTCGTTAGTAAAGATGTGGGATTATACTGAGATCTCACTTGGACTTCTTGAAAGAATTTGAAATTTGATGTTGCACTGTTTTGTTTCATTTACCAACACTCATGTAAGTTCACAAACACTTAACGGTTAATAATCCACCGTTATTACACATTAATGTTCGAATATCACAAGTTTTTGAAAATAAAACAAAACTGCAGACATGACGCTTCACTTTTCCGCCAAGAAGTCTTTTATCGTTGTTATGTCACGTTATAAAGCGTTTTTCGTTTTTCTGTACTACACTAACATTACTTACACTAATTTAGTATCATCAGACAAGTAGTGATGATTTATAATAATATTAGTAATTTAATTCCGTATAATAAATAGCCGGATGTTATTATTTCACGAACTATATGATTTTTATTTTGCTAAATATGAAAGAAAAAAATATAATACATTCCTCCTATATATTTTACTTTTCAAACTACCGAATTAATGATGAAACCGTCAACTGTGGAATATATTAATTCGTAATTAATATTTAATTTTATGTTAAAAATCGTCCTCAAAAGTTGACCTAATGAATCATGATAATTAGCACTGAACTTTGCATTTAAGTATCTTCTATAGATACAAATCGCATAGCTTGAGAGACTTAATGCCATGTTTTATGTTTTTCCTTGTAGTTATGTCAAAGTTGTGGAATTTTTCAAAGCGTGGGTGTTATGCATAAAATTCTTACATTCAAAAACAGTGCTAATTTGTATATTTACGAATTATATGGCAAATTTTATTAGGCCACGGTCATACAAGAATTTAGCGTTAAAACTATACATACATACATAAAATCATGCCTGCTTCCCCGAAGGATAGGCAGATGCATGTTTAACGCCCAAATTTCGCCAGTCATAAAGTTATTCCACGTAGTAGATAGCAAGCCTATTTCCGATTACCGGAAACTGTCGTGTTCGCCAGAGCCTCGTCCGTTGATCGGCAGGTGCACAAGTTGCAGGTGAGGTTGGCTATTTATTTATTTAATAAGGTACATCAACAATATACATAAAAATACATTTTTTAAATTATGGCCGAGACAGAGAACTTCTATGTATATCTCTAACAGATGTACACATCATTCACTGCATGTAAACATAAACAAAATTTAACATATTATCAATAACCTAAAAATTAAAGATACAGACAAAAAAAAAAGAAATGAAATCATAAATACATACAATCACACTCAAAATCAAAAAGAAAAATCGAGAACAAGAGATAGAATTAATCGTTATTTAAATAAATTATTATTATGGTGAGATCAATTTAACGTTTAACACTATATAGGATTATATTTTTATTTATTATTATTACATTTACTACTACTAGGATACCCTGTGTCACAGGATTCCGACCCCATTTGCAAACCCGTGAAGTCAACACATTAATAGTTACAATTCCAGAAAGATATTAAAAGAAATAAAAGCAAAAGTATGTATGTTTGTAGGTGCATATATTATATATTACATTATATACATTTACATATTATGTGTGGTTGTCGATTTGAAAAAATATGGGCCCTTTAAGGCGGCTTTAAAAAGAAGGACGCCACACACCTGCTTGCGCATTTCCGAACTGGGTCAGCGTGATCAAGTTTGATCTGAATTCCACTAATCTTGTTTTTGAGAGGAGTCCTGAGGTCAGTAGTATGAAGTTAAAATGGGCTGAGATTATGATAATGATTTAAGTTCCTCAATTACGTTTCAATAGATAAACGAGATTGGTACAAAATATTACTTAACGGCTCATAGATAGAGTATTATTTTAATTATCACTAATGGTTATTTCGAAAATAATTGATTATTCTTAGACGTCTGACAAATCGTTTCTAGTACCAAACTAAGCAGACCTTATACTAGGCAACTGATACACAAAAATTGTTCTTCTCTTCTGTAACATAAACACAAAGTTCACTAGGGCGGAGCACATCGTTAGAACAATTTTCAAACATATAACTCCAAAAAATACAAAATTTTACTTTTAATGCTATAAAGTTTAAAATTTCGAGATCTATTGATTGGAACATCTCTCAAGTCCCATAAAAATAATATGTAAATAATTATGAACAAATTAGAATAACACCTGTATTCGATAAGTGCCTTCACTATGAAAAATAAACAGTTTTTACTTCCTCCTATATAATTTTCTAAAAAGGACATAAGCAGTTTGAAAACTTTGGCCGACGATATAAAAAGATACATTCGTAGAAATTCATTTTTAATTTTCTATTGGTTTACCAATCTATCAGTCAGTCCTTTTAAACCTCATACTTGGGCTTTTACCTTTAAAGCTTTAAGTTCTTATGTAAATAATGTACTATATACGCTGTTGGTTTTCTTAATAAATAAATAAAGTTATGACTAAGAAGGTAAAAAGGCCCAAATCAATCGTGTTGGTTTAATATGCGGATATTATTAATATATAAAAAGCAATGGTACAGGTAAGATCGTAATTTGTTCAATACGTATAATTATAATTTCATACTGATCAACTCACATAATCAAAATTTATAAATAAAATTGCTTTAAAAAAAGCTTGCCACGAGAAAATTATGTACAGAAAATGTGAAAGTTGTATCTCCCAATGTTATTATGTAAATAAAATAAGTTTTAATGAAAATGACTTTTTGAAAACCGTAAGAAAACCGTTATTCACCTATTAGGTGAAAATTGTTTTTTTAACACAGCTTGGCCAAATTATTGCATCCTTTTTTTCTTAAGTTTTACGTCGGTAACAAAATGCATTTACGCACTGCCTTCCGGCCAATGGGGGACCGAAAGGGGGTGTGGGACTCACCACCGGCAGACGCGACTGCCAGCAGTAATACACCCTAAAAATCTTCAGACGAACGCCCGCCGCTCGTTTAAATAAGGCGGAGGCCAGTATCTGGTTTACCGCGGCGCTGGGACATAGTTGGCACAAAAATGAACATGTATTGTTTGTTGTCAGTAAAAGTCTGACAAGGGTGTATCGGTTCCATTTACAGCGAGAGGCAGTAAATGTCTGAATTTCCATCTGAAAAAAAAATAGTTTGAACAATTACACACATCACAACTTGGTTGATTCACGTATTAACAAATGGTTCTTTCAAGTCAATAAGTTGATTACTTAGTAATTATTTCTGTTCTTGTAATAATTGCTATTATAAACTATTTTATGACATATTGTTTTTTGAAATGCCATTTTGTATCATCCATATTTTTATGGAAATAAAAGGTTACTTAGTGGATACCCATATATTGACGGTTTGCATTTAACAGAGTCAGCTTATACTTGGAGTACTTAGTAACTACATTATTCATTAGCTATACTATAGGGCATGCCCTCGGTTCGCTTTGGTGTCCATTTACTATACACATCTATCATTCACTACAATGATTGAATGATAGATTACTAAATTCATTATTTTATCCCCAATCACATACTTACTGTGCACACAAAGTGCAAGATTTAATCTTGTGACAGTTATTTTTTCAGATTCTATCTTTATGCTAACATTTCAGATGATATAACTTGATAAAACAACAGACAGAATTACCTATTAAAGTGTGACTATAGCACAATGTCCGATATAATGGTTCTTATTTTATTTAATTAAAAACTTTGTTTGCCGTGTGTATGTCTAGAGTAGTATAATAGATAGGTGGCAGCGTCATCCTGAGTTCCGACTTGAACTGCGATCAGCAACTTGCCTGCCTAGCGTGGTGATTATGGGCAATTACGCCCAATATATTGTTATCTATTGGGGAGGCTTATATTCAGCAGAGAACTTTATAAGGCTGATATCATGACGATAATGAAAAACTTTGTGAAAAAATTACGACACATGTTTGTAAAAAATATTTTTTACTTAAATTTTAAAATCTTTTGTCGTTGACTGTCCAAGTTAGTCCTTCGGTTCATTAGCTGAACTTGATACTGACATAAGCTTCCCTATTTAATCAACACCTCTTCAAAGTCGTGAAACACGCGTTTTTATATCATATTGTATGGTCAGTCTTAAAAGTTGCATACCGTTATAATACTATATCATACCAATTGTTGTGTTGAAATAGTAATGTTGAGATACTTACTGATTTAAGTTTTAGTTAGAATGACAGAGTACTAATGCTGACCGACGATACGTAAATTAGTTTTATTTATTATTATAAGAAATTGATTAAGATGAATGTAATAAAATATAAATTTGTTATAGAATAAAATATAAGAAGGTTCCAATTTTTGGTTTAAGGTACCACCAGAGTTGTGCCATATAAAATAAGTACTATTGGTTATTTTTTTTCAGTGGCGAGACCACTTGCCTTTAAATTCAGATGGTCTCGGGTTCAAACCCTGGGGCGCCCATGACTTTTCGAAGTTATGTGCGTAATTATCTCTTGCTCCGTGCCTCGGAAAGCACGTGAAGCCGTTGGTCCCGGCTGTCATGAACATCTATGGCAGTCGTTATTTGGAGGTCAGTGCCTTCTAACAGACTGACAGCTGGTTTAACCATAGAATGATGTTTCCCTCTGGGTTGCGGACGTTAGACTGCAGTCGCTCCCCGTAATAACTGTAATTCAGTCGAATCTGGTTGCACCAGTGAAAATACCTTGGGCCCTAAGCTTAAGTCTTTTTTTTTTTGTTTTACGTCGGTAACAAAATGCATTTACGCACTGCCTTCCGGCCAAAGGGGGACCGAAAGGGGGTGTGGGACTCACCACCGGCAGACACGACCGCCGGCAGCAATACCCACTAAAAATCTTCCGACGACGCCCGCCGCTTGTTGAGAAAGAGGCGGGGGCCAGTACCTGGGTTGCAGCTTCTGACACCCCGCCTGCGGCCAACGTCCCCCGGACCAAAACCGGGAGGACCTCCTCAGAGAGGCGCAGTGGACGCGCCCCTCCTACCTCCTTGTGCGACCATTGCGTGTGTGGCCGACTTCCCGGAGGGTCCATGGTTAGACAGCAGGGGCCCCATGCCCCCGCTGCCTAGACCCTCCTGGCGCTGCTGAGCGGGCCCTCCTGGCCTACCCGCAGCGCCCTCCATAGGTCCCTCTTAGTTTCCCCCCCGGTAGTCAGTACTAAGGGCACCCAGAGTCGTCGGTCTCTGGGTGTTACCTTTTCCCTAGCGCCACCTGCGCCCTACCGGGAGGTACTCAGCCCCCCCACCACGACAAGGTGGAGACCAGTCGGGGGGGCCTAAGCTTAAGTCTAGGCCAACCGGGATTATGCTAGGATATGGTGGGGGGGGGGGAGTCTATATTTGCATCACTATTTTAAGATAAGGTTGGCATGAGTTCCAAAGGTCTTGGTATGGTCCCCAAAACACTCTATAACTTACGCGATATATGAATATGGATGTACAGGGGTCCAAGCCAACCGCCTGAAAGTGAGTGACCTACTCCCATTTTTATAAACGGACGAGGCTCTGGCGAACATACAAGTTCCCTGTAAGCGGCAATAGGCTCACCACCTATTACGTGGGACTAACAATATAATTAGTGAATTGTGGGCGTGTAAGTTATGCCTCTGCCTACCCTTTCGGGGAAACAGGCGTGATTGTATTTATAAGTAACAAACATACAAATTACACTTTCATTGACGATTAGTGAAACAAAAATGGGTTAGTGAAATAAGAGATTTAATTATGAGCATTTAATGACTATTGGTTTTCACATTTGGTAATATTAAGTTGTAAAATTAGCCTTACTGCCTTAGTCGTGGGTCGGTCTAGAGTTGCT